>JAWHQI010000278.1:2915000-3515000 GCA_033032865.1 Dactylorhiza incarnata | reverse complement strand
CTGACAATGAGGACATTCATGGGTCTGACCATAGATCTGCAAGCAACCCAGTGAATATAGATAATGAAGATATCCCCAGGACAGGAATGGATGAGGAGTCCCAAGGAAGAGATATGCCCAATCCTGAGCCAACTCAAATGGATCCTGATCCAGCTGTTACTCAAGCTGAAGATGAATTTCCCAATTCACCTACCCATGGTAAATCCAGACTTCAGTTAGGCCTCTCCTCTCTTTCAATTGTATAGTCTAGGTGTCTAATTCATCCATCATTCTTTTAGGTGACCCTAGACAAAACTCTCCTCCAATGGATGCCCTAAGTGAGGGGGAGCATAGCCCAGCCTATGCAGGAGAAGGTGGGTCTGCTAGTGAGGAAGAACATCAACAGGAACCAACCAATCCCAATCTACAAAATACTCTAAATGCCCCATCTGAGGGGGAGCAGATCCCTGATGCTGGAAGGGCTATAGCTCAGAGTGGAGCTGCAAAGCTGGTTGCAAAAGACTTGGCCCAGGAAAGACCAGCTGCTGCTCTGGACATATCTGGCTTACTAAACTCAATACAAACCATGATTGAGGGTCAGATGCTGTCAGTAAAAGAACTGGTTGCTGAAAGAATACAAGATGCTACTGCTCAAGTTAGGAATGAGCTAAATGCTACAAGAGCTGCATTGACTCAGGAGATCCAGGTCAGTGAGCAGAGAATGGAGTTAAGAGTGGCTGGAGTAAGAACTGAGCTGAATGATCAGGTCAATGATGTCAAAACTGCATCAGATCATATCCTTCTGCAGATGACAAGATGGTTTGAAATGGCCAAAAATACTGTAGGTGCCCAGCACACAATCTTGAAGGACATTGCTGACCACCAAGGGGATTCCACAAAGGACATCACATATGTAAAGAATCACCTTTACAAAAACCAAAATGTCTGGGAAAAAGCTGTTGCCAGCATGGCACAAGTGGTCAACACATCATGCAGCCAAGTTAAATCCCACATTGACAAAGCAAAGGACTTCATTTTGGATGATGTGGAAAACACCTTTCAGACTCTCTCCCAATCCATAGTTCATCAACACTCTGAAATAGAGAAGAAAATAGTGGAAAACGGCAAGGAAGGGGAGGAGAAGATTACAAATCTACATGCTAAGATGAAAGGAGCATACATCCAGTTATACAACAACATGGAATCCTCACACAAACTGATACTGTCCAACCAAGAAGCAGCAAGCAAGCAAGTGGTGGAGGTGGTCAACAATGCTTCCAACACAATTCAAGAAAATATCCTTGCAATGGTCAGAAAGGTCACTGACACTCAATGGGACACAAGTCTAAAAGTGCTGCAAGGAACAAGAGTTGCTTTGAATCTACCAATCCTGAACCCTAGCAGAGATGAAGATTTTGACTTCCAAAGTCAATCAAATCTGATTGCTGATGAGAGAGCATCAAAAAGGAGAAGGGTAGAAGGTATTCAAACTGCTGAAGAATACATGGCACAGAAAAGAATGGAAAAACTAGAGGACCCACTCCATGATGATGACAATCTGGAGTTGGACACAATTGTTGTGAATACCTGGGTGAGCCATGGCAATCCAATGAAGGACATTGACCATGTCTACTCAGCTGTTGAGTGGATCATACACCTTGAAAGGGAATCCTTAAGGGAAAGGATTCTCAAAGAAAACCTGGTAAGAAGGGAAACTCCTCTAAGGATTCCCCCAAGATATCTTCCCAAGCCACTTCTGTTTTTCAAAGTAAAGGAGCAGATGAAGGCTGCTGAAGAAACTAGGAAAAGAAAGTCTAATGTTGGAGAAAGCTCTTCACAGGGTCCATCTTAGAAGAATCATCCTTGCAATTTATTTTGTTATTATTGCATGAACAACTATAAGTTGAATTCTCTTTTATATATATGTACTGACAATCTAAAGTGGAATGAAATTTCCTATTCTGCTCATAATATTGTGTTTGTTACTATTGATATATGTACTATGTATTTATTATTCTTAGTATTCAGTATCTTAAAAGAGAAATTCAATTTGAAATGAATCAGCTATTACAGAAAATAGCTCTCTAACTGAGGGGGAGTACAGTCCCTACTTAGGTTGAAGGGAAGTTGGCAACTACTAAAAAGTGGATAGGCTAGCCTATAGGTTGATCAAAAGGGATCAATAAATATTGTCCCTCTATCCATAGAAGGGTTGAAGAAACTAGAAAGGGGGAGATAGGGCCAGAACCAATGCTGAAGAAAAGAGTGAAAGGGGGAGATAGTGTGAAAGGGAGATAGGACCAGTACAAATATCTTCACAGATGCTTTTTCTATGTAGATCACTCTTTCTGTGAAAAGATTAATATTGTTAATGGACCTTAGCATTGGGGATATTTTGCCTTCTTCAAATAGGGGGAGATTGTTGGGTAAATTGCACTCAATATTACCTTGATTTGAAGAGGCATCACTCTCAATACTAAGGACATATTGTATTTGACAATGCTATACTTGTGTAGAATATACAGGCACAGGTGATTCAAAATAAAGGGCCAAACATGGCCTTAGACAACAAGGAATCATCCACAAGGAGATGAAGATCTGTCTCAGCATAACCGCTGAGACGATGGGTCAGAACCGCTGAGACAAGGAGCCTCTCAGCGGGTCCACTGAGAAGAAGACTGGAGCAACCGCTGAGAAGGGGACTGGAGCTGCCGCTGAGACTGGATGCTGTCTCAGCCCAACCGCTGAGACTGGTTGCTGTCTCAGCCCAACCGCTGAGACAGATCCAAATGTCTTGACGGGATCTGCTTTTGGCACAAATGACATTTGAGAGGAAAAAGCAAGTCCAATCAGCCCCATACCGCGTCAGGAGGATCGATATAGCCGTTGAAGCCTTCTGGAGGTATAAAAGGAGATGTTAGGGCACAACAACGAGTACTATTCCATTGAGAAGCTTTTGCTACATGCCGCAATCAAGCATTCGCGATTCAGCCAGTTGAAGTCATTCTCTGCTGCTGAAGTTAATCTTCTTAGGGAGATTAGATAGCTCTTCCTGCACTTACTCAAGAAGGGCAAGTTGATCTTCTGCTTTGCTGAAGGATAAGATCAAGGTGATTCAAATCTGAAGCTGCTGCCTTTCAGATCTGAAGAAGGAAAACAGAAGACCTGAGAGTAACTCTTTTATCTTCTGTAATCAAAACAAACTCTATTATATCTTTGTAGGGCATTGTTGCCTAAGTGAAAGGCTGTTAAGCCTGTGTGTGTAAAGCTGTATTGACAGCTTGAGTGGTAGGACCTCTTGATAGGTCTGAGGTAGGAAATCTGTGGGATTTCTGAGTGGTAGGAGTTCATAACTCTGAGTTATAGGGCTGCTGTTGAGCCTGAGGTGTAGGGCTGACGTGCCTGAAGTGTAGGGCTGTTGGGCCTGAGTGTAGGGCTGTTGAGCCTGAGTGTAGGGCTGCTGTGCCTGAGGTGTAGGGTTGCTGAGCCTGAGTGTAGGATCACTCTTGATCTGAGAAGTTCTGAGGAACTTGTGGTGTAAGCTCAAGGAGCTGAGATTGAAGTTTGGAGGAGTTTGCCTTGTCTAACTCATTGTTAGAAAGGTGAAGGGGGGAAGAGGACTACTCAAGACACCCTGTCTTGAGGAACCTCTATACATCCTTGCGTGTTTTCTGTGATTGCATTTTCTGCAGCTAGGAACATTAAGTTTATAGAAAGAAATTAAGTAAAACCTATTCACCCCCCCCCCCCCCCCCTCTAGGTATTATTGACTACACCTATATATAAACTATCACTTCTATATCCTCTCTTTCTGAAGCCATACTGCTGCAAATCTCTGATAGCTCTCTTTAAAAGAGAAAAGGCCTACAATCTCCTTCTCACTATAGAAGAGAGATTTCATTCACTATTTCTTGTGCTTCTAATCTTCTTGCTAGGAAGAAGATTCTTTCTTATTTTTAATTACTTCTTCTACTTCTTCTTCTTATCTACATTTCATTTTCAAACAGTGTAAAAGAGTTTTTAGAATCTCTCTTCAAAAAATTCAGTTGTACTGGTTCTAAGAGTCTCCTTATCAAAAGACTCAGTACAAGATAGTGAATTCCTACCAAGGGGGTAGAAGAGTGGACTACCCAAAGTTTGGGGAACCACTATATTTCTTTGTGTTGTGATGTGATTTTCATTTTGCTATTTCTTTCTTTATTTACTTAATTCTTGTTGGTGTGTGTGGGAAGCTTAACTCTGAGATTATTACACATATATATTTGTTAACTTTGCACAAAGTACTTTTAATTCTCTATTCACCCCCCCTATAGAGAATTCTAGTGAGGTTAACTGTGCACTTTCAATTGGTATCAGAGGGAGGTTGATCTAAAAAGGGTAACTCCTTGATCAAAAAGATCCTACCTCATACATATATATAGATTTCTAAGAACTATTTCTCACATGGCACAAATCAAAGATTATGCTTCCACCAGACCACCAATTTGCAACCTTGAAAAGTTTGCACTTTGGAAAACAAGAATTAAAATTTATCTAAACTCTATTGATGGATAATTATTTGATGTTATTATGACAAGTCCTCCCAAGCCATTCAAGAAGGACTCAAGTGGAAAGGTCACACAAACACTTGCTCTAAAGGCTGAATGGACAGATTAAGAAAAGAGAGCTCATGCATGTGATGCCAAAACTATGAATATCTTAGTCTCAACCCTCTCAGATGAAACCTTCCAAAAGATTACTGAATGTGAGCCAGCTAAGGAAATATGGGAAGCTCTCACTAAAATGGTAGAAGGGAGTGCTGATGAGAGAAAAGATAGAAAGGCATTACTCATCTCTCAATATGAAAACTTCCAGAAGAAAGACAGTGAAAGTGTTGCTGACATGTATGCCAGATTCAGCCTCATAACAAATGTGTTAAGAACACTTGAGAAGGACATATCTCTCACTGAGATAAATGACAAATTGCTAACCTGCTTCCCTAGTTATTGGGACTCAAGAATTTGGCCAATTAGAGACTCCAGAAGCCAAAGTGAAATCTCAACAGATGTTCTGTTGGGTAAATTAAGATCCTATGAACAATTGTTGAAAATAAGAGCTGAGAAAGAAGTGAAAGAAAAGACTCCTTCACCATCAAAGGAAAAGAGTATTGCCTTAAAGGCCACTGCAGATGAACCCTCTACAAGTGATGAGGAGTTGATCAGTCTACTGGCCAAAAGGTTCAAAAAGTGGATCAAAACAGAAGGGTCCAGAAGGAGAGATTCAAAAAACCAGGTATAACAAAACCCCTACTAAAGAGATTATCTGTTACTCTTGCAGGAAACCTGGACACATTGCACCTGAATGTCCTAAAGAACTCAGCTATAAGAAAGATCTGAAAAGAACAGATCTAAAGAAAAAGAAGAAAGAGAAAGGATTCATTGCTCAATCATAGAGTGATTCAGAATCTGAAGAAAGTACCTCATCTGAAAATGACCAAGAAGAGGCTAAACAAAAGGAAACTTGTTTGATGGCCACTGAGAAGCATGATGAATCTCTGGTAAAATATATCTGATGATATAGATTTTTGTTCTTCTGATTTTAAAAATAGTTTCAAAGAATTTTGTTTAGATCAAGTCAAATCTGAGAAAGAAATAAAAAGGCTAAGAAATGAATTAAACAATCTCAAACAAATGGATACACAATATAAAAACTATGAGCTCAGCCAAGAACTCTCTAGATCAGAGGAGCAGCTAGATAAAATAAATGCTGAAAATCAAACACTGAAAAATGAGCTAGCAAAGGCAAAAGCCTTTGAAGATTCTCTAAATGGCAGAAGTCAAAAACTCAAGAAAATCTCTGAAAATCTCACTGATAGATTTAGACAACTAGAGTTTAATACTGACTTAGAACCCAAGCCTCACTCACCCAGCAAACTTGTCTTGAGACATCCTATCCACTTCACTAGGAAGAATAATCTCATAGGAGAAGATTCACAAGAAAATCCAGAAACAACAACTGTTTTCAATAAAAATAATTTCACTATGTATGAAGGAATCCTAGGTAAATATCCTCTGAAAAGAAGCAAATTTGTGTCGAATCAGTATCGACGTGCGTCGAATTCTACTCAACGCTACTCAAATAATACATCGACTCCCAATCAACGCAACCTCTCCTACGCTTCGACTAAAAGAGAACACAGAATGAAGGAAGCGTCGACTTCGACTCGACGCAACCTTAAACATACGTCGAATTAATATCGACGCAACCAATTTAACAGAAATATCTCCTTTTCCAAAAAGTCTTCTCAATCCATTTCTTTTTATTATGAATACTATTTCTGCAATATTACTAATGACTGTTGGTATGATAAGCCAACACTCCTAAAGAAGAAAGGGTACTCTGAAAAACCAACTTACTCTTTCATTCAACCTTTTTCTGTTGGGAGGAAGGGACCCCAGCTTAGCAGGGTACAAACTAATGTTTAACATCTTATGTGCAGATGTATCACACATTCAGGCTGGTGTGGTACTTGGATAGTGGATGCTCCATGCACATGACAGGGTACAACAATCTACTAACCAACTTTGAAGATAGACATGGACCATCAGTGACCTTTGGAGACTCTAGCTGTGGGCAAACCAGGGGCTTTGGAGATTTCAAAGAAGGGAAAGTTACCTTCAAGAATGTGGCAGTAGTCAAAGGGCTGAAGCACAATCTCATAAGTATAAGTCAGATATGTGACAGTGGTAAGTATGAGGTAAAATTCACCACACTATTTTGCCATATTATTGATGTCAAGACTGGTGCCATAGTACTCAGTGGAATTAGAAAAGGGAAAGTATATATAGTAGACTTTAGCTCCACACCCACAGAGGTTTGTTTGTTCAACAATATTATTGATAAAAGTGAATTATGGCATAGGAGACTGGGTCATCTAAACTTCAAGACCATTAGTAAACTAGCAAGGAATAACCTAGTCAGAGGCCTACCAAAGGGGAGGTGCTCTAAGGATTCTCCATGTAGACCTTGCCAACTAGGAAAACAGACCAAATCATCCTTCAAACCAATTGGTAAGAATGACTCCCCCAGGATTCTCTACCTACTGCACATGGATCTCTTTGATCCCATATCCACTCAGAGCTTAGGTGGAAAGTCTTATACCCTAGTCATTGTGGATGACTATTCTAGATTTAGTTGGGTATTCTTTCTAAGGGCTAAGTCTGAAACCCACAAGATTCTCTCAAGATTCCTAAGACAGATTCAATCTGAATTCAGTACTCATGTTTCCATAATCAGAAGTGATCATGGGACTGAATTTGAAAATCAGTTAATCTGTAGTTTCTGTGAGGATGTAGGTATCAAACAAAGCTTCTCAGCACCAAGAACTCCTCAACAAAATGGAGTTGCTGAAAGAAAGAATAGAACCTTAATTGAATCAGGAAGGACCTTGCTTGCAGAATCAGGATTACCAAAAACCTTCTGGGCTGAAGCAGTTAACACTGCAAACTATGTTCTAAATAGAAGCCTTATACATAAAACTAAGTCAAAAACTCCATATGAGCTCCTGAAGGGAAAAACACCCATTGTTAAATACTTTAAAATCTTTGGATGTGCATGCTTTATCCTAAATAATGGGAAAGATCATCTTGCCAAGTTTGACAAGAAGTCTGATGATGGAATATTTCTGGGGTACTCATCATCCAGTAAACCTTATAGATGCTATAACAGGAGAACTCTCAAAATTTAAGAATCCATGCACATTATATTTGATGAAACTAACATGCTGTTTAAGGGGGAGGAAACTTCCACCAGTCCTTTTACACAGGAAAACAACAACATAGAGACTCAGCTTGAACATCTGACTCTAAAGAACACAGACACTGGGAAAGCAAACCAGCTACAAGAACCAAGTGAGGAGTCTGAACAAGAAGATGAAGAAGGTTCAGAAAAGAACAATCAAAACCAACTCTCACAGGAGAACATTGTTCAGGAGGAACAGTTGGACAATGATCCCATTGTTAATGAGGAAGAAGAACATCTGACAAATCCAAGCAGGACAGGGATCAATATGAAAAAGCATCCTCAATCCCAGGTAATTGGAGACCCCAAAACTGGAGTAAAAACAAGACACCAAGTCTCCAGTGGGATGATGCTCCAATGCTTCTTATCACAAATTGAACCAAAGAAGTTTGAAGAAGCAAATTGTGATCCTCACTGGATCATAGCCATGCAAGAAGAACTAAGCCAATTTGAGAGAAACAAAGTATGGAACTTAGTTGAGAGACCAAGAAACTACCCAGTTATTGGTACAAAATGGGTATACAGAAACAAACTGGATTCCACTGGAGTAATTGTCAGGAACAAGGCAAGAGTTATAGCACAAGGATACAGACAAGAAGAAGGAATAGACTACAATCAAACCTGTGCTCCAGTAGCCAGATTGGAAGCAATCAGACTCTTTCTTGCCTATGCTGCTTTCATGAAGATGAAAGTCTACCAGATGGATGTCAAAAGTGCTTTTCTGAATGGTGACCTTCAAGAAGAGGTATATGTAGAGCAACCACCAGGTTTTATCAATCCCTCCTCTCCTAACTTTGTTTATAAACTTAACAAAGCTCTTTATGGTCTTAAGCAAGCACCTAGAGCTTGGTATGAAACTCTCTCCAACTTCCTGATAGAAAATTCTTTTGAAAGAGGTAAAGTAGATAAAACACTTTTTACTAGAACCCACAAGAATAAACTTCGGCTTGTTCAAATCTATGTAGATAACATCATCTTTGGCTCAACCCATCCCAAACTCTGTAAAAGATTTGCTAATCTAATGCAATCTAAATTTGAAATGAGTAATATAGGAGAACTCTCTTATTTCTTAGGGCTACAAGTAAAACAAAGCAGTGAGGGGATCATTATCTCACAATCTAAATACACTAAAGAGTTAATCAAAAAGTTTGGTATGGAATCAGCATCTACCATGAAAACACCTATGGCAACAAATGCCATCATAGAAAAGGATGATAAGGGAAAATCAGTAGATCAAAAGACCTATAGGGCAATCATAGGTTCCCTTCTTGATCTAACAGCTAGCAGACCTGACATTATGTTTGCCACCTGCATATGTGCTAGATTTCAGGTTGATCAAAAAGAATCCCATCTCTCCTATGTAAAAAGAATTCTTAGATACCTAAAGGGAACACCTGAACTAGGTTTATGGTACTCAGCAGAAACCAACTTTGAATTAACAGGTTTCTCAGATACAGACTATGCTGGTTGTAGAGTTGATAAAAAAAGCACATCTGGTACTTGCCAATTCCTAGGTGACAGATTAATATCATGGTTCAGTAAGAAACAAACCTCAGTCTCAACCTCAACAGTTGAAGCTGAATATATAGCTGCTGGGAGCTGTTGTTCACAAATCCTATAGATGCAAAATCAGCTCCTTGACTATAAACTGGAAGTCAATAACTCTAAAATCTATTGTGATAGTTCCAGTGCTATATCCATAGCATCCAACCCAGTACTTCATAGTAGAACCAAGCATATAGAAATCAGACATCACTTTCTTAGAGACAATGTGGAAAAAGGTAAAATAACCTTAGAATATATCCCTACTGATAGCCAAAGAGCAGACATTTTCACCAAACCCTTGGATGAAACTAAGCATACTTACTTCATCAACACCTTAGGAATGCTTGTTGGAAGCTTGTAAACATCATTGTTGGGTAAATCTAAAAGAAGTCAGAAAGACAAAGAGAGCACTTGAAGATACGTCGATTACCTATCGACGCACCGTCGAAAAGAACTCAACGCTAGCATTGATTTCATAACAGACAAAGATACATCGATCCCTTCTCGACGTACCGTCGACTTGTTATCGACGCAAATCTGCGAACACGTCGACAAGTCACTAGGCTGACAAAAATTCGACGGAGCGTCGACTCCATATCAACGCATGCGTTGACTTCATGATAAAACTGGAAACAAATCTTTCCTTCCTCTTTTGACGATTGGATTACCAAATATACCTCAATTTCTGTTTCCTTTTCGACGTCTCACCTCCTTTAAATAATACCTCATATTTCATAACTCCTACTCTCCCAAACCGCCAAAAACTTTGTCTTCTACCTTTCTACCTGCATCAATGGCGCCGACTCCTGTTCAATCTGCCGTCATCCAAGCAATAAACGATGCTCTGGAATAACTCGTGAATGAATTTCAGACACGACTGAACAACTTCTCAAATGAATGTGCCGCCATGATAACTACCTGTGAAGCCACACTGGCCAACCTGTCTGCTTCTCTTCCTGAGCTTCATGTTCTTCTTAAAGAACAACCTCTGTCGCCAAAAGGGTTTACATCCTTTCTGCAGGATATAAACCAGGGGGAGAGTTTCTCCAGAAACCCCCTATTCAGGTTCTATATTTTCTTAAAGCTCAGGGCTAACTCTTCTCCAATCTCTAAATACTATCTCTAAGTATTCAACCAACTTCATTTTTTTTCTTTTACCATAGGCTCAAATCTTCTCCAATCACTCTGATTACACCTTCAACAAACACTTTGGTGAATCCTCCTCCTACCATACAGAAGGAGACCATGTTGTGGATTCAGCATTCAGAGTAGATGCCCCATATGTTCAGGGGGAGATTATTGCAATACAAAATATAGAAGTCCAGGGGGAGGAAGAAACAGCTATTTCTGATGACCTAAAAGGGCAAGTCTGGATTGAGGCACCCTTGTGTGTGGAAGAATATCATCATCACTCTCCTGGCTTCTCTGCTAGCTATATCAAACTCAAGACACCCCTACTTGAGGATATTCCTCCAGAAGAGGTTGAAGGAGAAAAACATTCCTCAACACAGTCTACTCCACCAAAGGACATTCTGCCTCCTGTTACAGAACAAATTCCCTCTCCTACAAAAGTTCCTTCTCCACCTTCTCCTTCTAAAGAGAAAACTACATCTCCACCTCTGCCTCTACCACCACTTCAACCTTCCATTCTACCTCCTCTACTACCTTTACCTCCAAAAATGCTACCTAGGGAAAGACCAAGAGAACAAATGAAAAGAAGAAGAGAAGCCATCCCTCATTGGCAAAAATTCTCCAAAGAAGAGAGGAAAGACTATGCAAAGGAAAAGAAATATAGAAAGGCAGGAAATAAAAAGGTTTGAAAGAATGCCTAATATCACTCCTACCAGTCCTGTAAAGGAGTACCATGATCCTGACATGGAAAAGAGGCATGATGAAATAAGAGAAAGAGAGTTGTATGAATTTGAAGCAACAATGAAAGACACAGAGGATAAGAGAAATATCTGGATAGAATAGATCAAGAAGGGGATGACCAGAGAACAAATTCTTGCTGAATCTTCCATCAAACTTCCAAAGAAGTTATTTGATGTTGAAGCATATCAGAAGAAAAATCCCCAGGCAGGGCTTATCCTAGACAAAGGGTAGAAGCACAAAAGGGGTGTAGGGTGTTCAGAAGATATCTACATTCCCTATAAAAAGCCTAACAAGCCAGTAGGATTAGACAAATGGCATAGTTCACCCTGGAAAGGGAAAGGAAAAGTGTCTGAGATTCCTGAGAAACAAGAATCAGAGAAGAAGAGAAAATATAGGCCCAAGGTTGACAACAAGGGACCATCTAAGCCCAAATCTACACAAAAGAAACCTCATAGCATTACAATTGAAATGATTGATGAAAAGGCAGCAATTATCATTAGTAAGGGCTATTCCATAAATGACACCCTTCCTGATGCTGAAAAGATCCTAGCAAAGCTGCATACAATTATCAGAAATGTTCAGGAGCATCCTGAAAAAGCCAGGCCCTACATTTTTGAAGCTATTGAAAATTTATCCAAGAAACTTTACTCTGCCTTTGTCAACTTCATGTATAACAAGAAGTTCTTAGTTTAAATCTTGTGAAAGATACTTACATGTTACATGATTTATTTCTCTACTTTCTTCTGAGTACTTAACATATTTCTTTCCTCTATATAAATGTCTTGCTGTGTTGATTAAAAGCTGATACAATTTCTCCCTGAATTGGGTTAAGACAAATAGGGGGAGATTGTTGGGGAAATGATTTATCTTAACCCCTAATGAGTAGAATATAAATTCTAAGAATGAAAAACTAGTCTAAGTAAATATGCGTCGAATAGTATTCGACGCAACGTCGAAGTATAGTCGACGTTCCTCTTAGAATGAGTCGAAGTAACTCCAAACAGAATTCGACGTAACCCATGTCGACGTAACTCTGATTTCTAGTCGACCATCTAGTGAAGTCGACGTACCTTAGTCGACGCACCTTCCTTATTCTCCTCTCGACGTCCAGCCAGTCTGAAATCGACGCTTCCGTCGAATAGTAATCGACGTATGTCGATTTCTATGTCAAATTCAAAACACGCCAGATTTCTTTCTTTCTATCTATAGATCTGAATTTTATGGAATGATATTATTCTTTTCTAGCCGTTTTGAATCAGTCTTTCCTTCTAAATGATTCTTGGCTAAATTGATTAAGTTTATTATGGATATTATTTGAAATCAGAATAATCTCTTTCCTTCTACAGAAATATTGATTATGGGATCTTTTCTCTCTTACCATTTCTCTAACTGTTAATTGATTATTCTCCTATAGTATTCTTTGAATAAACAGGGCTATAAATAAGAGGAAAGTCCGCAGAGAAAAGGTAAAGTGATCCACTCCATCCATTTGAAATAGAGGAAAAGCTCCCAAGAGAAAAGTGAGAAAAAGCAGAGAGAATTGATAGTGTGCTGAAGCAAACAACAAGCCTTCTACATCCTCTCTTTCTGAAGCCATACTGCTGCAATCTCTGATAGCTCTCTTTAAAAGAGAAAAGGCCTACAATCTCCTTCTCACTATAGAAGAGAGATTTCATTCACTATTTCTTGTGCTTCTAACCTTCTTGTTAGGAAGAAGATTCTTTCTTATTTTTAATTACTTCTTCTACTTTTCTTTTTATCTACATTTCATTTTCAAACAGTGTAAAAGAGTTTTTAGAATCTCTCTTCAAAAAATTCAGTTGTACTGGTTCTAAGAGTCTCCTTATCAAAAGACTCAGGCTGGTTCTAAGAGTCTCCTTATCAAAAGACTCAGTACAAGATAGTGAATTCCTACCAAGGGGGTAGAAGAGTGGACTACCCAAAGTTTGGGGAACCACTATATTTCTTTGTGTTGTGCTGTGATTTTTATTTTGCTATTTCTTTCTTTATTTACTTAATTCTTGTTGGTGTGTGTGGGAATCTTAACTCTGAGATTATTACATATATATATATATATATTTGTTAACTTTGCACAAAGTACTTTTAATTCTCTATTCACCCCCTCTAGAGAATTCTAGTGAGGTTAACTGTGCACTTTCATAACCAAAGTAAGGGGTCTCATCAGAACGTTCAAAACCTTCTCCATCAGGCACATACCAAGGGAAGAGAGTACTCCGACGGATCGGCTGGCCAAGTCTGGCCTTCGGGTTGGTGGAACCTTGACGGATCTGTTCCGCCCATCGATTGAAGAAGAGGAACTCATGTATATAGAGCGACAACCCTCATGGAAAGATCCCTTTGCGACCTTCCTGGCAACGGGTAGGTTCCCAAAGGAGGTTCCAGGTCAAAGGCGCTTCAGGTATAAGTCTGCCTATTACATGCTTCACGAGGGGGACTTGTATCAGAATACCATCTTGGGACTCTTAGCACTATGCATATTTGAGGAGGAAGTCCCAAGGGTCCTGGAGGAGGTTCACTCTGGAGAATATGGTAGTCATTCGGGGAGTAGGACGCTGGAGGCAAGGATAATGAGGCAGGGGTATTCTGGCCGACCCTGAGCAAGGGCGCAGCAGAGTGCGCCAAGAGGTGCCAGAAGTGTCAGTTGTTTGCCCCACTTCAACTTCTGCCATCTCAGAGGCTAAGAAGCATCACAGCATCGTGGCCCTTCGCCATATGGGGGATGGATCTGGTAGGACCCTTCCCCCAGGCGAGTGGGCAAAGAAGGTTTCTCTTGGTCATGATCAACTACTTCTCTAAGTGGTTGGAGGTTAAGGCTTTGGCCAAGGTCACCTCCCAGGTAATCCGCAACTTCGTATGGGGGAGATTATTTGCCGACATGGGCTCCCACAAGCCATAGTCACAGATAATGGTCCGTAATTCACCAGTGAAGAGTTCATCAACTTCTGCAGCCAGTTGGGGATAGACCTTAGGTTTGCATCCGTCCATCACCCCAGGAGAAACATGTAGGTGGAGGCGGCAAACAAAATCATAGTGAACCTGCTCAAGAAGAAAGTCGAAAATTTGAAGGGGAGTTGGGTAGAGCAACTCCCTTCGGTCCTATGGGCACCAAGGACTACACCTAATACCGCTACGGGAAAGACCCCATTCTAGCTCTCTCACGGTTGTGAGGTTGTTATTCCCATGGAGTTTGAAGTCAAGACACCGCGGGTAAGGGCCACTGAGGAGGGTGACGAAGAATGGAGAGCAGGGAACGAGGAGCTGCGGCTCTCCCTGGATCTGATCGAGGAGGTCCGGGATCTCGCCGCCATTCGACAAGAGAAAGTTAAGCTGCGGATGGCCAAGTACTTTGACAAGCACGCCAGGATCAAGCAATTCGAGAAGGGGGACCTCGTGTTAAGAAAGGTCAACGCGGTTGGAAGGTCTACCGGTAGGAAAGCTCAATCCCAATTGGGAGGGCCCCTATGTCGTGGAAGAAGCCATAAAGTCAGGGGGATATTGCCTCCAGAATGTGGAAGGCGAGTCCATCGGTCACACGTGGAGTGGTGATGACTTGAAGCATTTCTATCCCTAAGTTCATGTAACGAGAGCATCTATGCTTTAAAACTTCATTTTCATATATATGTGTAGTGTAATAGCTTGCGTGGTAATGATTAAAAAGTTCAAAGGTTGTCCCTGAGCAGACCCGTTGACCAGGCTCTCATCTAGCTGGCAGGACCATAGACTCACTTGGTGGCAGGTTCTAAAGGTTCAAAGATTATCCCCGAGCAGACCCGCTGACCAGGCTCTCATCTAGCTAGCAGGGCCGTAGGCTCACTCGGCGGCAGGTTCAAAAAGTTCAAAGGTTGGCCCCGAGCAGACCCGCTGACCAGGCTCTCATCTAGCTGGCTGGTCCGTAGGCTCACTCGGTCGCAGATTTTAAAGGTTCAAAGGTTGGCTACGAGCAGACCCGCTGACCAGGCTCTCATCTAGCTGGCAGGGCCGTAGGCTCACTCGGTGGCAGGTTCTACAGGTTCAAAGGTTAGCCTCGAGCAGACCCGCTGACCAGGCTCTCATCTAGCTGGCAGGGCCGTAGGCTCACTCGGTTGCAGGTTCTAAAGGTTCATAGGTTGGCCTCAAGCAGACCCGCTGACCAGGCTCTCATCTAGCTGGTAGGGTCGTAGTCTCACTCGGTGGCAGGTTCTAAAGGTTCAAAGGTTGGCCCCGAGCAGACCCGCTGACCAGGCTTTCATCTAGCTGGCAGGGCCATAGGCTCACTCGGTGGCAGGTTCTAAATGTTCAAAGGTTGGCCCCGAGCAGACCCGCTGTCTAGGCTCACATATATTTGGCAGGCCCATAGGCTCACTCGGTGGCAGGTTCTAAAGGTTCAAAGGTTGTCCCTGAGCAGACCCGTTGACCAGGCAATCATCTAGCTGGCAGGGCCGTAGGTTCACTCGGTGGTAGGTTCTAAAGGTTCAAAGGTTGGCCCCGAGCAGACCCGCTGACCAGGCTTTCATCTAGCTGGCAGGGCGGTAGGCTTACTCGGTGGCAGGTTCTAAAGGTTCAAAGGTTGGCCCCGAGCAGACCTGCTGACCAGGCTCTCATCTGGCTGGCAGGGTCGTAGGCTCACTCAGTGGCAGGTTCTAAGAGTTCAAAGGTTGGCCCCAATCAGACCCGATGACCAGGCTCCCATCTAGCTAGCACGACCGTAGGCTCACTCGGCGACAGTTCTAAAAGTTCAAAGGTTGGCCCCGAGCAGACACGCTAACCAGGCTCTCATCTAGCTGGCAGGGCCGTAGGCTAACTCAGTGGTAGGTTTTAAAGGTTCAAAGGTTGGCCCTGAGTAGACCCGCTGACCATGATCTCATCTAGCTGGCAGGGCCGTAGGCTCACTTGGTGGTAGGTTCTAAAGGTTCAAAGGTTGTCCCCGAGCAGACCCGCTGACCAGGCTCTTATCTAGCAGGCAGGGTCGTAGGCTCACTCGGTGGCAGGTTCTAAAGGTTCAAATGTTGGCCTCGAGCAAACCCGCTGACTAGACTCTCATCTAGCTAGCAGGTTAGTAGGCTCACTTGGTGGCAGGTTCTAAAGGTTCAATGGTTGGCCCCTAGCAGACCCCCTGACCAGGTTCTCATCTAGCTGGCAGGGCCGTTGGCTCACTCGGTGGCAGGTTCTAAAAGTTCAAAGGTTAGCGCTGAGAAGACCCACTGACGGCTCTCATCTAGCTGGTAGGTTTGTAGGCTCACTCGGTGGTAGGTTTTAAAGGTTCAAAGGTTGGCCCCGAGTAGACCCGCTGACCATGCTCTCATCTAGTTGGCAGGGTCGTAGGCTCACTCGGTGGCAGGTTCTAAAGGTTCAAAGGTTAGGCCCGAGCAGACCCACTGACCAGGCTCTCATCTAGCTTGCAGGGCCGTATGCTCACTCAGTGGCAGGTTCTAAAGGTTCAAAGATTGGCCCCGAGCAGACCCGCTGACCAGACTCTCATCTGGCTGGTAGGGTAATAGGCTCACTCGGTTGCCGGTTTTAAAGGTTCAAAAGTTGGCCCCGAGCAGACCCGCTGACCAAGCTCTGATCTAGCTGGCAGGACCGTAGGCCCACACGGTGGCAGGTTCTAAAGGGTCAAAGGTTGGACCTTGGCAGACCCGCTGACCAGACTCTTATTTAGCTGGTAGGGCCATAGGCTCACTCGGTGGAATGTTCTAAACGTTCAAAGGTTGGCCCCGAGCAGACCCACTAACCAGGCTCTCATCTAGCTGGCAGGGTCGTAGGCTCACTCGGTGGCAGGTTCTAAAGGTTCAAAGGTTGGACTCGAGTAGACCCGCTGACCAGGCTCTCATCTAGCTAGCAGGGCCATAGGCTCACTCGGTGGCAGGTTCTAAAGTTTCAAAGGTTGGCCCCGAGCAGACCCGTTGACCAGGCTCTCAACTAGCTGGCAGGGCCATAGGCTCACTCGGTTGCAGATTCAAAGGTTGGCCCTGAGCAGACTCACTGACCAGTCTTTCATCTAGCTGGCATGGTCTTAGGCTCACTCAGTGACAGGTTCTACAAGTTCAAAGGTTGTCCCCGAGCAGACCCACTGACCAGGCTCTCATATAGCTGGCAGGGCCGTAAGCTCAGTCGGTGGCAGGTTCTAAAGGTTCAAAGGTTGGCCCCGAGCAGACCCGCTGACCAAGATCTCATCTAGCTGCCAGGTCCGTAGGCTCACTCGGTGGCAGGTTCTAAAGGTTCAAAGGTTGGCCCCGAGCAGACCCGCTGACCAGGCTCTTATCTAGCTGGCAGGGCCGTAGCCTCACTCGATGGTAGGTTCTAAAGGTTCAAAGGTTGGCCCCAAGCAGACCCGCTAACTGGGCTCTCAAAAAGATGACAGGGTCGTAGTCTCACTCGGTGGAAGGTTCAAAATGTTCAAAGGCTGGCACCGAGCAGACCCGCTGACCAAGCTCTCATCTAGATGGCAAGGCTGTAGGCTCACTCGGTGGCAGGTTCTAAAAGTTCAAGGGTTGGCCCCAAATAGACCTGCTGAACAGTCTCTCATCTAGCTGGCAGGGCCATAGGATCACTCGGTGGTAGGTTCTAAAGGTTCAAAGGTTGGCCCCGAGCATACCCGCTTACTAGGCTCTCATCTAGCTGGCAGGGCCATAGGCTCACTCTGTGGCAGTTTCTAAAGGTTCAAAGTTCAGACCTGAGCAGGCCCTCTGACCAGGCTCTCATCTAGCTGGCAGGGCCATATGCTCACTCGGTTGAAGGTTCTACAGGTTCAAAGGTCGGCCCCAAGCAGACCCGCTGACCAGGCCCTCATCTAGCTCGTAGGGCCGTAGGCTCACTCAGTGGCAGGTTCTAAAAGTTCAAAGGTTGGCCCCAATCAGACCCGCTGACCACGCTCTCATCTAGCTGGCAGGGCCGTAAGCTCACTCGATGGCAAGTTCTACAAGTTCAAAGGTTGGCCCCGAGTAGACCCGCTGAACAGGCTCTCATCTAGCTGGCAGGGCCGTATGCTCACTCGGTGACATGTTCTAAAGGTTCAAAGGTTGGCCCTGAGCAGACCCGCTGACTAGGCTCTCATCTAGCTGGCAGGGTTGTAGGCTCACTCGGTGGCAGGTTCTAAAGGTTCAGAGGTTGGCCCTGAGAAGACCCGTTGACTAGGCTCTCATCTAACTGGCAGGGCCTGAGGCTCACTCGGTGGCAAGTTCTAAAGGTTCAAAGGTTGGTCCTGAGCAGACCCACTGACCATGCTCTCATCTAGCTGGCAGGGTCGTAGGCTCACTCGGTGGTAGGTTCTAAAAGTTCAAAGGTTGGCCCCGAGCAGACCCGTTGACCAGGCTCTTATCTAGATGGCAGGGCCGTAGGCTCACTCGGTGGCAGGTTCTAAAAGTTCAAAGGTGGGCCCCGGGCAGACCCACTGACCAAGTTCTCATCTAGCTGTCAGGGCACATGGCTCACTCGGTGGTGACCTGTGAGGAAGGCAAGGTAAGAGAAAAATCTAATGCAAAGAATTAACACAGGGCAAGTCCTGACGTGAGGTCGGCGAATGGTGCCCATCATGAATGACATTCGCTGCAAATGAGGTCGCTCATGAAAGATACTCGCCCGGCAAGTGCGCAGTGGAACGTTGTCCAGACCCATGGGTTGCGAGTATTTAGCAGGATGAGGTGGGTTCTCGCCGCAGTCCTGTTCCTGCCAAAAATCAACAAAATCACCTAAGTCTTAAAAATACTGGGGCAAGTGCGAGAGGGTCACAACCGCATGACGCTCCTGTGTGGCGAGAGTATCTCAGTCACGACCTAGAATAGGGGTCATCGTCGTGAAAGGCGAACAGACGATATGCGAGCACACGCGCGAAAGTGCGAGAGAAAACAAAATAGCGTACTAACGCGCGAGCTATTGACTGATAATAACGAGATGCACAAGAAGAGAACATATGACAAATCGCGAGAGGAAAAGCATTTCATTTCATTTCAGTATAAAAAGAAATTACAAAATGATTCTCGCATTACATCAAAAAGAGAAAGAAAGGAGAGTCTTCAGGGGTCGTCAGCTTCATCTCCGGAGTATCCATTGCTCTCACTCAGAGAATGGAGTTCGCCGAGCTCCCGCCCATCGTCGGCTTCGTCCACAGGGTCAACCTAGCCGAAGAGTTCAGGAAGCACGTGGTGGGCGAGAATCCTCTTGCCCTCTTCTTCAAAAGGCCGGACGGCCCTTCGCAACACATCCAGTGTATGCTTCGCTGCTCCTTGGGCGGACCTCTGCATCAGCCCCTCGAACTCGGCGTTAGAGTAAAGGTGTCGAGTGTCCCTCTCCCCGGGAGGTGGCCGAGCAACGGCATCTCGCAGCTTTTTATTCTCGGCCTCCAGCTCCTTGACCCGCTCCTCAAGGACGCGCGCTCGCACGAGTAGGGTGTAATAGTTGGCTATGTCCTGCGAGAAATAGAAGAAAATTAGCGCGAGAAAGAAGTAAAACACGAGAATTTGAGTCACTGCGAGGAGGCGCGCACACCTCTCAGTCTGGGCGGCTAGCGAGAAGGGCCAGAAGCTCAAAGGAGACACCGGCGTGAGTCTTCTCGACCTCAACAATGTTCCGTTCGAGGGTCATGCTGTGACGAGAAGACATATGAGTCCACTAGAGAGCACACATCATGGCTCGCGCAGTCTCGTGTGTGAGAGTCTGAGTAGACTCGGTATCGTAGATGGATGCGCCCTCGCGGCTGTAAAGCGCGTAGGAAAGGCCATAGGCTTGGCCGCTGGTGGTTTCCTTCTCCATCCAGGATGGAAGGAGGCTGGAGATGGAGACCTGGTTGGCACGTAGGTCCCACTGAAGCAGATGCTCGCCGACCACATCCTTATACCTCTCGCAGAGATAGAAATTTCGGTGCCCTCTCAGCACCGGCCTCGAGGAGGGCTCCGCCGGCTCGACGACAATCTGAACAACTGAGTCCTTTGCAGCAGGAGCACTCGAGCCAGGGGTCTCATCCATGACCACCTTCCCCTTATAGGTTGCAGATGGTTTTGTCCGCTTGGGGGGGGGGGGGGGGGGGGGGGGGGGCTGGTGGACGTATCGGTTTTTCGCTTCTTCCCGCTAGATTTTGCGGAAGGTGGATCCTTGCGACAAGACGCAGCGACGGACCGCGCGAGGGCAAGGGAATCATCGGGAGCGATATCCACGACTGCATTCGGCGGGTGGAGTGGAAGGCTTCGAACTCATGTATCAAGGAAAGTAAGTTAAAAGAGGGGAAGCGAGTAAAAGAGAAGCGGAAGCTAGGGTCGAAATAGTTCTGCTTACCCTCTCCCGACGGAACCGGCGGTATAGAGCCGACGTACTTCCGCAAATGCACGACATCCATTCCATGCTTATGGATGAATGCATGGAGCTTGGCCTCGTAACCTCCCAGCGTTGGAGGCTTGAAGGTTGACTCGTCCTCCTGCACCGACGCGAGGAGAGTGTTGCTGAAACTCCCGGTCACGAAGACGAACCGCCAAGTCCACTCGTGGACCTTGTTGGAGGTACCGGTGACCTTGAGCGGGCTTTGGATGGAGAAGAAGGCCACCCCTCTCTTCGCTCTGAAATTGAAGAGCTTGCGGAAGACAGGGAGGGAGAACTCGATCCCCTCCTCTTGCAAGTAGCAGGCGAATGCTACCAGCATTGTAATCGAGTTTGGGTTCAGCTGAGCGGGAACCACGCCGAAATAGCAGAACGCCTGGCGCAATTCATGCCATAGGGGGAGCCAGAGTCCCACCACGAAGTGGTCCAGAGGGATGGCGAGAGCGTCGGGCAAGATCTGGTTGATGCGATCGCGGCCTCCAGGGCGGCGCACGGTGAATCCTGGTTGGATGTAGTCGGCAATGGTCGCAGCAAATTCTTCCTCGGACAGGTCACATGTATCTAAGTCGTGGTTAAGGAACGACTGAGCACACATGCTCCTACCATTGGGTTCGGTAGCCATCTCGCGAGAAGAAGAGAGAATGAAGTCTAGAGAGAAGCGCGAGTGCTGGCGCGAGAACAAGGGAAGAAAGAGAAGAAAGCGTAATAAAGGTGGTAGGTGGGCTGACTATTTATAGAAAAAGTGGGAAATGAATGGAATTCTCTACGCGCGGGATGCAGATAGCGGTCGTGCTATCCTGGCGCCTCAGAATTTGAGCCAGCCTATCTAAATCGGCAAGAATAAAAGCATCCACAAAAAAGCATTCAGAAAAATAATGAAAGAACAGATAACATACAGATTGAAAATCATTCGCGAGACATAGCAGGTCTCGTCTTAGTTCAGCGCGAAAAAGAAAGAGAAATATCAAAGGTGCGGGGAGAATACAGGGGGCGAGAGCCGGTAGGCTTAATACTATACCCACTACCATCGACCCTGGTCTCGCCTCCCTGTCCTTAGAGGCACCTGCGGGTAGTGAAACACACTAACTGTCATCAACACTTGGTTAACCAAGCACATTTGGTCCCTAACCCACGCAATGTGCCTCCCAGGTGAGGTCTCCTCGCACCTGCCTCCCTGGCGCTCCATTTCCCCTGAAAGATGTGTGTAGTCTCGTTTGAGGATGCTTATTCGACGCTCAAAGGCTGCCCGGTGCTCCTCCGTCTGATTGGCTAGATCTCGCTGCATCCAGATCAGCTTGCCAAAAAGCTCCGTCATCCGCTCCTTCAGGCCCCTGGCATATTCGTGGTCGCCGAGAAAATCTGAGACGTCGCAGGGAGAGGGAGGTGGCGAGATTAGCCCCTCCTCTTGAGGATCCACCGGCGGGACCAGGCAGAAGACTCATACAAATTTTGAGTCTAATGTAAGGACAACTAACCAGGTACATAAGGTTCGGCGGGGGATTGGCGAGATGTCCCAACCTGCACAGCGAATGGTTGGCTGGGGGGGGGGGGGGGGGGGGGGGGTGGAGCTATTTCCCCTTCATAGGGCGTTGAACCTGGTCGGCGACATCATAGGTAGTGGCCAAATCCGCGGTAGAAGAGTTGTTCGCGGGGCCTTTATCCGCTGAATGTTCCCGCTCCGGAGCTGGGGAGTTGACGGTGGTCTCGGAGGCAGGAGAGTTGCGTGAGGTAGGAGGTAACCCCATGGTCCCAAAGGTGAGAGCTACGGAAACCAGAGTCAGAAAAGGGCGAAAGATAAAGGCAAGCGAGAAGACAGTGAAGTGCTTACCAGGCGCACGCCGGCTCCCGCCAGGAGTAGTTATGAGGACGGGCTCCTGGGCCGGTGGAACGCCTCCGAGAATAGGTGGGGGAATGGCGGCATCCGCCTGATCGATCTCGGGGCCACCTCCCGTCACCTGCAGGTTCTGCGAATGGTTGAAATTATCAAGGCATAACGTCACCCAGGTTAGCTTCAAATGCAAGAAAGATTATATTACCTTGGCAGTGTTGTCGGGAGGGGTGTTGGAGAGGTGGGGTGGGGGGGGGGGGAGTCTCGTACGCAAACTCTACCGCCAACAGGTCTCGTCGGACCACCCTGACTTTCTTCAGCCGGTAGGTCTTAGAAGGATCTCTCGTTGATGAGAGCCAGGGGGCGTATCGGGTGGACTTAGAAGGGATCTCCCCCTGCGCGGCAGCAAGGCGGTCCATCAACCCTTGAAAGAGCGGTCTTGGCGTCGTCCTCATGAATGACATTTGAGCAGCGATAGCTTAGAGGTGAAAAAAGGGAACAGTGATGGGAGGACACGCTCTGAAGGCAGCAACCGAGGACATATTTATAACTAAGAGGAGGGCCCCACAAAAAATTCCCTCCAGGTCAGCATGAGCTCAACAAACACATGGTTGGACTTTCTTTCCGAGCGAGTGCCTCACTCGCAAAGAGCAGGGATTGTGTACAACCATGTATTCGTTGAGTAGGGCCTCAGGCTTAAGATAGGAAAAAAGCAAGCAAGGAGGGCTTTTGCCCAGGTCAGAAGGAGTTCCGAGCGAGTGCAGCCTCTCTCACATAGCACTCACGTGAATGAGGCGCCTTCAAGGTTCTCTCGCCCCGCGGGTGCCAGGAAGTCAGGCACGTGGGAGGTCCGAGCGAGAGGTGCCTTCATGGACTACTCGCTTAGGGGATTTGGGGGTAAAATTACCTAGATACCCTTCGTGGGCTGCCAATAGCCCTTCAGAACATCGGAGTTAGGCTGTTAGCAGACCAATTTGGGGTGCGATTAGTAAAACCAAAAGGCGGATTTATGCTATTTGCAGTCCAGGCTAGAGAATCTATAAATAGACCCTTAAGGGCACCTTGGAGGAGATCCGATATTTCAAGCTCTCTCCTCCTAGACAAGTTTTGGTTGGCTGCTAGTGCCCTCCAAGGTGTCTGGCTGAGCTTTGGTTTGGGAGGGGAAGCACTCTAAGATCTTCCAGGTGTGTGGCGGGACCTCCTCGCTGCAGCCATGGGTCTGTTCCTAGTTCTTCGTCCACGGCAAGAGTGTAAGTGAGGGATAAGTAGGTGCGGGCTACAACCCCCTGTGGGTCCAAACTCAAGAGACCGGTTGCCGGTTTTAACACGACTATTTTGAGTAACATCGAGCGTCACAACAACGCCATTTTCAAATGTCAAGCTAACGTGCTTCGAATTGAGTTCTGTCAGTTGCAATGGACTCGTATAGACAATATAAGTACAGCATAATCCGTTTTGCTCAATTCCAACATCTTTTAGTCAAGTAAATAAAATAAACGCTCGTAAAATTATACGAAATCTCGAGATATGTAAATGCTGGATTTCAACTCCATCACATCGATAATGATCCGACACTCAATGACTTGGACCCGTAATGACTTTGACCCACATGGGGGACCCACTTAGGGTTGACTTTGGTCAAACTCTCCTTCAAAGTTGAATTTTAAAAGCACCAAGACAAACCACACCCATGGGCATCCACCTCAAAGCAAGTCTTGCAAGCCATCAGCCATATGGCTAGCCCAAACTCCAACCTCCAACTAGACCTAGGCTAACCCAAAGCTCCCTTCTCCTTGCCTAAAGCTACGGTAGTGGATTTGGATATTTTTAAACCCCACCCCTAAACCATGAGTTCCCATAACTCCTAAGCCCAACCAGCCAAGTACACCCCTCCAATTGATGATTGTCAGCTCCACCCCCACCCTACCCTAGTTGGCCGACAACCCAACCCTGATTCAAACCCAACCAAGAGAGATAAGAGGGAGGGATCGGCCACCCTATAAAGGGCCTCCCAGGGCTTCACCAAGTGGGGAGGACCTCCAGGAGCCCCTCCCAAGCAATCCCGAGATCAGCCCCACTACCCCGACCCCCTGCCAGCTCCAGAGGGGACAACCCGAGATCCACCACCTCCCCCTCCTATTACCTTCCTGTACACCCTGCATGGAGGGCCCCAAAGGGCCACTTGGTCCTATAATGGAGTCAGACTTCGCCGGAGAGGGAGAGGCGACCCTCTTCGGGAGTGATCCAGGCGGCAGCACCGCAGGAGGACCAAGCGTCGGCGGTATCCCGTGGATGCGCCTCAACACCCTTTCCTCTCAGCGGCCTATAACAGCTGCAAACCGTCGGACCACCGCCAGGAGGTGAGCCTGCCTCTGGCGGGTCAGCAGGAGGTGTTGACGCGTCGGCCCGATGGTCGGCCGACGACGGGGTAAGCTCACAAGCCCTCTGCCCCCCAAAATGGTACAGGTACCGTTGGATCCCATGATCCAACTGTGTGTATTTTCTAGGTAATCATCAGCCACCCCACAACGGATTGGCTACAGATCCACTGTGGGCCCAAAAATGCCTGCGTTTGGCTCGATCTCAGTCGACTAGGTTGCTTTAAGATCTGTGCATCCCAATTTGCTTATAGCATAAGTTTTGTTGATTTTCTTGGGGCCGATAACTTGCTTTTACTGGAAAACGTCAAACATCAATGTTATAGATTATGATAGGGGCTACCTCCCGAAAAATTATGAAAATTTTCTGGGATTATTTGCTATTTTTAATATTTAAAATACCTTTAGTTTTAAATACTAGAGGGCCTTAAATGTATGATCAAAAGCTGGAAAAATTCTAGAGGACCTGTAATATTGATAGACACATGCTTTAAATATATAATGATTTTTGAAGCTCAGAAACTATTTTTAATAATTTAAAAATAAGCCAAGAGGGGTGTTAAAAATTGGCATAGGGCTTGGAATTTGATGAAAATATTCTAAGATAATTAGGGAACCTCCATATTACCGTTCCACGTCTACCATAATTATTTATGAGTTTTTGAAAGAGATTTACTATTTTTAGAGTGATAAAACCTCTGTTTTTAATTATTTAAGAAATAGCCACTCTACCAAAATGCCTCCAAAATTTATGGGAGGTGTGAGGGGTTGAAGCACATCATCTGAAAAAGTTTGGTTAATTTTTAAAGTACTCTTGCTATATTTGAGAATTTATTTGGCGGTTATGAGAGCCTAAATAAATTAGCAAAGACTATTTATAACTCAAAAGGCTTTGGAAAATTTATGATAGCAAAGACTATTTGAGAATTTAAAAGGCTTTGAAAAATAAATTAGCAAAGACTATTTGAAAATTTATGTTATCAGCCTAAGATAAAAGTGGGATGATTTTCGGATATGGGCTACTATTTTAATGATCTTAAAATAGAATAATGACTCACCGAACTGCGATTAGAATAATGCTCGGACATTGAGAGTCGCCTCTTCAGAGGATTTAAGGAACTCAAAATATCGTTCCTCAAGTCCGCTTAAGCCATGCTTAAAGGTTGCAAATAAAACCCAAGGTCGGACTATAACAAAAGACAGAATTTGGAAGAAGCTCCTATGTACGGAGATAGAACAGAACTTTCCTCTTATGAACGGAGATGAAATCGAAGCATCATGTATATGAAGTGAAGGACTACTAACCCCTTTTCATTTTATAGCAATTTCTTTTATCTCCAGTCTCGTACTGGTCCAGTTCTTTTCAGTACTTTATTTTGGTTCATTTCCATTCAGCACTTTTACAGTTCAACATTTTACTATTGTAATTCATTTTAGTACATTATTCCAGTACTTCTTATCTGCAGTTTGTCCCAACAGCTTTAATTTAGAGTTGACGTGAAGATGAGACATTCCTTCAGGGTTAACCCTAAATAGTACCGAACTGGCCGCCACTTGTAGAGCAGAGCGGACAGATCGATGTTTTGGTTTTCTCTTTCTTTATTGCCTGTAATTTAGAGTTGATGTGAAGATAAGACGTTCATTCAGAGTCAACCCTAAATAGTGCCGAACTAACTGCCGCTTATAGAGCAGAGCGGGCAGATCAATGTTTTGGTTTTCTCTTTCTTTATTGCGTGTAATTTAGAGTTGACGTGAAGATGGGATGTTCCTTCAGTGTCAACCCTAAATAGTGCCGAACTGGACGCCGCTTGTAGAGCAGAGCGGACAGATCGATGTT
Organism: Dactylorhiza incarnata; assembly: GCA_033032865.1. Taxonomy (NCBI): domain Eukaryota; kingdom Viridiplantae; phylum Streptophyta; class Magnoliopsida; order Asparagales; family Orchidaceae; genus Dactylorhiza; species Dactylorhiza incarnata. The sequence goes on along the minus strand of JAWHQI010000278.1, from coordinate 3,488,476 downwards.
TTGGTTTTCTCTTTCTTTATTGCCTAAATTTAGAGTTGACGTGAAGATGGGACGTTCCTTCAGAGTCAACCCTAAATAGTGCCGAACTGGCCGCCGCTTGTAGAGCAGAGCAGACAGATCAATGTTTTGGTTTTCTCTTTATTTATTGCCTATAATTTAGAGATGATGTGAAGATGGGACGTTCCTTCAGAGTCAACCCTAAATAATGCCGAACTGGCCGCCGCTTGTAGAGCAGAGCCGACAGATCGATGTTTTGCTTTTCTCTTTTTTTTATTGCCTGTAATTTAGAGTTGACGTGAAGATGGGACGTTCCTTCAGAGTCAACCATAAATAGTGCCTGTACAACCCCGTATTCGCCGAGTGGGTCCCCAGGGCCCCAAAGGCCAAGTGGCAGGATATGGGTCTAAGAGTTTTCGGGCGAGTGAGGCCCCACTCGCGGGGCACTCGTGTGGTAACAGAGAAAACGCATCAGTAACGGGGCGAGTGAGGAGGAACTCCACTGGCCGAGCAAGCCGGGTACCTGGCTAATGGTGCCCTCACGGGCCACTCACCCGATGGGCAAGAAGACTGGCGAGTGGTTCCTTCACGGACCACTCGCCTAGAAGGCTTCAAGGGGAAATTACCTAGATACCCTTCGTGGGCTGCCAATAGCCCTTCAGCACAGCGGAGTTAGGCTGTTAGCAGACTAACTTGGGGTGCGATTAGCAAAAGTGTAAGGAAGATTCATGCTATTTGCAGACTAGTCTAAAGAATCTATAGACCCTTAAGGGCACCTTGGAGGAGATCCGATCTTTTAGGCTCTCTCCTCCTAGGAAAGTTTTGGTTGGCCGCTAGTGCCCTCCAAGGTGCCTGACTGAGCTTTGGTTTGGGAGGGGAAGCTCTCTAAGATCTTCCGGGTGTGTGGCGGGACCTCCTCGCTGTAGCCTTGGGCCTGTTCCCAGTTCTTCGTCCACGGTCAAGAGCATAAGTGAGGGATAAGTAGGAGCGGGCTACACCCCCCTGTGGGTCCAAACTCAATAGACCGGTTGTCGGTTTCAACATTTTTGGTGCGGTGAGCGTGGACCGTAGCCTGTGCAAGAAAATCTCAAGCTGAGCTCCATGGCTGGAGAGGGAGGAGAAGGATCCGATCTGGGCCACTCGCAGCCACCCGCGAAAGAGGTGACACTGGAAATGTTTGAAGGCCTCATGCGAGAGATCCTTCAAACCTTGCAGCTGGCTTTCACCACGAGGAGCGAGTGCGAGACACCCACAGTTCCGGTGGTCCCGCCCCAGCAGATAGGCGAGAATGCCCCCGACCAGCGTCTCGGGAAGTAGGTGGCGGCATAGGCGAATGCACAAGATCTCCCAGGGCGGCAGCTGTTTGGTAGCCCGGCGAGTGTGGAAGTCTGCGAGTTGACTCTGCACGAGAGGACCACTCGTAGAGCAGGGGAGGGTAGTCTCTTTTGTGAGTTGATCCTCTCGGCCCCAGTTCTAGAGGGGTTCAGAGGGCCAGAGATGTCTTACTACACCGACAAGGATGACCCGGTCCTGCACCTGCAGTGGTTCGAGGACATGGTCTCAATCCTCCCAATGTTGGATGCCTTCCAGTGCCAGCTCTTTGCCACCACTCTGAAGGAGAAGGCGAGGGACTGGTTCCACTAGCACCTTGCGGGCTCTATCTACGCCTTCGAGGATCTGCGTCGGAGCTTCAGTTTGCGCTTTTCAACGTCAAAGAAGAGGAAGAAGGAAGCGGAGGCACTCTTCAAAATCAAGCAAGGGCCATGGGAGTCACTGACCCATTATGTGGATAGGTTCTAGGAAGAGGTCCTGCTCTTCCAAGAGGTGTCAGGGTTCACCCTCCAGCTGGCCTTCATAGCGGGGACGCGGGAGGGGTTATTCAAAATAAACCTAAAGAGAAAGGCCCCTCTATCTTTCGAGGAATTGATGGAGAGGGCGGCGGAAGAGATTGATGGGGAGGCCGCCAACCTGGAGTTTGCAAAGAGGTTGGCGAGGCTGAGCGAGCCGGAGGTGAGGCAGTAGGAGGGAAGAAGAAGGGATGAGCCTAAAGGTCAGGGGTTTCAGGGGCATCAGTAGGATTGGGTGCATCAGGAGCCCCATAACCGGCTGGCTTGGAGACCCCAGGAAGGACCGACGCGAGGTCAGGAAAGAGGTTACCAGGGAAGGGGGGAAGGGAGTGTCAATCACCCGGGATGGACGCAAGGTCCCAGACCCCCTCACCCCCTCGGGAGCAAGCCATGGCAGTAGGCCGAGGAAGAGGAGGAAGATGAAGAGGAGGAAAGGGGGTAGGGTGGCGTTGCCCTATTGTAACTTCCACCAGGAGGAAGGTCACGTGACGGCCACCTGCCCGGAGTTTCTGGAGGTGAGGGCTAGAGTTCAACAGCAGCAGGGACCTGTAATGATTGAAGAAGTGATACCTGAAGAGGGGGAAGATAGGTGTGAGGATAGGGCCGACGTGAGAGTCAGGGGAGGGATCAGAGTGATCCATGGCGGGGTTGGGATAGAAGCCACTCGCAAGAGGAGCTTCCAAGTGATGTTCCGGAGGAGCGTAGCGTCGACCTCCCAAGCCCCCCCCCCCCCCCCCCCCCCCCCCCCCCCCCTCAGAGAAGCTCACTTTCTCGTCGGAGGACATGCCAGACTTTGAAGACCCGTTTTGTGACGCCTTGGTAATCCAGACGACAATCGAGAATTTCACGGTCTCCCAGATCTTGGTCGACAATGGGAGCTCCGTGAATGTAATCTTCAAGAAGGCCTTCGGTCATGGAGGTGGAAGCGAAGAGGGTGTAGGCCTCGGATGAACCATTGTTTAGATTTTCAGGAGAAATGATGGAGGTCGAGGGAGGAGTCGGCCTCCAGGTGACGTTGGGAGGGGTCCACAGGAACTGCCGGTTCATCATTGTAGATGCCCAGAGCAGCTACAATGCGATTTTTGGACACCCTCTCATTAGCACCTTCCGGTGCGTTCCCTCGTCCTTCCATCGGTGCTTGAAGTTCCATAGAGGAGGAGTCCATGTCCAAATCCGGGGGGATGCAAAGGTGGAGAGGCAGTGTTATGTGACTGCCGTCAACACCATCTCCCGGATGGCAGAGGCTGAGAAGGTGGATAGGGAGATGATGTGGTCGGAGGGGCTAGAAGAAAAGGAGGCAAGAGAAGGAGAGAGAAGCATCCGAGAAGAGGAGATGAGGGAAGCTCAGGGGGAGCAGGCCGAGCCGATGGAGGAGGAGGTTGCGGTGGAAGAGGAGACCCTAGCTGAGGGAAGAGAGGCAAGGGGCAGATGGGAAGATCCTCCCCGGCTTGAGGCGGCGGAAGAAGTAGTCAAGATGGAGGTCACCACCCAGGAGGGGAAAGTGGAGAAGGTGCGAGTCAGCGCGGGACTTGGCCCAGAGGATAGGAGGAATATGCTGGAGTGCATCCAAAGGAGCGTGGACTTCTTCGCATAGAGCGCAACGGACATGCCGGGCATCGATGCGGACGTGGCCTGCCACCAACTCAACCTCAAGCCAGGGGCCCGCCCCATCCGACAAAAGAGGAGGGCCATTGCCGACAAGCTGGAGGAGCCGATCTGCGAGGAAGTGGAAAAACTCCTCAAAGCAGGTTTTGTATCGGAGATCCAGTATCCAGGCTGGGTCTCCAATGTCGTCATGGTAATGAAGGGTGATGGTCGTTGGAGAATGTGTATCGATTATTCTCTTTTAAACAAAGTCTGCCCTAAGGATTGTTATCCTTTGCCTTGGATTGATGCGCTGGTTGACTCAGGCGTCGGTTTTTCTGTAATGAGTTTTTTAGATGCTTTTTCAGGTTATCATCAGATCAGGATGCACCCGCTAGACGTTAAGAATGTCTCTTTCATCACGAGAGAAGGGTGCAACTGCTATAAGATGATGCCATTTGGGATGAAAAATGCAGGGGCAACGTACCAGAGGATGATGGATCGAGTCTTCAGGGAACAAAGGGGAAGGAACTTGGAGGTATATGTAGATGATTTCATGGTGAAGAGCAAGGATGTGAGCTCCCACCTCGAGGACCTCAAAGAGACCTTTGCCACCATGTGTAGGTTCAAGATGAGGTTGAACCCTTCAAAATGTATCTTTGGGGCCGGCAAGGGGAAATTTCTGGGTCACCTCCTTACCACGTCCGGGGTAGAGCCCAACCCAGACAAAGTGAAAGCTATAATGGAATTGTGATCGCTTCGGAATGCTAAGGAAGTCCAGCGCTTGACTAGAAAGCTCGCAGGGTTGAGTAGGTTTCTCTCCCGGGTGGGGGAGAAATGCTCCCCCTTTTTCAAGGTGTTGCGAGGCAATCAAAAGTTCGAATGGACGAAGGAATGTGAGGAGGCCTTCCAGGCCCTAAAGAGTCAACTCACCAAGGCTCCGCTGCTCCAGGGTCCTAAGGAGGGGGAGAGCCTAACATTATACCTCGGAGTTGGGGCTAAAGTCGTGAGCTCCATCTTGGTCCGAGAAGAGGGTAAGATGTAGTTGCCCATCTACTACATGAGCGGGGTTTTGAAGAAGGCAGAGCTCCGATACCCAATTTTAGAAAAGCTGGCTTTCGCTCTGGTCATCTGGCGAAACCCCCTTCAAGCTCTCTCACGATTGCGAGGCCGTTATTCCTGTGGAGTTCGAAGTCAAGACACTGTGGGTGAGGGCCGCCGAAGGAGGCCGTGAAGAATGGAGAACGGGGAACGAGGAGGAGCTGCGGCTCTCCCTAGACCTGATCGAGGAGGTCCGGGATCTCACCGCCATTCGACAAAAGGAAGTCAAGCGGTGGATGGCCAAGTATTTTGACAAGCATGTCAGGATCAAGCAATTCGAGAAGGGGGACCTCGTGTTAAGAAAGGTCGACGCGGCTGGAAGGTCTACCGGGTAGGAAAGCTCAATCCCAATTGGGAGGGCCCATATGTCATGGAAGAAGCCCTAAAGTCAGGGGGATATTGCCTCCAGAATATGGATGGCGAGTCCATCGGTCACACGTGGAGTGGTGATGACTTGAAGCGTTTCTAACCCTAAGTTCATGTAACGAGAGCATCTATGCTTTGAAACTTCATTTTCTTATATGTGTATAGTGTATTAGTTTGCGTGGTAATGATTGAAAGGTTCTAAGGTTGGCCCCAAGCAGACCCACTGACCAGGCTCTCATCTAGATAGCAGGTCCATAGAATCACTCAGTGGAAGTTTTGAAAGGTTCAAAGGTTGGCCCCGAGCTGACTCGCTGACTAGGCTCTTATATAGCTGGCAGGGCTGTATGCTCACTCAGTGGCAGGTTCGAAAGGATCACAGGTTGGCCCCGAGCAGACCCGCTAACCTGGCTCCCATTTAGCTGGCAGGGTCGTAGGCTCACTCGGTGGCAGGTTTGAAAGGTTCAAAGGTTGTCCCCGAGCAGACCCGCTGACCAGGCTCTCATCTAGCTGGCAGGGCCGTAGGCTCACTCGGTGGCAGGTTCAAAAGGTTCAAGGTTGGCCCCGAGCAGACCCGCTGACCAGGCTCTCATCTAGCTGGCAGGGCCGTAGACTCACTCGGTGGCAGGCTCGAAAGGTTCAAAGGTTGGCCCCGAGCAGACCCGTTGACCAGACTCTCATCTAGCTGGCAGGGCTGTAGGCTCACTCGGTGGCAGGTTCGAAAGGTTTAAAGGGTGGCCCCGAGCAGACCCGCTGACCAGGCTCTCATCAAGTTGGCAGGGCCGTAGGCTCACTCGGTGGAAGGTTCGAAAAGTTCAAAGGTTGGCCCCAAGCAGACCCGCTGACCAGTCTCTCATCTAGCTGGCAGGGCCGTAGGCTCACTCAGTGGCAGGTTCGAAAGGTTCAAAGGTTGGCCCTGAGAAGACCCGCTGACTAGGCTCTCATCTAGCTGGCAGGGTTGTAGGCACACTCGGTGGCAGGTTCGAAAGGTTAAAAGGTTGGCCCCGAGCAGACCCGCTAACCAGGCTCTCATCTAGCTAGCAGGGTCGTAGGCTCACTCGGAGGCAGGATCCAAAGGTTCAAAGGTTGGCTCCGAGTAGACCCGCTGACCAGGCTCTCATCTAACTGGCATGGCCGTAGGATCACTCGGTGGTAGGTTCTAAAGGTTAAAAGGTTGTCCCCGAGCAGACCAACTGACCAGTCTCTCATCTAGTTGACAGGGCCATAGGCTCACTCGGTGGCAGGTTCAAAGGTTAGCCCTGAGCAGTCCCGCTGGCCAGGCTCTCATCTAGCTGGCAGGGACGAAGAATCTCTCGGTGGTGACTCATGAGGACAGCAAGGTAAGAGAAAAATCCAATGCGAAGAATTAACATAGGGCAAGTCCCAGCATGAGGTTGGCAAATGGTGCCCATCATGAAGGACACTCGCCAACGAATGATGTTGCTCGAGAAAGACACTCGCCCGACGAAGTGCGCAGCGGAACGTTGGCCAGACCCATGGGCTGCGAGAATTTAGCAGGATGAGGTGGGTTCTCGGTGCAGTTCCGTTCCCGCCAGAAATCAACAAAATCGCCCCTAAGTCTTAAAAAGGTCGGGGCTGTAAAATTTTTCGTAGATCTTGGAGTGAGCAAGAATCGTACAACTTAAAGTTACAGCCAACAACCAGAAGCACATGAAGCAAAGCAATCTTTATTGATAACATCAGGAATCTTCATTACAGAGCGAGGTATGCATGGCGAGACATGATTTCGCCAGTACACAAGGAAAATAGAAGAAACAAGCAAAAAAGATAACTTGCGGTTATCCAGATTAAGACCACCGAAATCGCCTAACCACCTGTCTGATGCGACTTGCTGTCTTCACCTGAAACTGGCTATCAGCTGAGTCCGCCCGAACAGAACAGAACGAACACGAACAACAGTAACTCGCGGCCTTCCCAAACTTGACCTCTGATCTCCCGACCTCCTGCACACTGCTAGCTGCTACCCACAGAACTGCTACCAGACCAACTAGAAGAATAGCCGCAAGTCGCAATCTGCACAACCCGCTAAACCTGCACAGATGAGATCTATCAGCAAGATCGCCTAGTTACAAAGATGTTAATCGCAGCTTCCAGAAATGAGTACTGCTTACAGTTGGTTCGATGGATAAACAGTGCCAGCGGGTCCTATTTATAGGCACGGGACAAGATCCAGTCACCGCCCATGTGGTAGGGTCACCACCACAAAACCGCATGACTAGAGCAACTCGCGCGGCTAGAACCTCTGTCATAAATGAGCAGCGCAGGCTAGCCAGACAAGATGTAACACCCCCATCCGTTAAGAAGCATATGACAGAAGGTCCGGCTGGGGCCCCACGCCATATACTACAAAACAAACGGGAGCGTCACTATTGAAATATCGAACGACACTATACAACGATGCCTAACTCAGAGCATTCTATGCGGAAGCTGAAAAGAGATAAGATAAACCCCCAAACCCATACCCGGGTATGTCCACTTTTACTAAATAGGAATAAATGTTTTACAACACAAAATTTAGGCACGACGACCTTACAATTTACCAACATCGGCGCGTAGGCCGGCCATACATGAAAAGCAAAAGGAACATCAAAAAGGCCTTCAAGGGCCGCAGCAGCACAAGGGCTTCAGCCCGCTATGAGCCCGCAATGTTCCCGTTCGGTCCAGCACCTGTACAACAAGCCCACCAAAAACGGTGGCAAAACAGGGCAACGGTCAGCTAAAGCTGACCAAATTATAACGACCCCACCCCTTCGAGGGGGTGGCGGTTCTAAACATCCCTGTAAAACAACCTCAGCGACATATATATATATATATATATAAGAGTGCGACTAGCAAAGCCCACAACAATTCATACATATGCAACAATCACAAATGTGGGAGTGGCCTCCACGTCTCGTGCTCTCAGGCACTCTTTGGTGTACTCCGCCTTCCACCACCATCCACTCTTGATGGCTTTTACCCTTCGAGGCCAAAGTCGGTGGTCCGAATACTAGGGCTCTCCCGTGCTTTAATTGTGAACATTCCGTAGTCCGAAGACTCTTTCCCATTGCCTCCCGACATGCTGTACGAGACTCACTAATCAGGTGCTGCAATGGTGCGGTTTCAGGTTCGCCAAATGCCCGTTGTTCACAGCTCTCGTTGTACAACACGAAGAGCGGGTATGGCGTCCCCTCAGCCCAGGTATTCTCAATTAGCCGGCTCTACGGGCCGCTAAGTCATCCACCAGGACACACTCACAGGTCGGGCACATAGGCCTCAGGTCCTCTCAACAGGTGGGCACAACAACATCACCAGAACCAAGTCTGGGAGCTGTCGCCTGGCGATAGCCAATATCGCTAGCGACAGTGAACAGAAATCCAATTTGGCTTCTAGCTGTGGGTGCTTCTCGGGGCACACCCCCAGGCATTGCTGCACATGCAGTAGCACTCCCACTGCCTCAGAACGCACAAACTCACCAGAACCAAGTCTGGGAGCTGTCTCCTGGCGACATCCAATATCGCCAGCGACAGTGAGCAGAACTCCTTTTCTGCTTCTAACTTTGGGTGCTTCCCGGGGCACACCCCCAGGCGTTACTGCGCATGCAGTAGCACTCTCTAGTCCTACGAAGCAGGATATCAACACAGAGTTTTTCCCCCGGCACGCACAATATCAAAAAGCATCACCAATCCGGACGAACCGTCTCGGATGGGCTTCACACAGCGCGCCTACGTCCATTTCACGTATGGACTCTACATGTATGCAAGATTTGACGGGGATAACACGAATCGACCCGTCGGAGGCCACGACCTCACCTTTTTGGGTAGGGGCCTCAACGATGCAAGGATTGGACTAGAACATGTCCAAATGAGGGTAGAAGTGATCGTTACCCTTAAACGCCGCTTCGAAGTCATAACTTGATTTTTGGCATGGATGGAAAGGAGTGTATAGCCCTCCTCTACGCGTAGCCACCAACGATGAGGGATTCCGATGTGTGTAGCTCCACCAAAGATGAGCTCTAGGGTTGGAAAACCCTATTCATCTCCTTCTCCAAGCTCTCACTCTCTCTCTCTTAATTAAACCATTAAGTGAATAAGGAAATGATGAGGGTTTTCGGCCACCTTAAGTAGCCACCGAGCCTCCTCAGTCCAAAACAGCCCCCAAAGTCAAAGTACAAATTGGAGCTGTCGCCAGCGTTAGCCCTTGACGCCGTCCGACAGCCTCTCCAGAACCCTTCACAACAGAACGCTATCGCCGGGCGATAGCCGCTATCGCCGGCGATAGCGCTGGATTCCAGAAATCTGATTTTTCTGATTTGGGGTCTTACAACCCTCCCCTCCTTATAAAAATTTCGTCCCAAAATTTGTAAAAATAGGTATATATATATCCAAATAGGCCTTTACATAAAGGGGAAAAAGAGAGAGATAAACGTCACTGAAACAGCTCGGGGAACTCCTCCATCATGGTCTGCTCACGCTCCCATGAGAGCTCCTCGCGACCGCAGTTGTCCCAACGGACCTTTACCATACGGATCGCCCTATTCCGTAACTGACGCACCTCAGCATCCTCGATGCTAACGGGCCTGACCGCCGTCTTAAGCCCACTATCCACGGGAACCTGATCCGCCGCGACCACATGCGTAGGCTCTTGCACTGCCTTACGCAACACGGAGATATGGAATACATCGTGTAGCCCGCTCAGTTCCGCCTATAGTGCAAGCCTATAAGCCGCCTCGCCGACGCGCTCGATGATCTCAAACGGTCCAAGGTATCTCGGACTCAGCTTTTTCAAGCGTCGAATCCTGGATACACCCTTGAACGGCCTGATCTTCAAGTAAACCCAATCGCCCACGGCGAACTAGACGTCGCGGTGCTTCACATTATAGTACTTCGCATGTCTATCCTGCGCAACCAAAAGCCTCTCCCGGATCATACGTACCGTCGAAGTCGCCTCTTCGACTTCTTTCCTCTTGAAGAGCTTCGTCTCACCCGTTTCCACCCAAGCTAAGGGAGTGCGGCACTTCCTGCCATAGAGGGCCTCGAATGGCGCCATCTGAATACTCGCCTGGTAGCTGTTGTTGTACGCGAACTCAACAAGAAAGAGGTGATCTACCCACCCCTTGCCGAAATCCAGGACGCACATCCGGAGCATGTACTCCATCGTCCTATTGGTACGCTCAGTTTGGCCATCCGTCCGAGGATGAAAGGCCGTGCTAAACTGCAGCTTCGTACCCAATAGACGGTTGACTAGCCTCCAGTCGCTCTAAGTAAAGCGTCCATCTCGATCACTGACGATGCTACGGGGCACCCCGTGCAGTCGTACTACTGTATCAACATACAGCTTTGCCAACTTCTCCACTGAGTCATCCCTCCGGTTGGGGATAAAGTGCGCCACCTTCGTCAGCCGGTCTACGACTACCCAGATGGCATCGTTCCCGCTCTGCGACCTCGGCAGCCCATGCACGAAATCCATGGAAACGTCATCGAATTTCCACTCTGGAACCGGTAATGACTTCAAAAATCCACCGGGCTTCTGACATTCCGCCTTCACTAGCGCACAAGTGTGGCACTTGGCCACGTAGTGAGCGATGTCCCTCTTCATACCCGGCCACCAGAAAAGGACCTTCATGTCCTTGTACATCTTCGTGCTCCCCGGATGAACTGAATACCTGGTGCGATTCGCCTCGTACATCAACTCATCACGCAGCTCACCCACCTTGGGGACGCATAAACGGTCGCCTCTCCACAGCAGCCCGTCACGCACCTTAAACTGGCATCCGGCCCACCACCAGCCTCCTCCGCATAGCGCTTTAAACTCGGATCGAGTTCCCAAGCCTAGCGGACTCTATCTGCGAGGTCGTACTGTACCTCAGTCCAACTTAAACAGGCACCGACACTGCTTCGCTTCTCCACGCAAGAAATACCCAAGGCCTCCAGGTCACGTATCAGGTGCTCATCATGCATCTGAATCCAGTTGGCCTGCGCTGGGGCCCTGCGGCTGAGTGCATCTGCGACAACATTCCCCTTCCCGGGAGTGTAGTGGATCTCAAAAGTGTAGTCCCCAAGGAACTCCATCCACCTCTGCTGCAGCATATTCAACCCCTTCTGCGTCAGGAGGTACTTCAGGCTCTTATGGTCCGTGAAGATGTCGATCTTCAAGCCATACACATAATGCCGCCAAAGCTTCAGGGCAAATATCACGGCCGCCAACTCCAAGTCGTGGACCAGATAGTTCCGCTCGTGCACCTTCAGCTGGCGAGAGCTGTACGCTACTACATTGCCATGCCGCTGCAGAACACAGCTAAGGCCGCTCCCAGAAGCGTCAGTGTAGATCTCGTAGCCTTCCGTACCGCAAGGCAAACATAAGATCGGAGCCGTGGTAAGCCACCGCTTCAGCTCCTCGAAAGCCTGCGCACATGCGGGTGTCCAAATAAACTCATGCATCTTCCGTGTCAGCGTCGTAAGAGGCAGCACGATCCATGAGAAGTTCTCCACGAAGCGCCTGTAATAGCCGGCCAACCCGAGAAAGCTACGGACCTCCGCCACAGTAGAAAGAACAGGCCACTCCCTGATGGCCGCAACCTTCACCGGATCTACCGCCACACCCTCTCCACAAACCACATGGCCTATGAACGCCACGGAAGGTAGCCAGAACTCGCACTTCGAGAACTTGGCATACAGCTGGTTCCTCCTCAGAACCTCCAAGACTACTCGCAGGTGATCACCGTGCTCCTCCTCGGACTGAGAGTAGACCAGTATGTCGTCAAGGAAGATGACCACAAACCGGTCGAGGTACTCTCGGAAAGTCCGGTGCATCAAGTCCATAAACACCGAAGGCGCATTAGACAGCCCAAACGACATCACGGTGAACTCATACTGCCCGTACCTTGTACTGAAGGCAGTCTTCGGGATGTCGCACTCCCTGATCCGCACCTGATAATAGCCGGACTTCAAGTCCAGCTTCGAGTATACTGTCGAACCAACGAGCTGATCGAACAAGTCGTCTATCCTCGGAAGAGGATACTTGTTCTTCTCGGTCAGCTTGTTCAGCTCCCGATAATCGATGCAAAGCCGCAGGTTACCGTCCTTCTTTTTGACAAAGAGGACCGGTGCACTCCAAGGTGAGGAACTCGGACGCACGTAGCCCTGCTCAAGCAGCTCCTGCGACTGCAGCTTCAACTCCGCCAACTCCTTCGGAGCCATACGATATGGAGAGCGGGCCACAGGCTTAGCGCCTGGCACCAACTCAATCGTGAAATCTATCTCCCGCTGCGGTGGAGCACCGGGGAGATCGCTTGGGAACACATCGGGGAACTCTGATACTACCGGAACATCCGCTAGGCTGGGCCTCAGTGTTGAAGCCTCCACTAGAGCAAAGAATAACTCTGCTCTCTATCGCACTGCCTTAGACACCTGGAGAGCAGACATCAGCATCTTGTTCGATCCACGCATGCCCGCAAAGACCGTCTCACGATCGGCACACTGCCCAAACCTCACCTCCTTGGTGGTGCAATCGATGCATGCACGCTGTTCCGACAGCCAGTCCATACCGAAGATTACATTGAACTCAACCAGGGGGAGTAACGATGCTTTCAGGCCATACTCCTGACTTCCAACTAGAACTTTCACGCAGCAACTCCTCTCCACACGCATCGAATATCCATTTGGCTGTAGGACCTCCAGTCCATCTGCAAAAGCAATCGACGGCGCACCAATACGTTGGACGAAGTCCGACGATAAGAAGGAGTGCGAAGCTCCAGTATCGAAAAGCGCTCTCGCGGGAACGTGTGAAAATTTCTCGGACCTTGTGAGAGCAAGCAGGAATAACAACAAGAGATACTAGCCAAAGCAACCAGAAACAATCTTCAGGCAAATATGTGATCTTTATTGATAGCGTAAAACTTCATTACAGGGCAAGACATGCTTGGCGAGACATGATTTCGCCAGCACAAACACCAAACAAGGAAATACAAGGAAATGCAGATAACTGAGACCGCTCCAGACCGCGCGACCTCCCTGCGACTTCAACACACTGCCAGACCGCAGCGAATTGACGATCACAGAACTCCACCAACTTGCTGATCAAGCCGCCCACTACTTCCGACCTCCTGATTCTTCCGAACTCCAGCACCACAACTCCAAGCCGCAGACCGCCCGAACACTTTCAGAGGAAGAGGTGAACGCTGCTGCCCGCACTATCCGCAGAAGCTGCACAAAAGGAATTCAATCAGCAGACCGCACGGTCAGAATAAAACAGACCGCAGGAACAAGCCGGACTCAGCTTACACTTGGTGTCTCTCTATTATGCTGCTATAGTGGCTCCTATTTATAGGCGCGGGACCGGATCCAGTCACCACCCTATGAGATAGGATCACCACCCCCCAGACCGCGCGACCAGACCGGTCAACCCGCGCGATCAGCAACAGGACTCCTGCTTCATTTTGGTGAACACGCCAGCTTCAACATCGACCGTGAGAGACCGCCACTCTCACAGCAGACCACGACTCCACAAGGAGCTCGCCAGACCGACCAAAGCTGTTCACCACCTGTGTTCGCCCGAGACCGCGAATACAGCCAGTTCGCCATCAGATCGCGAACTCCTGTCCGCATGCCGATCTCCTCCTGAGACCGCGAATAGCAATCAGCTCGCATACCAGCCTCCTCCTGAGACCGCGCACTGAGACCGCGCACTGAGACCGCGCGACTAATTTCCTTAGTCCGCGAATACAACCAGAGAACCTGGACTACCCTGTGTGATCACACCAGACCGCCACAGCCAAGAAAAGGACAACCCGCTATGCGGTCAGAGGCAGACCGCGCGGCTCCACCTTGCCGCCTTGGACCAGATACCAGCAGTCATTCCAGGAGACCGCAGCTAGGCTGATACCAGCCAGACCGCCCAGACAATCTCCCAGACCGCCCAGGTCCAAGAACCCTCTAACTTCCACTTCAACAATTTCAACACTCCCCCTTGAAGTGGGAAGTTGAAACCAGTCCAAGTAACTCCCTTAGCCGTGTGAACGGCCACTTCGCCAGCGCCTTTGTGAAGATATCTGTGACATTGTCCGAACTCCGCACATGCCCGACCGAAAGAGATCCCTCCAGCACCTTCTCCCGTATGAAGTGGTGCTCGATCTAGATATGCTTGGTCCTCGCGTGACAAACTGGATTGGTTACCAGTTTGAGAGCACTCTCGTTGTCACCGCATAGCAGAGTCGGCTCCCGAACCTCCTTGTGGACGTCTCCTACCAACCTCCTAAGCCAGATGGCTTCCTGAGCTGCCAAGGCCGAAGCCTTGTATTCCGCTTCTGTGGTGGAGACCGATACAGAATCCTGCTTCTTGCTGCACCATGATATAGCCGTAGGGCCCGCCATGAAGACGAATCCAGATGTCGACTTCCGATCATCCGAATCTCCCCCGTAATCAGCATCCATGTACCCATGCACCTCGAAGCCCGCATCCCTCCTGTACAGGAGACCCATGTCCGAGGTCGCCTTGACATACTTCAGAATGTTCTTGGCCGCTAACAGATGAGGTACCCGTGGCTCCGCCATATACCGACTCACTCTGCCTACTGCATATGCAATATCCGGCCTTGTGATCGTCAGATAGATCAAGCTCCCAACCAGAGCTCGGAACACCAACGGATCTTGCATAATCCTCCCCTCATCTTTCCGAAGCTTCATAGCCTTCTCCAGAGGTGTGGAGGTGCACTTCCCTTCCTTCATACCGAATCGATCCACGATCCGCTCCGCATACCCGGCCTGGGTCACCAGCACTCCACCTTCCTTCCTCTGCACCTCAAGTCCAAGGAAATGGTGAAGCTCCCCCAGATCCTTCATCTCGAACCTGATAGATAGCTCATCCCGAAGCCTAGCTACCTCCACCTTTGAGTTCCCCGTCACGATCATATCGTCGACGTACAGCAGCACGATGACCTGAAGCTCCCCGCTCTTCTTGACGAACAAGCTTGAGTCCGAGTCTGAAGCAACAAATCCACAGAATAAGAGATACTCTGCGATCTTCCCGTACCACGCCCTCGGCGCTTGCTTCAACCCATACAGGACCTTCTTCAGCTTGCAGACATGCTCCGGAAAATCTTCAGACAGAAAGCCTGGTGGCTGGACCATGAAGATGTCCTTGTCAATCTCGCCGTACAAGAAGGCGTTCTTGACGTCGAGCTGCCAGATCTTCCATCCACTGAACGCCGCCAAGGCAATGATGAATCGAACTGAAGTCATTTTTGCCACCGGACTGAATGTCTCATCGTAGTCTTCACTGTATTGCTGCGAAAACCCCCGAGCTACAAGACGAGCCTTGTACCGCTCGATACTGCCGTCAGCTTTCTTCTTCAATTTGTAGACCCATTTGCATGTTACAGGAGTAGTTCCCTTGGGCTTGGGCACAAGAGACCAGGTCTCATTCTTCTCAAGAGCTGCCATCTCTTCTTGCATTGCAACATCCCACTCCTTCACGCCTTGGGCCTTCTCAAAGCTCGACGGCTCCCTCTCATCCAAGGGACCAGCGAAGAAACATGAGACGAAGCTCACTGCATTTCCTCCTGTATAGCGATCAGAAGCAACGATCGATCGCTTCGACCTCCTCAGCTCCTTCCCCTGAACCGCATTGTCTTCAGCTGCTTCTTCCCTAGCTCCCCTTCCAGACGTGCTAGGAGCATTGCTCCCCCTGCTCCCTGAACCAGAAGCCCCCATCTCGGAACTAGAAGGAGATGGACCACCTGGTGATACAGGTAGCTCCACCTGAAGATCTTCCACTGCTTGCTCCGGCTCCTCCGCCCTGCTCTCTGGTAGTTCCACTCCAGAAGACCCCTTGTAAGATGTCACCTCATCAAATACAACGTCGCGAGATACAACAAATCTCCGCGTCTCCAGGTCCATGCACTTCCATCCTTTCTTCCACTCATCGTATCCCACGAAGACTAGCTTCCTTGCTTTCGCATCTAGCTTTGTCCGAAGAGCATCTGGAACATGCACATAGCAGGTGGAACCAAACACCCTAAGGTGTGCCACGCTTGGCTTCTCCTTGAACATCATCTCATGCGGAGTTAACATGTTGATGGGACTAAGAGGCATCCGGTTGATGACGTAAGCAACACAAGACATTCCCTCCGCCCAGAAGGACTTTGGGATACTCTTGGCATGCAGCCAACACTTGCAGGTCTCCGTCAGATGACAGATCTTCCGCTCTGCAACACCGTTCTGTTGTGGAGTATGCGCACAAGTAAGCTCCCTCCGGATGCCCGCCTTCCTGCAGAAACTAGAGAACTCACTAGAGGTGAACTCCCCTCCGTTGTCAGTCCTCAGCTTCTTCACCCGCAGTCCCAGCCGACCTTCCACGAGCTCCTTGAACTCCACAAACTTGGCGAACGCCTCCGCCTTCTCCTTTAGAAAATAAACCTAGACATATCTGGTGTAATCGTCGATCAACACCAGCATATACCTGCTGCCTCCGAGGCTTGGGGTAGCAGTCGGTCCCATTAAGTCATCGTGGATGCACTCCAACGACACACTACTCCTTGTCTGCGACTTATCAAACGGCAGTCGATGAGACTTGCCGAACTGACATCCCTCGCAAACCTGACCTTCACCGTAGGAAGATAGATTTGGCAGGCCCTTGACCAGACCTCTCACCGCCATAGCTTTTAGCTTTTCCATCCCTACATGCCCCAACCTCTCATGCCATATAATTGCACCATCATTCATCTTCATCTTGTCGACGTAGGAACTTGTCGATAAAATGAACAAGTCCTTTGCCCGTCTCCCGACATGAACTACCCCGGCCTTCACGGCCTCAACATTACGTAGAAACTTCACTTCTGTTGGGCCGAACAGAACGTGATACCCAGCGTCTACAACGTTAGTCACGGAGAAGAGGTTTTTCTTCATTCCGGGCACATGATAGACACTCTTCAAAGTAAGTGGCCCTCTATCACTGCCCAAAGAAACAACCCCCACCTTCTCTACTGGATGCACAGTATTATCAGCAGTAATGATATCATTGTTACCTGTGTAGGCTTGTGCAGAAGAAAGCTTGGTCCCGTCTCCGGTGAGGTGATGACCACACCCTGAGTCCACGATCCAGTCCTCCAGATAGTTGATAGGAGCCGAAGCTCCAACAGAAGCCGAGAAGGCTCCTCCCCATCCTCCATCTATATGTCTGACCTCAGCTTCCTCCTTCTCCGCAGCATGCCCTGCTTGAGTGACCACTCTGCAATCTTTCCTGATGTGGCCAAACTTGCCACACTTGTAGCACTTCGGACCTTCTCCCTTCTTCTTCCCGTCAGCCTTGGGAGCATATCCCCTTTCCTGCTGCCCAGAAGTTGAAGGCCCAAAACCTCCGGTGGTCTTCTTCTTCTTATCCCACTTCTTCTTCTTCCCCGAGAAGAGCACTTCGCCATCTCCCCCAGTCACTGACAACCCCGCCATCTGTCTTGCCAAGCTTTCTTACGAAGCAAGCAAGTTCTCCAGCTCCAACAGAGACGGCTGATTTGCCCATCCCTGTACCGACGTAACAAAGGAAACATATTCCTTCCGCAGGCCGCGGATGATGTGCCTCTTCAGCTTCGCCTCAGAGATAGGCTCATCAGGATCCAGTGCTGAGATTTCAGCACACAAGTTCTTCATCTTCAGAAAGAAGTTTGAGATAGATAGATCACCCTGAGCCGACCTTGCCAGCTCATTCTCCAAGAACTGTAGTCTTGCTACATTCTTCTTGTTATACAGCCCATCCAGGGCTCTCCAGATCTCTGCAGTCGATCCACACCCCAAGATGTGATCAAAGAGATCAGGTGAGATAGCACGCTTCAAAGTGAACTCGGCCTTAGCATTGGTCTTTCTCCACGCCCTCACGGCCGGACCATTGTCACCCGCTTCTGTTGCCTTCACCTCTTCAGTTGCATCTCCTCCAACAACCTCCCAGAGGTCCTCCCCTAGAAGATAGCTCTGCATACATGACCTCCACTTCTTAAAGTTAGTCGATGTAAGCATCTCAATCCCAAGACCTCTTGCAAATCCACCTTCCATTGTTTTTCCTCTGGTTCCTTCTTCACAAAGGCGATGGCTACTCTAAGTTATTCACTCCTCTATCCACTCCAACCTTCCTCTGATACCATGTGAAAATTTCTCGGACCTTGTGAGAGCAAGCAGGAATAACAACTAGAGATACTAGCCAAAGCAACCAGAAACAATCTTCAGGCAAATATGTGATCTTTATTGATAGCGTAAAACTTCATTACAGGGCAAGACATGCTTGGCGAGACATGATTTCGCCAGCACAAACACCAAACAAGGAAATACAAGGAAATGCAGATAACTGAGACCGCTCCAGACTGCGCGACCTCCCTGCGACTTCAACACACTGCCAGACCGCAGCGATTTGACGATCACAGAACTCCACCAAATCGCTGATCAAGCCGCCCACTACTTCCGACCTCCTGATTCTTCCGAACTCCAGCACCACAACTCCAAGCCGCAGACCGCCCGAACACTTTCAGAGGAAGAGGTGAACGCTGCTGCCCGCACTATCTGCAGAAGCTGCACAAAAGGAATTCAATCAGCAGACCGCACGGTCAGAATAAAACAGACCGCAGGAACAAGCCGGACTCAGCTTACACTTGGTGTCTCTCTATTATGCTGCTACAGTGGCTCCTATTTATAGGCGCGGGACTGGATCCAGTCACCACCCTATGAGATAGGATCACCACCCCCCAGACCGCGCGACCAGACCGGTCAACCCGCGCGATCAGCAACAGGACTCCTGCTTCATTTTGGTGAACACGCCAGCTTCAACATCGACCGTGAGAGACCGCCACTCTCACAGCAGACCGCGACTCCACAAGGAGCTCGCCAGACCGCCCGAAGCTGTTCACCACCTGTGTTCGCCCGAGACCGCGAACACAGCCAGTTCGCCATCAGATCGCGAACTCCTGTCCGCATGCCGATCTCCTCCTGAGACCGCGAACAGCAATCAGCTCGCATACCAGCCTCCTCCTGAGACCGCGCACTGAGACCGCGCGACTAATTTCCTTAGTCCGCGAATACAACCAGAGAACCTGCACTACCCTGTGCGATCACACCAGACCGCCACAGCCAAGAAAAGGACAACTCGCCACGCGGTCAGAGGCAGACCGCGCGGCTCCACCTTGCCGCCTTGGACCAGATACCAGCAGTCATTCCAGGAGACCGCAGCTAGGCTGATACCAGCCCGAAGCTTTGCTACCTCCTCCTTCGAATTCCCCATACGATCATATCGTCGACGTAAAGCAACACGATGACATGAAGCTCACCGTTCTTCTTGACAAACAAGCTTGAGTCAGAGTCTGAAGCACCGAATCCACAGAATAGGAGATATTCTGTGATCTTCCCGTACCATGCCCTCGACGTTTGCTTCAACCTATATAGGGCCTTCTTCAGCTTATAGACATAGTTTTGAAAATCCTCAGATACGAAGCCTGGCGGCTGGATCATGAAGATATCCTCTTGTCAATCTCGCCGTACAAGAAAGCATTCTTTACGTCGATTTGCCAAATCTCCCACCCACAAAATTCCGCCAAAGCAATAATGAACCGTACTGAAGTCATCTTCGCCACCGGACTAAATGTCTCTTCATAATCTTCATCATATTGCTGCGAGAATCCACGAGCCACAAGGTGAGCCTTGTATCGCTCGATACTGCCGTTTGCCTTCTTCTTGAGCTTATAGACCCATTTGCATATCACAGGGGTGATACCCTTGGGCCTGGGCACCAAAGACCAGGTCTCATTCTTCTCAAGAGCTGTCATCTCTTATTTCATAGCCGAATCCCACTGTTTCACGCCTTTGTCCTTTTCAAAGCTCACTGGTTCCCGCTCATCCAGGGGACCAGCGAAGAAACACGAGACAAAGCTCACCATGTTTCCTGCTGTATAGCGATCAGGGGCAATGATCGTTCGCTTTGATCTCCTCAACACCTTCCCCTGACTCGTATTATCCTCAGCTGCTTCTTCCCTAGCTCCCCTTCTAGACGTACTAGGAGCATCGCTCCCCCTGCTTCCTGATCCAGAAGCCTCCGTCTCAGAACTAGAAATGGATGGACCACCTGGTGACAAAGGCAGCTCCACCTGAAGATTTTCCACAGCTCTCTCCGGCTCCTCCACCCTGCTTTCTGGTAACTCAACACCAGAACTTCCCTTGTACGACGTCACCTCGTCAAACATGACGTCGCGAGATACAACAAATCTCTGCGTCTCCGGGTCCATGCACTTCCAGCCCTTCTTCTGATCATCATATCCCACGAAGATTAGCTTCCTTGCTTTTGCATCTAGCTTCGTCCGAAGCACATCTGGAACGTGCACATAGCAGGTGGACCTAAACACCCGAAGGTGCGCCACGCTTGGCTTTTCCTTGAACATCATCTCATGCGGGGTCAACATGTTAATGGGACTGAGAGGCATCCTGTTGATGATGTAGGCGGCACAAGACATTCACTCCACCCAGAAGGACCTTGGGATATTCTTGGCATGCAGCCAACACTTGCAGGTCTCCCTCAGATGACGGATCTTTCGCTCTACAACTCCGTTTTGTTGTGGATTATGAGCACAAGTAAGCTCCCTCTGGATGTCCGCCTTCCTGCAAAAACTAGAGAACTCACCAGAGGTGAACTCCCCCCCGTTATCAGTTCTCAGCTTCTTTATCCGCAGGCCTAGCCGACCCTCCACTAGCTCCTTGAACTCCACAAACTTGGCAAACACCTCCGCCTTCTACTTCAGGAAATAGACCCAGACATATCTGGTGTAATCGTCGATCAACACCAACATATACCTGCTGCCTCCGAGGCTTGGGGTAGCAGTCGGTCCCATCAAGTCACCGTGGATACACTCCAATGGCACACTACTCCTTGTCTGCGACTTATCAAATGATAGTCGATGAGACTTGCCGAACTGACATCCCACACAAACATGAACGTCACCGTAGGAAGATAGACTAGGCAAGCCCTTGACTATACCTTTTATCGCCATAACCTCCAGCTTATCCATCCCTACATGCCCCCAACCTCTCGTGCCATATAACAGCACTATCATTTGTCCTCATCTTGTCAACATAAGAACTTGTCGTTAAAACGAACAAGTCTTTTGCCCTTCTCCCGACATGAACGACATCGGCCTTTACCGCCTCAACGTTTCGTAGAAACCTTACTTCTGTTAGACCGAACAGAACGTGATACTCAGCGTCTACAACGCTGGTCACGGAGAAGAGGTTTTTTCTCATCCAGGGCACATGATAGACACTCTTCAAAGTTAATAGCCCCCTATCACTGCCCAAGGAAATAACCCCCACCTTCTCGACAGTATGCACAGTATCATCAGCAGTTATGATAACATCATTACCTGAGTAAGGCTGCACTGAAGAAAGCTTAGACTCGTCCCCGGTGAAGTGATGAACACACCCCGAGTCCACGATCCAGTCCTCCCGATAGTTGATAGGGGCCGCAGCTCCGACAGAAGCCGAGAAGGCTCCTCCCCATTGTCCATCATTTGGCCTGGCCTCAGTTTCCTCCTTCCCTGCAGCAGCATGCCCTGGATGAAGATTCACCTGGCAGTCCTTCCTGATGTGACCATGCTTTCCAAAATTAAAGCATTTGGGTCCTTCTCCCTTCTTCTTCCCTTCAGCCTTGGGAGCATAGCCCCTCTCCTGCTATCCAGAAGTTGAAGGCCCATTGCCTCCAGTGGTCTTCTTCTTCTTATCCCATCTCTTCTTCTTCCCTGTGAAGAGTGCCTCGTCTTCTCCCCCAGACACTGACATCCCCGCCATCTGCCTTGCCAGGCTCTCCTGCGACGCAAGCAGATTCTCCAGCTCTAGCAGAGATGGCTGATTTTCCCAACCCTGCACCGACATCACAAAGGCCACATACTCCTTCCGCAAGCCACGGATGATGTGTCTCTTCAGCTTCGCCTCAGAAATTGGCTCATCAGGATCCAGTGCTGAAATCTCAGCGCACAGGTTCTTCATCTTCAGGAAGAACGTAGAGATAGACAGATCTCCCTGAGCTGATCTAGCCAGCTCATTTTCCAGGAATTGTAGCCTCGCTACATTCTTCTTGTTAAACAGCCCGTCCAGGGCTCTCCAGATCTCGACAGCTGATCCACACCCTAAGATGTGATCAAATAGGTCAGGTGATATTGCCCTTTTCAGAGTGAACTCTGCTTTCGCATTAATCCTCCTCCAATTGCTCACCTCATGACCATTATCCCCAGCCGGGACAACTTCCTGCGTACTATCTCCTCCAACAACCTCCCAGAGGTCCTCGCCCAGAAGATAACTCTGCATGCATGACTTCCACTTCTTGAAGTTAGTCGACGTGAGCATCTCAATCCCAAGATCTCTTGCAAAACCTGCTTCCATGGATCTACCACTGGTTCCTTCTTCACATAGGCGATGGCAAATTTGAGTTATTCACTGCTCTATCCACTCCAACCTCGCTTTGATACCATGTGAAATTTTCCGTAGATCTTGGAGTGAGCAGGAATCGTACAACTTAAAGTTACATCCAACAACCAGAAGCACATGAAACAAAGCAATCTTTATTGATAACAACAGAAATCTTCATAACAGAGCGAGGTATACATGGCGAGACATGATTTTGCCTGTACACAAGGAAAACAGAAGAAACAAGCAAAAAAGATAACTTGTGGTTTGCCGGATTAAGACCACCGAAACCGCCTAACCGCCTGTCCGCTGCGACTTGCTGCCTTCACCTGAAATCGGCTATCAGCTGAGTCCGCCTGAATAGAATAGAACGAACACGAACAACAGTAACTCGCGGCCTTCCAGAACTTGACCTCTGATCTCCCAACCTCCTGCACACTACTAGCTGCTGCCCATATAACTGCTACCAGACCGACTAGAAGAATAGCCGTAAGTCACAATCTGCACAACCCGCAAAACCTGCACAGATGAGATCTATCAGCAAGACCGCCCGGTTACAAAAATGTTAACCGCAGCTTCCAGAAATGAGTACTGCTTACAGTTGGTTCGATGGATAAATAGTGCCAGGGGGTCATATTTATAGGCACGGGACAAGATCCAGTCACCGCCCAGGTGATAGGGTCACAACCACAAAATCGCACGACTAGAGCAACTCGCTCGGCTAGCACCTCTGCCATAAATGAGCACCGCAGGCTAGCCAGACAAGAGTTCATCAGACCGCCAATTTGAAGACCACGTAACTAAGGCAAGAATGCCAAGTCACCACCATCAGTATCCGCATAGAGAGCTCGCTCAGAAACCAATAGAAACCGCGCGGCTAGACAGATATACAACCCGCGCACAAACACCATGAACCCGCCTAGCGGGTATCACTGAGAAGATAGGACAGTTAAGCCGAAGCAAAAAACTACCGGTCAAGATAGAGAACAAGCCGCATGATTAAACAAGTTTAACCGCACGACAACATTACCAAACCGCCACTCAGTCCGAGAGGCCAGACCGCGCTGCAACACCCCGGAAGCACCTGAGCAGAAGTGAAGAACCCGACTAGCTGAACTAGCTAGTCGCTAGAACAGACCGGGAGACCGCCCGGTCTCAGCGGCTACTGCGGTTAGACATTGCTAGCCACCCAACACCCTTTACTTAAC
The DNA here is from genome assembly GCA_033032865.1 of Dactylorhiza incarnata. Taxonomy (NCBI): domain Eukaryota; kingdom Viridiplantae; phylum Streptophyta; class Magnoliopsida; order Asparagales; family Orchidaceae; genus Dactylorhiza; species Dactylorhiza incarnata. Next base: position 3,464,956 of record JAWHQI010000278.1, on the reverse strand, counting down.
ACTTCAATATTTCAATAGGGGTGAGTGCGAAAGGGTCACATCCGCGTGGCGCTCCTGTGCGGCGAGAGCATCTCGGTCGTGACCTAGAATAAGGGTCGTCGGCACGAAAGGCGAACAAATGATATACGAGCACACGCGCGAAGGTGCGAAAGCAAACAAAATAGCGTACGAACACGCGAGCTTTCGATTGATAATAACGAGATGCACAAGAAGAGAGCATATGACAAATCGCTAGAGAAAAAAGCATTTCATTTGATGCCAGTGTAAAAAGGAATTACAAAATGATTCTCGCATTACATCAAAAAGAAAAAGAAAGAAGAGTCTTCAGGGGTCGGCAACTTCCTCGCTGGAGTATCCGCTGCTCTCGCTCAGATAAGGGAGGTCGCCGAGTTCCCGCCCATCGTTGGCTTCGTCCGCAGGGTCAACCTGGGCGAAGAGTTCAGGAAGCACGTTGTGGGCGAGATTCTTCTCGCCCATTTCCTTCAAAAGACCGGACCTTCACAGCACATCCAGCGTATGCTTCGCTTCTCCTTGGGAGGACCTCTGCATTAGCCCCTCGAATTCGGTGTTAGAGTAAAGGTGACAAGTGTCCCTCTCCCCGGGAGGAGGCTGAGCAACGACATCTCGCAGCTTTTGGATCTCGGCCTCCAGCTCCTTGAACCGCTCCTCAAGGATGCACGCCCGCACGAGTAGTGTATCATAGTTGGCTATGTCCTGCAAGAAATAGAAGAAGATTGGCATGAGAAAGAAGGAAAATGCGAGAACTTGAGTCACTGCGAGGAGGCGAGCTCACCTCTCGGTCTGGGCGGCTGGCGAGAAGGGCCTCAACTATCGCCAATTGTTGCTTCATGACCAGAAGCTCTGAGGAGACGCCGACACGGGTCTTCTCGACCTCGATAATGTTCTGCGCGAGGGTAATGCTGCGACAGGAAGACATATGAGTCCACTTGAGAGCACACATCATGGCTCGCGCAGTCTCGTGCGCGAGAGTCTTAGTAGACTCGGTATCGTAGACGGATGCTCCCTCATGGCTGTAAAGAACGTATGAGAGACTGTAGGCATGGCCGCTGGTGGTTTCCTTCTCTAGCCAGGACGGAAGGAGGCTGGTGATGGAGACCCAGTTGGCCTACCGGTCCCAGTGAAGCAGAGGCTCGCTGGCCACATCCGCATACCTCTCGTCGAGAGGGAAATTTTAGTGCCCTCTCAGCACTGCCCTCGAGGAGGGCTCCGCGGGATTGACGACAATCTGAACAACTGAGTCCTCCGCAGTAGGAGTAATCGAGCCAGGGGTCTCGTCCACGACCACCTTCCTCTTAGCGGTTGTAGAAGGTTTCACCCGCTTGGGGGGGGGGGGGGAGCTGGTGGACGTGTCGGGTTTCCGCTTCTTTTCGCCGGATTTCATGGAAGGTGGATCCTTACGGCAAGCCGCGGCGGTGGACTGCACGAGGTCAAGGGCGTCGTCGGTAGCGACCTCCACGACCGCATTCGGCTGGTGGAGGGGAAGGCTTCGAACTCTTGTATCAAGGAAATTAAGTTAAAAATGCGGAAGGTAAAAGTCAGGCGAGAAGACAATGAAGTGCTTACCAGGAGCGCGCCGGATCCCGCCAGGAGTAGTTATAAGGATGGGCTCCTGGGCCGGTGGAATGCCTCCAAGAATAGGTGGGGGAATAACGACATCTGCCTGTTCGATCCCGGGGCCACCTCCCATCACTTGTAGGTTCTGCGAGTGGTTGAAATTGTCAAGGCATAGTGTCGCCCTGGTTAGCTTCAAAGGCGAGAAAGATTATATTACCTCAGTAGTGTTGTCGGGAGGGATGTTGGAGAGGGGCGGATTCTCTGATGTAGACTCCCTCGCTGACAGGTCTCTCCAGACCACCCTAGCTATCTTCAGTCGGTAGGGCTTGGAAGTGTCTCTCGTTGACGAGAGCCATGAGGCGTATCGGGTGGACTTGGAGGGATCCTCACCGTGCGCGGCTGCAAGGCGATCCATCAACCCTTGCGAGAGCGGTCTCGACATCGGCGTCATGAACGTCATTGGATCAGCGAGAGCTTTGAGGAGAAAATGGGAATAATGAATGGAGGAAAGACGCTCTGAAAGCAGCAACCGGGAATATATTTATAGCAAAGTGGAGGGACCCACCGAAAAGAATCCCTCCAGGTCAGCAAAGCACTCGCCGAATATTGGGGTTGGACTTGTCTTTCCGAGCGTGGCACTCGCTCGCAAAGAGCGTGGATTGTGTACAACCCCGTATTCGCCGAGTGGGTCCTCAGGGCCCCAAGGGCCAAGTGGCAGGATATGGGTCTGAGTGTTTTCGGGCGAGTGAGGTCCCACTCGCGGGGCACTCGCATGGTAGAGAAAACGCATTAGTAACGGGGCTACTGATGGGGAACTCCACTCGCCGAGCAAGCCGGGTACCTGGCGAATGGTGCCCTCATGGGCCACTCGCCCGGTGGAATCCGTTGGGCAAGAAGCCTAGCGAGTGGTGCCTTCACGGACCACTCGCCTAGAAGGCTTCAAGGGGGAAATTACCTAGATACGTCCTTCGTGGGCTGCCAATAGCCCTTCAGAACAACAGAGTTAGGCTGTTAGTAGACCAACTTGGTGTGCGATTAGCAAAAGTGTAAGGCAGATTCATGCTATTTGCAGACCAGTCTAAAGAATCTATAAATAGACCCTTAAGGGCACCTTTAAGGAGATCTGATCTTTTAGGCTCTCTCCTCCTAGGCAAGTTTTGGTTGTCCGCTAGTGCCCTCCAAGGTACCCGACTGAACATTGGTTTGGGAGGGGAAGCTCTCTAAGATCTTCCGGGTGTGTGGAGGGATCTCCTCGACGCAGCCTTGGGTCTGTTCCTAGTTCTTCATCCCCTGTCAAGAGCGTAAGTGATGGATAAGTAGGCGCGGGCTACACCCCCCTATGGGTCCGAACTCAAGAGATGGGTTGTCGGTTTCAACATTGTCGAACTGGCTGCCACTTGTAGAGCAGATCGGACAGATCGATGTTTTGGTTTTCTCTTTCTTTATTTCCTAAATTTAGAGTTGACGTGAAGACGGGACGTTCCTTCAGAGTCAACCCTAAATAGTGCCAAACTGGCTACCGCTTGTAGAGCAGAGCGGACAGATCGATGTTTTGGTTTTCTCTTTCTTTATTGCCTGTAATTTAGAGTTGACGTGAAGATGAGACGTTCCTTCAGAGTCAACCCTAATTAGTGCTGAACTGGATGCCGCTTGTAGAGCAGAGCGGACAGATCGATGTTTTGGTTTTCTCTTTCTTTATTGCCTGTAATTTAGAGTTGACATGAAGATGGGACGTTCCTTCAAAGACAACCCGAAATAGTGTCGAACTGGCCGCCGCTTGTAGAGTAGAGTGGATAGATCGATGTTTTCTTTTTCTCTTTCTTTATTGCCTATAATTTAGAGTTGACGTGAAGATGAGACGTTCCTGCAGAGTCAACCCTAAAGAGTGCCGAACTGGCCACCGCTTGTAGAGTAGAGCTGACAGATCGATGTTTTGGTTTTTCCTTCATTATTACCTATAATTTAGAGTTGACGTGGAGATGGGGCATCACTTCAAAGTCAACCCTAAATAGTGTCGAACTGGCCATAGCTTGTAGAGCAACACGGATGAATCAATGTTTTGAGGTTTTATTCTTGTATTGACTGTAATTTAAATTTGATGGGAATTAAACGTGTCTTCAGAAAATGTGCCTTGGGAGAAAGTCGAATGGCCGATGAGTTTTACTCTAAGGCAACCCGCACGACGGATGGCCTAGGAGGGAAACCAGTACAAAACTAATAAAACTACGTGGGTCTAAGACCGTATGCAGGATGATATGAAGTACGTAGGCGGTGGTCGTGGGAAGACTGCCTCGGCCCAATAAGAGTCCAGATATCCCCTCCCTTATAAATGTTATATTATGTATGTTGTTAGTAGGGGTTGGATTTTGTTCGTGGTTCTAATAACTTATCTTTAGCACATGTGATAGGTGCGGATGAGAGACAACACCCATGTATGGATGAAGCCACGGAGCAGGCTACGTCAGGTACAAGTCGTTAAGGCGCATCCCCTTTTGTTGTGCCCTATCTCATGGTATCTATATATTGGAAATGAATCCTTGATTGATAGGATTAAATGCGGCGGAGATATTGAAATTATTCATACAGGTCTTGAGTTTGAGGTTTAATGATAATTAATCTTCCGCTACAATACTACGTATTCCGCTAAGTGCTATAAAGTGTACTCTTTGATGATGTCTTCCGCTAGAATATTGCTTCCCTACTCTGTTGGTGTGTAGTGACTTTCGCTTAACACCACCCCTAGGCGTGACAACGGAGTGTTCAAGGAAGGGGGTAGGAGAAGCTAGTACCTTCACCCTTCGGGATTGCCTCAGCGTCGTGCTAAAAGGGTGGTGTGCGATAAGATCCCCCGGTCGGGCCGCCGATTTGGGAGGGGGGGGGGTCTTACAGCTACTACGACCACAGGGTACGACCTCGGCTAATCAATGTCAGGGACTTGGTGTTGAGGAACGTCGAGGCTGCAGGAAAAGGACCATAAAAGAACAGGCTCTCCCCATCTTGGGAGGGACCATACATCATCACAATGGTCATCAGACCCGGAGTATTCCGACTTCAGACGGCGGAAGGGAAGAATCTGCCCCGCGCTTGGAACGCTAAAAAACTTACGACGCTTCTACCAATAGCCTCATCCCTCCTGTGGGGCGGCGCACAAAATTGTCTTTATAAGGGCGTAGACTTGCATCAGAAACACTCTTTATCTTATCGGACCATCCATGACGTGACTTGGTAGCTTCAGGATTACAACTCCATTGGAGCAGAGCAGGGAAGGAATCCCACACCAAAAATCAGCGGCATCCCTCAGTCTATCCGAGTATCACCCAAGAATTTAGTGGCACCCCCCGGTTCGTCCGGGTCTCACCCCGACAATCAGTGGCATCCCCCGGTTCACCCAGGTCGCGCCCAAAAACTCAGCGACATCCCCTAGATAGCACCCCCAGTCTCTCCCTGGTAGGCAAAGTGCCCTCAAGCCCAGTGATCGAGCACGGAGCTATCCGGGTCACATCCCTCACTACGTCTCCCTGTTAGGGATCGAAGGCCCTCCCTTCTCCGCACATCAAGTCGCAGCACCGTCAGGGCAAGCTACCTCACGGTCACCTCGGTTCGAAGATCTGCTCTTCACCCACATACCTCAAATGACACCCCCCGGCTAGCCCGAGTCTCGCCTATATATTTAAGCGGCATCCCTCATCTAGCCCGGGTATCGCCTCTACATTCAAAGGCATCCCTCGGCTAGCTCGGGTCTCGCCTAAACATTCAACGGTATCCCCGGGCTAGCCCGGGTCTCGCCTATACATTCAATGGCATCCCCCAGCTTGCCCGGGTCTCGCCTATACATTCAAACAACATCCCCCGGCTGGCACGAGTCTCGCTTATACATTCAACAGCAACCCCGGCTGGCTCGGGTCTCGCTTATACATTCAAACGGCATCCCCCGACTAGCCCGGGCTGTGCCCAAGCACTAGACAATGTCCCCCCAGGAGCGGATCAAGCCTCCCCAAGTAGGATTGAAGATCCATCCCTCGCCCAGTAGATGGCGCACAAACACACCGGAGTCCCATCCGACGACGTGCAAGGTCGCAAGCAAGGTTAAAGTAACAAACAACCAGCACCGGGACGAAGCGCACCAAGCCCACGTGCAGTATGCACGCAGCACACACGCACACAGTATGCCCATGCATGCAGTAGCGCGCGCCTAGTACGCTCGCATACACTAGCGTGTGCGGCACGCACGCGCGCTAGCACGTGCGGTACGCGCATGCGCGCTAGCACGTACGGTACGCATGCACGCCAGCGCGCGTAGTGCGCGGGCGCATGCACTAGCACGCGTAGTGCACACGCACCCGCGCTAGTGCGTGCGGCAAATGCTAGCGCAGGCTAGCTCACGCAGTAGTGCGTGCGCCCCATGCGAGCGTGCCCAACGCGCGCATCACGCACACACATGTACACCATCCCTTCGTCTGCGTGCGCTCGCCTCCCTCGCGTTGCTTGCACACACGCTCAACCCACTCACGTACCTTTTCAGCCCCCGGCCTATGACGCGTCGCCATAATCTCCTTTAGCACCATCTGCCATCCCTAAGATGAGAGGTGAAAGCTCTCGGAACTCTCTTATTTTGATTCTCGACTCCGAAAGCTTTGGGGAGAAAATGATGGGGTCTAGCCCACTGTTGGGAAAATGATTTCTCTTAACCCTTGAAAATGAGTCAAATATGAATTCCAAGAATGAAAAACAAGGCTAAGTAAATATGCGTCGAATAGTATTCGACGCAACGTCGAAATGTAGTCGACGTTTCTTTCAGATTAAGTCGAAGTAACTCTAGGAAGATTTCGATGTATGTGTTGTCGACGTTACTCTGATTTCTAGTCGTCGCAACTAGTGAAGTCGACACACCTTAGTCGACGCACCTTCCTTATTCACCTCTCGATGTCCAGACAGGATGTACTCGACGCTTGCGTCGAATGGCAATCGACGCACGTCGATTTATTTGACAGACTTAAATATGCGCCAGATCTCTTTCCTTCTTTCAGTAAATCTGATTTGTATGGAATAATGTTAATATTTTATAGCCGTTCTGAATCATTCTTTCCTTCTATTTGATTCTTGGCTAATCTGATTAACTCTATTTTGGATATTATTTGAAATCAGAATTCATTCTTTCCTTCTACAGAAATAAACATTATGGAAACATTTTTTTCTTTCTATTCTCTCTAACTGCTAATTGATTATCCTCCTATAGTATTATTTTGAATTACCAGAGCTATAAATAAAGAGGAGGTCGGCAGAAAATAAAGAAGAGTGATCTACCACACACATTTGAAATAGAGGAAAAGCTCCCAAGAGAAAAGAGAGAAATTGAGAAAAAGCTCTGCAGCAACATTCAAGCACTTCTTCTTCTTCTGCTTCTGAAGTCACACTGCTGCAAAATCTGATAGCTCTCACAAAGAGAGAAAGGCTGCAAATCTTCTTCTCTCTATAGAAGAAAGATTCAATTCACTTCTTGTGCTTCCAATCTTCTTGCTAGGAAGAAGATTCTTTCTTGTTTTTATTACTTCTCCTTTCTTTCTTTCTCACTTAAACATTGTAAAAGAGTTTTTAGAATCTCTCTCCAAAAAATTCAGTGTACTGGTTCTAAGAGTCTCCTTGTCAAAAGACTCAGTTGGTTCTAAGAGTCTCCTTGTCAAAAGACTCAGGGTGGTTCTAAGAGTCTCCTTATCAAAAGACTCAGTGCAAGATAGTGAATTCCTACCAAGGGGGTAGAAGAGTGGACTACCCAAAGTTTGGGGAACCACTATATTTTCTTGTGTTGTGCTGTGATTTATTTTCTTGCATTTACTTTATTTTCTTGCTTAATTCTTGTTGGTGTGTGGGAAGCTCTAATATGTGATCGTACACATATATATTAACTTTGCACAAAATAATTTTTAAATCTCTATTCACCCCCCCTCTAGAGAATTCTAGTGAGGTTAATTGTGCACTTTCAATTGGTATCAGAGGGAGGTTGATCTAAAAAGGATAACTCCTTGATCAAAAAGATCCTACCTCTCATATATATATTTTTCAAAACTATTTTATCATATGGCACAAATCAAAGATTATGCTTCCACCAGACCTCCAATGTGCAATCTTGAAAAGTTTGCAGTTTGGAAAACAAGAATTAGAATTTATATGAATTCCATTTATGCTGACTTGTTTAATATTACTATGACAGGTCCCCCAAAGCCTTATAGAAAGGATGCAAATGGCAATGTCACACAAACACTTGTTCCAAGATCTGAGTGGACAGAAGATGAAAAGAAGGCAAGAACATATGATCTAAAGGCCATGAACATACTTGTCTCAACTCTCTCAGATGACATTTTTCAAAAGGTTGTTGACTGTGAATCATCCAAAGAAATTTGGGATGCTCTCACAAAGATGGTGGAAGGAAGTGCTGATGAAAAGAAAGATAAAAAGGCTTTATTGATTTCTCAATATGAGAACATCCAAAAGAAGGCTGAAGAAAGCATCTCTGAAATGTATGACAGATTCAGTCTGATCATCAATCAACTAAGAGACTTGGACAGAGAAATCTCTCTCACTGAGATTAATGACAAATTGCTAATGAGTCTCCCTAGTTCATGGGACTCAAGAATATGGGCAATAAGAGACACAAGAGGACAAAAAGAGATTTCAACAGATGCTCTCTTGGGAAAACTCAGATCCTATGAGCAATTGCTGAAAACTAGAGAAGAGAAGGAAAGAAGAGAAAACACTCCAATTTCCTCAAAAGGCAGGAACATTGCTCTAAAGGCAACAGAAGAAGGAACCCCTATCACTGAAGAAGAACTATTCAGTTTCTTGGCCAGAAGATTTAAGAAATGGGTCAAGACAGATGGATCAAAAAGGAGGGAGTCAAAACCAAGGTATGACAAAACCCCCACTAAAGAAATTATTTGCTATTCTTGCAGGAAACCTGGACATATTGCCCCAGAATGTCCAGAGAATGCTGAAACAGAAAAGGATCTGAAAAAGAAAGATCTGAAGAAAAAGGGGAAGAAGAAAGAAAGAGGCTTCATTGCAGAAGTCTGGAGTGAAACAAACTCCGAGGATAGTTCATCCTCTAAGAGTGACAATGAAGAATCTAGGCAAGAAGACCTATGCTTGATGGCCTTTGAAGACTCAAAGAATGATGATAAATCATGGAGTGAAACAGGATCAGAAGAAAGCATATCTTCTGATGATGAAAAAGAAAAGAACCTCATTCTCATAGAGGAATCTGAGGATGAGGATGAGGTAAGCATGTTTGATGAAATAGATTTTCAAAGTGATAACTTTAGAAATGATTTTATGAGAATGTATCTAGATCAACTAAAAGCAACAAAAGAAATTAAAGATCTAAAAGAACAAATCAATATAGCTAAAAACCAAAGAAACACAGAAATTAAATCCTCTAAAGATTATGAATCAATAGCTAGCAGAATAGAAAAGGAAATAGAAAGGGCTAGAATAGAAAATCAGTTCCTTAAGGATAAAGTAACCCAGGCAAAAGCCTTTGAAGAATCAATAAAAATGAGAAGCCAAACTCTTGAAGAGATCACTGAAAAACAAACAATAAGACACAAGAATCTTAGGCTAGGGGCTGATCCATCAATCAGCCTAATTCCATCCAACAAACCTGCTTGGATGAGCCCTATAAAATTCACTAAACCTGTCAAATTAGACAACCAAGAAAAAGAATCACAACATAAGAAAGAACACCTCTCCAAGGAAATTGATGATACATCATATTATTCAGCTGATGACTCACAAACTTCATCTGAAGAGATAACTAAACCAAGAGAAACAACTCATAAAGAAGTAAAAACAGAAAAAGGAATAGTAAAAATCTATGAAGATCCAGTTGCGTCGACTTCATATCGACGCATGCATAATAGTGCGTCGACATCTACTCAACGCAACCTCTCAGATGCATCGATCTCTTCCCGACGCTTAAACAAAAGTACGTTGACTTCCAATCGACGCAACTCTTTTTACGCGTCAAAATCAGATCGACGCCACCTGGAGAAAGCGCCGAATAGAAATCGACGCGACTATCAACATGCGTCGAATCGATATCGATGCACACATATTCAGAGCAACGTAAATGTCTTCCCTTCAAAAACCTCTCATCTAAACCCCTATTCAGGACCCATTCATCCTGATCAAAATTTCTACTCTAAACAATATTCCTATCCCAATCAACACTTCTATCCTTCTCTAAAATCAAATCCTTACAACTCTAAGACAATCAAATGCTATATATGTAACAAACCCGACCACCTTGCCAAACAATGTTGGCATAATCAATCAAATTATATGTAAAAGAAAATCAGTCCAAAATTGACTTAGAAACCTTTAGGAATAGGAAGAGACAAAAAGAAATAAGCACATAGAGCTGTTCTGAAAAATTAAAAGTCACGTCGACTTATAATCGACGCACCGTCGACGACTCAGATCAATAGGCATAATCGACGCATACCTCGACTATTATCGACGCGTACGTCGACTAGAAATCTCTTCATCCCAAAGCAGACTATATCGACGCTCACGTCGAATCCCACTCGACGTAACGTCGACTTCATAAAAATGAGCGGCAAGGCTGAATCATTTTCGGTCACATCCACTGAAGTACCTAATAAGCCTCGAATTGAGTCCTGTTTCGACGCTTCACCTGACTTAAATAGACTCTTCAGTTAGAAACCTTCACGACCTCTGCATCTTTCATTCTCCTTGCTCCTCCGTCCAACCGTCTCTTTCTCTCTCTTTCCCACTGATCTACAATGGCTCCAAAGATAAATTCTGGGTTCGACATTGACCTTGAGTCCTTCCAGGCTGCCGCAGAAAACTACAAGAGCATCATTGCTCTCTTCACAGAAGCTGGATTAGACAAACTCATCTCCACAAGGTGCAAGCTACTGGAAACAGAGCTCACAGAGCTGCTGACTCATGTTCAGATATCTGAACAAGGAGAAATCCAGGGAACACTATATGAGACACCTGTCTCAATCTCAGCAGAACATGTTAGGGCCACCTTTGATCTTCCATCAGGTATATCCTAATATCATCCTTATTTAAATGAAAAAGGGGAAGAAAATAAGTTTGAGAAGAATGACTAAATAAGTCTTAATTATCCCCCTATTAGGTGATGAATCCATTGACCTCACACCTGATGAAATCAAGCATGTGCTCTCCACCATGAAATTCTCAAAAGACAGACCAATCCATCTGAAAAAGATAGACTTTTCAGATGAGTACAGATTGCTGGCAGATATAGTAGGGAAGATACTGATATGCAAGATTTCAGCCCATGATGCAGTGCCCAAACAGCAGCTGAACATCATGGGGGCCCTTGTGCTGAAGAAGAAGGTGGATTTGTAACATCCCCAATCCTACTAGACCCCTAGTGTGAGATTGGGAGCTCAAGGGGTGGGATGAGGGGCCTTGAGGACCCCTTAGGATGAGAATTTTGCTATGTGCACACCTAAAGTCCCAATCAAATGGGACCTAAGCTGCTATAGAGGGCCAATTGGACACCAAGGTTCCCAAAATGAGACCACCCTTAGTTCCCTAAACCTTAAGGAAGGAGTAATGGGGTGATCACCCCCTTGGTGAGGCTCAATTCCTTAGGATTAGCCCAAAATCACCTTAAGTAAGTCTGAACCAAACCAACCAATTGAGGGGCAAATGACCCCCAAGAGGCCAAATTGACTTACCCCTCATGTTCCAAACCCTATTAGAGACCCTTTGGACCCAAAAGCCCCATCATAGGGTGGTCAACCCTCTCCAATTTGGTCAAACTCCAAATTAGGGCAAAAAGGTCAACTCAACCCAAATGTGGTCAATCTTTACCCAAATCCTAAAATTGACTCCACATCTAGTCTCTAAGCATCATTAGGAACCTAAGAGGCCCAAAAGCCCCATCATGGAAGGGTCAAGTCACCTCAATTTGGCCAAAGTATCAAAGAAGGGCAATTTGGGTGTTTTCACACATTTTAATCAAATTGGGCCAAATGGGGCCCCACCATGGGCCAAGCTCTATTGAGTGATGACATGGGACCCATGACCTACATGGGGGACCAGTCAACCCAATTGGTCAAAGTCAAAGCCAACTCAATTGGGCTTAATCCCAATTTGAGTGCCTAAACCTTTTCCCCCCTTTTTTAATTAGAATCTAAGCCTAAGGTTTGTGAAATCATTTGGGCTCATGGGATCTGGTGGGGTGTGGCTAAGGGGTTGGGCTAACCCAAGCTAACCCAAGTGAGGGGTTGGGTTAAAGTAGGGGACAAAAAGGGCCTTGATAAAGCAAAAAGCAAAAGGAGCCCAATCTCCCCCTCTCTCTCCTCCCAATCAGCCTTGGGCTCACCCCTGATGGTGTTGAGTGATGAGAGGGAGCTGGAAAGCAAGGATGCAGCAGGGGGCTGGTCGGCCAAGTCACCCCCGTGAGCCACCACCTCGAATCCCCCAGCACAGCCCTCCTCAGCCTATATAAACCTCACCAACAGCTCCAGAGGGTCGTTTGCAGTCGGGCTAGCGCTTTGGATCGAAGAATTCGGTGGAGAATCGAGTTCTGTAGCAAGCTCGCCGGAGACGGAAACGGAGATGGCAAACCGCCGGAATACTCGCCGCCCAGCCCGTTTCCAGGTCCGCTTCTCCCCCCCTCTGACTGTGTTAGCTTCTAGAACTGTTAGATGTCGAGCTCGAGCTCAATTGAGCCGAACCCAATCTGCATTTCCTCTCCGTTTAGCCGTTTGGGCTTCCTGTTAGAATCGCCGGAAACGGCCCCCGCCGGCGACCAATCCACCGCCAATCGATCGGCACCACCTCAAAGGAGGTGGTGGTGGCGGTGGCTGGCCAGGGAGGTGGACGGGTGGCCGGGATTTCGTGCTTCAGGCGGCTCCAGGTCGGGCAGATCTGGGCCGTTGGCTCGAGGAAGACGACGACGCAGGGCGGCTCGATCTGCATCAAGATGCGTGCGTGATCAGCGCCATGTGCTTTATTCTAATTTAATTGATGTGGTGTGCCTTTAGCCAGATTCTGGGCTCATGTTGTAACTCGATTTTAAGGCCTTTAGAGGCCATAACTCAAAAAGTCACCAAAGATAACTTTTGAAGAGAGTTGAGTCTACTTTAATTTAAAACTTAGATCAAGTCATTTGGTGATGATTTGGTTTCTGTAGAGCTGGTTTGCTGAGACTGGTCCAAACAAATCCCTAGCACTAAATTATTTTTTACTCCCATTTGGCTTGGAGTTTAGGGCTGATATTTTAAACCCTAGAGTAAATATATTAGATCTATCATGTGCCCAAATATTAGGATTTATGGAGAACTTTTTCCTATAGTTTTTATCTAATCTTTAAATAGTAAATTTCTGTAATTTGGGTGGCCAAATTCCCTTGTGGGGCCCCCATATTAGGGTGGGGTGAAGTTTAGGCTAATCCCACACACTGCTAAAAATATTGGGTCCATTGGACCACTCCTTGTGGGTGAACCCTCTTTGGAGTGAGGATGGCTTAGGGGTGGTGTGTGATTGGGCCAGGAACTTCACTCAGATTGAGGAGCCTAAATGAGGCCCTTAATGGCCAATTCATGAAAATGATGTGAGACACACTTTTGTAGCCCTGGATGTCTAGTTTCATTAGAAACTGAGATCTTGGCATTTGGAGGCCAGTAGACCCCAGAGGAGCCTTTTTCCTAGGGCTGGTCCTAGGTAGGGTTAGCCCACCAAAACCTTAATAACTTTTGATTGGGTGGGCCTATGGGGCTGAGATTTTGGCCACATGAATGTCCACCCTAGGCCCACCTTGTGCCAGAAATTGGTGTAGATTGGGCACCTTTAGGTTATAGTTTTAATCTCATCTTAAGATTTTGACCTAAGAGGAATTAGTGGGTGAAATCACCCCTAATGACTCTCTTTCTTTGGTGGCATGTGGGTATGGTTATGTTTAGCCTCTGTTCCAAATTTGAGGTCAATTGGAGTTCATCTTAAGGGTGAACCCCCAAAGGGCATATTTTTGCCCTAGGTTTGGAAATCACATAACCTTGGTGGCTTGTGGAATTTGGAGCTTAGCCTTAGGGGCTTATCAAATTTCAGTGGTGATGGGGTCTAGGGTTAGTGTAGGGTCTTGTTCATCACCAAGAGGGTGATTGGAGCATTGAAGGCCAAAACCCTAGCCCAAACCTCAAGTTTACTTAATTGCCCCTTTTGGGCCTTAATGAAGCAATTAGGACCTAAACTCATATATAGACAACCAAACTTCAACCCTAGGCTGAGAATGACATTCTAGGGCCAGTATATTTTTCTTGGAATTTTCATTACTTAAATGGTTTTTATTTTGATTTATGGAAAAAATGGCTTAATGGAGGGTTTATGCCAAATCAATAACTTAGGTTTATCTTCTCATTACCAAACAGAACATGGATGTCAATTGATATGCTTATGACCTCTGGATTTAATCTTGTGACCCTTGATGACTTTTTCATACTTACTTGATTGAATTTACTTATATGCCCTTTTGAAAATAAATTGGTAATAAATGGTAATTGTCCTTGCAAAATTCTGAGATTTTGGAAACACATAGATGCTCATATTATAATGCATTTAAATCACTTTGGGGTGTCATCCCGCTGTAGTTCCTAGTACCGTAGCGAGCCCCTTACAGGGTAACCCTCGGGAAGTCCAAGATTAACCCTAAATTGCAATAACACTTAAAGTAGGCAAGAGTAGCCATAGTAGGGTAAGATTGGATTTATGTAATTCCTCCCAGTTGCGGGAGTGGCAGTATTGTGGTGCTCGGTTAGTCGAGCAGGAACCTCGAGGGGATGATTATCCCGGTAACTTTCTCAGAAATGTGGCAGGTCTTCGGTACTAGGCAGGTCGTCACTCCGACCGCGGTACGTTGACTTAGCGGGTGTGTAGGGGTCTAAGGGGCCAGCTTGGCTGCGTGTCGGGACGACAGTTCCCCGAAGACACCTCTCACTTGGCTCACAGTCTGGTGGACTCCAGCAAAGAGTACGCAGAGCTCCGCGGTTGTTTAGCGTCGAGGCGTACATACGGTCTAGGCCTGGTAGAGTGTATACCCGCCTAGAAGTGGACAGCCCGGTCCGCTACCACCGTGTGTCACAGCGGTTGGTACCCGAGAGGTTGGCTTCCTCTCAAACAGAGGGAACTATAAAGGTCTGTGTGCACAGAGTCGCGTGTGTGAGTTCATTGCATAAACATTCATAGCATAAGCATAGCATACCCCCCTGCAGACCCTTATCATATAAATCAGTGTGGGCTCCTTTATATGATGAGTTACGATTCCTGGAAATCCTAACTTATAAGTTTGTATGGGCATTCATATAAGTTAGGGTACGAGAATGCTACTTATCGCTACTACTCTTACTGCTCTGCTTTACTTACTTTACTGCTTACTTACTGCTGCACCTTACTTTTTATGCTCCTGCCTTTACTTTTGCTTATATATGATAGCCTAGCCTCTTTTACACTTGTGTAGACTAGAATTATACACATATGCTAGTTTTCTTTCCCTGTCACCTGCTTGTTCCTTGCTCGTCCCCCGCTTCTTCCTCCCGCGCGGTGCCTAGGAGTCGCAGGAGGAGGAGGGGACCTAGCGAGCTCGGTCATTCTTTGACTGACGGTTTGCATTGGGGCCGACAACAATCTAGGATTCCGAGGAGACGGAGTTGTCGCACGCACCACAGGAGACGAGGGCAGGACCTGAGCAGACAGCGACGCAGCGAGTAGCGGCCACGAGACTTCAGGTGGACTTATTTTGAGTGTTAGTGTTGAGTGATGTTGAGATAGCTTCCGCATGTAGTGAGTTTTGAGAGATTTTTAATTATGATGTACCGGGCTTATGTCCTTTCATTTACGTACTTTTGTTTCATGCTCGGACATATATTTATCATGTGGTTCAGCTTTTGATATATATATGATGGAATGTGTTTTGTGGACTCTCTTTTATTCAGTTTGTACTTTCTCTCGTACTTACTTCTCTTGTTGCTCGCACTATGATCATAGCCGGCAGGGTCGACGTTGCGTGGTGTAGCCCAACCCGTGTGTTGGAAGTCACTGTAATGCGTCGGCTCTGGGCATAAGGTCCGCTTGGCCCCAGGAGCGGGAGAGGGATCTTACAAATGGTATCAGAGCGACGAACGATCATGCGTACGAGCAATTAGTCCACAACAACTTGGGCCACCCCCGCACGAGTGTAGTTTGGGGACAAACTACGCAGCGGAAGCAGTGGTGTGCCCATGTGTAAACTACATTCCTGAGTCCCTTAAGCATGATTTAGATTCTTCAATCTTCTAAACTTCTCATATTCGTGTCAGGCTGCTAGAGACGAGGAACCTCAGAACACCATTCCCCCTCCTCCGACTGCCACTCCCTTCCAGCAGACAGAGTTAGGGCAGACTTTGACAGCGATCTTGGATGCGTTTCGGGCTCAGGTGATCCCAGCACCTCAGCCGAACCCAGGGTCGAATTGGTTGAGCACGTTCAAGGGTCTGTCCCCACCGGTCTATAGAGGGACAGAGGATGCGGTGAAGATGGAGGAGTGGCTGGATACCATTCAGGAAATGCTGGCAGGCATTAGTTGCCCGGTCAGCAAGGTCGTGACGTTAGCAGTTTCAGCACTGGATGCCCACGCGAAGAGGTGGTGGAAGTCACTGGCGAACTCCACCTTCTGTGACAGAGATTACTCGGGGATTACCTGGGATGAGTTCAGCACGGTGTTCCTGGACCATTTCGTATCAGCTACGGACAGGGACGCGTTGGAGGAGAGATTTCTGCACTTGGCTCAGGGGACCCGTTCAGTGATCGAGTACCAGAGAGAGTTTTCTCATTTGGCCAGGTTCGCGGGGGCACAGTTTGCGGATGATCGAGGCTTGGCGAAGAAGTTCTATAAGGGGTTGAGGGCCCCTCTCAGGCAGGCTCTCCTGTTCATATCTGAGGGCAACCTGACTCAGATTATAGAGGTGGCGAAGAAGTTTGAGGCAGACCAGTTGTCAGAACAGGTCAAGGGCAAGAGATCAGCGGACAGGGTGTTTCACGGAGAGGGTGGCAGTGACCGGCGGCAGGATAGAGTTGTGAGGCCCAGGAGGGGTGGAGGACGTCCTCTTCCTTTGGAGGCACTGGTGCAGTAGCCTCAGATGGTGATGGCCCCTCAGCCACTGCGAGCTTTAGGGGCAGAGAGAGCAGACGGTCGTGGACGACCCCCGGTAGTCTGTTTCGAGTGCAATCAGCCGGGGCACATCAGGATCCATTGCCCGCGGCATTTCCCTCCACCTCCACCACCCCCTCCAGCAGCCCCTCCAGCACCTCCAGCACACCAGGGCCGTGGAGGTGGTCGTGGCCGTGGCCGAAGGTTTCCCGAGAGAAACAGACAGCCAGAGCAGGCTTTCGCATTGGATCTCGCCCAGCCAAGGAACCCCGAGGAAGTCATCACAGGTACTTTTATTGTTAATTATGTAATTGCAACTTCTTAAATCCCCTTAGCTTTAGTAGTAGCTTGACTTTATAACAACCCCTAGGTGTCGTACTCGTCAACGGAAAACCCGCACACACCTTGTTTGACACGGGTGCATCGCACTCCTTTATCTCGGAGGACTTCCTCGTAGGCTTGGAGGGGATCCAGAGGGTCGACGACGTAGTAAGGAGGGTGCGACTACCAGATGGCTCAGTGATGCGCACCACAGCCAGGTGCACCATGGACCTTGAGATCGAGGGAGAGATCTTTGAGTCCTGGGCATCGATCCTGAAGCTTCCAGATTTCGATCTGATTTTGGGCATGTCATGGTTGCACGACCACCATGCCAAGATCGATTGTGCGACGAAGAAGATCGAGCTACTGGCTTACGGGACCACCTGGGTCACCGTCGAAGGTATTAGATCTCTCCCGCGTACCCCTCTATCTTCTACACAGGTTGTGAAGGCCCATGAGCAGGGGGAGGAGGTATACCTTATCTGCTTCGAGATGGCAGAGTTGAAGATATCAGTGGACGAGGTGCCGATAGTCCGGGACTTCCCCGACGTATTCCCGGAGAAGTTGCCCGGCTTGCCGCCGCATAGAGACGTAGACTTCCAGATTCAGCTAGTACCCGGGGCGAGGCCAGTGTCCCGGGCACCGTACCGCATGGCACCCAAGGAGTTGGCAGAGTTCAGAGTACAGCTGAAAGAACTAGTGGATGCCGGATTCGTGAGGCCGAGCTCGTCCCCATGGGGAGCTCCGGTCTTGTTCGTAAAGAAGAAAGATGGGACCCTCCGACTGTGTATCGACTATCGGGAGCTCAATAGATTGACGGTGCGGAATACCTATCCGCTACCGAGGATTGACGAGCTGTTTGACCAGCTGCAGGGTGCCCATTGGTTCTCCAAGATGGATTTGCGGTCGGGCTACTATCAGCTGAGGATACGAGAGGAAGACATACCAAAGACCGCATTCAGCTCGAGGTACGGTTTGTTCGAGTTTACGGTGATGCCGTTTGGGCTCACCAATGCCCCGTCGGCATTCATGAGTATGATGAACCGGATCTTCGAGCCCTTCCTCGATGTATTTGTGATAGTATTCATCGACGATATTTTGGTCTACTCAAGGACCGAGGAGGAGCACGCCAGCCACCTAGCAGCGGTGCTGAGGAAGTTGAGGGAGCACCGGATGTTTGCCAAGTTCTCAAAGTGCGAGTTCTGGTTGAAGGAGGTGGCCATTTTGGGACACATCATCAGCGGGGCCGGTCTAGCGGTGGATCCGGCTAAGGTGCAGGCTGTCAGAGATTGGCCGAAGCCGAAGACCGCAGCGGATATCCGGAGCTTCTTGGGGTTAGCAGGTTATTACCGCAAGTTCGTGGCGGGATTCTCCAGGATTGCCCTTCCCCTCACTTCATTGACAAAGAAGGATGCTGTATTTGACTGGACGCCGCGATGTGAGGCGGCCTATGCGGAGCTGAAGGACAGACTTATCTCAGCCCCTATCCTTGCACTTCCATCTGGGAAGGAGGGATTTCAGATCTATACCGACGCATCTTATCAGGGGATGGGAGCGGTGCTTATGCAGCATGGGCACGTGATCGCCTATGCCTCCCGTCAGCTGAAGAAGCACGAGATGAACTACCCGGTGCACGACCTAGAGCTTGGAGCGGTCGTATTTGCCTTGAAGGTGTGGAGACATTATTTGTATGGGGTTCATTGTGAGATCTTCTCGGATCACAAGAACCTCAAGTACATCGACACCCAGAAGGACCTCAACCTACGACAGCGACGATGGTTGGAGTTCTTGTGCGATTACGACTACACCATGCATTATCATCCGGGCAAGGCCAACACAGTAGCGGACGCTCTGAGCAGGAGGGGCAGTACCGCAGGGGCAGAGAGCAGAGTGATGGCCATGGAGTTGGTGCAGACTTTGCGGGATATGCAGATTACCCTGGTGAGCAGAGCCGATCCGGGGGTATATGCGGAGTACATGGCTTCGATGAGTATGACCTGTGATATTCGAGACCGTATCCGGGAGGGACAGCAGCAGGATCCGGCTATGGAGCCGGTATTCAGGTCATTGGCAGACGACGCTGCTGGAGATTACTCCTTGAAGGAGGACCTAGTTCACCACCGCGGCAGAGTTTACATCCCCGCCAGGAAGGGGATTCGAGAGGAGGTTCTTCGGGAGGCCCATTGCTCCCAATATTCGGTACACCCCGGCATTACCAAGATGGCGGCGGACCTGCGGAAGGTCGTGTTTTGGCCGGGGATGAAGAAGGATATCGTGCGGTTTGTGACCCATTGTGAGAGTTGTCAGAGGGTGAAGGCGGAGTGCAGGGCTCCAGGAGGTCTTTTGCAGCCACTCCCGGTGCCGGAGTGGAAATTCGAAGATATATCTATGGATTTCGTGCACGGCCTGCCGCGATCTCGTTCGGGGAACGACTCCGTTTGGGTGATAGTCGACAGGTTGACCAAGGTGGCACGATTTATTCTAGTTCGGAAGGAGGGTCCGGTCGGCGACCTAGTACGTTTGTTTGTGGAGAAGGTGGTGAGGTATCATGGGGTGCCCAAGACGATAGTTTCAGACCGAGACGGACGCTTTACCTCCAGGGAGTGGAGAGCGGTCCAGGCCTACTTGGGATCCCGGTTGACTTTTAGCACTGCGTTCCACCCTCAGACCGATGGTCAGACGGAGCGTACCAACCGGACGATGGAGGATTTACTGCGATTATGCATTCTGGATACGGGCAAGCCTTGGGAGCAGCTGTTGCCGCTGATTGAGTTCTCGTACAACAATAGCCACCAGGCTAGCATTGGGATGGCACCATACGAGGCTCTGTACGGGAGGAAGTGTCGCACCCCTCTCTCTTGGGTACAGGATGAGGACCCGCGGGCCTTGGGGTCTGATTATATAGAGGAGACGGACGCTGTGGTTCGACTGATCAGGGATCGGATGCTGGAGGCACAGAGCAGGCAGGCAAAGTACTATAATGCCCGACACCGGTTAGTAGAGTTCCAGGTGGGGGATCGTGTTTTCTTGAAAATACGCCCGATGCACGGAGTTACGCGGGTTAAAGGGCGGAAGAAGCTCAGTCCCCGGTACATGGGGCCGTATATGGTCCTGGAGAGGATCGGTCCTTTGGCGTACAGGCTGGAGCTGCCGCCCGAGCTGGAAAATGTGCACGACGTCTTCCACGTTTCCTCCCTCCGGAGAGCTCTCCTTCGGCCCGAGCAGCTTGTAGAGTCTACTACCGGCCCGGTGGCACCCGACAGATCAGTTATGCTAGAGCCCATCCGGATCGACGACTCGGAGGTCCGCGTCTTGCGGTGGAAGAAGGTCCCGCTAGTAAAGGTGTTGTGGTCCAACCATGGGCGAGAGGAGCACACTTGGGAGCCTTTGGACCTCATGCGGGAGCGCTACCCGGGACTCTTTACCTCAGGTACAGTTTGATATTGTAAGTTACATTCCTTTATGTGCTTTTCTTGCACCCCGTAGACCCAAACTAGAATTTTGAGGACGAAATTATTTTATTGTTTATTGGGATTTGTAACATCCCCAATCCTACTAGACCCCTAGTGTGAGATTGGGAGCTCAAGGGGTGGGATGAGGGGCCTTGAGGACCCCTTAGGATGAGAATTTTGCTATGTGCACTCCTAAAGTCCCAATCAAATGGGACCTAAGCTGCTATAGAGGGCCAGTTGGACACCAAGGTTCCCAAAATGAGACCACCCTTAGTTGCCTAAACCTTAAGGAAGGAGTAATGGGGTGATCACCCCCTTGGTGAGGCTCAATTCCTTAGGATTAGCCCAAAATCACCTTAAGTAAGTCTGAACCAAACCAACCAATTGAGGGGCAAATGACCCCCAAGAGGCCAAATTGACTTACCCCTCATGTTCCAAACCCTATTAGAGACCCTTTGGACCCAAAAGCCCCATCATAGGGTGGTCAACCTTCTCCAATTTGGTCAAACTCCAAATTAGGGCAAAAAGGTCAACTCAACCCAAATGTGGTCAATCTTCACCCAAATCCTAAAATTGACTCCACATCTAGTCTCTAAGCATCATTAGGAACCTAAGAGGCCCAAAAGCCCCATCATGGAAGGGTCAAGTCACCTCAATTTGGCCAAAGTATCAAAGAAGGGCAATTTGGGTGTTTTCACACATTTTAATCAAATTGGGCCAAATGGGGCCCCACCATGGGCCAAGCTCTATTGAGTGATGACATGGGACCCATGACCTACATGGGGGACCAGTCAACCCAATTGGTCAAAGTCAAAGTCAACTCAATTGGGCTTAATCCCAATTTGAGTGCCTAAACCTTTTCCCCCCTTTTTTAATTAGAATCTAAGCCTAAGGTTTGTGAAATCATTTGGGCTCATGGGATCTGGTGGGGTGTGGCTAAGGGGTTGGGCTAACCCAAGCTAACCCAAGTGAGGGGTTGGGTTAAAGTAGGGGACAAAAAGGGCCTTGATAAAGCAAAAAGCAAAAGGAGCCCAATCTCCCCCTCTCTCTCCTCCCAATCAGCCTTGGGCTCACCCCTGATGGTGTTGAGTGATGAGAGGGAGCTGGAAAGCAAGGATGCAGCAGGGGGCTGGTCGGCCAAGTCACCCCCGTGAGCCACCACCTCGAATCCCCCAGCACAGCCCTCCTCAGCCTATATAAACCTCACCAACAGCTCCAGAGGGTCGTTTGCAGTCGGGCTAGCGCTTTGGATCGAAGAATTCGGTGGAGAATCGAGTTCTGTAGCAAGCTCGCCGGAGACGGAAACGGAGATGGCAAACCGCCGGAATACTCGCCGCCCAGCCCGTTTCCAGGTCCGCTTCTCCCCCCCTCTGACTGTGTTAGCTTCTAGAACTGTTAGATGTCGAGTTCGAGCTCAATTGAGCCGAACCCAATCTGCATTTCCTCTCCGTTTAGCCGTTTGGGCTTCCTGTTAGAATCGCCGGAAACGGCCCCCGCCGGCGACCAATCCACCGCCAATCGATCGGCACCACCTCAAAGGAGGTGGTGGTGGCGGTGGCTGGCCAGGGAGGTGGACGGGTGGCCGGGATTTCGTGCTTCAGGCGGCTCCAGGTCGGGCAGATCTGGGCCGTTGGCTCGAGGAAGACGACGACGCAGGGCGGCTCGATCTGCATCAAGATGCGTGCGTGATCAGCGCCATGTGCTTTATTCTAATTTAATTGATGTGGTGTGCCTTTAGCCAGATTCTGGGCTCATGTTGTAACTCGATTTTAAGGCCTTTAGAGGCCATAACTCAAAAAGTCACCAAAGATAACTTTTGAAGAGGGTTGAGTCTACTTTAATTTAAAACTTAGATCAAGTCATTTGGTGATGATTTGGTTTCTGTAGAGCTGGTTTGCTGAGACTGGTCCAAACAAATCCCTAGCACTAAATTATTTTTTACTCCCATTTGGCTTGGAGTTTAGGGCTGATATTTTAAACCCTAGAGTAAATATATTAGATCTATCATGTGCCCAAATATTAGGATTTATGGAGAACTTTTTCCTATAGTTTTTATCTAATCTTTAAATAGTAAATTTCTGTAATTTGGGTGGCCAAATTCCCTTGTGGGGCCCCCATATTAGGGTGGGGTGAAGTTTAGGCTAATCCCACACACTGCTAAAAATATTGGGTCCATTGGACCACTCCTTGTGGGTGAACCCTCTTTGGAGTGAGGATGGCTTAGGGGTGGTGTGTGATTGGGCCAGGAACTTCACTCAGATTGAGGAGCCTAAATGAGGCCCTTAATGGCCAATTCATGAAAATGATGTGAGACACACTTTTGTAGCCCTGGATGTCTAGTTTCATTAGAAACTGAGATCTTGGCATTTGGAGGCCAGTAGACCCCAGAGGAGCCTTTTTCCTAGGGCTGGTCCTAGGTGGGGTTAGCCCACCAAAACCTTAATAACTTTTGATTGGGTGGGCCTATGGGGCTGAGATTTTGGCCACATGAATGTCCACCCTAGGCCCACCTTGTGCCAGAAATTGGTGTAGATTGGGCACCTTTAGGTTATAGTTTTAATCTCATCTTAAGATTTTGACCTAAGAGGAATTAGTGGGTGAAATCACCCCTAATGACCCTCTTTCTTTGGTGGCATGTGGGTATGGTTATGTTTAGCCTCTGTTCCAAATTTGAGGCCAATTGGAGTTCATCTTAAGGGTGAACCCCCAAAGGGCATATTTTTGACCTAGGTTTGGAAATCACATAACCTTGGTGGCTTGTGGAATTTGGAGCTTAGCCTTAGGGGCTTATCAAATTTCAGTGGTGATGGGGTCTAGGGTTAGTGTAGGGTCTTGTTCATCACCAAGAGAGTGATTGGAGCATTGAAGGCCAAAACCCTAGCCCAAACCTCAAGTTTACTTAATTGCCCCTTTTGGGCCTTAATGAAGCAATTAGGACCTAAACTCATATATAGACAACCAAACTTCAACCCTAGGCTGAGAATGACATTCTAGGGCCAGTATATTTTTCTTGGAATTTTCATTACTTAAATGGTTTTTATTTTGATTTATGGAAAAATGGCTTAATGGAGGGTTTATGCCAAATCAATAACTTAGGTTTATCTTCTCATTACCAAACAGAACATGGATGTCAATTGATATGCTTATGACCTCTGGATTTAATCTTGTGACCCTTGATGACTTTTTCATACTTACTTGATTGAATTTACTTATATGCCCTTTTGAAAATAAATTGGTAATAAATGGTAATTGTCCTTGCAAAATTCTGAGATTTTGGAAACACATAGATGCTCATATTATAATGCATTTAAATCACTTTGGGGTGTCATCCCGCTGTAGTTCCTAGTACCGTAGCGAGCCCCTTACAGGGTAACCCTCGGGAAGTCCAAGATTAACCCTAAATTGCAATAACACTTAAAGTAGGCAAGAGTAGCCATAGTAGGGTAAGATTGGATTTATGTAATTCCTCCCAGTTGCGGGAGTGGCAGTATTGTGGTGCTCGGTTAGTCGAGCAGGAACCTCGAGGGGATGATTATCCCGGTAATTTTCTCAGAAATGTGGCAGGTCTTCGGTACTAGGCAGGTCGTCACTCCGACCGCGGTACGTTGACTTAGCGGGTGTGTAGGGGTCTAAGGGGCCAGCTTGGCTGCGTGTCGGGACGACAGTTCCCCGAAGACACCTCTCACTTGGCTCACAGTCTGGTGGACTCCAGCAAAGAGTACGCAGAGCTCCGCAGTTGTTTAGCGTCGAGGCGTACGTACGGTCTAGGCCTGGTAGAGTGTATACCCGCCTAGGAGTGGACAGCCCGGTCCGCTACCACCGTGTGTCACAGCGGTTGGTACCCGAGAGGTTGGCTTCCTCTCAAACAGAGGGAACTATAAAGGTCTGTGTGCACAGAGTCGCATGTGTGAGTTCATTGCATTAACATTCATAGCATAAGCATAGCATACACCCCTGCAGACCCTCATCATATAAATCAGTGTGGGCTCCTTTATATGATGAGTTACGATTCCTGGAAATCCTAACTTATAAGTTTGTATGGGCATTCATATAAGTTAGGGTACGAGAATGCTACTTATCGCTACTACTCTTACTGCTCTGCTTTACTTACTTTACTGCTTACTTACTGCTGCACCTTACTTTTTATGCTCCTGCCTTTACTTTTGCTTATATATGATAGCCTAGCCTCTTTTACACTTGTGTAGACTAGAATTATACACATATGCTAGTTTTCTTTCCCTGTCACCTGCTTGTTCCTTGCTCGTCCCCCGCTTCTTCCTCCCGCGCGGTGCCTAGGAGTCGCAGGAGGAGGAGGGGACCTAGCGAGCTCGGTCATTCTTTGACTGACGGTTTGCATTGGGGCCGACAACAATCTAGGATTCCGAGGAGACGGAGCTGTCGCACGCACCACAGGAGACGAGGGCAGGACCTGAGCAGACAGCGACGCAGCGAGTAGCGGCCACGAGACTTCAGGTGGACTTCTTTTGAGTGTTAGTGTTGAGTGATGTTGAGATAGCTTCCGCATGTAGTGAGTTTTGAGAGATTTTATATTATGATGTACCGGGCTTATGTCCTTTCATTTACGTACTTTTGTTTCATGCTCGGACATATATTTATCATGTGGTTCAGCTTTTGATATATATATGATGGAATGTGTTTTGTGGACTCTCTTTTATTCAGTTTGTACTTTCTCTCGTACTTACTTCTCTTGTTGCTCGCACTATGATCATAGCCGGCAGGGTCGACGTTGCGTGGTGTAGCCCAACCCGTGTGTTGGAAGTCACCGTAATGCGTCGGCTCTGGGCATAAGGTCCGCTTGGCCCCGGGAGCGGGAGAGGGATCTTACAGGATTGGGCCAGCTGTCTTCTCAAAATGATAGCCTCCAAATATTCCCACAAGGAAAATGCTTATATGAGAATCATGAGTCAGGTTCTCTTCTATTCCTTCCCGTGATCTCTGCCGGTCAAAAGGAATTCCTATCCCTCCTGGAAAGAGGATGTCCATTGCCCTCTTCTCCAAATGGACCAGGCAAATTCCCAAGCCTGGTTCCATCCCTGAAAATACTCCATCTCCTCCTATCTCTCCTGCTCATCCTCCTCCTCCTCCTCCTTCTCAAACAGTCACATCTTCTGTCCCAGCATCATCCTCACCAATACCTCCTCAATCACCTGCTCAGCCTTCTTCTATCCCTCCACCTCCTCATTCAGATACACCTTATCCAGATAATAGACTACCCTCTCCTCCTCCTCCACCATCACCTCATCATCTCTCACACCATGAACCATCTGAATCCACTGAGGCTCTCATCACCCAGTGCATACAATCCACAGCTCAAAGATTCCAAGCAATGCTAGATGAGCATTGCTCCCAGATTCATTCCTCCATCCTTCACATGCACACCCAAATAGATGGGGTCAGTGCCTCTATGCAAGATCTGAAGTCATCTCTCTCTTCCTCTAGAGTGACTAAGTCTTTCTTAACCTCCTTGGCCAAGAAGGTCAAGAAGGGGGAGAATCTAGATGAAAATCAGCCCTCCAATCCTAAATCTCCTTCTCACAAATCCCCTTCTTCTTCAAAATCTGATAGTCTTGCACTGCTCAAGACAATTGGGAATGAGTTAGTACCTGAGCTCCATATTGATGAACAAACAATTGAGGTACTCAGCATAGGAAGAGAGGATGAAGACCAAGTGGTACTACTGCAAGGGGAGGGAAGCAGAGCAGAAAATGAGGCTGAAAAGGAAGAAGGTGAGAAAGAATTGAATACTGCTGAAAAGGAAGAAGGTGAGAAAGAATTGACTACTGCTATAAATCAAGAAGAAAATGAACCAGCTGCTGGAACTGAAAAAGGAAATGAAGCTGATGATGTGATGGCTGAAGAAGGGGCTCAGGAGTCAGGGGCAGGGGGAGCTGAGACTCAGGGGGAGCAAGTGGCTGAAACCCAGGGGGAGCTGAGGGAATCACCTGCTACTAGGAAAGAGCAACCCACAATAGTATTCAAGAGAAAAAGAAAAACTCCTCCTACTCCTCCTGAATAATACTTGAAAACAATGTTTCACATACTTTACTTTGTGATTGGTCTGAACATGAAGTTTGTTTATATATTCTCTTCTGATTGTGTGAAATCTTCATTATCTTTACAAATGCTTTGCTATGTTAATTATATGCTAATTTCTCTCTAAGAAGGGTTAAGACAAATAGGGGGAGATTGTTGGGAAAATGATTTCTCTTAACCCCTGAAAATGAGTCAAATATGAATTCCAAGAATGAAAAACAAGGCCAAGTAAATATGCGTCGAATAGTATTCGACGCAAAGTCGAAATGTAGTCGACGTTTCTTTCAGATTATGTCGAAGTAACTCTAGGAAGATTTCGACGTATGTGTTGTCGACGTTACTCTGATTTCTAGTCGACGCAACTAGTGAAGTCGACGCACCTTAGTCGACGCACCTTCCTTATTCACCTCTCGACGTCCAGACAGGATGTACTCGACGCTTGCGTCGAATGGCAATCGACGCACGTCGATTTATTTGACAGACTTAAATATGCACCAGATCTCTTTCCTTCTTTCAGTAAATCTGATTTGTATGGAATAATGTTAATATTTTATAGCCGTTCTGAATCATTCTTTCCTTCTATTTGATTCTTGGCTAATCTGATTAACTCTATTTTGGATATTATTTGAAATCAGAATTCATTCTTTCCTTCTACAGAAATAAACATTATAGAAATATTTTTTCTTTCTATTCTCTCTAACTGCTAATTGATTATCCTCTTATAGTATTATTTTGAATTACCAGAGCTATAAATAAAGAGGAGGTCGGCAGAAAATAAAGAAGAGTGATCTACCACACACATTTGAAATAGAGGAAAAGCTCCCAAGAGAAAAGAGAGAAATTGAGAAAAAGCTCTGCAGCAACATTCAAGCACTTCTTCTTCTTCTGCTTCTGAAGTCACACTGCTGCAAAATCTGATAGCTCTCACAAAGAGAGAAAGGCTGCAAATCTTCTTCTCTCTATAGAAGAAAGATTCAATTCACTTCTTGTGCTTCCAATCTTATTGCTAGGAAGAAGATTCTTTCTTGTTTTTATTTCTTCTCCTTTCTTTCTTTCTCACTTAAACATTGTAAAAGAGTTTTTAGAATCTCTCTCCAAAAAATTCAGTGTACTGGTTCTAAGAGTCTCCTTGTCAAAAGACTCAGTTGGTTCTAAGAGTCTCCTTGTCAAAAGACTCAGGGTGGTTCTAAGAGTCTCCTTATCAAAAGACTCAGTGCAAGATAGTGAATTCCTACCAAGGGGGTAGAAGAGTGGACTACCCAAAGTTTGGGGAACCACTATATTTTCTTGTGTTGTGCTGTGATTTATTTTCTTGCATTTACTTTATTTTCTTGCTTAATTCTTGTTGGTGTGTGGGAAGCTCTAATCTGTGATCATACACACATATATATATATATATTAACTTTGCACAAAATAATTTTTAAATCTCTATTCACCCCCCTCTAGAGAATTCTAGTGAGGTTAATTGTGCACTTTCACCCACTAATTATGGAATCACCGCATATGGAATCCTCCTCATAAGGAAACACTATATTTGGCGAATCCTCTTCGCATGGAAAGTATGCCTCGCACGCATGATCGACGCACTGAATTGCGCCCATGAGCCACAATCCCTGCGCAGCCCCTCACGATTGCGTCCGACCGCGTACGGGCCTGCAGCCCAGAGGGCCACCGCCTGAGGACGCCCTTGACTGCGACCGCCAAGGGCGGGGCCTCCCTTGGCCGCAGACACCAAGAGCATCACCGCCCTTGGCCGTGGCCGCCAAGGGCGCTGCAGCCCTTAGTCATGACCGCCCTTAGCCGCGACCGCCAAGGGCACGACCCCCCTTGGCCGCGGCCGCTAAGGGCGTCGCCGCCCTTGGTCGTGACCACCCTTGGCCGCGGCCGCCAAGGGTGCCGCCGCCCTTGGCCGCGACCGCCAAGGGCGAGGCCTCCCTTGGCCGCGCCCGCCTAGTGCGCCGCCGCCCCCGGCCGGGCCGGCCACTCCCCTTTCCGGCCTTCATCTCCTCTCTCTCTCTTCGAAACCCTTAAAGGGTTAGGGGCGGTTTCGTCTTTCCTAGGGATTTGGTGATCCATGTGCCTCAAACGGAGCCTTCCTATTGGCCGGTCCGGTAAATAATGGGAAAATTTACCAGACCACCCCTTCAAAAGCCTATAAATAGACCCCTTGGGCTATTCATTTCTTCACTTTTGGCTTGGAACTCTAATCCCCTCTTTTCACGTCTCTCTACCACCATCTTCTCTCTCTACAGATTGGAGACTTGCAGTTTACTGTTCGCAGACCATCGCTGGAGACTTGGAGTTTACTGTCCGCAGATCGTCGCTTGGAGACTTGGAGCTCGCTATTGGCGGACCAATCAAGGAGTTAAAGGTCCGCAACGGAACGACCGAAGCTTGGACTTGGGGGGAGGGGGGGGGGGGGGGGGGGGACAAGCTCGCGAAGGAGCAAGGAAACAAACTCTCTCTCTCTCTCTTACTCCCATTGTTGTAACGAGGTGCGGCCTGTCGCTCCCGCTCTCTTAAGAATAAGCCTATAAAAGGAACGCACATCATAGTGGAAGTTAGGCCGGCACAACTCTGGCCGCGTCGTTTTTCACCCCGATTGTCGATTTTCCACGTCATCAACTCTTGGACTCGGTCGTTCAGGAGACCCTTTTATCTGTTTGCACGTTCGGGCGTTAGCGGGCTAAGGCGGTCAAGTTGCCCGATCTACCGAAGGCCTCGAGTGATCCGCAACAAATGTTTTTTTAGCAGCTTTGTTATAGTCATGGAGTGGAAGAAGTATGCCTCCAAATCACACATTCTTTGTTAAAGATGTTACTTGTCAAATGTTTGTGCACAAACATGTAATGTAATATTCATTTTGGATGAACAAAAGAAGATGATATTACATGAAGTCAGAGCTTTACAAACCTTTGAAGCCCCCCGACTTCCGTAAAACATAGCTCTAATATATGTTCTGATGCCATGTTATGATGCTTCGAGGAATGTGAAAGAATATAGGTATGCTAACTAATATCCGAACAAACTGCTGAAGAACTGAACAACTGAACAAAAGTAACAGACCGACAAAGGCAAACCGCCTAACCGCCGCGGTCTAAACTTTATTGAAAGATGGAAACGAGCTGAAGAGAACCTACCTTGTCGCTAACCGCGACCTCCTGCTGCTACCCGCCACAGACTGCAACCAGCTTAACCACTGCGGTCTCCATTGATCAAATCAAAACCACAAGCATGCCGCACAACCTGCGAACACAACAAAGGTAAGCCTCAAACCGCGCAAACAGAAAGTCTATTCGCACCACAAACTTGCGAGCTCTCAATTACTGTTCAAGTTTTTTTATGACGAGCCAGTGGGGTCCTATTTATAGTAGAGGTGAGAAGTGTGGTCACCGCCTACGCGATAGGATAACCGCCCCTAGCAATACCGGTGGGTAGAAGACAACTCGCGCGGCTTGCTGAGAACCCTACCGAATAGTTCGCCGACTTAGTAACAAGCCGCCCGGACTACTTCACAACTTCCAGCAATACCAGCAAACACCTTCCAGGTCGCGAGAAAATAACCGGCCAGAACACAAAATCTAGAAGTAACCATGGGTGTTAACCGCCCGGTTACAACCAGATAGCTGACCCCAGGTGGTTGAAGAACCAAAGCCATCTGCCACTGGCTAGCCGCCAGTCCAATGCGGGAAGACAACCCGCGCGGTCTCTTTAACTGAGCACCTGACCTTCATGGTTTGCCAGACCGCCCGTTCTGATGCCCAGACTGCCCGACCTCCACTTACACTTCAAAATTCAACACTCCCTCTTGAAGTGGGAAGTGAAGTTCAGCCCAAGCAATCCTCGTAACCAAGTAAATGGTCCCTTCTCTAGCGGCTTCGTGAAGATGTCAGCGACATTGTCCTCACTCCGCACATGCTCATCCATCAAATATCCCTATAGCACCTTCTCCCGAATGAAATGATGCTCGATCTCGATGTGCTTGGTCCGTGCGGAACAAACTGGATTATTAACCAGTTTGAGGGCACTCTCGTTGTCACCACGTAGCAGAGTAGGACCTCGAACCTCCTTATGGACATCCTCCACCAATCTCTTAAGCCAGATGGCTTCCTGAGCTGCCAAGACAGAAGTCTTGTATTCCGCTTCAGTGGTAGAGATGGACACAGAATCCTGCTTCTTGCTGCACCATGAAATAGCCGCCGATCCGCATAAGAAAACATAACCAGACGTCGACTTACGATCGTCTGAGTCTCCCCCATAATCAGCATCCATGTAACCATGCAAACAAAAGCCCATATCTCTCCCATAAAGAAGACCCCATGTTTGAGGCCGACTTCACGTACTTCAGAATACTTCTTGCCGCCACCAGATGAGGTTTTCGTGGCTCCGCCATATAACGACTTACCCTACCAACCGCATAAGCAATATTCGGTCTAGTAATCATCAAATATATCAAACTCCGAACAAGATCCCGGAACACCAATGGATCAGGAAGAATTCTCCCCTCATCCCGCCAAAGTTTTAGACCAACCTCCAGTGGAGTAGAGCTGCTCTTCCCATCCTGCATGCCAAATCGCTTAACGGTCCTCTCTGCATAACCTTTCTGGGAAACGAGCACACCGCTCTCTTTCCTCTCCACCCCGAGTCCAAGGAAATGGTGAAGCTCCCCCAGATCCTTCATCTCGAACCTGATAGCTAATTCAACCCAAAGCTTAGCTACCTCAGCCTCTGAGTACCCCGTGATGATCATATCATCAATGTACAACAACACCAAGACTTGCAGCTCCCCGATCTTCTTTACGAACATACTTGATTCTGAATCTGAAGCTAAATATCCGCAAAACTGGAGATATTCTGCGATCTTCCCATACCACGCCCGAGGTGCTTGCCTCAACCCGTAAAGAGCCTTCTTGAGCTTGCAGACGTGTCCTGGATGAACTTCCGATACATATCCAGGTGGCTGAACCATGAAGATATCCTTGTCAATCTCGCCATACAAGAAGGCATTCTTTACGTCGAGTTGCCAAATCTTCCATCCGTGGCTAGCTGCCAATGAAATCACCGCCTGTACCGAAGTCATCTTGGCTACCAGACTGAACGTCTCTTCATAGTCTTCTCCATACCGTTGAGAGAACCCTCGAGCTATAAGGCGAGCCTTGTATCGCTCGATACTCCCGCCAGCTTTCTTCATCAGTTTGTAGACTCACTTACATGTCATAGGAGTAATGCCATCAACCTTGGGCACAAGGTCCCAGGTCTCATTCTTCTTGAGGGTAGCCATCTCCTCATCCATGACATCTTCCCACTCCTTGACTCCAGTGGCGTATTCAAAGCATGATGGCTCTCGCTCATCCAAGGGACCATCAAAGAAACATGAGACGAAGCTCACCTGGTTTCCCCCTGTATACCGAGCTGGTGGAATAATTGTCATCTTGGACCTCCTCAGAGCTTTACTTTGATCCACCTCTTCCACTACAACTTATGGACTAGCTCTTCTCCCGGGCACACTTGGAGCATTGCTCCCCCTTCTTCTAGAACCTAAAGCACCTGACCCAGAGCTAGATGCACCTGGAGCACCTAGAGAAACATGCAACTCCACCAGAACTTCCCTTGCAGCTTCTCCTGGTCCACCATCTACCCTGCTTTCTTGTAGCTCAACAGAAGAACCACCCTGGTATGATGTCAACTCATCAAATACCACATCCCTTGAGACCACAACTCTCCGTGTCTCAAGATCCATGTATCTCCAACCCTTCTTCCGGTCATCATAACCGACAAAGACTAGCTTCCTTGCTTTCACATCTAGCTTCATTCTGAGGACATTAGGAACATGCACATAGAAGGTAGATCCAAACACTCGAAGGTGTTCCACCATAGGCTTTATCTTGAACATCAACTTATGTGGGGTCTTCATGTTGATGGGACTTAAAGACATCTGATTGATGACATAAGTTGCACAAGACATTCCCTCTGCCCAGAAGGACTTTGGGATACTCTTGGCATGAAGCCAACATTTGTAGGTCTCCGTCAGATGATGGATCTTCCGCTCTGCAACGCCGTTCTGTTGTGGAGTGTGAGCACAAGAAAGCTCCCTCTGGATGCCATACTTTCTGCAGAAGTTGAAGAACGCATTGGAGGTAAACTCCCCTCCATTGTCGGTTCTGAACTTCTTGATCTGCAGATTAAGCCGACCCTCCACGAGCTCCTTGAACTCAACGAACTTCCCGAACGCTTTCGACTTCTCCTTAAGAAAATATACCCAAGTATATCTAGTCAAATCATTAATCAAGACCAGCATATACCTGATGACTCCAAGACTGGCTGTTGCGGTAGGTCCAAACAGATCACCATGAATACACTCCAACGGTGCCTTGCATCTGCTTTGTGACTTGTCGAATGGAAGACGATGAGCCGTACCATATTGACAACCTGCACAAACGTGACCTTCACCGAAAGATGACAGACTAGGCAAGCCCCTCACAAGGCCTCTACCCGCCATAGCCTTTAGCTTATCCATCCCAACATGCCTAAGTCTTTCATGTTAGATAGCATCACTATCATTAGTCCTCATCTTATCAACATACAAACTTGTAGATAGCACAAACAAGTCCTTCACCCTTTTACCAACATGAGTGACTTCAGCCTTCACCGCTGACATGTTTCGAAGAAACTTCACTTATGTTGGACCTAACAGAACGTGATAGCCAGCATCAACAACATTGGTCACTGAGAAGAGGTTTTTCTTCATCCCCGAAACATTATAGACACTCTTCAATGTGAGTGGATCTCTATCTCCGTTTAAAGTAACTACACCCTCATTCTCAACTGCATGCATAGTATCATCAACAGTATTGATAGCATCATTACCGGTGTATATTTGCAAAGAAGAGAACTTCGACTCATCTCCGGTGAGGTGATGCCCACAACCCGAGTCCACAATCCAATCATCCTAATAGTTGATAGAAGTCATAGCCCGAACACAAGTGCCCGTCATAAAGGCTCCATCACCCCAACTAACATTAGCATTGGAAACAGCCTCCTCCTTTCCTGCAGCATGCCCTGGCTGAAGATTGACTCTGCAGTCCTTCTTGAAATGACCAAGCTTATTGCACCTGAAGCATCTAGGTCCTTCCTTCTTATTCCCATCATGCTTAGGAGCATAGCTCCTCTCCTGCTGATATGAAGTAGATGGACCATCATCTCCAGATGTCTTCTTCTTCTTGTCCCAACTCTTCTTCTTCCCTTAATATAAAACCTCACTTTCTCCCACAGAGACTGACATCCCTGCCATCTGCATAGCCAAACTCTCTTGCGAGCAAGAAAGTTTTCCAGCTCCAGCAACGATGGCTGATTGGACCAGCCTTGATCAGAAGTAACAAAGGCCACATACTCCCTCCGTAAGACGCGGATTATGTGCCTCTTCAGCTTAGCTTCTGATATGGGCTCATCCGGGTCCAAAGCTGAAATCTCTGTGCAAAGGTTCTTCATTTTCAGGAAGAACGTTGATATGGACAAGTCTCCTTGAGTGTCTTTCGCCAACTCAATCTCCAAGAGCTGTAGCCGAGCTACATTCTTCTTATTGAACAAGTCATCCAAGGCCGTCCAAATCTCAACAGCTGATCGACATCCAACAAAGTGATCAAACAATTCTGATGAGTAGCCCGCTTGAGAGTAAACTCCGCCTTAGCATTACTTCTCCTCCAAGATCTCACCAGATGAGCATTTTCACCAGCAGCATCCACTTCTTGAGTTCCTTCTCCACCAACAACCTCCTAGAGGTCATCGCCCAAAAGATAGCTCTCCATGCAATACTTCCACTTCTTAAAGTTAGTCTGTGTTAGGAGCTCAATACCAAGACCTCTTGCTATTCCTCCTTCCATTCCTATACCACTGATAACCGTGCTTCCAAAAAACTAAGACAGATAACTGCGGCTGAATCAATGCTCAAACCTCTGTCCTCTCTGATACCATGTTAAAAATTTTAATAAGCGGAAAACGAGAACAAGGTCGCAGGAACACTCTCAACCAAACCAAGCACCAGAAACCAGAGACAATGAAGGAATAAGAGAAATCTTGAATCAACTATCTTTTGTACATTTGCGAGACATGATTTATCAGTACACACAATGATGAGGAGAGAAGAAAACCAACTACAAGAAGCTGGCAGTTATAACATGAACCCGCACAACCGCCTGGCTAACGAAGGTTGTCCGCGCAACCCGCCAAGTCGCCAAGCTGACCGTGCGACTAACCACGAAATCACCAACCCGCAACTCAACACGCGGACTACATATTATTCCAATGCTCACTCTGTTCTCCCAAGCAAGGCCGCCTGACCGCTCCTAACCACGAACAAACTACTAAAGAACTGAATAGAAGTAACAAACCGGCAAAGGCAAACCACCTAACCGCCGCGGTCTGAACTTTATTGAAAGCTGGAAATGAGCTGAAGAGAACCTACATTGTCGCTAACCGTGACCTACTGCTGCTACCCGCCATACACTGCTACCGACTTAACCACTGCTGTCTCCTCTGATCAAATCAGAACCACAAGCAAGCCGCACAACCTGCGAACACAACAAAGGTAAGGCTCAAACCGCTCGAACAGAAAAGTCTATCCGCACCACAAACTCGTGAGCTCTCACTTACTGTTCTAGTTTTTTTATGACGAGTCAGGGGGGTCCTATTTATAGTAGAGGTGAGAAGTGTGGTCACCGCCTACGCGATAAGATAACCGCCCATAGCAACACCGATGGGTAGAAGACAACTCACGCGGCTTGCTGAGAACCCTTCCGAATAGCTTGTTGACTTAGTAACAAGCCGCGCGGACTACTTCGCAACTTCCAGCAATTCCAGCAGACACCTGCCAGCCCGCGAGAAAATAACCGGCCAGAACACAAAATCTAGAAGTAACCGCGGGTGCTAAACGCCCAGTTACAACCAGATAGCTGACCCCAGATGGTTGAAGAACCAAAGCCATCTGCCACTGGCTAGCCGCCAGTCCAATGCGGGAAGACAACCTGCATGGTCTCTTTAACAGACCGCCCGACCTCTGTGGTTTGCCAGATCGCCCGGTCTGATGCGCAGACCACCCGACCTCCACTTACACTTCAAAATTCAACAGTGCTCACTAGGCTCCTAAGCACGAGCGAGATTGGGTGTTGCAGACGACGATCATACCTTACTCGCACGTTAGCTGCTCGCTTCGTTTGTGCTCGCACCCACATGCTCGCACTTATATAATCGCACCAATAAACTCGCACCTGTATATTCGCACCTTCAAAATCCTTGGTGGAGTTGACCTGTGAAGGGCACTCGGAGAGGGTCCCGAGGGACATATGCTCCCAAGGCCTTTTTTTGTACCTGATATAGAATTTCCAGGACGTTTGTAATGATAATGGAGCTTAAGATGAGAGAAGTGGGGGATGACCATCGGTGGGTCCTATGGGACACACCGTCCCGAGGTATCCGTCCTACCATGATGTTGATGCTGATGAAGAGATCAATAAGTAGGGAGTGACAGTCGGGGAGGTCTGAGGGGACCCACCGTCCCGAGGTCTCCATCCTACTGTGATGTTGATGATGATGAGACGAACTGTTTCTTGATTTGCTAAACAATCAGAGGGGATTAAGCACACCAACTCAAATGATTGGACGAAATAAGAGGAAATGAAACATTATGCTATGAGCTTTCAGATCTCGAGGGATGACGACGCCTTTATTCAAGGGTCCCCTTATAGGTTAAGTCGATCATCCCTTCGTCGAATTGGGAGTTCGGCATCCAGACTTCTTCCTGATAATCTCTCTAGTCGGACGAGAAATGCAGTCGGAGGGTATCTACGACCAACGTGCAAGGGGGGAGCTGATCTCGACCGTCAGTGTAGAGGGTTGGTCTTAAGAGAATGCACTACCGAGGCACTGTCCCATCATCCGTTCTAGGTTTCTGAACCTAGCGTGGAGACTAGCTTCACCTTCTTTCCTTCCTTTCTTTTAAAGACATTTTGCCAAGATAGATGTAAGAACCACTTGCTATCCCATGTTTCAGGGAGGTGAAAAATTTATTTATAAACAATAAATTTACAGGAGAGGGGCGTATACGCTCCCGCTCAGGGATAAAACCTTTTTAGGTCATCGCCGCTCTAGGTGTTCCCCAACAGCTCCCCTTCGTGATTTTGCAGGTGATATCCTCCTGTCGTAAGCGGCACGTGGACGATGAAAGGTCTCTCCCAATTTGGGTTGAGCTTTCCAATGACCGATGACCTTCCCACCACGTCTACTTTCTTTAGGATGAGATCACCTGCTTGGAAGTGCTTGAGGCGAACGTACTTGTCAAAGTGCCTTGCCATTCGATGCTTGATCTCCTCCTGTCGAACTGAGGACAAATCTCTGAGTTTTTCAATGTAGTCGAGAGATAGCTTCTGAGCTTACTCATTCTCCAGCCGCCATTCTTCGTCTCCGTCTTTGGCCGCAACCACCCTCGGACTTCTGACCTAGAACTCTATTGGAATGAGAGCTTCAGACCCGTGAGAGAGTTTGAACGGGGTTTCCCCTATGGCTAAGCTAGGAGTGGTACTCAAATCCCACAAGACGGATGGGAGCTGCTCCGCCCAATTACATCTTAGGTTCTCGGCTTTCTTCTTCAGTAGGCTGATGATCAGCTTGTTGGCAACCTCCACTTGCCCATTGCTCCTAGGATGATATACTGAAGTGAACCAAAGATCAGTTCTGAGCTGCCTGCAAAAATCTTCCAGCTCCAAGCTGGCAAATTGGGGACCGTTGTCGGTGATGATGGCGAGAGGGATCCCGAATCTGCAGATGATTTCCCCCAGATGAAGTTCTTCACGACCTTAGAGGTGGTCTTGCCAGAGCTTTGACCTCGATCCACTTGGAGAAGTAGTGGATCACGACGAGAACGAACTTCCTCTGGCCACTGGCTGAAGGAAAGGGACCTATCAAATCCATTTCCCAGATAGCGAACGACCACGGGGCGGTGATCGAGAGAAGTTGTTGGGTTGGCTGCAACTGAAGGGGGGCGAATATCTGGCACTTCTGACACTTCTTCGAGAAGACCTCCGCATCCTTA
This sequence comes from Dactylorhiza incarnata, assembly GCA_033032865.1. NCBI lineage: Eukaryota > Viridiplantae > Streptophyta > Magnoliopsida > Asparagales > Orchidaceae > Dactylorhiza > Dactylorhiza incarnata. Next base: position 3,427,290 of record JAWHQI010000278.1, on the reverse strand, counting down.
CGGATGGTAGGCCAGAAGTAACCATGCCTTTGGATCCTCTGCTCCAAAGTGCGAGTCCCAGAGTGACTTCCGCACTCTCCCGAGTGGATCTCTTCCAACACTCAAGGTACTTAGTTTTCAGAGACGCATCTGGCCAGGGGCCCCGAGATGGTCTTACGATATAGCTCCCCGTCCTGTAATAAGTAATATGCCACTTTGTATCGAAACTTCCTCTGGTCCCCGTCGTCTACCGGGAGCTGGCCGGTGGCCAGGAATGCCACGAACGGATCCATCCATGAAGGGCGCTGCTCGATCTCCAATATATCCCCTTCTTCGATGGACGGACGAAACAACTTAGTGATAGTCCCTCCAGCCTTCGGCCCATACTGGGCCAAACGATCCGCTGTCGAGTTCTCCTCTCTTGGTACATGCTCTACAAAGAAGGATTGGAAGCCTCCAATCAATCCTTTTACTTTGATAAGATACTTCTGCAAGACGGCGTCGTGTGCTTCGAAATCCCCCCAAATCTGTGACTCAACTACCATCGAATCGGTGAAAGTCCTGATATCTTGAATGCCCAACTCCTACACGAGATGCAAGCCAGCCACTATGGCCTCATACTATGCTTGATTGTTTGTGACAGGGAAGAGGATCTCGACTGCTTGCTCGATCCTAGTTCCCTGTGGGCTGACAAGCACGATGCCTACTCCCACAGAGCTCTTGCCCGAAGCTCCGTCCACAAACATCTTCCAAGGAACGAGTTTAGAGGCTTCCTCTCCCGGCTCTGCTTCTACTGAGAAGTCGGCTAAGAAATCTGCTACCGCCCGCGCATTGATCGCCACTTGGGGCGAGAAAGAACTGTCGAACTCGCTGAGTTCTACCGACCATTTCGCCAGCCTTACCGAGTGCTCCACTCCTTCTATGACACTTCAGAGAGGATGATCAGTCACAAACCGGATGGAGGGAGCTTGAAAATAAGGCCAGAGCTTCCGTGCCGACACCACCAGGGCAAAGTCAAGCTTCTCTAGGATCGGATACCTCAACTCCGCCTTCTTCAACACCCGACTAACATAGTAAATAGGTAGCTGCTTCCTTCCTTCTTCCCTAACGGGAACAGAACTAACTGCTTCCGCCCCTACTCCTAGGTAGATGAGTAGGTCTTCACTTTCTTTTGGACTTTGGAGGTGGGGTGTCTGGGTTAACTGCTGCTTCAACCTATCGAACGCCTTCTCGCACTCTTCAGACCATTCGAAGTCCTCGCTCTTCCGAAGCATTTTGAAGAATGGAGAGCACTTCTCTCCTGCCTTTGACAAAAAGCGGCTAAGACCTGCCAGCCTTCCCGTCAACCTTTGGACTTCTTTTATTGTCTTCGGCGAAGTCATCTACATGATTGCCTTAACCTTCTCAGGGTTCGGCTTTACCCCTTTCAGGGTGATGAGATGCCCTAGAAACTTCCCCCTTCCAACTCCGAACGCACACTTTGCCGGATTGAGCCTCAGCTTGAACTTCCTCAGCATTGCGAAGGTCTCCACCAGATCAGCTACATGCTCCTGGACACTCTTGCTTTTGATCGAGAGGTCGTCCACGCACACTTCTAGATTCCTCCCCTTCTGCTCCTGAAGACATGCTCCATCATCCACTGGTAGGTAGGCCCTGCGTTCTTTAACCCGAAGGGCATAATCTTGTAGGTATAACAGTCATCATCAGTGATGAAGGAGACGTCGCGACAGTCGGGGGGATGTATCCAGATCTGGTGGTATCCTGAAAACGCATCAAGGAAGCTCATTACAGAAAAACCAACGGCTGAATCCACTAGCGTGTCGATTCGAGGCAAGGGATAACAATCCTTCGGGAAGCTTTTATTCATCAAAGAAAAATTGACACACATCCTCCAGCTGCCCCCAGCCTTTTTCACCATTACAACGTTCGAGACCCAGCCTGAGTACTGGATCTCCAACACAAAGGCTGCTTCCAGCAGCTTCTTCACTTCTTCTCGGATAGGTACGACCAACATGGTGGCACTCAACCTCTTCTTCTGGCGAATGGGATTTACCAAGGGGTCGGGATTGAGGCGATGGCAGACAACCTCAAGATCGATCCCCGACATCTCAGCAGCACTCCAGGAAAAGATGTCGACGTTCTCTTACAAACACGCCGCCATCTCCATCTTCTCGCTGATATTCAATGATCCTCCGATCTTTAGCAACCAAGATACTCCTACCTCGGAGAGTACCTCGATTTCTTCCACCTCTTCAGATACTTCCAGTTTGGCAGTGCTCCCCAGCACTCTTTCAAACTCCTCTGCGTCAGCCATCCAGCTGATGGTGCTGACCCCGCTGAGGTAGCACTCACGGGCGGCTCTTAGGTCGCTCCTGATCCTCACCTGGACATCCCCTGATAGTACTTTAAGCACTAATGGTAGGAAGACGGAATGACCTTGAAGATGTTAAGAAGCGGCCTTCTGAAGATAGCCTTGTAGCAGCTCGGGGCATCGACGATGACGAAGCGACATTTGAGGGAGGTGCCATCGAGTGTAACAAGGAGGTCTACTCCTCCTTCCACCTCCTTCTTCTCTCCTGAGAAGCCAAAGAGGGGACCATCCGACGCCCAGACTCTTTCTGCTACGACGCCCAGCCTGTCCAACGTTTCTTTGAAGATGACGTTCACGGTGCTACCGTTATCGATTAGAATTCGATCAACAGTGAAGTCCTCCAATGTTGCCTGGATCACGAGGGCATCATAGAAGGGATTCTCATTCCCCAGCAAGTCCTCCTTTGAAAAGGTGATTTCCTCCAGCAGGGGCGGTGCTTGCGAGGTTGAGGCGACACTCCTTCGATAAATCTGATGGAGGCTACCCTTGCGGGAAGCTTTTAGCCCTGCTCCCCCGTAGATCACACCCACTACTCCTCTGCCTCCCTGGGCAATTTCTCCTCGACCTCCATGGTCGATCCGATCTTCATTCCTCCTTCGAGCAATGGCTTGCACCGGCGGCGGCTCAATGAGGGCTTCTATCCTCCGTTGCTCTCCTCCTGCTTCTCCTACTGCCAACCTCCTCCCGGGATCCAAAAAATTTGGGCAAGCCATCATCCCGTGCCCCTCCACCTGATGAAGATCACAATAGAGGGGGATCTGCCTCACCTGCGCCCTCCTCCGCCGATTCATCCGACCTTGTCGGTTACCGTGCTGGGTAACCGCCATCGCTTCCTCCCTTCCTCTTCCTTGACGTCTCTCCGGCTGGTTGAAATTCCTTCTCTCCGAGGATCTCCTTCCCCGACCCTAACACTGAAACCGTCCTGCTGGCCTCCATAGTGGCCGGTTAACGGGAACCTGGTAACGCCTTTCTTCTTCTCGACGTTCCAGAGCCACGATAAGTCTCCTCTCATCATTCCTTCTTGGCTCTTCCTTCCTGGGCTCCTCCCTCTTCTTTTCGTCCCTTCGCCTTTCCTCTGGCTTCCTCTTCTCCGCCCTCCTGAGCTCTTCTTTCTTCCTTCTCTCGGGGGTCTTCTCTTCTTCTTCCTTCTCCCTGGTCACCTTGGACAGCCTGGCAAAGAAGCTATGGTTAGAAGCCTCCCCCTGAACAAACTTGTTGGCTCTCTCGATAAGGTTGTCATAAGAATAGGGAGGATTCCTGCCGAGCTCCAACTTGAAGAGGCCTTCGCTTAGGCCGAATGTCAGGGCAAGCTGCAAGGTGGAGCCATCCACTTCCTGGATGTCGAACACTTCCTCTTGGAAGCAATCGATATAGTGCCCCAAAGTCTCCTTTGCTCCCTATACCAGATGGAAGAGGGTCGTTGCCTCCTTCTCCATCTTCCTGGCCGTGGCAAACTACATTGTCAACCGCCGACTCAGATCCTCGAAGTAGTAGATCTAACCTGCTGGCAACTGATGGAACCAGTCCCTGGCCTTCCCTATAAAGGTGATAGCGAGGAGCCTACATTTAAAGGCATCCGACATGGTTCGGATGGAGGCTACATCCTCAAGCCACTGGATGTGTCGGATAGGGTCATCCCTCCCTGAGTAGTAATTCATCACGGGATCTCTGAACCTTTCTGACACGTGCGCAATAAGAATTTCCTCACAGAATGGGATCCTCCCACCCATCTGGCGATGATCCTATCCCTGGCGTGTATCACCTCCATACTCGCCGTATTGGCGAGTACCATAGTACCTCGCCTGCTCTTCTACTTCGCGGAATTGGATTCAGCCGATTCCCTGCGAGGTCTACGAGTAGAACTGCGACCTCCGCTGTCGCTTGGGCTCCTCATCGTGATCCTTCCCTACTTGCCGAGGGGGACCACCTTCCTCGGTCTGAACCGGGCGATGTGTTGAGGTCGTCGTGCCCTCTGTGCGAGGTTGGAGAGCTGCTTGCACAGTCCCCTTTACAAGTCGTGCGAACTCTTCAAAAACAGCTAACGTCACAAATTCGTCGCCTCCGTCCGAGTTTCCAACTACCTCCTCATGGTCGCCAACTACCACCATCTTGTCTTCTTACTAGACTTTCTCCCTCTGGCTACGATCCACGCTCACCGCACCAAAGTGTTGAAGCCAAGAAAATCTCGACTCCAAAATTCAGATCAATGCAGCCAGAGGCTACTCGCCCAGCAGTCCGACTAGACGGCTTGACTGACAACGACAAAGGAACTAGAAAGGAAACAACAGGACCCCATGCGCTGCGGCAGGGAGGTCCCACCACGTACCCAGAAGCTCAAAAGAGACTTCCCCTCCACAACCAAAGATGGCCGAGCAGGGTACGAGGAAGGCACCGACTTGGCTAGTATCAAGAGTAGCAGCCAAGGATGACGGGTCTGGGAATTCGAAAATGGGGTTTCCAAAAGCTCAAGTTCAGATGCCAATCCAAGTACCCATGAGGTCTTATTTATAGGAAAACCAAAAGGAGAGGGGGGGGGGGTCTTATTTATACCCCACCCAGCTTGACGACCAGACGGCAATAAGGCGACCTCGCTTGGAAATAGGCAAGTATCACCTATGGTCTCCCACCTTTTGGCGAGTATCAGAGCTACTCGTGCAAGTTTTCCCATACTTGCCCAGGCCTTCTTCTGCTCCAGCTGGCTGAGCTGTCTTGTGTCTTGGACTGCTGGCTTATGTGCTGACCATTTGACCTTGACTTCTGCCTACGTAGCTTTTAATGAGCCCACCCTTGGAGAATAAGGGTTGTACACTAGTATGTTATGTAACAACTTAGGTTCTATTAAAGTTGAACTCACTTGGATTATGCTATCATTATTAAGGCTAAGTCTATACATTCCGTTGATCAAATACACGCAACCAAAGTAATGGGAATTAATAGATAAAATTATTCTACCGGTAGAGGTTGTGAAAGACATTCCAGATTTATCTAACAAACTCATAGAAACTAAGTTTTTAGTTAAACTAGGAACTACTCTAACATGTTGTAAAGTTAAAGTTTTACCTAAAGAGAGGACCAGCTGTGTTGTCCCATCATGCTTGACTTCGATCTTTCCTCCATTACGGTTTTCCAACGTATCTATGACCTCAGTTACATCAGTAAGAAGAGCTCTATCATTCATCACATAATAGGCTGCACCACTGTCCAGCCACCACTCTGAAGACGCGCTGCGGTGACTGCTCCCAATCATAGCCATGAAGGACGTAAGATCGAAGATGTCGACTAGCATATTCGTAGCATTCTGTGGGGCTTCCTCCTTCTTCTTTGGACCTTTACATTCAGCTTCCTAGTGACCCCACTTACTGCAGTTATGTCACTTGCCTCTCTTACTTTTGAGAGAGGGATTTTTGGCCTGTAGCTGTGCAAATACTTCAGTTTTGGTAGCCGCGGGCTTCCGAAGAGGCTTGCTGGGTCGAGAAACGAAGTTGACAGCCTGTGAAGGTTGACCAGCTTGCTCCATGCTTTTACCAGCAGTGATCTTCGATGTGAATGAACCTTTTGAGTTCATCCAATGCGATTATCTTCTTCAGTCTATGCATTTCAATCTTGAAGGTATTCCATTCAGGAGGCAGCTTGCTTAGAATCAGGCTCACAAACAAATTATCAGACATATCAGATTGTTCATCTTCTAGCTTGAGATACATATTCTCCAGATCTATTAGTTGGGATGTGACTGACGAGTTTGAATTAAATTTGAAATTAAAGAATTTCTCGTCGAGGAGAGTCTTCGACAATCCCTCTTCTTTCTGGAAATATGCGTTCAGGCGATCCCAGATTTCTTTCGCAGTCTTGTATGCACTGTAGGTCATGGCGAGACGAGGGTTCAGGGAATTCAGGAGATAATCCCTATAACGCCCCTGGTTTTCGCTAATTAGTTTAAATCTAATTATTATTTATTTTAAATATAAATATTTGCGAAATGGCGGTGTGAGAGTGTTACCTTTTTGGGAGCATCGTCTTTCGTTAGTTTGGGTGCGTATAAATAATTAATAAAGAGCGAGAACCAAAATAAAGTGATGAGAATAAAACTGAGATATATATATATATCATAATATATATATGTATATAATATGTGTATACATGATAAAATAGCTTATAAAGGATGTTATTATTTTTATTTTTATATAATCTCGTTATTATGATTAATCATAATGATTAGAATGTTAAGATAATATAGAACATTTAAAAAGCATGTAACATGTACAAAAGATTTCATATATAAGCACTATATATATACTTATGAAATAATAAGTTGTTATCCTAAGTCTAAAATTTTACATGGGGTTTCATATAAAAGTATATAAAAGCACTAATATAATTGTATATAATATAATCATAAATTCACTATAACTTATATATATATAAATAATTTCATATATCTGTTGTTGTATAAGTATTATTATATATAATAAGAATTATATATAGAAGAATTGAGAGAGTGTCTCTAGTGGTGTCTCTAGTGGAATTTGGAATTTCCACTGTCTCTCTTCTCTAAAGCCTTGTCCTTTCTTCTTCTTCCCCAAGTCATTCCCGACTTTCTTATTTTCGAGTTAGTGCTTTTTGGTTTCGGTAGAGGGACTTCCGGAAGAGGTTGGAGAAGGGATTTTGGTATAGCCGGAGCTCGAAATCGTCGTCGGAGCGTAGTTTTGGAAAGCTCTCGCCGGGATCTTCGTGCGTGCAGTGAGTATTTCATGTTTCATTGAGTTTTGTCGTCGAGCTGAACCCTAATGTTCGGAGTTCTTCTTCTCTTTCATGGCTCGCTTCTTACCTTGCCAAGGAGTGCTAATTGGCGAGTCGGCTCTCAAGTTTGAGGCAAGTTGAAGTATTTCTTTTATTGTTCCTTTAATGCATGTTGCATGATTTATTCTTTGATTGCCTTGGGTTGGTTTTCTGTTTAAGGTATGATCAACTAGTTGTCTTTCTCTTTGTTCTCTAGAGTGGGTTCTTTGTTCAGGTAGTGAATCTCAGTGAGGAGTATTGCTTCTTCCTAACTGTTTATAGTTATCTGGCCGGATGTAAAGGGTTTCTTAGTAGTTATGGGCTGCAAGTAGCAGTTTTTCTCCTTGGTTACTTTTTTTCCTGAAAGCTGTTTATACTAGGCTTTCCTGTTAGTTGTGTTCTACAAGTGGTAGTAGTCCTCTTTGACTTGATTTGCTTTGTGATTGAAAGTTCTTCTTTTTAGTTTTCTCCTTCTTCCTTGTATGCAAAATCTGTTGATTTTAGGTTTGTGGCAGCTGTTTTCCTTATGGGTCTTGATTGGTTTTCTTGGTTTCTTGATTCCTGCTGTCATCCCCATGAAATCTGAATAGTTTCAATACATGCTTAGTTTTGCTACAAGTAGTCGGTTAAGAATCCCCTAATTTTGGTATTTTTATTTAATAATCATTTCAAAAGATCTGTTGTTGGAGTAGTATTGTTATCCCCCTTTTGCTGTGTTATATAAACTGTTGATAGACTTGGATGAGTTCAGATTATCCTGTCGAATTTTATTTAGCTTTTTCTGTCGATTTCTGCTTGAAGTCCCGTCGACCGGCTTCCCGTCCTGTCGATTTTGTTAAAGCTTCTTGTCGATTTTTGTCGAAGCTTCCCGTCGATTTCGTTGAAGCTTCCCATCATTTTTTTGTCGAAGCTTCTCGTCGATTTTGTTGAAGCTTCCCATCGATTTTGTTGAAGCTTCCCGTCGATTTTCTTAAAGCTTCCCGTCGATTTTTGTCGAAGCTTCCCGTCGATTTTGTTGAAGCTTCCCGTCGATTTTTTGTCGAAGCTTCCTGTCAATTTCTTTGAAGCTTCCCGTCGATTTCGTTGAAGCTTCCCGTCGATTTTGTTAAAGCTTCCCGTCGATTTTGTCGAAGCTTCCTATCGATTTTCTTTGAAGCTTCCCGTTGAATTTGTCGTGTCTTTCCGTCGATTTCATCGTGTATTCTAAATTGTTTCATCAATATTTTAAGTCCTTTTGCAGGGTGTTCTCGGGTATCTTAAATTATGATGTCGAGCATTTTGAGTTCATTTGTTGAGACTTTAGGTGACATAATGTCTTATTCGTCGAGATGTCCCGTGATGCTAAGTGATCATTCATCGTGTTATTTCGTGACTTTCGTCGTGTTGTTACGAGAAGTTTGTTAGGAGTCAAGTTTGAATTCACTGAGTGTTTTCTAATGATTCGTAGAGTGTTCTTGAGTGATCCGTCGTGAGTTTGTCGGTATTAGTTTGTTCTGTTGGGGTCTATTGGTTGTGTGAGCTAAGAGTCACCGCCATAGTGCCTCTGTTGGGACTGTTGGTTTATGTGGACTGGAGTCACCGCCACAGCACCCCTGCTTTGGATTGTAGGGCTGTGATTGTTAGTGGAATGTACCATCATCGCAGTGCCTTTTATTTGTGGATCATACACCTGGGGCTTTGTGTTTTGGACTGATGGTTCGTGTTGGACTATATACCTTTGCCTCAGTGTCGTGATTTGCCTGGTGTTATTGATGCCCATTATCGAGCTGATCAGTCTCAGGTGCTTGAATATATATATATATCATTATATTATAGACTGCCATTGTTCTTGGTGCTAAATTTCTTTTTCTCTCACTTATTGAGCTAATTCTACTGAATCTATTTATTTCATTGTCCTTACCTTTGTTATCTAGTTGCTCATATTTTTATGCTAACTTAACTCCATCATTATTATTATGTTGTTTTCTTGCCCCCTTTGGGCTGATGCATTCTTTTCTTTGAATGCCTCAGGTTCAGGTCAGTAGCTATTGTAGGTGGTTGAGCAGAGTCTTTCAGTCTCTTATGGTGGATTTCTTCCTTCCCTCCATGGTGAGGAGTTGCCTTCATGTTGTTGTCTTTGTTTGCCTATGAGTTTGTTGGCACCCATAGTGTAGTCTTGGTGTAAATTGTTTCCTTGCTATTATGCTACATCTTAATGTGGTTGAAGTACTGCCCTCTGGGAATGTTTTATATTAGGATGCATGAGTTATTTTATGTACAGAAAAAAAGCATTCTCGCATCGCATGATTTTTAGTAAATGTCACATACTTTGAAGATCGTAGAAAATCCTTCCTTACGTATACTAAATTTAAAGATGTGCATATCATTGCTGGAATGTTCGATCTTCATGCTCATGTAGGATAAAATGAACTTATTTGTCCGCTGCGTATGTATAGATTTCTACTCGTGGACTAGTTGATCCACTGGACCGACGGACACAGTCTTAAGCTAAAAATGTAAATTCTATTTTTAACTCGATCATATTTATGTCTTTTATAAATTTTTCTTAAAGAGTGGCTGCCTGAGCATCTATAGTTGTCCCCTGTATGACGTGACATCATGACACTCATTTTCCCCTTGCTCTGATTATATTTATTAATTATTGGAAAGTGCGGGTTGTGACAATTGGTATCGGAGGGAGGTTTTGCAAGAGGGCTGGTTGGTTTGGCAAGTAAGTCGAACGACCACTTCCCTTAAGCAAAATTCTAGTCGTGTCATTTCATTGCATACACACACCGATATGTCATCAGTATGTCTTGATGGAAGCATGAACACTACACTCAATAGCATGACAAGAAATATATGAGGCATAATATGTAGTATGAGATGCATAATATGTGGTTGTATATGGATCCTCATAAGAAGCAACATGTGACTGTAATGTAGTATGTGATGCATAACAATCATCACATGAATGCCCATTAGAATTCATTTTTCATTACATGTGATATTATGTAGTATGTGATGCATAATATTTCATGTGTACGTCGTTCATAATATGCATTAAGGCTTTTATTAGAATGCATATCACATCATATATATCATAACATAGCATCAACACACGTGCCAAGTTAAAGATCAATGTGATGACATATGTACACACATAATTTAAAAGGAAGATGTTAAGCATTTATGCATTCATATTATATGCACGAGAGTCAGCAACGATGGATATCATTTGTTAAGCATAACATCATTCATGAAAAAAAATCCAAGACTTGGCAAGGTAGTAGCAAGAGCAAGTATTTGCGTTTCCCTTTCTTCCTTTGGGGTCACAGCCAAGTCTTAATAGACTGTTTGTTGGTATTCTTTAGTGATGATTCCTAAGCGTTAATGTTGAAATCTGCTCCCAAGTCTTAGGGCGAGTCTTCTGTTGCGCATAGTGAAGCGTTGATCGATGAGCTGTGTCAGAGCAATGAGGTTCTATCGGGGCAGTTAATTGCGATGCAAGAGAAGTTGCAGGTGTTGTTGGCTGTCACGTTAAGGCAGCAGCCTGCTGTGCAGGATCCTGCGGTGGTTCAGGTTGTTCCTCTCTGCCGAGCTCCTTTAGTGCCCCCTGATATGTTGCCACCTGAGATGAATTTCATCTCGCATTTTCAGCGTTTAGTTCCCCCGACTTTTGATGGGAGAGCGGATTTCGTGGTGTTAGATGATTGTCTTGTAGCGATCGAGGAATTGTTCTCTTATATATGGATTTCAATAGACCAAAAGGTAATGGTCGTTGCTTTTCAACTGAAGGGCCTTGCTAAGGGCTGGTGGATCAGAGAGAAGAAGAGCCTTGTGTTGGATCGTATGACGCCCTTAGAGGGGGGGTGAATAAGGGTGTGTTTAAATTTGTAATTTTTTTTTCTTAATAATTTTAGACAAATTTACTTTAATAGAAAGTTACTTAAAAATAATTTTAAACCAATGCAATTTTTGTATAACACCAAACACAAATTTCTAAGATAAAGATTTAAGCACACAAATTTGCAATTAGTGAAAGGATCATAATTTTATATATATCATGAAATTTGCATACAAATAAAAATGATCTTAACAATGTTTAAGATCAAGGCACAATTATGATAAAAATACAATAATTTTGGTTTACCAATCCTTCTCCCAAGGATCGGAAGGCTATCGCTTGTCTCTCCCAAGATCAAGCCCAAACCTATCCTCTAGATCTTCCCAAGATCTAGACGTAGCACACAAGGCCACGATTTCCCACCAAGCCACGCAAGGACTTGGACGCTCCGCACAAGGAAGCGATTTTCCCTTAAGCCGCGCAAGGACTTAGACGCCGCACGCAAGACGACGATTTCTTTCCCAATACAAAATGAAATATGAGTAAATGAAAATACAATATGAAAAAAAGACAACTCCCTAGAAATTCAGATCTCTGAATGGATTGTTGAAGCCTCGAGATGATCGTTGATGTAGAAGCGCGCCCGATCTCGTCTTCAATCTTCAATCCTTCTTTGCACAAATGGGAGTTGAGGAGGTTCTGGAGCTCTCTGGTTCGTATGCACTCAGGAAGGAACTGGAATTCTCAAAAGCTTGGAATGCACGAACCAAAGGAACCATTTTATAGAATTTCACTGTCGCCTGGGCGACAGTGACTGTCGGAATTTTCCGACAGCGCTAAACTGCCGCTGTCGTGTCGTCGAGCCATCGTGCGGGCAGTTGCTGGAATCGTGGAGCTGTCGCCTGGGCGACATCGATGTCGGAATTTCCGACAGCGCAAAACCGCCGCTGTCGTGGGTGAAGTCGTGGGCAGTTGGTGTAACCGTCGAGCTGTCGCCTGGGCGACATCGATGTCGGAATTCCGACAGCGCAAAAACTGTCTTTCGTCGATCTGCCGTGGAGGGAAGTAGTTGTAACTTCTCTGCTGTCGCCTGGGCGACAGTGGCTGTCGGAATTTTCCGACAGTGAATTTTTCCCACATTCAATTTTAGCTCCAGCAGCAATGTGAACATCACATACCTGTTATCTGCACACCATTAATGAAAATAGAATCAAATACAAAAGGGACTTTGTTATTATCAAACCGGAGGAGTGCGAAACGCATGCTCCAACAATCTCCCCCTTTTGATAATAACAAATCCGTATAAAAAGAAATCATGTCTATTTAGATTGTTGATTTTAAACTTAGGTGTGTGCACAAAATTAACATTATATATATTCCTTAAAATAAATAATCTCCCTTTAAATAAAAGCTCCCCCTAAATGAATGCTCCCCCTAAATGAATGCTCCCCCTAAATATATGCTCCCCCTAAATATATGATGTATTTGTGTAGGTGGAATATTTAGGTGGAATAGATTGTTGATTTTTCTTTTTATACTTGTTAATTCTCCCCCTTTTGGTATTAGCAAAAGTGAATATTAGATAAGAGAAATGATTCTAAAGGGAAGGTATATAGAATATAGAAAGTAAGATTAAGCGGAAGCACTGTTTTCTGGAAATGATTGAAGGCCATGAAATAATAGGAATATGCCATAGTAAGAATAAACTCATGAAGTGACAGTATAGCCATATGAAGTAATGAAGGAAAATAACTGAAACATGAGTAAGATCATTTGAAAGTATCATAGAAATACACAATAGTGTAAAGAAGTATGGAATCGTTTCGGTCCAATTCTCATGAGATGAATATTTATATAACATAATGATGTGTACATGTGATACTTAGAACAAACATATGAACTTATTTAATTTACATGATCATTGAAATGTAGAACATAATAAAAGCACATAAAGGCAACTTTGACTTTGAAGATATAGCACAAAATGAATAGAAAACCATGTTTCTTTTGCACAAGACACTTTACAATTCTGTCCAAGGTGCTTAACCTCACAATGCTCATTAAGACTTATCAGGAGGGTAAGTAGTGCTTGGTGGAGTATCCTTGTCTTTATTTTGAAAATTTTTTTTTGATCACAGATGTGATATCGTATTATTTTTTTTTTATATTGATAATGTTTTAATTGACCAAGGATCTCCGAATTCACTTGAACCGCAAAAGATGGTGTACTTTTGTTGTGCTAACAAATCAAGGGTGAAAGTTGTTTTTAAGAAGTGCTATTGTATTATGTTAAAGCAAATATGATCCATGTATATATTAAAGAAGTAGACATATGTATTGATCAAAAGAGGTGAACGTGATAGCTCATTATGATAGATAAACAATTTCTCATACTTAGAGGCATGCGAAAACAATTTCCAATGGTCTAAACAGCTAAGTAGAAATGTCAATACGATGATAGCTTGAAAATGAAATCATATAAACATGTAAGTCATTTTATTTAAAATAAATATCACATGGTTTGTCATCAAGTCATGAGATGAAGCATTAATAATGACATATAACTATTGTAGATCATCAAAGGGACACAAAATTGAAGTTTTTACAAAATTGGAGCTGTCGGAAATTTCCGACACTCACTGTCGCCTGGGCGACAGCCAAAAATATAAATAGGGCTGGGGACCGAGTCAAACCCTATCGTGCATCATTTTCTGGAGTTAAAAAACGAGAGCAAGCTGTCGGAAGTCGGCGACATCCCTAGATCTAAGGTATGGGTTTTTGATTTTGGTGTTTTTAACTCAAAAATTTTTAGGGTTTTGTGATTTTGATAGGAGAGAAGAAAGAAAATGTAGTTTTCATGTTGATTTTTTTTTAAAAAAAATAGATCTAGTTTAAAACAAGGGGATCTTGGTGGATCCTTCTTAAAATTTTTATCTTTGGTAAATTGCTTTTTGATTTTGTGAGATAGATTTCATTTGTTCATTTTCCAAATATTTTTGTAGATCTAGGTTAGGGAAGAAGGTTGAAGATGATGAATAGTAAAGGATTTTGAGAATATTGTGATTTAAAAAAAAAACATATATAATTTTTTTTTGTATAAACTTGATGTTGAAATAATATTGATTTTGAGAAGATCTGGAAGTGTATATAAAAATTTTCGAGAAAAGTTCACTTGGAGAGCTGTCGGAAAATTCCGACACTCACTGTCGCCTGGGCGACAGTGTTCCAGTGCACAATGTGATATTATTTTTAATCAAAATTTTTGTATGGTATTTGCAGAATGGCTTCCAGTTCCAAAGCTCGAAAGAGTACTTCGGAAGACGCACATAGTTCATATCAAGTATTTCCTAGAGTTGAGAAAGCTATTGTTGGAATAGCGAAGTATGTGGAATTCGAGTCGCCAAGGCACAATCATATTTATGATCGGCTTGCAAATGCAGGTATATTATCAATAATCACTCCAGAGGCCTTTTCTTCCTTTTTCATTCGTGAATTTTATAACCATTTGGAAGATCCAAATGTCACTGAATTGGATGGTGGTGTGAGATCAAAGATCCAAGGTCAACATGTGGAAATAACACATGTTGATCTGCGAGAGGAATTTGGACTAGTGATGAGTGAGAATATGCCTGATATAGTGGAAACTTATCGAAAGGATAGAGATTGGACCCTTGTGAACATGAGTTTACATGGGAATCAAAAAAAGACTCTTACCACTGAAGTTACTTCACTTACACCGGATGCGTTCTTAGTCCAAGATATATTAAGGAATTCAGTGATGTTGAAGAGTGGAGATACAAGAAGCATTACGGCTCAGTTGACTCTCTTCACTTACTATATTATGGAGGATGAGCTCTTCGATGTGGCAGACTTCATACTCTCCCAGATTAGGTATGCGTATAGATTAAAACATCCAAGATGGGTGAAGGTTCATACGTTGCCAATGGGGGCGGTAATTCAGCGTGTACTCTATAAGAAATATGGATGGATAGTGCAAGCTTATTATTTGGATGATTGCTATCCGGAGATATACTATACGGGTTCGATGAAAGTGAAGAAAACGCCGAAAAAGGCCCATCCGGGAATAGAGATTCGAGAGCCGCCATTGCCTAGAGGAGGTTCACTAAGGGAGTCCATTGATGATCTACGAGATTCACTAGAGGATCACAAGAAGGAGGTGAAGAAGGACCGTAGTCGAATGCAGAAATTCATGAAGTTTCTCGTCAAAGGTCTGAAGTTGAAGCCAACACCGGAGGAAGAGGCCGAATGGCAAGTACCGGACGAAGAACCGCCGCGCCAATCGGTGAGGCGGACTCGCCGTGGCAAAGCCGTGAGACGAGGACTTCCAGAAGATTGTCCAGAGAGCAGCGGGGCTGATTATGAAGAGTCAGAGTAGTCTTATGTTGCTGCTGCTGCTGGGAGCTGTCGGAAAAATCCGACAGCCACTGTCGCCTGGGCGACAGTGAACCTCTTTAAATTTCTGTTTTTGTTTAATGAACTTGATCCTTAATTTGTTTCTACTGTTTTTATTTGAATAATATTGATGTAATGTTAATGATGTTGAATTTTGTTAAGTTTTTTTTTTAAATTTAATGTTTTGATTTTTATAATTTTGGCTTTTTGTATTTACATTGTTTATGTTTTGGGATAATAATTTTTTTTTATTTTATAGGCTTTAAATTGTGATATATTCATTGTGAAATGTCTAGAATGCCCAATTCTAGCCTAAGCATAGAAAAACGGGAATCCGGTAACGGCTTAGTGAATATATCCGCTAGTTGATTTTCCGTGCCTATAAAGTTGATTTTTATATTACCCTTCTTAATATGATCCCTTATAAAATGATGTCGGACATCTATATGCTTAGATCTAGAATGTAATACGGGATTGTTAGTTAAGTCGATAGCACTTTATTGTCACACTTTAATTCTACACTACTTTGTTGTATGCCAAAATCTTCTAAAGTTTGTGACATCCAAAGAGCTTGGGCACAACAACTACCTAGTGCAATATATTCGGCCTCGGTAGTAGAGAGAGCAACAGAATTCTGTTTCCTACTCGACCATGAAATAAGTGAAGGGCCGATAAAGTGACAAGTGCCACTAGTGCTTTTCCTATCTAAAGAACATCCCGCATAATCAGAATCCGAAAAACCATGCAAAATAAAAGAATCATTTTGAGGATACCATAAACCTAATTTTGATGTTCCAATGAGATATCTAAAGATACGTTTCACCGCTTTTAAATGAGACTCTTTAGGATTAGCTTGAAATCTAGCACATAAACAAACGGCAAACATAATATCAGGTCTAGATGCGGTTAAATACAATAAAGACCCTATCATACTTCTATAAAGGGTTTGTTCAATTGAAACACCACTTTCATCTTTTCCTAATTTTAGTGAAGTACTCATAGGAGTGTTTGCATGCTTAAGGTTTTCAAATCCAAATCTTTTTAACATATCATGAATATACTTGGTTTGACATATAAAAATTCCATCATGTTTTTGTGTAATTTGAAAACCTAGAAAATATGAAAGTTCTCCAACCATACTCATTTCAAATTCATTTTTCATAATTTCAACTACTTCATTACTCAACTCTTCATTAGTGGCTCCAAAAATAATATCATCAACATAAATTTGCAAAATAACTAAATCATGATTAATTTGCTTAATGAAGAGTGTAGAATCAGCACTTCCTATTTTATAATCGTGCTTTAACAAATATTGAGTTAATCGATCATACCAAGCACGAGGCGCTTGTTTTAATCCATAAAGCGCTTTATCTAATTTATAAACATAATTTGGATATTTCTCATTTATAAAGCCAGGGGGTTGTTCTACATAAACTTCTTCTTTTATATACCCATTTAAAAATGCGGTTTTGACATCCATTTGATATAATTTAAATCTTTTAAAACAAGCAAATGCAAGAAATATTCTAACCGCTTCTAATCTTGCTACAGGTGCAAAAGTTTCATCAAAATCTACCCCTTCAATTTGTGCATAACCTTTTGCAACTAATCTGGCTTTATTTCTAACAATTCTAGATTCATTATCCATTTTATTTTTGAAAATCCATTTAACACCAACTACAGGACGATTTTTGGGTCGTTCTACAAGATTCCAAACCTTATTACGTTCAAATTGATTAAGTTCTTCATTCATAGCTAAAAACCAAAATTCATCATTTAAAGCGGTGGAAACATCTTTTGGTTCTATTTCAGAAACAAAACAAAGGTTTGAAAATAAAACATGTAGCGATGAACGAGTACTAACCCCTTTTTGCGGATCTCCAATAATAAGCTCCTTTGGATGATCCTTTGAGAATCTCAATTCACTTGGAGGCACATATTCTTCTCTTTCTTCTTCTCTTTCTTCTTCTCCTCCTTCTTCTCTTTCTTCTTCTCTTTCTTCTTCTCTTTCTTCTTCTCTTTCTTCTTCTTTTTCTTCTTCATTTTCTCCAAGTTCATCATTATTCTCCACCGATGGAAGGGGTTCATCTTCTTTTCCTGTAGTTTTCTTTTCTACATATGAAGCAAACTCATCAAACCTAACATGAATAGATTCTTCAACTATTTTTGTTCTCTTATTATAAACTCTATAGGCCTTGCTAGTTGAAGAATAACCAATGAAAATTCCTTCATCACATTTCTCATCAAATTTGCCTAAGTTATCTTTTGTATTCAAAATAAAGCATTTACAACCAAAAACTTTAAAGTAAGATACATTTGGTTTTCTTTGAAAATAAATTTCATAAGGGGTTAATTGTAATGTGGGACGAATCATGACACGATTAATAATATAGCATGCCGTACTGACTGCTTCGGCCCAAAAATATTTTGGCAATTTAAATTCACACAGCATAGTCCGTCCTAATTCTTGAAGTGTTCTATTTTTCCTCTCTACTACACCATTTTGCTGTGGTGTGCGTGGAGCGGAAAATTCATGTTTTATCCCAAATTCATTATAATATGAAATAAATTTTTCATTATCAAACTCTCCTCCATGATCGGATCTAATGCATTTTACTTTTAGATCAAGTTCATTTTGAATACGTGAAATTAGTTTTACAAATTCATCAAAAGCATCAGATTTTGAATTTAAAAACAAAGTCCAACAAAATCTAGAATAATCATCAATAATAACAAACGTATATTTTCTACCTCCTAAACTTTGTGTAGAAATTGGACCAAACAAGTCCATATGTAATAAATGTAAAGGTCTAGTGGTAGAAATGACATTTTTGCTTTTAAAAGATGATTTTGTAAACTTTCCCTTTTGACATGGTGAACATAATGAGGATAGCTTTCCATTCAAATTTGGTAAACCTTTTATTATTTTATTTTTAGAAAGCTTTACTATGCGTTTGGCACTAGAATGTCCTAGTCTCCTATGCCATAATTCAAGTTCATCATTCTTTGAAATAAAACATTTAAGTATAGAATGAGATAAATCATGAAAAGTGATCGTATAGACATTGTTTATTCTTGGTGCAGTAAGTACGATTTCGTTTGTTTTAGAATCAATAATCTTGCAAAGGTTTGAGCTAGAGTCAAATAAAACATTTAGATTTTTATCACATAGTTGACTAATAGAAATTAAATTATGTTTCAAACCTTTAACATACAAAACATTTGAAATTTTAAATTCTTTGTTACCTACTACTCCAATGCCCTTGACTTTACCCTTTCCATTATCTCCAAATGTCACTGTTCCACCTTTCTTCATCTCCAGGCTAAGGAACTTTGATTTATCGCCCGTCATGTGTTTTGAACATCCAGAGTCCAAATACCACACGTCTTCCTTGTTCCTAGCCTGCACGCACACCTAAAAAGATGATGAGAGTAAAGATCTGGTTACCCAAGTGGTCAATCCCATTGTATAGGTGGACGCCTTAGGTACCCAGATTTGTTTAACATTAGCTTTTCCTTTCTTCCAACATGAGCCCGAGATGTGACCAAATCGATGACATTTAGCACACACAATGAATGGTGAGGAACCATTTTTCAATGGTTTCTCTGGACTCTTGCTGGTGGAAGCATCTTTATGTGTGGACTTAGAAAAATTTGTATTTTGAGAAATTGGTTTTCTGAACCTGGAGCTGTCGCCGGTTCCGACAGTAGCTGTCGGAAATTTTCGACAGCCTCCAGAGCTTCCAGAAATGTATCCTAGTCCAAATTTTGCTGTACCATGGCATTGGTTGGCTAAAAGCATATCCAGAGATTTTTTCCCAACACCAAATTTCCCAATTGCCATGTTCAACTCATTTACTTTGGATTTTAAAATTGAATTTTCTTTTACTATCATGCCACATCTATTTGCAAAAATTTTCTTATAATTCTCTAATTGAGAATGAGAGGTTTTAACAACTTTTTCTAAGTCCTTTTTTTCTTTTACAAGTAGATCAAATTTTTGATCGGACATAGAAATAGTAGTTTCAAGTTCTTTTATCCTTGTCGAAGAATGATCACACTCTTGACAAAATACCTTCTCCTTCCTAATAGATTCCAACTCATTTGATAGTTTTTTATTTGCTTTTAAAAGGCCTTTATTTTCAGATTTTAAAAAATCAATTTCCTTTAAGCTTTTATCCAAAACTTTGCATGTTTTCATAAATTCAGAATATAACTCATCATAAGATGGAGGCGTTACCTCAGTGTCGCTTTGGACACTGCAGTCGTCATCAGATGTAATGTTCCCTTTTGCCATCAAACATAGATTAGCCTCCTCTTCCTCCTGTGTTGAAGGATCACTTTCTTCACCAGACGAAGAATCATCCCAAGTCTCTGCCTTTAACACTTTCTTCTTGTAACTTTTATCGTGCCTCTTTGCTTTTTGCTCTTTCAGATATTTTGGGCACTTGCTTCTGATATGACCAATCTTCTTGCAATGGTAGCACTCCGGTGGCGGACGCTCCTCTTCATTCTCCACTTTTCCTTTGCCTTTTTGGTAGGCAAAATCCTTCTTTTTGAAAAACTTTTTAAATGAGTTTCTCCTCTCCGGATTTCTCATAAACTTCTTAAAATTTCTCACAAACAGTCCTTCTTCATCTTCATCACTTTCTTCAGTCTCACTCTCAATTTCCTTTTTAGATTTCAACGCCAAGCTTTTCTTTTTGGGCTCCAAATTATACTCTTGGCTTTGAATCTTCAACTCCACTTCATGGGTTTTTAGATTCCCAATGAGACTTTCCAATTGTAAGGTCTTAAGATCATGTGACTCAGAAATTGCAGTCACTTTTGGATTGAACTTCGGGGGAAGTGATCTTAAGATTTTTCTAACTAAATCTCCATTTGAAAAAACCTTACCCAACACCTTTGAATCGTTCACGATTTTAGTGAATCGTGTGTACATTGTGTCAATTTCTTCATCCACCTCCATTTTGAATCTTTCGAACTCTGACTCCAATTGAAATAGTTTTGAATCCTTTACCTGCGAAGTACCTTCATGAGTAATTTCTAAAAGATTCCAAATATCAAAAGCAGTATCACAAGCACAGACTCTATTAAACTCAGTGCGATCTAGTGCGCAAAATAAGGCATTCATGGCCTTTGCATTGTTTTTGCATTTTAATTTATCATTATCATCCCACTTGTCTTTGGGTTTTTCCATAGTTACATCTCCTACAACAAATGTTGGAGAAGTGTAACTAGTTTCTACCATATTCCAGACTTCTATATCTAAAGCAATTAGAAAACAACGCATACGTGTTTTCCAATAATTATAGTCCGTGCCCGTGAAAAGTGGTGGCCTACTAATTCCTTGCCCCTCAACGAACGCGTGATCGTTGTGCGCCATTACTCCCGGTGGTAAAACCGTTTTGGAGTAACCTTCCTCTGATACCACTTGTTGGATCGTATGACGCCCTTAGAGGGGGGGTGAATAAGGGTGTGTTTAAATTTGTAATTTTTTTTTTCTTAATAATTTTAGACAAATTTACTTTAATAGAAAGTTACTTAAAAATAATTTTAAACCAATGCAATTTTTGTATAACACCAAACACAAATTTCTAAGATAAAGATTTAAGCACACAAATTTGCAATTAGTGAAAGGATCATAATTTTATATATATCATGAAATTTGCATACAAATAAAAATGATCTTAACAATGCTTAAGATCAAGGCACAATTATGATAAAAATACAATAATTTTGGTTTACCAATCCTTCTCCCAAGGATCGGAAGGCTATCGCTTGTCTCTCCCAAGATCAAGCCCAAACCTATCCTCTAGATCTTCCCAAGATCTAGACGTAGCACACAAGGCCACGATTTCCCACCAAGCCACGCAAGGACTTGGACGCTCCGCACAAGGAAGCGATTTTCCCTTAAGCCGCGCAAGGACTTAGACGCCGCACGCAAGACGACGATTTCTTTCCCAATACAAAATGAAATATGAGTAAATGAAAATACAATATGAAAAAAAGACAACTCCCTAGAAATTCAGATCTCTGAATGGATTGTTGAAGCCTCGAGATGATCGTTGATGTAGAAGCGCGCCCGATCTCGTCTTCAATCTTCAATCCTTCTTTGGACAAATGGGAGTTGAGGAGGTTCTGGAGCTCTCTGGTTCGTATGCACTCAGGAAGGAACTGGAATTCTCAAAAGCTTGGAATGCACGAACCAAAGGAACCATTTTATAGAATTTCACTGTCGCCTGGGCGACAGTGACTGTCGGAATTTTCCGACAGCGCTAAACTGCCGCTGTCGTGTCGTCGAGCCGTCGTGCGGGCAGTTGCTAGAATCGTGGAGCTGTCGCCTGGGCGACATCGATGTCGGAATTTCCGACAGCGCAAAACCGTCGCTGTCGTGGGTGAAGTCGTGGGCAGTTGGTGTAACCGTCGAGCTGTCGCCTGGGCGACATCGATGTCGGAATTCCGACAGCGCAAAAACTGTCTTTCGTCGATCTGCCGTGGAGGGAAGTAGTTGTAACTTCTCTGCTGTCGCCTGGGCGACAGTGGCTGTCGGAATTTTCCGACAGTGAATTTTTCCCACATTCAATTTTAGCTCCAGCAGCAATGTGAACATCACATACCTGTTATCTGCACACCATTAATGAAAATAGAATCAAATACAAAAGGGACTTTGTTATTATCAAACCGGAGGAGTGCGAAACGCATGCTCCAACACCTTGTGGATGGGTGCTTGTAGGAGCAGTTCAAGGAGATATTGCTGAGGAAGTTTCTGCCGTCAGTTGAGCGGGAGAGGCTGCCGAATGACGACTTTCTGTATCTGAAGCAAAGGCAAATCATAGTTGGCGAGTATGAGATCGAGTTCTGCAAATTGAGCAGGTTTGCTCCAGTGTTGGTGGCCACAGAGGAAGGCCGAGTTGAGCATTTTCTGGGAGATCTTCGCAGTGAATTCCAGCAGCTTGCTTGTGCTTACCGATCCGAGAGCTATTCGGAAGCGGTAAAAGCTGCCGTGAAGATTGAAGCGATTGATAATGCCAAAAAGAGCGGAAAGGAGTTGAGGAAGGAAAAGAGAAAAGCTGAAGATGATGAAAGCCCTGCTCCCGAGAAAAGAGGCAAGGAGGGGTGTAGTTTTCGTGGTCGTGCAGACCACCCTTTCGAGAATTGTTATAAGAGATTGGATGCTCAAGGGCAGCTGCAATTGTTTTCGATGTGGAATGCATCTAAGGGAAATCTTACCTGTTCTCATGTCAGAAGATTGGACATGATGCAGCCCACTGTTGGGAAAGAGATAAGTTATGCTTTCAGTGTAGACAGAAGGGGCACCAGGTTACCCACTGTTGGCCAAGGAGAAGTTGTGCTTTCTGTGAGGGCAGAAAGGTCATGAGAAAGCTGTGTGCCCACATTATCCGTTCGTGATCTAGTCGATTCCTCTTCAGGCCTTGTCGCCGTCGTCGCAGCTGCAGCAGTTGGATTGGAGAAAAGGAGAGCTTAATGCATTCAGCAAGGTTGAAGCGCAGTGTTCCTCCCCGGAGTCTTCAGGTTAGATTTGGCGTAGTCGTTAGCTGTTTGCTGTGGGATTGTTGGTTATGTCTAGATGCGCTTGTATTAGTGAGCTTGCGGTAAAGAACTGTTGTGCACGTGTTCTTTCCGAGTCGGTGTTCCGTTTCGCATTATAAAGTTTTGGGGCAAACCTTCCGTTTGGCGTTAAATAGTTAACGTCGGGCATTATCTCTCCAGAAAATATTTTTACAGAAATATTCAAAATGATTTTCTTTATGAAATACAATTCCAGAAAAATTAGATATAATGAGAAAGAATTTAATATTTCACAAAAATGATTACAAGGATAAAATTTCAATAACGCTTGAAATTAGTGAGGACAACTTAAAAATCACTTTCTGTTCCTTCACCGGTCATTCTCCCAAGGACCGGTTGGCTATAGTCTATCTTTCCCTAGATAAGGCCTCTAGCCACTCCCTAGATCTACCCTAGACCTAGTTGCCACGCACAAGGCAGCGAATTTCCCCCTAAACCGAACCCGGCCTAGTCGTCATATGCAAGGCGGCGAATTCACTATCGTTACAAGGAAAAAAATAATAAGATAAAGTAAAAATCAGAATAAAAGACTCTGTAAGTTTATAAAGGATGTAGTCTAAATCACCTAGAGGAGGGGGGGGGGGTGAATAGGTCTTTTGATTTTTACTTGATTGATTTAGAAGTTTAAAGTTATTCTAAGCAAGTAATCAAGCACACTCAGACAACACACAAGTGTTTATAGTGGTTCCCCAAGACAGGGTGTCTATGGGTAGTCCACTTTCCCCCTTCACCCTTCTAACAGTGTGTTAGACAGGGCCAACTCCTCCAAACTTGGCTCCAAGAGCTTACAACACAGATCTCTCTGGATATCTCAGGTTTTACCAAACCCTACCCCAAGCTCTACAGCCCTACCTCAGGCTCTGCAGCCCTACCTCAGATCAGCCACTGATCCTACAACTCAGACCACAACAGGTCCTACAATCTCAGGCCTAAACAGCCCTACCTCAGAGGAATCCACCTCCTACAACTCAGACCCCTTCCAGGTCCTACCTTAGAGGAATCCTCCTCCTACAGCTCAGGCAATAATGCCCTACAACTCAGGCTAAACAACCCTACAAGCTCAGGCCTTCAGCCCTACAGTAAAAGAGTATTTGAAGCTTACTACAGCAGACAACAGAGAGTTGAAGTCTTCTGTAGTTCCTGCACAGCTTGTGCTATCTTGTAACTGGAGATGTTGATGGCAGCTACAAACTGATCTTCCTCTTCAGTTGAAGG
Organism: Dactylorhiza incarnata; assembly: GCA_033032865.1. NCBI lineage: Eukaryota > Viridiplantae > Streptophyta > Magnoliopsida > Asparagales > Orchidaceae > Dactylorhiza > Dactylorhiza incarnata. Next base: position 3,403,114 of record JAWHQI010000278.1, on the reverse strand, counting down.
ATGGAAGATCACCTTGCTCCTTCATGTAGAGGAGCTTTCTTTTTCTCTCTGTTTCTCCTTGCTTGTTCAGTGAGTAGGAGGAGAAAGACGAGAGCTCTAGCCGTCAATGGAATAGTGAATTTTTTTTAGCACTTGACCAACAATTTTCCAAAGTGCCCTAACTTCTTCTTTTATACATCCCTGACCTTCAATGGCTCTCAGCAGTCCTTCCGACAGATATGGGAGTGACTGGTAGACCCCACAATGTCTTTCTATAGCTTGCGCCAAGAGCAGAACACGCAATCTGCGTTCGACGAACTCGCCATTATGCGTTCGACGAACTAGCCAAACTCCGCGTTCGACGAACTCGCCATACTCTGCGTTCGACAAACTTGCCATACTCAGCGTTCGATGAACTCGCCAAACTCTGCGCTCGATGACCTTCATTCTTTGTTCGACGAACACGATAAGTCTCAGCGCTTGCTTCTGTCCCGTCTCTACATTCGCAGAACTGAGTTCTGCGTTCGACGAACACGCCAATTCTCATCGGATTCTTCTGTCTCGTCTCAGCGTTCGATGAACTGAGTTCTGCGTTCGACGAACACGCCAAATATTTCCCAACTGCATGCTGCTCCTTTCCCGTCTCAGCGGATCCGCTGAGACAGTGAGCTCGTCTCAGCGGATTTGACTCTTAGTCTCAGCGGTTCTGCTGAGACAATTCTTCATCTCTTAGGAGATGATTTCTCCTGATCTATGGGCATGATTTTCCCTTTCTCTTGAGTTACCTGAACCTGTATATCTTACACAAATATGGCTTTATCAAATACAACTTTGTACTTAGCATTGAGTGTGACCCCTCTTCAAATCAAGGGAATTTGAGGGCAAATTCCCAACAATCTCCCCCTATTTGAAGAGGGCAAAACACCTGCCAATGCTAAGTAGCAGCTTAATCAAAAATATGTCATATCACTGAAATTTGTTAAGTAAGAATAATTATGCCATTTCATGACACATGCAGATAGAGTAGATTTCTGTTGACATTAACAGTTTCTTATCTATACTGAAAGAATATAAGGTTTGTAGTCTAAATAACCTAGAGGTGGGGGGGGGGGTGAATAGGTCTTTTAAATTTTGTTAGATTAGCTTTAGCTATTTTCAGAGTTAGTTCAAGCAAATCAGCAAACACAGAAAGCACACAATAATTTATAGTGGTTCCCCAAAGACAGTGTGTCTATGGGTAGTCCACTTTCCCCCTCCACCCTTCTAACAGTGTGTTAGACAGGGCCAAATTCTCCAATCTCGGCTCAAAGAGCTTACAGCACAAGTTCCTCAGAACTTCTCAGATCAATAATGATCCTACCTCAGGACACAAGGCCCTACAACTCAGAGTTATCACCAGCTCCTACCTCAGGCACAGTTGCCCTACAAACTCAGAGGATAATACCTCCTACAGCTCAGACAGTAATGTCCTACAACTCAGGCTGTTAAGCCCTACCTCAGATCTGCTCCAGATCCTACAACTCAGACCTCTCCCAGGTCCTACTACTCAGAGGACTCCTCCTCCTACTTCTCAGACCACCTCCTGGTCCTACTTCAGGCTGTTAAGCCCTACCTCAGATCTGCTCCAGATCCTATAGCTCATACCTCTCCCAGATCCTACTACTCAGAGGACTCCTCCTCCTACAATCTCAGACCAAAAGGTCTTACAGCTCAGGCAAAATGCCCTATAGAAAAATGATTTAGAAATATTCTACAGTAGAGGTACTCTCCTGTAAATCCTGCACTGTCTGTGCTTCCTGTAGCTGAAGATGTCGATGCCAGCTACTAACTTGATCTTCCTCTTCGACAGAGTGATGGAAGATCACCTTGCTCCTTCTTGCAGAGGAGCTAACTTTCTTTCTCTGTTTTCTTCTTCTTGTTCAGTGAGCAGGAGGAAGAAGACGAGAGCTTCAGCAGTCAATATAACATTTGATCTCTTTTGCACGTTACCGAGAGTTTCAAATGTGCCCTAACTCTTCCTTTTATACATCTCTGATCTTCAACGGCTCTTAGCTGATCTGCTGAGAAGCATGGGAGAAGCTGGTGGACCCCACACAGCTTTTTTGCAACTTGTCCTAGCCGCAAGTCCCGCCGCCCTACTTTTCCGTAGAGAAGGACTGCGCTCGACGAACGTGAAACACTCTGCGTTCGACAAACCAGCTGCCCCCTGCGTTCGACGATCTTGCCAGCTCAGCGCTCGACAAACTTGCCTTGTGTGTCTTCTCAGCGGCTCCGCTGAGACGGCTCCTTGTCTCAGCATTTGTCGAACAACGTTCAGCGTTCGACGATCTTGCCTTGTGTGTCTTCTCAGCGGATCCGCTGAGACGTCTCCTCGTCTCAGCGGTCGACGAACGGCGTTCAGTGTTCGACGAACACGCTGATTCTCAGCGTATAATGAACTTATCAGCGGAGGCACCTTCTTCTCAGCGGATACGCTGAGACGGCTCCTCTTCTCAGCGGTTTTGACCCCTCGTCTCAGCGGTTCTGCTGAGACTACATCATTTATGGGAGATGATTTCTCCACAACTAAGGGCATGTTTGTCCCTTCCTTTTGAGTCACCTGCACCTGTATATCTTACACAAGTATAGCTCATCAAATACAATATGTCCTTAGCATTGAGAGTGATGCCTCTTCAAATCAAGGTACTATTGAGGGCAATATACCCAACAATCTCCCCATATTTGAAGAAGGCAGAACATCCCCAATGCTAAGGTACATTAAAAACAAAAACCATATCACAAAAATGATCTGTGTAGCATATGCCCTATCTCCCTCTTTCTGATATCCTAAGCAAAGGTTCTTACTTAGCATTGGCCCTTTCTCCCCCTTTTTGGGTTCTTCAACTATTTATCCCATTAGGGATAGGGAGGCAACATCTATAGATCCCTTTGGATCAACTTATAGGTCAACCTATACATTCTTGGCATTTGCCATCTCCCCCTCAACCTGAGCAGGGAATTTGCTCCCCCCTTTTTGGAGAGCAATTTTCTATAATAGCTGAACCTGTTCAAATTGAACATCCCCATTCTAGCTCCCCCTCAATTTGAGTACTAGTCTACACTCAACATCCCTAGTTCTATCTTGAAAGCATTAAACTTGGCCTCATCCAATGTCTTAGTGAAGATATCAGCTACTTGATTGTCTGTAGGGACATATTAAAGTTTGATATCTTCACACTCTACATGCTCCCTAATAAAATGATACCTAATTTCTATGTGCTTGGTCCTGCTATGGGAAACAGAGTTTTAAGTAATAGAAATTGCACTGGATGAGTCACACATCAAGGGAGAATGTCTTACCTTGATGTTGTAATCCTCCAACTGATGTTGGATCCATAGAATTTGAGCACAGCAGCTACCTGCTGCAATGTACTCTGACTCAGCTGTGGATATGGCCACACTGGTTTGCTTTTTGCTGTTCCCTGAGACCAGCCTCCTCCCTAGGAATTGATAGGTGCCACTTGTGCTTTTCCTGTCCTCTTTGCATCCTGCAAAATCTGCATTTGAATAGCCTATCAGTTCAAAGTCATTGTTCCTAGGGCACCAAAGGCTAAGATTCAGGCTGCCCTTGAGGTATCTTAAAATCCTCTTGACAGAGGTGTAGTGAGATTCCTTAGGACAAGCCTGATACCTAGCACAAACACATGTAGAATATATAATGTCTGGCCTACTAGCAGTTAAGTACAACAGGGATCCAATGATACACCTGTACATGGATTCATCAAAGGCCTTCCCTTTTCATCCTTGTCTAATGATACATTAGATCCCATGGGTGTTCTCATGGAGGATGCAGTCTCCATCCCAAATTTCTTGATGAGCTCCTTGGTGTACTTGGTCTGGGAGATGAAAATTCCATCATCAGACTGTTTCACCTGGAGCCCAAGGAAATATTTAAGCTCACCCATACTGCTCATCTCAAACTCCCCCTTCATTAGATTGGCAAATCTCTTGCAGAGGTTGTCATCAGTAGACCCAAAGATTATGTCATCAACATAAATTTGGACTAAGAGACACTTGCCCCTTGTTTTCCTAAGAAACAATGTGCTATCTATCTTTCCCCTCATGAACTTGTTCTTGAGGAGAAAGCTGGACAAAGTCTCATACCAAGATCTTGGATCTTGCTTAAGACCATACATGGCTTTCCTAAGAAAATAGACATGAGATTTGAGAGTGGGATATACAAAACCTGAAGGTTGCTCTACATATACTTCCTCTTTTAGATTTCCATTCAGGAATGCTGATTTGACATCCATCTGGTAGACTTTGAAGCCCTTGTGAGCAGCATATGCTAGGAATAGTCTTATGGCCTCCAACCTTGCAACTGGGGCAAAGGTTTGGTCAAAGTCTATTCCTTCCTCTTGCCTATATCCTTTTGCAACCAGCCTTGCCTTGTTTTTGATGATTGTCCCATTCTCATCTAACTTATTTCTGAATATCCATTTGGTGCCAATGATGTTGTGTCCTTGTGGTCTTGGCACCAACTTCCATAGTTTGCATCTTTTGAATTGCAAAAGTTCTTCTTGCATTGCCTAGATCCAGAATGGATCCATATTGGCCTCTTCAAACTTCTTAGGCTCAACCTGTGATAGAAAACTGAGGAACAGAGCCTCATTATGAGCTCTGCTTCTGGTTGTCACACCTTGCTGGACATTTCCAATAATCTGTTCCAAGGGATGATCCCTTAGATGTCTTGTAGCTGCAGGTAATCTGTGCTCTACTTGCTGAACTTCTTCAACTGGTTCAGCAGCTTCTTCAGCATCTTGCACCTCTGCTTCTTCTTGAACTTCTGCATCAGGATTTACTTTATTGCTGCTGGAAGGTTCTTGTATGGATAGTTCTTCCATTGCTTCTTCACTTCCTGTCAGAACAGAAGAACTGGGCCAGCCCTTATAGATTAGGCTGGACTCATCAAATACTACATGCATGGACTCTTCAACAACATGAGTTTTCTTGTTATATACCATATAGGCTCTACTATGTGAGCTATATCCAACAAGAATCCCCATGTTGCATTTTTCTGCAAACTTGGTTAACTGAGCTTTTCCATTGTTTAGAATGTAGCAATTAGATCCAAAGATCCTAAAGTATGAAATTGTTGGTTGTTTGCCTTTCAAAATCTCATAGGGGGTAAGTCCATGATCTTTATTGATGGAAGCTCTATTGAGAACATAACAGGCAATATTGACTGCTTCAGCCCAGAAATATTCTGGGAGTGAAGAGTCACTAAGCAATGTTCTCCCAGCTTCTATCAATGATCTATTCCTCCTCTCAGCCACCCCATTTTGTTGTGGGGTCCTTGGGGAAGAAAATTCTTGAATGATACATAGTTCTTGACAGAACCTTGTCATGGCTTCAGATTGAAACTCTGTGCCATGGTCAGACCTAGTTCTGACCACAGTACATTGCAAGTCATTCTGAATGGCCTTGACATGGCTTATGAAGATATTTAGAGTATCAGATTTCTTCCTAAGGAAAAATACCCATGTATATCTTGAGTGATCATCAACAATCACTAAGGTATACAACTTCCCTCCCAAGCTTTGAATTGGCATAGGACCAAACAAGTCCATGTGCAATAGATAAAGACATCTCTTAGTGTCTTTGGAGCCAATACTTTTAAAAGTGGCCCTTATTTTCTTACCCATTTGGCAAGCATGACCTGGGCCATTTTTAACACATTTTAAATTAGGACTATTTCTAACCAAGTTCTTAGAGAATAGTCTATGCATTGTCTTTTAGTTGATGTGGGCAAGTCTCTTGTGCCATTGAACACATAGAGACTCACTCTCATCTGCTACAAGACATACAGGAGAGGAAAAAGATTTGCAGAAGAAATCTAAACAGTAAACATTTCCACTCCTAGTGCCTGAAAGAATGATCTCCAAGTCATCAGACTTTTTGATGAGGCACTTATCATTGTGAAATTCAATGACATGGCCAAGATCACACAGTTGGCTTTTGCTGATAAGGTTGTGTTGCAACCCTTCAACATAAGCTACTTTTGTGAAAGAGACTATGCCATTAGTGATCATACCATAAACTCTGGTGACTCCCTTTTCTGACCCCCCAAAGATGACTTTGGGTCCATTCTTCACAGGCTTGTAATCTTGTAGGAGACTCCTAGTTCCTGTCATGTGCCTTGAGCACCCACTGTCCAAGTACCATATTTGATTGAGACTGGTACTTGAACTACCCTGCAAAGAAAGATTTAGTTATCCTTAGGATCCCCAAAAGCTTTGGGTCCTAGGTGCCTGTAGTTTGATGAGATACTCTCACACTAGCTACCCTCCTAGCAGGAAAGCTCTTCTTTACATTAGGTACATTGGGGTTGTACCAACAATTTATGGCAAAGTGACCCACCTTGCCACAGCACCAACAATCATGAATATTGTATCTCCTTTTCTGAGCATTTTTCTGAATAAGTACAGCACTGTGCACATGTTCAGCAGAGGAGACTGCAACATTCTTCCAGTTTCTTTCAGCAATAATCTGACTAAAGGATAATTTGTGGACAGTCTTGCAGCTCTTTGTCCTGATGACCTCAGCTTGATTTGGCTTAGCAGCCAAACTAGATCTGAGGGAATCAGACACTGAGCAGCAGGCCTTGTCAACAGATTTGACAGTAGTCTTGCTTTTTGCTGAGGCAGATTTGGAAGTGCTTGCTTCCTTGTTCTTGACTGAAGGTGCTGAAGCACCAAACATAAATTGTCCAGATTGGGCCATTTGTATTTCCTCATGGGGAGCTTTCATTTCTCTCAAACCCATGCCCTCTCTTTCACTATGGGAAGGAGCGTTTCCCTTCCTATAGCAACTCCCACTCTTCCAGTGACCATGAATGCCTTCATGGTCATACCTGTTGGAAGGAAGCATCACCTTTTGAGAGGTGGGTTGAGGCTTATCCTTCTTCTTGCTCTTTACTCCACTCCCTTCTCCTACTCCCATCTTGTTGAATCCAGGTCCTCTCCTATTGGTTTGAGAGGAGAAGGTGCTAATAAGGGGAAGCACAGATTTGGGCTTGGAGAATTGAGCCATCAGGCTCTTCTCCTTCTCAAGCTTTTCTTCAAGGTCCTTGATGACCTTGTTCTTCAGGGAAATAGTGCTTAATTGCACAATAGTTAACCCTTGTAGATGGCTAATCTGTCTACTCATCTGAGCCACCAGGGTGGTAGGTTCAGTGTAGTCATTCTTAGTCATCTTGAGGGAAACAATTTCCTGGGCTTGCCTCTTGGCAAGCTTCTTGCTCTTCTTCAGAGCTTCCAAAAGAATACCATACTTATCAATCAGTTGATTGAATTCTTCCTCAGCATCCTTGCCCCTTCCATCAATTGATGGAGGTGCATCAGATTCTGGACTAGTCTCATAATCAAAAGAGGATATGGAATGAATTAATACATGCTCACCTGAATTATTGTGGCTGTCCTCATCTTCAGTTAGAGCCATCATCCCATGGTCATTGTGAATGACCTCATCCTCCTCTACATCACTGTCTGAATGTGATAGAGGGGCCCTGAATGCCATCCTGCCAACAGCAGTTTCTTCAACAACAACCAACCCAATGAGGGCTTCTTCCATTTCAGATTCTGATGAGCTAGAGTCTGATTCACTCAAGCTCTTCTTCTTCTTAGCTAGAAATGATTTCTCTCCTTTCTTGCTTCTTGAATGATGAGCCTTCTTCTCATCCTTCTCTCTTCTCTTCATAGGGCAGTCAACAATGACATGCCCAGGCTTGCTGCAGCAATAGCAAACAACTTTGGAAAAATTATGTTTTGAGTAAGACTCATACCTGTCACTTATGGAGTGATGCTTTGACTCCTTGCTATCCTCCTTGTTGTGATGTGAGGAGGAAGGCTTGTTCTTCCATTGCTTCCTCCTCAGCAGCTTTCTGAAGTGCCTTGTAAGAACAGCAATTTCTTCATCAGAAGAAGAGGAGCTTGATGAGCTAGGCTCAGAATCTTCTGGTTCAGCAGATCTTCTGGGAGGTGAGTGAGCCTTCTCTCTCCCTCTTCTTGAGCTTTCAGCCTTGAAAGCCAGGGAATTCTCCCTGGTATCACCCTTTGCCTTCTGCTCTTCTTACTTCCTGGCAGTCAGCTGCATTTCATAGGAGAGCAGCTTTCCATAGAGAGTTTGGGGAGGAGTTTCAGTCAACTTAGCTACCTCCCTTATGGCACAAATTTTTGTGTCCCAATCTCTTGTTAGAGATCTGAGGAACTTATCATTCAGCTCATAATTTGTGAACACCCTCTCATAGGTTCTTAGTTCATTTATTATTCTAAAGAACCTTTCATAACACATGGAGATGCTCTCCTTCCCTTGCTGCCTGAAAGCTTCATATTCCTGATTGAAGAGTGACTTCCTGTCATTCCTCACATCTTCAGTCCCTTCCATGTACATAATCAGTGTATCCCACATCTCCTTAGCAGATATACAGTGCACTAAATTTTGGAAGGTTGAGTCATCAATAGCATTGACTATGATATTTTGAGCCCTTTTATCCATAGTAGCCAATGTTATCTCATCCTTGGTCATTTCAGTGTATGGTTTGCCTACCTGCCTGGTAGGATCAACAGAAGAGGGTTTTGTGATAGTGAAGGGGCCTTCCTGAACAGTAATGTAGATTCTAAGGTCTGAGGCTTCCATGAACAGCCTAACCCTCTGCTTCCATATGCCAAAGTTGGCTTTGTTACATATGGGCAGTTTCATTGAACTCATTTCCTTCTGCATTACACAGGAGGCCATTGGGTGACGACTTGACAAAACCTTTTAGGATCTGGTCAGACTGTTAAGTCCTTTTTGACCAACCTCGCTCTGATACCACTTGAAAGAATATAAGGTTTGTAGTCTAAATCACCTAGAGGGGGGTGAATAGGTCTTTTAAATTTTGCTAGATTAGCTTTAGCTATTTTCAGAGTTAGTTCAAGCAAATCAGCAAACACAGAAAGCACACAATAATTTATAGTGGTTCCCCAAAGACAGTGTGTCTATGGGTAGTCCACTTTCCCCCTCCACCCTTCTAATAGTGTGTTAGACAGGGCCCTGTCCTGCCTCAGCCAACTTTTCCAATCTCGGCTCAAAGAGCTTACAGCACAAGTTCCTCAGAACTTCTCAGATCAAGAATGATCCTACCTCAGGACACAAGTCCCTACAACTCAGAGCTATCACCAGCTCCTACCTCAGGCACAGCTGCCCTACAAACTCAGAGGATAACACCTCCTACAGCTCAGACAATAATGTCCTACAACTCAGGCTGTTAAGCCATACCTCAGATCTGCTCCAGATCTTACAGCTCAGACCTCTCCCAGGTCCTACTACTCAGAGGACTCCTCCTCCTACTTCTCAGACCACCTCCTGGTCCTACCTCAGGCTGTTAAGCCCTACCTCAGATCTGCTCCAGATCCTACAGCTCATACCTCTCCCAGGTCCTACTACTCAGAGGACTCCTCCTACAATCTCAGACCAAAAGGTCTTACAGCTCAGGCAAAATGCCCTACAAAAAAATGATTTAGAAATATTCTACAGTAGAGGTACTCTCTTGTAGATCCTGCACCGTCTGTGCTTCCTGTAGCTGATGATGTCGATGCCATCTACTAACTTGATCTTCCTCTTCGACAGAGTGATGGAATATCACCTTGCTCCTTCTTGCAGAGGATCTAACTTTCTTTCTCTGTTTTCTTCTTCTTGTTCAGTGAGCAGGAGGAAGAAGACGAGAGCTTCAGCCATCAATATAACAGTTGATCTCTTTTGCACGTTACCGAGAGTTTCAAATGTGCCCTAACTCTTCCTTTTATACATCTCTGATCTTCAACGGCTCTTAGCTGATCTGCTGAGAAGCATGGGAGAAGCTGGTGGACCCCACACAGCTTTTCTGCAACTTGTCCTAGCCGCAAGTCCCGCCGCCCTACTTTTTTGTAGAGAAGGACTGCGCTCGACGAACGTGAAACACTCTGCGTTTGACAAACCAGCTGTCCCCTGCGTTCGACGATCTTCCCAGCTCAGCGCTCGACAAACTTGCCTTGTGTGTCTTCTCAACGGCTCCGCTGAGACGTCTCCTTGTCTCAGCGTTTATCGAACGGCGTTCAGTGTTCAACGATCTTGCCTTGTGTGTCTTCTCAGCGGATCCGCTGAGACGGCTCCTCGTCTCAGCGGTCGACGAACGACGTTCAGCGTTCGACGAACATGCTGATTCTCAGCGTATAATGAACTTATCAGCGGAGGCACCTTCTTCTCAGCGGATACGCTAAGACGGCTCCTCGTTTCAGCGGTTTTGACCCCTCGTCTCAGCGGTTCTGCTGAGACTACATCATTTATGGGAGATGATTTCTCCACAACTAAGGGCATGTTTGGCCCTTCCTTTTGAGTCACCTGCACCTGTATATCTTACACAAGTATAGCTCATCAAATACAATATGTCCTTAGCATTGAGAGTGATACCTCTTCAAATCAAGGAACTATTGAGGGCAATATACCCAACATATACCAATTAACATTAGATACATATGTCAACTACTCATAAAGACACATCACATTTATGTCTATTACATGATGACTCGGCATTTCTTCATTACTGTATGTACTTAGCACAGGATACTGAAAGTAAAAGCACAGTTTGTTCAAGTGCAACATACATATATAAACAACAAATGACATAATATAATTTTCAGGAGTTAAAGTGTCATTCCATTTATATGTTCAAAACAGACATATATTTTCTGTTCAAGATATATTTTTACATCCAACAACTTAAGGAGTTCCTAAAAACAGAGTTTTCTTGGATGGTCCCTGGGAAGAGCTTTCTCCTTCTTCAGATTTTCTCTTCCTAGCTTCAGCAGCAGCCTTCATCTTTTCCTTCTCTTTGAAGTATAGGAATGGCTTGGGAAGATATCTTGGGGGAATCCTTATAGGAGTTTCCCTTCTCACCAGATTTTCTGTGAGAATTCTTTCCCTTAGAGACTCCCACTCTAAATTCTTGATCCATTCAGCAGATGAGTAGACATGGTCAATATCCTTGAGTGGATTGTCATGGCTGACCCAGGTGTTGACTACAATTGTATCCAATTCCAGATTATCATCCTCATAGAGTGGATCTTCTATTCTTTCTATCCTCTTCTGGGCCATATATTCTTCAGCAGTCTGAATGCCCTCTCTCCTTCTCCTCTTTGATTCCCTCTCATCTTGAATCTGTTCAGATTGACTTTGAAAATCAAAATCTTCAGGTCTGTTTGGGTTCAGAACAGGAAGATTTAAGGCAATTCTGGTTCCTTGTAACACCTTTATACTTGTGATCCTATGATCATCATTTACCTTCTTAACCACAGTTAGAAGTTTTTCTTGAATTGCATTTGATGCATTGTTGACCTCTTGCACCACTTTCTTGTAGGCTGCTTCCTGGTTAGTGAGTAGCAGTTGGTGGGCATTCTCCAGGTTGGTGTTTATTCTTGTGTGAGCACCTTTCAGTTTTGAACTTAGCTTGACAACTTTTTCCTCCCCCTTTTTGCCTTCTTCAAATATTTTTTTCTCAATTTCAGAATGTTGATCAATTATGGATTGGGAGAGTGTTTGGAAAGTACTGTCCACATCCTCCAGAATGTTTTCCTTTGCCTTGTCAATGTGGGACATGACATGGCTGCTGGTTGTGTTAGCCACTTGTATAATTCTGGCAACTGCTTTCTCCCAGACATTTTCATTCTTGTAAAGTTGATATTTTACATATGTAAAGTCTTTTGTGGAGTCCTCTTGTTTGTCTGCAATTTGCTTCAGTACAGTGTGTTGGGCAGCAATAGTGCCTTTAGCCATTTCAAACCATCTGGTCATTTGTTGGAGGATATGAGCAGATGCTGTTGTGACATCATGAATCTCTGGGTATTCAGCTCAGTCCTTACTGCATCCACCCTTGATTCCATTCTTTGCTCACTGGCTTGGATCTCCTGAGTCAATGTTGCTCTTGTAGCATTTAACTCATCCCTTATTTGAGCAGTGGCACCTTGAACCTTTTCTGCAACATGCTCTTTCATGGACAACATCTGACCCTCAATGATGGATTGTATTGAGTTTAGCAGGTCAGATGTGTCCAGCACAGCTGCTGGCCTTTCCTGGGCCACCTATTTCTCCACCACCTCTTCAACCCCATTGTTTGCCTTCTCCAATGTAGGTTCTTGTCTTGGCATCTCTTCAGAAGAGGGTAGAACATCCATGGTGTCAGTTACCCTGATTACCTCTTCTTCACTCTGAGCATTTGTTCTACCAGCATCTGGGATGTGCTCCCCCTCACTAGCACACCCACCCTCTTTTCCATAGAGTGAGCTATTCTCCCCCTCACTTAGGGAATCCATATGTGGAGAAATCTGCCTAGGAGAACCTGAAAAGAGAGTGATGAGTTAGTTAGACACCTAGTCTTATCTAGTTTGAGGGGTTATGACTAACTGTGATCCTAGTTTACCATGGAGAGGTGAATTCATTGATTCACCCTCAGCTTGTGGAACAGCTGGATCAATATTAATTCGAGTTGGCTCAGAAGGGAATTCTGCCCTTCCTTGGGGTTCATCATCCACACATGTCCTCGGGACATCTTCATCCTTCCTGGAGGTATCAGCACCTTCTTCTTCAATCTTCTTTGCCTTTTTCTTCTCCTTCAACTCAGCCACCATAGAGCGTTGACTCATGGGGAGGACTCTTGTTGAGCTGTCCAATGTCTTAATATCCAATCTCTTTAAGTAGTAGATATTGACACCTTTGATGGAGGAGAAATGGCTAGGATATGCCTTCAGTAGGTAAAGTGATAGGATTCTTCCTAGGTTAGGGGCCTGCAGACATTGCTTCATTCTTTGATAAAGAACATTTCCCCAGCAAGTTCTTTTCTTCAGGATAATTCTTATAACCAGCTCAAACATTGGTTGAGAAATGGTGTCATGAGAGCCTGGTTTACATAGAAGAGTTTTTCCTACTATGTCACATAACAACTTCCCATTTTGATTGAAGAATTTCTTTTTCAGAGATGAGGTTTGGGGATCACTGTATTCACACCAGCTTAGGGCTTGCTCCTTGTCAGTGTCTGACACCTCCTCTTCTGCTACACTAGGTAATTGCAGTAACTTTTCTAGCCTTTTAGGGGACAACTTTACCCTCATCTTGCCAATTTTCGAAGATATGCCATTCTTAGAAGATGACTGCTTGGCATTCTGATGCGATGATTCGGCAAGTGCACTGGTCGCGCAAGTAATAATAATGGGGAAAATCCCCAAGTGTCGGTCTCTTGAGGAACACAGTAAGGTGGAGTTAGGTTTCGAGGAAGGACTTGAGATTGAAGTCCTTAAATCGGATGGAAGGCGGGGGAGTTGGGTTGGCTTTTGGAAAATAAAATAAAAGCTATCAACTACTCCTATGCAATGCCGTTATGCAATGCTTCGCTTGGCGGGATGGAGACTAGGCAGGCCTTGAGCGCGCTGCGTCGAAAGGGCGGATGGCCGAGTAGGCAAGCGGAATCGAACAGTGCAGGCCTTGAGCGCACTGCTTCGTTAGGCGGGATGGAATACGGTCCGCGATGCCACGCTTCGGTAGGCGGATGGACGAGTAGGCTAGCGGAGTGAGGGTCGCAAGCACCTCTTCGACAAGCACGCCACTAGCAATTGCTAGTGCGGCACACGAACGTGACGGCGGGATGGAGGATGGAATGGGGCGCACCTTAAGCACACAAATAAACAAAAAGGGTATTTCACATAGACATGAAATAACTTTAAATAGCAAGGTCTATAGTGTTCTTCATCAAAATACAAAAGATCTAACTATTACAACAATCAATAAGAGGAGAACAAGGCAAGAAATCGACCGAATCCGAAGGCTCGTTGGAGATTCACGGTTGGAATCGCTGGGTTGTCAATCCGCGTCCAAGCTCGGTCCGCAACTACGTCCGGGGTAGAGAGAGCTGTCATGACTCTCCAATGGACCCGTCTTCTTCGTGTCACGATCCGGTAGAGGTTGCAAACTTCCTCTTGCTTGATGGCAATGGCGGCTAGGTCTTCCTTTGAAGCTCTTGGATGAAGGAGGAGGCCGAGAGGAAACTCCGGCTCAAGATTGGCGTGAAGAACAAGCCCGGAGCACCTCCAGATGGTGGGCGGCGGTGGAGGGGCGAAACTGGCGCGGAACGGCGGAAGAACGGCGGAAAAATGCGGAAGATCTGACCTAAATCGCGAGCAGGTCGATTTATAGGCGCTGGAATAAACAGTGCGCACGGTCAGTGGCGCACGACCAGTGGTTGTGCGCACTAGAATTCGGTGATCGTGCGCTCTGCCTGGACGGAACCTGCAAAGACAGAAATTATGAAATAACATGTTCGCACGACCAGTGGCGCACGACCGGTGGTCGTGCGCACTATCGTAGGTGGTCGTACGCACTGATTGAAACAGAACTCAAGAAATTGATGATAAGCGCGCACGAACATTGGCGCACGACCGGTGGTCGTGCGCACTAGCGTAGATGGTCGTGCGCACTGCACCAAACAGAACTCATAAAAAAGGGTTAAGTGCACACGATCAGTGGCGCACGACCAGTGGTCGTGCGCAATAGAACCGGTGATCGTGCGCAGTGTTCCTGTGCAGAATTGCACCGGAAACACCTGCACGACACCTGTTCCAGCGTACGACACCAGTCTAGCCACTGAAAGTGGGACTTAACATCGCAAGAAAACTAATAACAAAGAAAGATACGAAATAACACCAAAATGGGCCTAGAAGTGCACATAGCAAGTGATAACAAATATAAGCTAAAACAAGGCTAAAGTGCAGTGGAATGACTAGATAAACGGCCCAGATGAGTCCATATATGTGTATATAATCGGGACTCATCACACCCCCAGACTTACCTGTTTGCGCGTCCCGAGCAAACAAATTCCATGCGAACGGGGAAAGAAAAGTAGATGGCTTAAAACTACAATACAGAGTACCATGCGAAGTCGCATGCTCACGTGCATAAGAAAAATAGTAGAAACGATTTCTGACTATAAAAACAGTTTATATATTTCTAAAAGAGTAAAAGCATATTACAACTACTCAAAATGGTGAACTACGGTGAATCATTCGGTCACGCATACGGAGAAAGTAAACTAAACGCTGAGATGAGCATTGCTCAAGATTGGGGTGCCGGATAAACTCCACCGAAATCCATCGGTGTCGGTGACCATAGGCTTGCCCGGTCACATTCTCTCCACGGCACTGGTTTGACTCAAATGCGTGAATCAATAGGACTTTAGGTTTTAAATGGGGCTTGGGTTTAGGTGAGGTATACAATGATAAAGACGATGGTTCAAATACTAAACCCAAATGAGCTAATGCAGGAACTATCCTCATTCACCACATAAACACGCGGGTACACAACACCCCCAGACTTGGACTTAACAGCATGGGTGCATGCACCGCCTACTCCCAAACATAAATCTATACATAAAGATTTTCAATTAAACACTCCTTCTCTTTCCTTTCTTTTTAACTTCTTTTCTTTTTCTCATTTTTTTTTCTTTTCTTATCATTTTCAGCAAATAAACAAAAGGACACATCCACATCTTCACAAACATATTACCACATCAACAACCCAACTCATGAAAATAATAAACAGCTAAAGCTCAGATTTGGGTGTGCGACTAGGATTGGCTTTTGGGCTTTGGTGAAATAAAAGTGGGGCTGAATCAAAGAACGGGTAGGCACAACTGGGCTAGCGAGGATATAGCGGTAGGGATAGGCACAAAAGCTCAACCGGGCCAAAATGATGGCCTATATCACATTCACACAATTGACTAACCGTATACCCATGCTTCAAGAATCGCTTGGGGCAAGTTCTAGCCACCGAGAAAGATTCTCCTTTCTCCCGACTCAAGCAATACGAATCTAGCGATCGTTTACACACATCCCTATGCTACCGTTTGATTCACACCAGATTCACCATTTGAGTAGAGTAAACAACATTTACACTAATAGAGAAAAATATAAAACCATAGTATAAAAAGAAATCTAATCTACACGAATTTCTATGCAACCGAGCACTCGACTAGGAGCACTACTAGAGTCAACATTTGACTCTGCTACATAGTCCTAAGCCATCACCTAGACTTTCCCAAATAAGCAGAAGAATTAAATTCACAACAGAGCAGGCAAACAGATGAGTACGCGCTCAAGTGGGTGATGTGGTGTGCAATGAAAATAAACAAAACATTTTAAATGAAATCTTCTAGCATGCAGTGCAATAGTGCACGTGAGCGGGTAAACAAAACTACTCTCCCCCAAACTTAAACTAGACAATACACACAATATATATCTATGAAATTCAGAAAAGAGCTAGGGAAAGAGAGTACCCAATGCTCAGAAATGAGCATACCAGAAGATTGGCGTGTAAGCTAAAATGAAGCTGCAGCATCCGCCATCCAGAAAAGATACCTACAGGGGTCAGCTCCGCAGAAACAAAAGAAAATAGAAAACTGAAAAGAAATATTACTAACTAAACATGATTAGATGAAATAAGAATGCAAGAAAATAAAGATAACTACTGGGGTTATTGTCCTCCCAGCACGATTTATTCAAACTTTAAGAGTTCTAGCTAATGGGCCTATGGAAGGAGAAGTGGACAGGTAACTGGCCTAATATCCGTGTCGGTAGCGGGTACCTATACGGAGAAAGAACAGTCACGCCTCTACCCGAATATAAATACCTGCTCCTCACAAGTAGAGGGA
Source organism: Dactylorhiza incarnata (assembly GCA_033032865.1). NCBI lineage: Eukaryota > Viridiplantae > Streptophyta > Magnoliopsida > Asparagales > Orchidaceae > Dactylorhiza > Dactylorhiza incarnata. The sequence goes on along the minus strand of JAWHQI010000278.1, from coordinate 3,386,388 downwards.
AAAGAAAGTAAGAAGAGGAGGAGGCTTGGTCCTCACTCATCTCACCAAAACTATCCTTGCCCAGCAAGGTATCGTCCACAGCAGGTCCGCAGGAGGAGAAGGCAACGAATGAGGCTTCCTTAATGGAGGAGGGATCAACCTCCTCGCATAAAAGGACACACTCATCATTGACTTGAGCACAAAGCTCCAAGTCCTCCTGAAGTACCTGTGAAGATTCAACCTGCACAGGCTCGGGTGAAGAGGGGGGATCGAGAAATAAACAAGATGAAGAACATAAATAATCAAAAATCAGGGGAGTGGTCCCGGTCTCACTCCCATTAGGTTGGGGAAGTAAAATAATGTTTGCATTGTCATCAATGCTACAAGATTCGGCGGGATCAACGGTGGCCAGGCTTAGGATTTGGACTTCCTCCACCAGTGTTGAGGAAAGCTCCTCTTCACCTAGAAGGTTGTCCTCCTCCATAGGAATAGGCACAACACATAGATCGCCAGCCTCATCCTGCGACACATCCTCAACAATGTCGTCGGAGACGAGAGTAGTATGCACAACAGAGGGAGGAATAGTGCTCGGATAAAAGTCGAGCACCGATTCCTCACAAAGAATCGAATCCACTAGGGGTGGTGGATGCACCGGGAGAATAGGCTCAGCAATGTCGGTGCCCAGATCAGCCACACATCCAGTGACCGTGTCCATGCCATACCCTTCAAGATGTGAAGGTGACAAAGACACATAACTGGATGTTGAAGGTGTGCCGCCAGAGTTAGGATTCGGGACGATCCGGATATCCGGCTCGTCATCCTCATCCAATTGGCGAAAATACTCGGCACAGTCCTTCAAGACATGATCAGTGCTCTGACAAAACCGGCACTGCCTAGCAGGCTTCTTTGGCACAGCGGGTGCTGAAGCCGAAAAGAAATATGACGGTAAAGGCTCAGCAGAGTAGCCATAAGACTTACGCGCACCATATGGAGTATCAGACGAAGTCGGTGCTCCATATGCTGGGCTATAAGAATTATGCCTACTATTCTCCGTAGGGCATTCATCACTAGAGTGGGAGGTAGCTCCACACCAACGGCAACGGAAATTGAGATGTGCCCACATAGTGTGAAGATAAAACGATTCAAAATCAAAATGGTATTGTGCAAAATACTACACCTAACAAAAATTACTAAAGCAACCTAATAAAAAGCAAGAAAACAGAAAATGAGGAAATAAAACAAAGAAATGCGATTTACAAATGGAAGGGCTCCTTTCTCAGATTCTCCCTCTCCAGAAAACTCACACGACTGTGTTCCCCGGCAACGGTGCCAAAAACTTGATGCGATGATTCGGCAAGTGCACCGGTCGCGCAAGTAATAATAATGGGGAAAATCCCCGAGTGTCGGTCTCTTGAGGAACACAGTAAGGTGGAGTTAGGTTTCGAGGAAGGACTTGAGATTGAAGTCCTTAAATCGGATGGAAGGCGGGGGAGTTGGGTTGGCTTTTGGAAAATAAAATAAAAGCTATCAACTACTCCTATGCAATGCCGCTATGCAATGCTTCGCTTGGCGGGATGGAGACTAGGCAGGCCTTGAGCGTGCTGCGTCGAAAGGGCGGATGGCCGAGTAGGCAAGCGGAATCGAACAGTGCAGGCCTTGAGCGCACTGCTTCGTTAGGCGGGATGGAATACGGGCCGCGATGCCACGCTTCGGTAGGCGGATGGACGAGTAGGCTAGCGGAGTGAGGGTCGCAAGCACCTCTTCGACAAGCACGCCACTAGCAATTGCTAGTGCGGCACACGAACGTGACGGCGGGATGGAGGATGGAATGGGGCGCACCTCAAGCACACAAATAAACAAAAAGGGTATTTCACATAGACATGAAATAACTTTAAATAGCAAGGTCTATAGTGTTCTTCATCAAAATACAAAAGATCTAATTATTACAATAATCAATAAGAGGAGAACAAGGCAAGAAATCGACCGAATCCGAAGGCTCGTTGGAGATTCACGGTTGGAATCGTCGGGTTGTCAATCCGCGTCCAAGCTCGGTCCGCAACTACGTCCGGGGTAGAGAGAGCTGTCACGACTCTCCAATGGACCCGTCTTCTTCGTGTCACGATCCGGTAGAGGTTGCAAACTTCCTCTTGCTTGATGGCAATGGCGGCTAGGTCTTCCTTTGAAGCTCTTGGATGAAGGAGGAGGCCGAGAGGAAACTCCGGCTCAAGATTGGCATGAAGAACAAGCCCGGAGCACCTCCAGATGGTGGGCGGCGGTGGAGGGGCGAAACTGGCGCGGAATGGCGGAAGAACGGCGGAAAAATGCGGAAGATCTGACCTAAATCGCGAGCAGGTCGATTTATAGGCGCTGGAATAAACAGTGCGCACGGTCAGTGGCGCACGACCAGTGGTCGTGCGCACTAGAATTCGGTGATCGTGCGCTCTGCCTGGACGGAACCTGCAAAGACAGAAATTATGAAATAACATGTTTGCACGACCAGTGGCGCACGACCGGTGGTCGTGCGCACTATCGTAGGTGGTCGTGCGCACTGATTGAAACAGAACTCAAGAAATTGATGATAAGCGCGCACGAACATTGGTGCACGACCGGTGGTCGTGCGCACTAGCGTAGATGGTCGTGCGCACTGCACCAAACAGAACTCATAAAAAAAGGGTTAAGTGCACACGATCAGTGGCGCACGACCAGTGGTCGTGCGCAATAGAACCGGTGATCGTGCGCAGTGTTCCTGTGCAGAATTGCACTGGAAACACCTGCACGACACCTGTTCCAGTGTACGACACCAGTCTAGCCACTGAAAGTGGGACTTAACATTGCAAGAAAACTAATAATAAAGAAAGATACGAAATAACACCAAAATGGGCCTAGAAGTGCACATAGCAAGTGATAACAAATATAAGCTAAAACAAGGCTAAAGTGCAGTGGAATGACTAGATAAACGGCCCAGATGAGTCCATATATGTGTATATAATCGGGACTCATCACATTCGCATAAAACTCTAGCACTTCAAGCTTGAATATTTGAGAGGGTTCAGAAAGCAAGAACTCTACACCATCTTCAGAGATGATAGAGATGACACATAGAATCTCTGGAGAGGCATGGAGAAAGCCATCCCTCACCAACTCATATCCCTCAAGCAATTCCTCCACAATCTTGGGCGCCATTTCTCGAAGAGAAGAGCGCTGGGACGAAGGGTGTGTGAGGTCGACTCGTCAGTTGTAGCGGCGCAAGTGAATGAGAAAAGTCATTTAACACAGTCGGCTATTTATATAGTAGGTCTGAGTGTTAACCTATCCGACTCAGCGGATCAGCTGAGAAGGTTCATCTAAAATTTCATCCTAAAACTCGATGTTCGTCGAACTCAGGAAAGAGTTCGTCGAACCCAGACTTGTCCCAGCAGTTTAAGTGCAATATGAAGCTCAGCTGAAGCAGATTGTACTGGTTAAGCTGATCATCCTACTTTTAAAATTAATAGAGATAGTATTGGATGTTGAATTCACAATCGTTATTCCTACTTTCATATCAATAAGGAGGAGAGTTACTTACCTTGAGTTTGTAATCCTATAATTGATGTTGAATTCCCAATGGTTGTGCACAATAACTTCTTGCAACAATCTATTCAGAACCAGCAGAGGGTATGGCCACACTGGTCTGTTAATTGCTGCACCATGATGTCAACCTCCTTCCTGTCATGTGCCATGTGCACCCACTGTCCAAGTACCAAATTTGATTGAGGCTGGTACTTGAACTATCCTACAAGGAGATAGTTATCCTTAGGAGCCCAAATAGCTTTGGGTCCTAGGTCCTTGTTAGCATGATGAAATGACCTTACACTAGCTGCACCCTTTGCAGGAAGGCTCATCTTTGCACATGGCACATTAGGGTTGTGCCAACAGTCTATGGCAAAGTGTCCTACTTTACCACAGCACCAACATTCATAAATGTTGTATCTCCTTTTCTGAACATTTCTTGAGGGATGTGCAGTACAGTCCGCATGTTCAGGAGGAGAGACAGCAGCATTCTTCATGTTCCTCTAAGTAATGATTTGATTGAATGTCAATCTATGTGCTGTCTTGATGCTCTTTGTCCCGATGGCCTCAGCCTGCTTTGGCTTGGCATCCATACAAGGTCTGATTGCATCTGACACTGAGCAACAAGCCTTGTCCATAGATTGGACAACAACAATTTTCTTTGCTGAATTAGATTTGGAAGAGCTGGCACCCTGATTCTTGAATGAGGGGGCTAAGGTACCAAATACAAAAGGTCCAGGTTGGACCAATTGAATTTCCTCATGAGGAGCCTTCATGGCACTCAATCCCATTCCCTTTCTTCCACTATGAGAAGGATTGTATTCCTTCCAATAGTTACTTCCATTCTTCCAGTGACCATACATGCTTTCATGGTCATACCTGTTGGAAGGAAGTAATACCTTTTGAAAGGTGGTTTGAGGCTTAGCCTTACCCCTGCACTTTTCTCCACTCCCTTCTCCTACTTCCATTTTATTGAAACCTAGTCCTCTCCTATTGGATTGAGAAGAAAAGGAGTCAATAATAGGGAGCACTGATTTAGGCTTGGAGAATTGAGCCACTAGGCTTCTTTCTTTCACAAGCTTCTCCTCAAGATCCTTGATGATCTTGTTCTTTAGAGAAATAGAGCTCAAATGGACAATTTTTATCCCCTTGAGTTTGCTTATTTCTCTACACATCTGAGCTACCAAATTTGGAGACTCAGAACTATTTCTTTCAGCCTTTTTAAGTGAATCAATCTCTAGGGCTTGGCTTTTGACAAGCTTCTTGCTCTCTTTCAGAGCAATAACTAGAGCATCATACTTGTCAATCAATTGATTGACATTCATTTCAGCTTCTGAATCGCTTCCATCAATTGATGAAGGTGCTCCAAATTTTGGGCCAAATTCATCCTTAGGGAGAGAGGAAGAAGTGGGTACCTGGTCAGGTGTGTCCTGGCAGTCTTCATCATCTGATGTTAGGGCCATTAGGCCAATGTATTCTGCAGAATCTTCATCCACCTCCATATAACTGTCTGAGTGTGATAGAGGGGCCCTGATTCCAACCTTTGTAGCTGGGTAATCTTCATTTTCTTCTGCTGCAAACAGCCCAATGTAGGCTTCTTTTTCATTCTCTGAATCTGATGATGAGGAATCAGATTCACTCCAGCTTCTTTCTTTCTTTGCTAGGAGGGATTTTTCACCCTTCCTATCTTTTTGGTGATGATGCTTCTTATCACCATTCTCCTTTCTTTTGGCTGGACAGTCAGTTATGGCATGTCCAGGTTTGCTGCAGCTATAGCAGATTATGTCATTAGAAACATGTTTACCAAGATTGGAATCATACCTGTCACCCTTTGGGTGCTGTCTTTCAGATTTCTTGCTATCTTTCTTGTAGTGTGATGATGAGGAGGGCATGTTCTTCCATTGCTTCCTCTTCATCATCTTCTTGAACTGCCTTGAAAAGGCAGCAAACTCTTCATCAGAGGAAGAGCTATCTGAAGTGCTGACTTCAGGTTCAGCACATCTTCTTGGAGGAGACACCATCCTGCCCTTGCTTCTCTTGGAGCTGTAAGCTTTGAGAGCTACAGATTTCTCCCTTGCTTAAGCCCTTGTTGAGGTGTCCTCTTCCTTTCTTGCAGACAGATGCATCTCATGGGAGAGCAGCTTTCCAAACAGTGTGTGAGTGGGGGTCTCACCAAGCTTGGGCACTTCCCTGATTGCACAGATTTTTGTGTCCCAGTCCCTTGTTAGAGATCTAAGGAACTTATCATTCAGCTCATAGTTGGTGAATACTCTCCCATAAGTTCTCAGCTCATTGACAATTATGAAGAACCTCTCATAGCATATGGAGATGCTCTCCTGGCTATGCTGCCTGAAGGCTTCATACTCTTGGTTAAGGAGTGACTTTCTATCATCCCTTACCTCAGCTGTCCCTTCCATATATACTATTAATGTGTCCTACATTTCCTTGGCAGTAATGCAGTGTACCAAGTTTTGAAATGTGGAATCATCAATAGCATTGACTATGATGTTCTGGGCTCTTTTGTCCATGGTGAACAATTCAAGTTCATCCTTGGTCAAGTCATTGAATGCCTTGGCCACTCTTCTTGTTGGATCTATAGTGGAGGCAGTGTGAAAGGTGAAAGGTCCTTCTTCAACTGTAATGAAAATCCTTGGATCAGATGCTTCCATAAACAGTCTGATCCTTTGCTTCCATATGCCAAAGTTTTCTTTGTTGCATATGGGAAACTTCAATGATCCCATTTCCTTCTTTAATCCAGAGGAAGCCATTGGATTATGATTTGACTATTCCTTAATAGGATCTGGTCAGACAGTTATGTCCTTCTTGACCAACCTCCCTCTGATACCACTTGTAAGTTTATAAAGGATGTAGTCTAAATCACCTAGAGGGGGGGGGGGGGGGGGGGGGTGGGGGGTGAATAGGTCTTTTGATTTTTACTTGATTGATTTAAATGTTTAAAGTTATTCTAAGCAAGTAATGAAGCACACTCAGACAACACACAAGTGCTTATAGTGGTTCCCCAAGACAGGGTGTCTATGGGTAGTCCACTTTCCCCCTTCACCCTTCTAACAGTGTGTTAGACAGGGCCAACTCCTCCAAACTCGGCTCCAAGAGCTTACAACACAGATCCCTCAGGATCTCTCAGGTTTTCCCAAACCCTACCTCAGGCTCTGCAGCCCTACCTCAGATCAGCCACTGATCCTACAACTCAGACCACAGCAGGTCCTACAATCTCAGGCCTAAACAGCCCTACCTCAGAGGAGTCCACCTCCTACAACTCAGACCCCTTCCATGTCCTACCTCAGAGGAATCCTCCTCCTACAGCTCAGGCAATAATGCCCTACAACTCAGGCTAAAAAGCCCTACAAGCTCAGGCCTTCAGCCCTACAGTAAAAGAGTATTTGAAGCTTACTACAACAGACAGCAGAGAGTAGAAGTCTTCTGTAGTTCCTGCACAGCTTGTGCTATCTTGTAATTGGATATGTTGTGGCAGCTACAAACTGATCTTCCTCTTCAGTTGAAGGATGGAAGATCACTTTGCTCCTTCTTGTAGAGGAGCTTTCTTTTTTCTCTCTGTTTCTTCTTGCTTGTTCAGTGAGCAGGAGGAGAAAGACGAGAGCTCTATCCGTCAATGGAATAGTGAATTTGTTGTAGCACTTGACCAGCACTTTTCCAAAGTGCCCTAACTTCTTCTTTTATACATCCCCAACCTTCAACGGCTCTCAGCCGTCCTTCCGACAGATATGGGAGTGACTAGTAGACCCCACAATGTCTTTCTGCAGCTTACGCCAAAAGCAGAACACGCAATCTACATTTGATGAACATTATGCGTTCGACGAACTAGCCAAACTCTGCGTTCGACGAACTCGCCATACTCTGCGTTCGACGAACTTGCCATACTCTGCGTTCGACGAACTCGCCAAATTCTGTGCTCGACGACCTTCATTCTTCGTTCGACGAACACGCTAAGTCTCAGCGCTTGCTTCTGTCCTGTCTCTACGTTCACAGAACTGAGTTCTGCGTTCGACGAACACGCCAATTCTCAGCGGTTTCTTCTGTCTCGTCTCAGCGCTCGACGAACTGAGTTTTGCGTTCGACGAACTGAGTTCTGCGTTCGACGAACACGCCAAATCTTTCCCAACTGCATGCTACTCCTTTCCCGTCTCAGTGGATCCGATAGTGAGCTCGTCTCAGCGGATTTGACCCTTCGTCTCAGCGGTTCTGCTGAGACAATTCTTCATCTCTTAGGAGATGATTTCTCCTGATCTAAGGGAAAGATTAGCCCTTTCTCTTGAGTTACCTGAAGCTGTATATCTTACACAAATATGGCTTTATCAAATACAACTTTGTACTTAGCATTGAGTGTGACCCCTCTTCAAATCAAGGGAATTTGAGGGCAAATTCCCAACAGACTCCCTAGAATGAAGAGCGCTTAAGGAGATGTTGAAGATACGCCATGACCACGTCAGAGTTGAAGCGAGCGTCCTTCTTCAAATTTGTCGTTGGAAATCTCCCTCTCACTCTTGTTCCTCAATGTTGGTGATGGGAGTGCTCTCTGAATTCGGGATGAAAGGATCTCTCAGAAGTATAGAATGAAGGCTTAAAATGCATCAATCTTGATCAAATGAAATCAATTCTGTAAATAGGCATGAAAGCTAATGCGCGACGTTAAGATTTAACGCCAGCGTTAGTGAACGTGCACTGTCGTGGCTGAGCTCATGCAATCGTCGGGATCATGGCAGATTCGTGGACTCAATGCGTGCGTTAAGAGTCAACGCTGGCATTGTCTCTAGCTCCTCGACGGACTCCTTCTCGACGACATTTCATATCGACGGATTCCTTCTTGACAGAAATTAATGTGGAGCGTTAACTACTAACACGGGACGTTAAATTTCATTTCAGAGAATCATTATTAATCAGCATCTTGTTCAAAGGGTTATTTAACTATAGTACCTACACACTATAAACACAAGCAAGATCAAATACATAGTGTGATTTGTTATTCTCAAACTAAGAGATGTGGAACACAAGCTCCAACAATCTCCCCCTTTTGATAATAACAAATCAACTAATAAGAAATAAAACATAATTAGAGTAGTGTTTATAGTATATATGTTAAGCGTGATACTATGCATACTCCCCCTATATGAATGCTCCCCCTATATAAATGCATTTTTTATTTTATTCCACCTAAATAATAGATTTCTTATGTCTTCAATTTATTCTCTCCCTTTTGTTATAATCAAAAGGAGGTGGATTAGAGTATTAGCAATTTAAAATATTATGCATCACGTAGAAATACTAGCAACATTTTGGAAAATAGTGAACACAGCGAAAGCAAGTATGAAGCATCTTTTTTTGTAAAAAAAAATTCGAAATACAAGTGTATAATAAGCGTTTGAGTGAAATAAGTAGTTGCTTGAATTAAAAAAGTTGCAAGTTCATTTAAAAGTCGAATTTAAAATTAGCAAGCAAGATTATATAATATCAAGTAAAGATATCTTGACAATGTAAGTTAATTTGCATTTCAAGTAAACATAAACATTGAAAAAAATCATGCGTTGCTATTTAGTGCATTTACTCATGATTGTAGAGAATAGTGTAGATAAGCTTTAGGTCCAATTCTCATGAGTGGAAGTCTTATAAATGATAATGATGTGTTCAATAAGGGTGTTTTGATAAAGTATACAAGTGTATAAATCAAATCACTTGAAAATATGTTATGTAAGAGCATAACTTGAAGTGACCATAAATAACTTTACTTCCACAAATTTCAATGCACATAAATAAAGAGTACAACTATCAAGGTGATTTGCACACACAATGCTTATTAAGACTTATCAGGGTGCAAAGTAGTGATTGGGGATCACTTTTATACCTTTTAGCTTTATTTTCATTTTTTGTGAACCGATGTACTAAGAGAAGTGATGTATAAATTGCTTGCTACAAGACACTTTACAATTCTTTAGCCGAGGTGCTCAACCTCACAATGCTCATTAAGACTTCTCAGGATGGTGAGTAGTGCTTGGTGGAGTTTTCCTTGTCATTTATTATTTGCTTTTTAGTTTAGTGACTAAGTACTCTGAATAAACTTGATTTGCAAACATAGCATTTTAAACCACATTTCTGTAATCACAAGTGCATGAAGAACAAAGAATTTGATAAATAATTCAATGTTGTGTAGGTAAACTATTTATGAGATTCAAAGGACGTTCTTATACCACACAATCATGCAATAAGATTTAAAACATATGTAGATTAACAAAAAAGTGTAAGTGAGAAAATCATTATCAAAGATAAAAACTTTACTCATACTTAGAGGCATGTAAAACCATTTCTACACATGTAATCTATAGCCAAATTCTTTGCACATTATTAAGATATTATTCAAGGCATGACAAATACAAGACAATGTTTTGAAGAAACTTGAAAGTTAAATTAAACATGGTATTTAATCTTTAATTAATATAATTAATCTTCCTTGACAATGACAATGAATAACAATAATTTTTTTTAAGTTTTGAATGTTGATATATGTACATAACAATAAACACACACACAAAAAACAATTGTTCTTTGAAATTGTTTTGTAATTTTGTATTTGTTTTTTTTTTATATATATTCTCTGGAAAACATTGAAGTCTTTAATAGCCCTTTCAGTAAATGATGTTCTATGCCAGAGAGATACACCCAAAATAATGCATGAGAAAATACATATTTTTTGTGAAAAGAAATAAAATTTTGTTTTAAAGGAATAAAAAAGATAGAAAACTTTTTACAAACGGAGAAATAAAGCACACACAAAACAATAAATAATACCAGAAATTATTCAAAAAAAAAATATTTGGAGCAAAGGAGCTAACGCCAGGTGTTAGCTTCTTAACGCCGAGACAGAACACTAAATTTTGACTTTTTGAAAAATCTTTTTCATGATTCCTTTGTATGAGAAAGAGACCTTCTTACATTTGAAATTTTAGACATTATGGAGTTGATTTGAAGGCTCTTTTAGCATGTTTTTGGTGGTTTTGAAAGTGTTTTCACACCTTTTTTAAAATGCAAACTAAAATATAAGACAATTTTAATAGCTTTTATAGGGTTTAAGGAGACATTTCTAAGACACCGAGTTCTAACCTAAGCATGTGAAAACATGCATCAGGTAGAGGTTAGGTAAAAATGTTGGCAAGTTGTGATTCGGTTCCTATAAAGCTAATTTTAACTTGATCCTTCTTAATATGATCTGTAATAAAATGATGTCGCACATCTATATGTTTCGATCTAGAGTGATGTACGGGATTGTTTGTGAGATCTATAGCACTATTGTTGTCACACTTTAATTCTATGTTATTTAGATGAACACCAAAGTCTTCTAATGTTTGGTTCATTCACAAGACTTGTGCACAACAACTACCTAGTGCAATATATTCGTTCTCGGTGGTGGAGAGGGAAACAAAATTCTGTTTCCTACTTGACCATGATATGAGTGAAGGGCCTATAAAATTACACGTGCCGCTAGTGCTCTTACGATCTAATGAACATCCCGCATAGTCTGAATCAGAAAAACCGTGTAAAATAAAACAATCATTATGAGGATACCATAAGCCTAATTTAGATGTTCCGATTAGATATCTAAAAATATGTTTAACCGCTTTCAAATGTGATTCTTTTGGGTTAGCTTGAAATCTAGCACATAAACAAATCGAAAACATAATATCGGGTCTAGATGCGCTTAAATAAAGCAATGAGCTTATCATTCCTCTATATAATGTTTGATCAATAGAAATATCGGCTTCATCTTTTCCTAATTTTAGTGATGCACTCATTGGTGTATTAGCGTGTTTTAGGTTTTCAAATCCAAATCTTTTAAGAATATCGTGAACATATTTAGTTTGACAAATAAATATACCATCTTGTTTTTGTGAGATTTGAAACCTAGAAAATAAGTGAGTTCACCTACCAAGCTCATTTCAAATTCATTTTTCATCACTAAAATTACTTCAATACATAACTCTTCGTTAGTGGCTCCAAAAATGATATCATCAACATAAATTTGCAATATAATCAAATCATTATCTACATGTTTAATGAAGAGTGTATTATTCGCACTTCCCATTTTATAACCGCGCTTTATCAAAAAATGTCAATCCATCATACCAAGCACGTGGCGCTTGCTTCAATCCATAGAGCGCTTTTTCTAACTTATACACATGGTTTGGAAAATTTTCACTCACAAAACCAGGGGGAGGGGGTTGTTCTACATAAACTTCTTCTTTTATAATCCCGTTTAAAAATGCACTTTTAACATCCATTTGAAATAATTTAAATATTTTAGAACTCGCAAATGCAAGAAATATTCTAATTGATTCTAGGCGAGCAACGGGTGCAAAAGTTTCATCAAAATCTACCCCTTCGATTTGTGAATACCCTTGTGCAACTAGTCTAGCTTTATTCCTTGTAATTTTAGAGTCACCATCTTGTTTGTTTTTGAAAATCCATTTGACTCCAATAACTAGATGATTAGATGGCCTCTCTGCTAAATTCCAAACCTTATTCCGTTCAAATTGATTTACTTCATCATTCATAGCTAAAAACCAAAATTCATTATTTAAAGCGGTTGAAACATTTTTTTGGTTCTATTTCGGATACAAAACAAAGGTTTGAAAAAACTCATGTAAAGAAGAACGAGTACTTACCCTTTTTGATGGTTCTCCTATTACAAGCTCCTTTGGATGATCCTTAGTAACAACACGCTTGGAGGAACATATTCTACTATCTCATCTTCTTTCTCCTCTTTTTCTTCTTCTTTTTCTCCAAGCGATGCAACATCCTCATGCTCCAAAGGGGGAAGAGATTCGTCTTCATTTCCTGTATGATTAGTATCTACACAAGGAACAAATTCATCAAACCTTACATGTATAGACTCTTCAACTATTTTAGTTTGTTTATTATAATTTCTATAAGCCTTACTAGTTGAAGAGTAACCAATGAAAATTCCCTCATCACATTTTTCATCAAATTTTCCTAGTGCATCTTTAGTGTTTAAAATGAAACATTTACAACCAAACACATGAAAATAAGATACATTAAGTTTTGTTTTAAAGTAAAGCTCATAAGGTGTTAATTTTAAAATAGGACGAAGCATGACACGATTAATGATATAACACGAAGTATTAACCGCTTCAGCCCAAAATGATTTAGGCAACCCATATTCACAAAGCATAGTGCGTGCTAGCTCTTGAAGGGTTCTATTTTTCCTCTCCACTACACCATTTTGTTGTGGGGTGCGAGGTGCGGAAAATTCATGTTTAATTCTTAAATCATTACAAAAAGAAGAAAATTTATCATTTTCAAATTTTCCTCCATGATCAGAGCGTATGCATTTAATTTTTAAATCAGGTTCATTTTGAATATGAATGCATAGTTTTATAAATTCAAGAAATGCATCGGATTTGGAAGATAAAAATAAAGTCCAACAAAATCTAGACTAATCATCAATTATTACAAAAGTATATTTTCTATCACATAGACTTGAAGTGCTAACTGGTCCAAATTGATCCATATGATTTAATTGAAGTGGTCTAGAAGTATAAATTACATTTTTGCTTTTAAACAATTTTTTTGAAAACTTTCCTTTTTTGGCAAGGCGTACAAAGAGAAGATAAATTACCATTAAGCATAGGTAAATCTTTAATTAATTTATCTTTTGATAATTTCAAAATAAGCTTGGTGCTAGAGTGACCAAGACGTCCATACCAAAGTTCTAATTCTTCATTTTTAGAAATAAAACATTTTAAAGAAGAATTTGAAAGATCATTAAAAGTAATCATATACACATTATGCATTCTAGGTGTCGTGAGTATGACATCATTTGTTTTAAAATTTATAATTTTGCAAAGATTTGTAGATGATTCAAATAATACATTTAAGCCTATATCACATAATTGACTAATTGAAATTAAATTATGTTTTAAGCCATCTACAAAGAAAACATTTGAGATTGAAAAAGAATCGTTACATACCGTGCTGATTCCCATGATCCTTCCTTTTTCGTTGTCATCAAATGTCACCATCCCTCCTTTCTTCATCTCATGGCTAAGGAACTTTGCTTTGTTTCCCGACATGTGTTTAGAGCATCCCGAGTCCAAATACCACACGTCATTTTTGTCCTTAGCCTGCCAACATACCTAAAAGGAGATGAGAGTAAAGATCCGGATACCCAAGAGGTTCCTCCCATAAAATAGGTGGAAACCTTAGGCACGCATATTTGCTTTATAGAACTATGACCCTTTTTTATATAAGAGTTTAGAAGTGCTAACCGGTCCAAATAAATCCATATGAATTAATTGAAGAGGTCTTGTGGTAGAAATTACATTTTTGCTTTTAAATTTTTTTTTGAAAATTTTCCTTTTTGGCAAGGCGTACAAAGAGAAGATAAATTTCCATTAAGCATAGGTAATCCCTTAATTAATTTATCTGTTGATAATTTCAAAATAAGCTTGGTGCTAGAGTGACCAAGACGTCTATGCCAATGTTCTAATTCTCCATTTTTAGAAATAAAGCATTTTAAAGAAGAATTTGAAAGATCATTAAAGGCAATTTTATAAACATTATGCATCTTAGGTGCGGTGAGTACGACATCATTTGTTTTAGAATTTATAAATTTGCGAAGATTTGTAGATGATTCAAATAATACATTTAAGCCTAATCACATAATTGACTAATTGAAATTAAATTATGTTTTAAGCCATCTACAAATAAAACATTTGAGATTGAAAAAGATTCGTTACCCACTGTGTCGATGCCCATGATCCTTCCATTTCCGTTGTCACCAAATGTCACCATCCCTCCTTTCTTCATCTCAAGGCTAAGGAACTTTGCTTTGTTTCCCGTCATGTGTTTGGAGCATCCAGAGTCCAAATACCACAGGTCCTTTTGTCCTTCGCCTGCCAACATATCTAAAAAGGAGTTGAGAGTAAAGATCCAGATACCCAAGAGGTTCTTCCCATAGAATAGGTGGAAACCTTAGGCACCCATATTTGCTTTATAGCACTACCGCCCTTTTTCTTACAAGAGTTTGAGGTGTGTCCAAATAAATGACATTTGACACATGATATAAAAGGGGATGAGACCCTTTTTGAAGTTTTGGACAAATTCGTGCTGAAAAATGAGGTAACATTTGAATTTTTGAATTTATTATTAACAGAATTAATGTTTCTGGAATTATAGCTAACGCCGACGTTAGGAGTTAACGCCTGGCGATAGCTTCCAGAGCCATATCCAAGGCCATATTTGGCACTTCCATGGCATTGGTTGGCCAAGATCATGTCCAGAGATCTTTGCCCAACTCCAAACTTCTTAATAGCTATATTTAAATCATGAATACTAGCTTTGAGAGCGGTGTTTTCCGTTACCAACATAACGCACCGATTTGCAAAACTCTTCTTTCCTTCCTCTATTTGAGAAAGAGAGGTTTTTAAAGTTCTTTCTAAATCCCCCTTCTCCTTAGTAAGAATTTCAATATTGAATTGGGATTTAAAAAGAGCTTCTTCAAGTTCTTTCACTCTTGCCAAGGAGTGATTGCACTCTTGGCAAGATACCTTTTCTTTCCCTAATTGTTTAGATAATTTTTTGTTTTCTTTTAATAAAAGTTTATTTTCAGAATTTAGAAGATCAATATCTTGTAAACTTTTATCAAAAAATTTGCATGTTTGTAAATATTCAATATATAAATCATCATAAGTAATAGGGAGAGTTACCTCAGTGTGGCTTTGGACACTTCTTTCATCCTCATATATCTTGTTACTTTTTCATATAAGGCACATATTTGCCTCTTCTTCATCACTAGTGGATGAGCCGCTTGAATCCTCGGAGGAGGAGTCATCCCATGTAGCCGCTTTTAGGACCTTCTTCTTCTCTTTTCCCATGTGCCGCTTTTCTTTACGCTCTTTCAGGTATTTCAGGCACTGGCTCTGGATGTGTCCGATCTTTCTACAATGATAGCACTCCGGTGGTGGTTGCTCATCATCGTCCTCATCGCTACCTCTTCTTTTCTTCGATGAAGATCCCTTCTTGATGAAGTATTTCTGAAAGGTGTTTCTCCTTTCCGGATTCTTTATGAACCTTTTGAACTTCTTCATAAAGAGGCTCTCCTCATCCTCTTCATCATCTTCTCTGTCAACCTCCTTCTTTGACTTCAATGCTAAGGCCTTCTTCTTTGGCTCCAAGTTGTACTCTTGTTGTTGAATCTTGAGTTCAACCTCATGGGTCTTGAGGTTCCCAATGAGGCTCTCAATTTGGAGTTTCTTTAAATCGTGCGACTCCGAGATAGCCGTCACTTTTGGATTGAACTTTGGAGGGAGAGACCGTAGAATTTTTCTCACCAAGCCGCCGTTGGAGAACACTTTTCCAATTACTTTTGAGTCGTTGACGATCATGGTAAATCTTGTGTACATTGAATCAATGTCTTCATCTGCCTCCATCCGAAATTTCTCGTATTCGGATTCAAGTTGGAAAAGCTTTGAATCCTTGACCTGCGAAGTACCTTCGTGAGTGAGTTCTAATAAATTCCATATATCATAAGCAGTTTCGCAAGCACAAGTTCTATTAAATTCCGTTCTATCCAAAGCACAAAATAAAGCATTCATAGCTTTAGCGTTATTTTTGCATCTTAACTTATCATTATCATCTCATCTGTCTCTTGGTTTTTCTATAGTAATTTCTCCAACAACAATTGTTGGTGGAGAGTAACTTTGTTCTACCATACCCCACACATCATTATCAAAAGCAATTAAGAAACATCACATTCTTGTTTTCAAATAGTTATAATTAGTCCAGGTAAATAGTGGAGGTCTACTAATTCCTTGACCCTCAATGAAAGCATGATCATGATGCGTCATTATTCCCGGTTGTGAAACCGTTTTGGAATAACCTCTCTCTGATACCAAGTGTTGGTTCTGATGACGCCCTTAGAGGGCGAGAGAATAAGAGGTTTACTATTTTTGAGAAAAACTGATAGATTTTAAAATAACAGAAAACTTTTTTGTTCTGTCACTAATGCCTGGCGTTAAATAGTTAACGTCGGGCGTTCTCTCCAGAAAATATTTTAACAGAAATATTCAAAATGATTTTCTTTATGAAATACAATTCCAGAAAAATTAGATATAATGAAAAAGAATTTTATATTTCACAAAAATGATTACAAGAATAAAATTTCAATAACGCTTGAAATTAGAGGCGACAACTTAAAAATCACTTTCTATTCCTTCACCGGTCCCTCTCCCAAGGACCGGTTGGCTATAGTCTATCTTTCCCCAGATAAGGCCTCTAGCCACCCCCTAGATCTACTATAGACCTAGTCGCCACGCACAAGGCGGCGAATTTCCCCCTAAACCGAACCCGGCCGAGTCGCCACACTCAAGGCAGCGAATTCACTACTGTTACAAGGAAAAAAATGAAAAGATAAAGTAAAAATTAGAATAAAAGACTCCCTAGAATGAAGAGCGCAGAAGGAGATGTTTAAGATACGACATGAACACGTCATAGTTGAAGCGAGCGTCCTTCTTCAAATTTGTCGTTGGAAATCTCCTTCTCACTCTTGTTCCTCAATGTTGGTGTTGGGAGTACTCTCTGAATTCGGGATGAAATGATCTCTCAGAAGTATAGAATGAAGGCTTGGAATGCATCAATCTTGATCAAATGAAATCAATTCTTTAAATAGACACGGAAGCTAACGCGCGGCATTAAGAGTTAACGCCAGCGTTAGTGAACGTGCACTGTCGTGGCTGAGCTCATGCAACCGTCGGGATTGTGGCAGATTCGTGGACTCAACTCGGGCATTAAGAGTCAACGCTGGCGTTGTCTCTAGCTTCTCGACGGACTCCTTCTCGATGGCATTTCAACTCGACGGATTCCTTCTCGACGGAAATTAACGCGGAGCGTTAACTACTAATGTGAGGCATTAACTCTCGTTTCAGAGAATCATTATAAATCAGCATCATGTTCATAGGGTTATTTAACTATAGTACATGCACACTATAAATACAAGCAAAATCAAATACATAGTGTGATTTGTTATTCTCAAATTAAGAGATGTGGAACACAAGCTCCAACAGTAATGCCCCGGGTTTTCGCTAATTAATTTAAATTTAATTATTATTTATTTTAAATATAATTATTTGCAAAATGACGGTGTGAGGGCGTTACCTTTTTGGGAGCGTCGGCTTTCGTTAGTTTAGGTGCGTATAAGTAATTAATAAAGAGCGAGAACCAAAATAAAGTGATGAGAATAATAATGAGATATATATATCATATTATATATATATATATAATATGTGTATACATGATAAAATAGCTTATAAAGGATGTTATTATTTTTATTTTTATATAATCCCGTTATTATGATTAATCATAATGATTAAAATGTTAAGATTATATAGAACATTTAAAAAGCATGTAATATGTACAAAAGATTTCATATATACGCACTATATATATACTTATAAAATAATAAGTTTTTATCATAAGTCTAAAATCTGTACATGAGGTTTCATATAAAAGTATATAAAAGCACTAATCTAATTGTATATAATATAATCATAAAATCACTATAACTTATATATATACAAATAATTTCTATCTGTTGTTATATAAGTATTATTATATATAATAAGAATTATATATAGAAGAATCGAGAGTGTGTCTCTAGTGGAATTTGTAACTTCCACTGTCTCTCTTCTCTAAAGCCTTGTCCTATCTTCTTCTTCTTCCCCAAGTCATTCCAGACTTTCTTATTTTTCAGGTGAGTGCTTTTTGGTTTCGGGAGAGGGAGTTTCGGAAGAAGTCGGAGAAGGGATTTTGGTGTAGCCGAAGCTCGGAATTGTCGTCGGAGCGTAGTTTTGGAAAGCTCTCGCCGAGATCTTCGTGCGTGCGGTGGGTATTTCGTGTTTTGTTGAGTTTTGTCGTCGAGCTAAACCCTAATGTTCAGAGTTCTTCTTCTCTTTCTTGGCTAGCTTCTTACCTTGCCGATAAGTGCTAATCGGCGAGTCGGCTCTCAAGTTTGAAGCAAGTTGTAGAATTTCTTTTCTTGTTTCTCTTCCTTTAATGCAGGCAGCATGATTTATTCTGTATTTGCCTTGGCTTGGTTTTCTGTTTAAGGTTTTAGCAACTAGATGCCTTTCTCTTTGTTCTTTGGAGTGAGTTCTTTTTTCAGGTAGTAATTCTCAATGAGAAGTATTGCTTATTCCTCACTGTTTATAGTAATCTGACTAGATGTAAAGGGTTTTTTAGTGGTTATGGGCTACAAGTACCAAATTTTCTCCTTGATTACTTTTTTTTCCTGAAATCTGTTTATATCAGGCTTTCCTGTTAGTTGTGTTCTACAAGTGGTAGTAGCCCTCTTTGGCTTGATTTCCTGTGTGATTGAAAGTTCTTCTTCTTTTTAGTTTTCTCCTTCTTCCTTGTATGCATAATCTGTTGATTTTAGGATAGCGGCAGCTGTTTTCCTTATGTGTCTTGATTGGTTTTCTTGGTTTCTTGATTTCTGCTGTGTTGGAACCTTAGTTTTGATTTGAGTCAGGATCCATCTTTATGATTTAAGTTTCTATCATAACACATCTTATAACTTAGATCAAATTCCCTTAAGTCAGAAGACTAAGAAAATAATATAAATATAATGCGATCGAATCAGAGAAAAATATAATGCAATCGAATCAGAGAAACTACGATCGACGAAAAGCTAGCAGCGCTCGACGAAATGGTTTTAAAGCTGCGTTCGACGAAATCCAAGCAGCGCTCGACGAAAAGCTGCGTTCGACGAAAACCAAGCAGCGCTCGACGAAAGTTCATACAGTAAAGATCGACGAACTAATCAATGATCGGATCGACGAATGATGAGCTCAGCCCGACGAACTCCAAGCTGAGATCGACGAAATATTATCAGCTATATAAATTCTCTTTTCTCTGCTCGACTAAAATTATATATGTTGTCAGATTTAATAAAGCAACATTTTGTATAGTTTCTATTGTTTAAATTGTTACTGTTTCACATTTATGATATAGCCGTTGCAGAACATTAATGAAATAGCCGTTGCAGAAAAGCTTAAAGACGACAGTTTATCTTCTCGAGGAGTCAAGATAATTAAAGAGACTTTATCTCTTTTCTTTTCCCGAAGAGGAATTCAAAATAAGAGAGAAGCTCTCTAGATTATATAAAGACAGAGAAAAGAAAAAGAAAAGAGAGAGAGAGACAACACACAGATACAATATACAGAACAGAGAACAACATATATTATCAATCTTGTTTTGCTAACTCTTCTCTGCAGATCATCTTCATCCTGAGACACTTAAACAAGATCATTTGCTCAGGATCTCTACTGCAGAAGAAGAAGAAAAAGAGTTACCACATTCTAAAGAAGAAGCTTACTCAAACTGTCATCTAATCTCAATCGGACAGGGGGAGCTCTTCAACATCATCAAGATCCACTCTCAAAAACACCATCAGGATCTCTAGAGTCTTCTTTGAAAGAGAAGAACACTATAACTTTTATTTTCTTTATTCCATCCTGTACAAAGGGTTATAACTCCCTTCAAAAGTTAACCTCTCGATGACAGGGCACCTTAGCAAAAACCTGTGATTTGGTTTTTGAGTTACCTGATCAAATGCTCATATGATGGCAGGGCACCTGATCAAAAACCTGTAGTGGATTCCTACCAGTGTGGTAGAAGAGTAGATGTACCCAGGTTTATTGGGGAACTACTATATTTCTTGTGTCTTCTGGTTGGTTAGCGTATGCTCTATTTTCTTGTTGTTGTGCTGTGATATCTGAGATTTGTTTGCGTTTGTTTTTCATAACTCACTTAACTACACATATTTTTATATATCACTATTTTGAAATAACACAAAATGAGTTTTTAATTTAAGAACTATACTCACCTTCAATTGGTATCAAAGCGTGGTTGATTATATCAATCATCTTCAACTGATATTCAATTGACTTTCATGCTGTCATCCCAATGAAATCTGGATAGATTCAATACATGCTTAGTTATGCTACAAGTAGTCTGTTAAGAATCCCCTAAGTTTGGTATTTATATTTACTAATCATTTCAAAAGACCTATTGTTGGAGTAGTATTGTTATCCCCTTTTTGCTGTGTTATATAAACTGTTGATAGACTTGGATGAGTTCAGATTATCCCGTCGAATTTTATTTAGCTTTTTCTGTTGATTTCTGCTTGAAGTCCCGTCGATCGACTTCCCGTCCCGTCGATTTAGTTAAAGCTTCTCTTCAATTTTTGTCAAAGCTTCACATCGATTTCGTTGAAGCTTCCCGTCGATTTTTTGTCGAAGCTTCCTGTCGATTTCGTTGAAGCTTCCCGTCGATTTCGTTGAAGCTTCCCGTCAATTTTGTCGAAGCTTCCCGTCAATTTTTGTCGAAGCTTCCCGTCGATTTCGTTGAAGCTTCCCATCGATTTTTTGTCGAAGCTTCCCGTCGATTTCGTTGAAGCTTCCCGTCGATTTCGTTGAAGCTTCCGGTCGATTTTGTTAAAGCTTCACGTTGATTTTATCGAAGCTTCCCTTCAATTTTCTTTGAAGCTTCCCATCGAATTTGTCGTGTCTTTCCGTCGATTTCATTTTGTATTCTGAATTGTTTCATCAATATTTTAAGTCCTTTTGTCGGGTGTTCTCGGGTATCATAAATTATGATGTCGAGCGTTTTGAGTTCATTTGTTGAGACTTTAGGTGAAGTTATGTCTTATTCGTCGAGATGTCCCGTGATGTTAAGTGATCATTCATCGTGTTATTTCTTGACTTTCATCGTGTTGTTACGAGAATTTTGTTAGGAGTCAAGTTTGAATTCATCGAGTGTTTTCTGATTATTCGTAGAGTGTTCTTGAATGATTCGTCGTGAGGTTGTCGGTATCAGGGTTTTTTTCTAGAGTTTTGTTTCTTCACGGGTTGTAGGTGTGTGGATTAGACACCACCGCCTCAGTGGTTGATGAGCTATGTTTGCACTCTTTGGGTATGTTGGTTGTGTGAGCTAAGAGTCACCACCATAGTGTCTCTGTTTGGACTGTTGGTTTGTGTGGACTAGAGTCACCGCCACAACACCCCCATTTTGGATTGTAAGGCTGTGAGTGTTAGTGGAATGTACCACCGTCGTAGTGCCTTTTATTTATGGATCATACACCTGGGGCTTTGTGTTTTGGACTGATGGTTCTTGTTGGACAGTGTGTCTCTGCCTCAGTGCCGTGATTTGCCCGGTGTTATTGATGCCCATTCTCGAGCTGATCAGTTTGAGGTGCTTGAATATATATATATATATATATATATATATATATATATATATATATATCATTATATTATAGACTTCCATTATTCTTGGTGCTAGATTTCTTTTTCTCTCACTTATTGAGCTGATTCTACTGAATCTATTTATTTCATTGTTCTTACCTTTGATGTCTAGTTGCTCATTTTTTCATGCTAACTTAACTCCTTCATTATTATTGTGTTGTTTTCTTGCACCCTTTTGGGCCGAGACATTCTTTTCTTTGAATGCCTCAGGTTCAGGTCAGTAGCTGTTGCAGGTGGTTGAGCAGAGTCTTTCAGTCTCTTGTGGTGGATTTCTTCCTTCCCTCCATGGTGAGGAGTTGCCTTCAGGTTGTTGTCTTTGTTTGTTTGTCTATGGGTTTGTTGGCACCCATATTGTAGTCTTGTTGTAAATTACTTCCTTGCTATTACGCTACTATATCTTAATGTGGATGAAGTATTGCTCTCTGGGAAAGTTTTATGTTAGGATGCATGAGTTATTTTATGTACAGAAAAAGGCATTCTCGCATAACATGATTTTTAGTAAATGTCACATAGTTTGAAGATCGTAGAAAATCCTTCCTTATACTAAATTTAGAGATGTGCATATCATTGCTGGAATGTTCGATCTTCATACTCATGTAGGATAAAATGAACATATTTTTCCGCTGCGTATGCATAATTTTTACTCGTGGACTAGTTGATCCACTAGACCGAGGGACACAGTCTTTATCTAAAAATGTAAATTCTATTTTTAACTTAATCATATTTATGTCTTTTATAAATTTTTCTTAAAGAGTGGCTGTCTGAGCGTCTATAGTTGTCCTATGCACTACGTGACATCATGACGCGCATTTTCTCCTTGCTATGATAATATTTATTAATTATTGGGAAAGTGCGGGTTGTGACAATCCCTGCAAAAGTCCCCGTTCTTGCTCCACTGGTACTCGTCCACGTCCTCACGCGTCATATCACAATCGCTGAGGACGGTGTAAAAGATTTCGCGCTCTTTCATGCTCAATTGGACATGGATTTTCCAAACATGGAAATTCGTAGCGTCAAAGGACAACAATTTGACGATGTCGTCGGTGCTACGCTTCGACATATTCAATAGGAAAAAAATAAATCAGATTGATGTCACCTTAACCGAGTAGCGGCGAGCCAGAGAGTTTAGATCCAATCCATAAATCAGTTTTCTCCTCCAAGCTACACAGAAAACCCCTTCTGGTGACGATCCAGATCAAGATCACTATGCCCGCAACAAACCCTCAAAAATCTGAAGTTTTTCGTCCACTTCTACAGAGATCTGAAATTTTTATTTTTTGTTTCTTCAGATCTTGAAAAAGACTCCAACAGTTGATGATCTCCCCTTTGGATGGAGCGCCGACAGGGTCAAACAGCAGGAAGATCGTAGATCTGATCAACAATAGGGAGAAACAAACTCCCTTCCTTCGATCGAGCGGGCCTTCTTCCTTCGTCAGAAAAAATTGCCGACTGGATCTGCAGTGAGGGACGACGAAAAACCCAGATACTTGATCTGCAATGAGCAGTAGTGGCGACTCCTACTCGAAGTTCCTCCTGTCGCTGGCAGGAGGTTTCCTTCTTGATTCCCAGCAACAGGGACAGCTAGCGGCGTAATCCGCGAGCGGGAGCATCGATGCAAGAGTTTGCACATGAACGGCGCGGAAATGGAAGGTTTCCCTTCTTCGATCGGCACCGTAGGAAGATCACGACAGAGACGGACACTTCACTTTCCCTTTCAGATCTACGAGAGACAGCAGTGCCCTTCCATATTCGATCGAAAATGGAGCACACAAGAGAAAACAATGGAGCTTCTTGCGATTAGCGATGGGATGGACTGCAGGAATAGCGATTGGGAGCGGCGCAGCAAAAAAAATACGGGAGAGCAGAAACCCTAGACGGGAGTTATCTTAAGAATGTAAAGGTTAGGGCTGCTCAAGATATTCTATAGTAGTCCATAAAGTTTGGAATGACTACTTATAGTATCTTCAGCGTAGAGCTAATCCCAAGGTTGACACGAAACCATTAAGGCCTACTGAGTCGGTTCGACACGCGTGAAAATATAATTAAATACCTAACAAACATCACATAACAATATATGATTTTGTAGACCTTGCTTGGGATGACCTGAATTGTAGAGTAAATTCAAACTTTGGTGTTCTTCAATCATTCCAATTTTTTCGGGCGAAAAATGAAATTGAGCTCAATTACATGAAAATTCATTTTTGTCTAATTTCCCCCCCCCCCCCCCCCCCAATTCGGAATTAAAGAGGTCTGAAATCCCGACTCCGCCACTTGCGCCTTCCCCTACTGCCCGCGCCTCTCCTGTTGAAGTTGTGAAGTGAGAAGAGGGGGAGGTGGCAGGCGAGTGGAGCAGGGAGGCTGCCGAGTGGAGGAAGCTTGGAGGGGCGAGTGGGAGGTGGCCAGGCGAGTGGAGGAAGAGTGTGTTGTGCAAGTGGACTGCCATATGGAGTTGGTGAGTGGATTTTCTTGTGCCTGCCGAGTGGAGTGATTGTGAGGGTGGCTGCTAAGAGGAGTTGCCAAGCAATGTTGGTGGGCTGCCTTGTGCGAGTGGGAGAAGTGGAGAGGGGGTGCTGCCATGATGAAGTGGCGAGTAGAAGTGAGGGGGAGGTGCTGTTGCCGAGTGGAGCAGGAGGAGGGGGCTTCCATGTGATGTTGGCGAGTGGAAGTGTAGGGGGCTGCTGGGGTGTTGCGAGTGGGAGGTGTGAGTGCACTTGTGTTGTGCTTGCCGAGTGGAGAGAGTGATGTGACATGTGCATGCAAAGGTGGTGTGCGTGTGCATGCAAAAGAATACCCCCCCCCCCCTTCTTCCCCCCCTCAACCCTACCCTCATTGTGTTTTTCCTATAAATACCCCCCCCCCCCTTAGTGTAAAAGCTAATGCGAATGCGAAGAGAGAGAGAGAGAGAACTTGAAGAGAGAGAAACTTCAAGTGAGTGAGAGTGGGAGTGTGCCTACACCCCAAGAGGTCCAACCCCAACCCGCACCTCAGCGAGAGGTGGAGAGTGCACTGTGAGGTGGAGAGTGCAGGGTTGAGTGTGTTGCGAAGTGGAGAGTGGAGAAGCGGACCTTGTCCGCAACAAGTTTTTTGTTTTCATATATTTCAGCTGACGTGATTCAAGGTGTATGCATCTTGTAGTCAGCTTCTCTTTGTAATTCTATTGCCTAGTATAAAGAGTTCTTCGTTGTTTGTTCATCATTGGTGCACTTGATTAGAAGTACACAAAAATTTAGCATGGTATCAGAGGGAGGTTGCTGAAGCGGCGCGTGCTATCTAGGTTCAAGGTTAACAATCAAGATGGACGGCAGAGGAGGTTATTTGAGAGGACTAGGCATTGAGCTGCTCACCCAGACCAACTACAAGAAGTGGAAGTCATGCATGGAGAGCTACCTGCTTGGAGAGGACCTATGGGAGGTCGTTGGAGGAGAAGAGCAGGCAGAAGTGTTTCCAATTGATGACAATGGTCTAGCTGTGAGAGCGTGGAGGAAGACCAATGCCAAGGCGGAGTTCACCTTGAAGAGAGCTATCTCTCCTGACTTGTTCGACCACATCATGGGGTGCAAGTCAGCGTCAGAGATTTGGAGTGCCCTTGATGGGCTATTCAACAAGAAGAACGTAGCGCGGCTACAGTTCCTGGAGAATGAGTTGGCGCGGTCCACTCAGGGAGAGTTGTCGATATCCACCTTCTTCTTGAAGGTGAAGAACTTGTGTGTTGAGATCTCGGCCTTGGATCCTGACGAGCCGATCTCAGAGGCGAAGCTGAAGAGGCACATACTCCGAGGTCTGTGGAAGGAGTATGTTCTGTTTATCACATCTGTGCAAGGATGGGCTACTCAGCCCATCTTACTAGAGCTAGAGAACCTGCTGTCGTCACAGGAGAGCTTGGCGAAGCAGATGGCAGGAGTGTCTATCTCAGGGGGAGATAGCGAGGCGTTATTCTCAGGCAAGAGGAAGCCTTGGGACAAGAAGAAGAAGAACTCCGTAGATGGACCTTCAACGTCCTCTCAGGGAGTTAGAGAAAACTTCCTCCCTCCTTATGACCAGAGGGGGAGACCCCTCTGCTTTGCCTGCAAGAAGTATGGGCACATGGCAAAGGAGTGTCGGTCTAATCTCAAGGCCGGTCATGTTGCTGAGAGAGAGGAAGACCACCGGAGAGGTGGTGACCATCAGAGAGGTGGAAGAAGAGGAGGAGAAACAGGTCGAGGTCACCAGGGTGGTGAAGGCGGGTGACAACTGCTTCTTGGCTGAGATGACGGCAACGGCAGTCGATGTCATAGCCTCGGTCAGCTTCGAGAATGACTGGATAGTGGACTCCGATTGCGGGCACCATCTCACTAGAAATTTGTCCAAGTTCGCCTCCTTGAAGGCGTATGGAGGAACTGATGCTATCAGCACGGCGGATGATACAGTGCATCCAGTTGAGCAAGAAGGGATGGTGTCCCTTGGAAGTGAAGAGAAGCCCGTGACACTGAAGAGTGTGTATCACGTGCCGGGCATGAAGAAGAACCTCTTCTCGGTTGAGAATGCAGTGGATGCAGGATACCACGTGCTGTTCGGACCGAAGGAGGTGAAGTTCCTGAAGAACCTGTCTTCAGTTGATGCTGATGTAACGTTCACTGGGAGAAGGGTGAAGGACTTGTACGTTCTTTCTGCAAGTGCCTATGTGGACAAGCTGAAGACCAACGACGGCGCTGCGATCTGGCATGAGAGGCTAGGTCACGTGGGGATGAACAAGCTGAAGATGATAGCGGCGAAGGGCCTGGTGTCTGGCCTGCCCAATCTCTCTTCTTGCGGCGACGGTCATGTGTGTGAGGGCTGTCAGTTTGGCAAGTCACATCGACTTCCATTTGACAAGTCGGAGACCAGGTGTAGGGCACCCCTTGAGTGCATACACGCTGATGTGATGGGACCGTGTGCCACCCTGACCAATGGAGGAAACAAGTATGCGCTGGTCTTGGTGGATGACTACACTCGCTACACGTGGGTGTACTTCATGAGGGAGAAGGCGGAGGTGTTTAAGAAGTTCCAGGAGTGGAAGAAACTAGTGGAAGGGAGGCTGAACTTGAGGGTGAAGATGTTGAGAAGTGATAACGGGGGAGAGTTTACCTCTAATGCTTTCAACTCTTTTTGCAGGAAATTCAGCATCCGACGAGAGCTCTCCTGCGCCCACACCCCTCAGCAGAATGGGGTGGCAGGAGGAAGATCCGCCATCTGGTGGAGACAACCAGGAGTTGGCTACATGCCAAGAGCATTCCCAAAGCCTTATGGGCGGAGGGAATGGCATGTGCCACCCATGTGATCAACCGGCTACCTCTGAGTCCCAACAGGATGGTGTCTCCACACCAACTCATGTTCGGGGAGAAGCCAGATGTGAGTCACATGAGGGTGTTTGGCTCTACCTGCTTTGTGCACGTTCCAGAGGTGAAGAGAACCAAGTTGGAGCCGAAGGCGAGGAAGTGTGTCTTTATCGGCTACGACGAGAGGAAGAAGGGATGGAAGTGCATGAACCTGCAGACCCACAAGTTCGTCATCTTGCGCGATGTTGTGTTTGACAAACTGATCTCGTATCAGGGAGTCTCTTCTGTGGTGCTGCCGGAGAGTGGAGAATCAAGCAGGGAAGGACAAGAGAGAGTCACTGAGGACTCTATGGTGGAGTTGGAGGTATCTCCAAGTGCCCCATCACCATCTGGCTCAAGGGGAGCATCTGGCTCAGGGGGAGCATCTGGCTCAGGGGGAGCTTCTGGCTCAGGTGGAGCTTCAAGCTTTAGAAGCAGGGGGAGCGCTGCTTCAAGAGAAGTTGAAGGAGGAGCTGGAGAGGAGGAGTCTACCGGAGCGGTAGATAGTGGCCAAGCCTTGAGGAGGTCGAAGAGGACCATCGTCCCGCCTGCTCGATATAAGGAGGGGAACTTCGTGAGTTTGGTCTCTTGCTTCTTCGCAGGACCACTCGACGAGAGGGAACCTGCCCGCTTTGAAGATGCTGTTGGCACCAAGGAGTGGGATGTGGCCATGGACGAGGAGATGGAGGCCCTGAAGAAGAACGAGACATGGGACCTTGTTCCCATGGTGGAGGGCATCAAGCCTGTCACCTGCAAGTGGGTGTACAAGGTGAAGAAGAGAGCTGATGGAGAAGTGGAGCGGTACAAGGCTAGGCTTGTCGCTCGAGGTTTCTCACAAACCTATGGAGAGGACTATGAGGAAACCTTCAGTCCTGTGGTGAAGATGATGTCGGTGAGGACGGTCATTGCCCTAGCAGCGTGCAGAGGGTGGAAGTTGTGACAGCTGGACGTGAAGAACGCATTTCTATACGGAGAGATAGACAAGGACATATTCATGGTGCAACCACCTGGATACGTGTCCAAGTCTCAGCCACGTCATGTCTGCAAGCTGAAGAAGGCCCTCTATGGGTTGAAGCAGGCGCCGAGGGCCTGGTATGGGAAGATTGCAGAGTATCTGCAGTTCTGTGGTTACGACGCCTCAGACTCAGACTCTAGCATGTTTTTGAAGAAGAGTGGAGATCTTCACGTACTGGTGCTGCTGTACGTCGACGACATGATCGTGATTGGGAACAACAGTGAAGAGGTCGCGGCGCTGAGACAACAGCTAGCCATCCGGTTTGAGATGAAGGATCTTGGTGAACTGCACCATTTCCTTGGACTTCAAGTGGAGAAGAGAAGTGGCGAGCTGCTCGTGACCCAGAAGGCGTATGCCGAGAAGATCGTCGAGAGATTCGGCATGAAGGAAGGGAAGAGAAGCTCCGTTCCACTAGAGGTTGGGCTGAAGCTTCGGAAGGAAGAAGGGAGGATTCTTCCTGATCCGAAGATCTTTCGGGCACTGGTGGGGAGCCTTATCTATCTGACCATCACAAGGCCGGACATCGCCTTTGTTGACGGTCGAGTGAGTCGGTACATGCAGGAGCCGCGGAAGCCTCATCTGGAGGCAGCCAAGGGAATATTGAAGTATGTTAAGGGGACCCTGGAGATGGGGTTGTTCTATGGAGGGAGGACCGACTTCAAGCTGCATGGCTACACAGATGCAGATTACGCTGGTGACGCTGATGACCGCAAGTCGACATCAGGTTATGTGTTCATGTGTGGAGCCACTGCCATCTCGTGGTGCAGCAAGAAGCATGACTCCATTTCCCTCTCCACCACTGAGGCCGAGTACAAGGCGTCATCCTTAGCAGCTCAGGAGTGTGTCTGGATGAGGAGGCTGGTGGAAGATGTGGATGAGAAGGTCAGCGGACCTACTGTGCTGCGTGGCGACAACGAGAGCACTCTGAAGCTGGCAACCAACCCAGTGTGTCACGCAAGGACAAAGCACATAGAGATCGAGCACCACTTCATCCGAGAGAAGGTGTTGGATGGCTCGCTTGCGGTGGAGCACGTGCGGAGTGAAGAGAACCTCGCAGACATATTCACGAAGCCCCTATCTGCGGGGTCGTTCAAGAAGATTCGCGCTTGCCTCGGAGTCATCCCTGAAGCTCACTTCAAGGGGGAGTGTTGAAGTTGTGAAGTGAGAAGAGGGGGAGGTGGCAGGCGAGTGGAGCAGGGAGGCTGCCGAGTGGAGGAAGCTTGGAGGGGCGAGTGGGAGGTGGCCAGGCGAGTGGAGGAAGAGTGTGTTGTGCGAGTGGACTGCCATATGGAGTTGGTGAGTGGATTTTCTTGTGCCTGTCGAGTGGAGTGATTGTGAGGGTGGCTGCTAAGAGGAGTTGCCAAGCAATGTTGGTGGGCTGCCTTGTGCGAGTGGGAGAAGTGGAGAGGGGGTGCTGCCATGATGAAGTGGCGAGTAGAAGTGAGGGGGAGGTGTTGTTGCCGAGTGGAGCAGGAGGAGGGGGTTGCCATGTGATGTTGGCGAGTGGAAGTGTAGGGGGCTGCTGGGGTGTTGCGAGTGGGAGGTGCGAGTGCACTTGTGTTGTGCTTGCCGAGTGGAGAGAGTGATGTGACATGTGCATGCAAAGGTGGTGTGCGTGTGCATGCAAAAGAATACCCCCCCCCCCCCCCCCCCCTCAACCCTACCCTCATTGTGTTTTTCCTATAAATACCCCCCCCCCCCCCAGTGTAAAAGCTAATGCGAATGCGAAGAGAGAGAGAGAGAGAGAGAACTTGAAGAGAGAGAAACTTCAAGTGAGTGAGAGTGGGAGTGTGCCTACACCCCAAGAGGTCCAACCCCAACCCGCACCCAGCGAGAGGTGGAGAGTGCAGGGTTGAGTGTGTTGCGAAGTGGAGAGTGGAGAAGCGGACCTTGTCCGCGACAAGTTTTTTGTTTTCATATATTTCAGCTGACGTGATTCAAGGTGTATGCACCTTGTAGTTAGCTTCTCTTTGTAATTCTATTGCCTAGTATAAAGAGTTCTTCGTTGTTTGTTCATCATTGGTGCACTTGATTAGAAGCACACAAAAATTTAACATCTCCTTCATTCACGATGATAATGTCCAAGTACACCATGTTTCCGGCCATGGTAGCAGTCCTCCCCGCGAGGGCTTCTGCTCCAAGCCTAGATCTAAAACTATTTGCTATAAGCAACCAGATGCTGATTTCCCACATCTACCATTGCCTCGAGTTGCTATAAATTGCCTCCACTTGTGTCATTCTATAAAAAAATGGAGCACGGATTAATCTTAGTATCAAAAAGATAAAACTGATGATGATAATTTATGGGATAACCAGTAATCCTCTCTTGACACTAAATAACGTAAGGAAAACGCATTAGTCCCTACCAATATGTTAATTATTCCCTGTAAAGTCAAATTCCAATTTCAATTCTTACCTATATTTCAATTACATAATTGCCAATTTAAATTCTTGTATTTTGATTTTTGAATTAACAAGAAATTTGGAATTGGCTAAATTCCAATTCATGAGAAAGAGGAAATTGAAATTAAGTCAATTCAAATTCCTACCTTTTAATTTCTTCCAAACAAAGTGTAGCATCTCCGTTGCAACGACCGTATAGTATAGTTTTGACCGAGCCCAACATCATACACTCGTCACAATAGCATCATTATAAAATGATTTAATAACAACAAGACTCATCAAAGCTAAACAGACTTGCACAACCAAAACTAAAATCATAACCCAAAATTTGTCCACATCTATAATAAGTAACCAAGAGATTCATCGGGACCTTACAAAATATCTTCCATGACATATCAAATACATCAATTATCATAAGCAACCTCGGCTCGCAGGCCGGAACAAAAGGAAAGGAAAGTACAACAAAGAATGAGAGGAGAGAACACTTAGTGAGGCTTGACTTTTATAGATGGCTAGTGCACTCCAACATTGGAATCTTTCACCGCAACCAAATAAAAAAAAGTGGTATACGAGAGTCAGCTATGAGCTGACCACAAATACATAACCACCTCACTCCTCCTAGCCGTCCTAGCGGACCCCGAGGGACCACATCACCATGCAAGTCAACCCATCGTATGCATATGCAAAACATATTAAAATGCATAATAAGCACTAGTCTACATTTCACAAACAACAACCATGTCACTAGGTAGAGCATCAAATTAAATGGGCCTAACATGCAACACATATGCAATCGGCTATTACTCACTGCACCTTAATCACGTGTACGATTCTAACAGACCATCAAACATAATCACATCACACACAAATCATCTACTCACATAAATCTACAATTCATAACATATAACGGGTTTGGATACAATATCTCCTATACAGTCCTCATGACCACTACCTCTATATCATAATAGCTCAAAGCATATGAGTAGACATCATGAGTAAAGTCTCCTGCCCTACATGGTGACATTACCCAAGAATTCTCTCCACACTTCTAACAAACATATGTATGACGACATCATGCATAAAGTCCCATGGCCTTATTGGCGGAAATCCACACGAATTACCAATGCCTCTGGGACACTACCCAATTTGTATATGATGGCATTATGAGTAATGGCTCTTGGTCTTATATGACGACAATACTCACAAATTCACTCGCCATTACATCCATAACACTATTCTAAATGTGGCTGAAAGATAAGGCTTGTTGTCTAATCACCTAAATGGGGGGTGAATAGGTGTTTTAAAAAAATGATATTTTATTTTTAAGTATCTACTTATATTCACAACAAGACAACACAGAAGCACAATCCACAACACAGTACACCAAGATATATAGTGGTTCCCCAATTATGGGTACATCCACTTCCCCCCTTCACTTATCTAGCAGAGTGCTAGCTTAGGCCAACTCCTCCAAATTTCTCAGATCAAATGATCTTACACTCAAAGTCCTTGACTCCTACAACTCAGGAACAACAATACCTTACCTCAGACCTTTAACACAAGGTCCTACAACTCAGATCTCGAAATACAAGATCCTACACTCAGGCCAAAAGCAGCCCTACCTCAATCTCTGCAACAAGAGATATACACTCAGATCTTATCAAAGACCCTACCTCAGATAACTATGATCCTACAACTCAGATTCCTAATGGAATCCTATAACAAACTCAGATCCAAGAAGGATCCTACAATTACAAAGAGTTTATAGAAAAACTTTAGTCTTCAATAGAAGCTCTGTGAAAGCTTCTTCTTCCTCAATTAACCTTTGAATATATCTGCTTGAAATGGATTTGGCTGGATCAAAAACACTTACTTAAAAGAGGAATATTCTTCAATAAAAGAATAGATCTTGTTGAGTCTTGGAAGAAATCTTCTCAAATTTGCAGTGACTATAGACTGAACAGAATTCTATAGCTTAATCTTTGCAAAATACTTGCACATAAAATATTTCTCAGTGTATACATGTGTGCGTTCTTTTTAAATGTATGTATATGTGTATCTTGTTCATTTTTCATATCCCTTTATGTAGAAGACTGGATCGGCAGTGGCCTTGGTTCAGAAAAAGAAAGCTCCAACGACTAGAATTTTTTCCTAAGGAAGTCCTTTAAAAGATGACAATCTGAAATCAATGAGTATAATCTATTTCCTCTTAAAGCACCTTGAATATTGTAGCAAAAAGTGGTATTCAAATCAATTTGAATGTATGCGCAATTTGTGGCTTGATTTTAGCATAAGGCCATTAGAACATGCTTCTTGCCGATAATATAGTTTATCCAGTCGATATAATCTTTCAGCACTTGTAGTCGATAAAATCCTTCAGTACTTATAGTCATGATGTAGTCGACATTCACCCATCTTATAAGCATAACCTGATGCAATCCATACTTCAGCAATCAATCCTGGAAGGATGCTTCTGTCACAGTCTGGACGATGCAGTCGATAAAACAGGTAGTCTTCCAGTCGATGCAGTCGACAAATTACTTAACTATCTAGTCGATGTAGTCGATAAATTACTAACTGTCTAGTCGATGCAGTCAACAAATGACTTAGCTTTCAGTCGATGCAGTCGATATTTTCCTTAGTCATTCAGTCAATGCAGCCAACATTTGACTTAAGCTAAACTTTGCTTCTCCCTTTAATTTCTTTTATCCATGCTCCTTTTCCTCATGATAATGACATGTCTAATATAGGATTAGATCATAGGTCAACAAAAGTTTTGCACTTTAAGGGATTACAAGAGAAAAAGCCTGTTTTGGTGACCATATGCCTAATATTATATTAGCCTAGCATTTTTGGTGTACCTGTCACATCAAAACTCATACAAGCATCAAATGCAAGATGTTTATTACCATCGTAAGGCTTTCTTCAAATCAGGAATCTTGTAGACAATATTCCCAACAATCTCCCCCTATTTGAAGAAGTCAGAACCTCATATGATAATAGACATATAGACATAAAAGTTATAATCAAGATAGAAATACTTAGATAGCAAGAACATTCTGGATTATATAAATAAATATGTTCATACATTATGAAGTTCAATAATAAGATAAATAAGTGCAATTCAACAAAAGTTTTAAGCAAACTCTAAGATTTTTCAGCTCTCTCCAGCTTTCCTCTTTTGTCTTTGGAAGTATCCCAGGGACTTTGGAATGTATCTAGAGGAGGAGGTGGTCCATTTGGATGATTCCTCCCGTGAATCCTCCTCTTTGCATCCTGCTTTTCATATTTGTCCCACTTAACTGAACCATAATATCTAGAGATATTGATGCCTAGCTTTCCAAAGTTCTCCCATGTGTACAAGATGATGGTCTTGGACTCAGGGCTCTAAACTTCATAATCAGGTAAGCTTTGTATTTCTACCTTCCATCTTTGTCTCGCCATCATTTCTTCTTCAGTTGGGACAATCTTCCTCTTGTGGATGAAGATGGTCCTTCTTGATTAGCTGGAGAAGAATAGACATAATCATTCCAAGATTCTGCATAATTAGCTGGAGGAATGTAATCAAAAGCAGTTGTTGTTGTTGATTCTGGTTCTGGAGAGTAAGTCCATGGTGATTAATCTAGGGCCTCCACAGTGGCATTGGATACCCATACAACTTGTTGAACTGTTTGGTAAGTGATGCTCTTCTCCCCCTATCTGATTTCTTCAAATATATGTTTGCGGATGACTTAGTCATTTCATTTTGTTGTACAGTGGCATCTACATCATTTCCAGCTTTCATGAAGAAATGGAGTGTTTGAGCATTCAAATGGTGCATTTCTTCTTGAACATTTGTAATCTTTGCATTCATCTCAGTCCTCAGTTCTTGGACTGTTATGTGCACAAAGCCTTCAATTTGGCTCCTTTGATTGTCCAGTAGGACTTTCATTTGAGCAAGTAAAGAACCATGAGGTACTTCACTTGGTGGTGGAGATTGAAGCTTTGGCTCTTCTGCATCAGCATTTTGAGATGGACCTATATGAGGCTCGTAGTACTCATAGAAGCAATCAGGGGTGGAGGCTTGAGAATTGAGCTTTGGAGTTTCTGGCTCTTCCAACACACTCTTACCTTTCCATAGAACTATCTCCATTCCTGTGGAGGCTAGTTCTTCTTCTTCTTCTTCTTTTTTAATTATTTTCTTGATGACCTGGTTAACTTCTCTCAGGTCAAGGTCATTCTGGGCAGAGTCTTGTTGAAAGTATCTAGTTGTCTACCTAAATTGCCTAGAGGGGGGGAGGGGGTGAATAAGTGAGTTCTATTGCATTTAGCGGAATTAAAATAGTTTAGAAAAATATGCACACATAACAAGAAAAAGTACACAGCACATGCACAAAGATATATAGTGGTTCCCCGTAATGGGTACGCCCAATTTCTCGCCTCGCCTATCTAGCACTTCAGGCTAGACTCAGCTACTTCACAAAACTCAGATTTCAACAAATCTTACACCTCAGAGTCTTCAACTCCTACAAGCTCGGAGACAGCATCTTCTACAAAATCTCGGAGAACAACCTCTCCTACACTCGATCCTCTAAACTTGGATATAAGAAACTCGGAAGTGAAACTTCCTACAAGAGATGTGAAATGATTTCTTTACAAGCTAAAGATTGAGAACAATCTTCTTGAAATCTCAGAGAGGTTCTACTTCAGATCTGAGAGAAACAATTCTTTTTCCTTGCTTGAGAATGAAACTTGAACTTCAAAAGATTGAAGGAGAAGAATGCTTGATCTTGAAAAAGCTTGATCTGAACTTGAGAATCAACTAGATCTTGAGGAAACTTGGAGTTTTTGAGATCAGTGATCTAGTCGATAATTTTCTTTGAGTGATCTAGTCGATACTCATTTGTCGGCAACAAGAGCTTCTTTTGCGAGAAAGAGAATGAGCCGACAGAGAATAATGCGATTTTTTATTTCTGTTCATGATTAGGGTTTAAAGAATTAACCCTTAACAATATATAGGGATTCCTCTTCTAACAGCTAGAACGAGGCTTCTGGATAGACCACCACGTGTACTGTACATGACAGAAGCCCTAAATGGAAAGCCGTCGACATATCGAAAAGAAAAGGCTGCTAAGTCCATTCGTCGAGTATACTCGTGACATCTCTGGAATACTCGACGAATTACACTTAACCACTCGACGAAAAATACTTGCTTAGATTTGAAACAGAAAGATACTTCACTTCAGTGATTATGAGACTTCTCGAGATTACTCGACGAATTCGTCGAGTATTCACATGACATCACTAGATCACTCAATGAATTTTACTTGGCTAAATTGAATAATATGAAATTAGACTTTCAGAGAACAGTCGAGTAAACTCGACGAATTGGTCGAGTGCTCACGTGATATCTTGATGAATGAAACGAGTCTTCATATTAGTACTCAACGAATTTTACTTAGAACATTCTTATTGATCCAGAATCCAGAATTAATACAGCTACTTCTTGATTTATCCTTGCACTTGGAAATGAAGTACACCCTAATAGAGAGATTACACATGGATCAACACTATGTCCAATACAATAAAGAATTATATTTCATAGTCCTGTGTTTTATGACCCGTTGTAATCTGACATTGTTTGTACTTAGCAATTAATAGTCCTGCACAGACATAACTAAAATATAGTATCAAATACAAAATCAATTCATCTTAGTTCAAGGGGGACTTCTTCAAATCAAAGTTATTGTGGATACAATTCCCATCAATCTCCCTCTATTTGAAGAAGTCAGAACCCTATGTATTAAGTTGAATTGCACAGAGAATAATAAGCACAAACACAGAAAATGATAAAGTGAATTTGAAATTAAAACTAGATCATCAAAACATTAACATCTATATAAATGTTCTTAAGGGGGTTTCACAATTCACACAACATTTTACTAAGGCATCTTAGCCTTCTGCCTTTGGCTTTTCTCCAATTGCCTGTCAACATAAGCATTTGGCTTTGGATAGTATTTGGGAGGAGCAGGAGGTGCATCAGGATTGTTGTGGCCATACTTTCTAAAATGAATCTTCCTCTTTATCTTAGCAGCATCATGCTTGTTCAGTTCTTCTTGGCTGTAATGATTCCGAGGCAGCTCATTTGAAATGTTGATCAAGTTGAATGTGTCCAGGATAATTACTTTTGAAGTATGACTCCATATT
Source organism: Dactylorhiza incarnata (assembly GCA_033032865.1). Lineage (NCBI taxonomy): Eukaryota > Viridiplantae > Streptophyta > Magnoliopsida > Asparagales > Orchidaceae > Dactylorhiza > Dactylorhiza incarnata. The sequence continues at coordinate 3,349,576 of JAWHQI010000278.1, read as the reverse complement.
TCAGCAACTTCTCTCCTTTCTTCAGCAACTTCTCTTATTTCTATACCAGCTTCTCTTCTCTCATAAGGATCTGATTTGTGAGCAGAAGGACCTTCTCTAGATTTTCTTTTCTTTAGAAAAGGAACTTCCACCTCAGAATCGGACCAAACATTGTTATAGAGAGGTGGAGGAGCATAAGGTTCTGCCTGAGGTAGCCCTGAGCCTTCAACATTATCAAACTAAGGAGGAACTGACATTGGCCCTGTTAACTCTTCATGAAGCTGCTTGAAATTTTGATAATTGAATACATTTTCCTCATGTATTTTGCTTCTCAATTCACGACTTAGCTCTTTGTTAGGTATTATAGCCACAATATCCTTGATTTGAAGAAGTGCCCCTTGAACTAAGATGAATTGAAGTTGTATTTGATATTATATTTTAGTTATGTGTTTGCAGGATATTCCTATGTACAAACCAATGTCATGTTTCAATGAGTCATAAAACACAGGCCTATTGATGAGTCCCAATTATATACACATTTATGGACTCATCTAGGCCGATTATCTAGTCTATGCACTACACTTTAGGCCTGTTTTCGTTCATATTTGATATTCCAAGCTATGTGCACTTTAAAGCCCATTTCGTTGTATTTTCATGTTTATCTTACTCATGCTTCATGTCGCAATTCAATTTCTATATTTGAGAATGTGTGGAATGCCCATTTACGTGGCCTGACGATCTTTCATGTTGATACGGGGGTTGTGCAAGTGTTCCGGGGCGCAAAAACTGCACAGGAACACTGCGCACGACCACTGGACATAGTGCGCACGACCACTGGTCGTGCGCTAGTGATCGTGCATTAATTCCCACCTAAAAAGTGGTCTGACTAGCAATACGCACGACCACTGGACATAGTGCGCACGACCACTGGTCGTGCGCCATTGATCGTGCGTTAATTCTGCACCTGTCTATAAATAGCTGCTCCGCGAAAACAGCCGGAACTTCTTCGTTTCTAGGTCTTTTCCAGGGCCATTTTTTGCGTTTTTTCGTTCTAAGCCTCCTTTATTCATCTAGGGACTTCAAGGAAGAGATTGGATCTTACTTTCATCATCAAGGAAGGTTTGAATAGCATTGGACATCGCCGGGTCGTGACACGAAGAAGACGGGCCATTGGGAGGAAGTGACAACCCTCCTTTACCCCGGACGCAGTTGAGGACCGAGTTTGGACGCGGATTGACAACCCAGCGATTCCTACCGTGAATCCCTACAAGGCTTCGGAGTTGGTCGATTCTCTTACTCTTTATTCCTTTGAAATGATGTTTGTATGTTAAACTCTCTATTTTGTGGATGAAGAACATGATAAATTCAGATCTTTAACTTTTATTTCATGTTTATGAAATTCCTTTTGATTTATTCATGTGTATGAGGCGCACTATTGTCATTCATTTTATCGATTTCATTCCGCGTTACCATCCTCCATCCCGCCATCATGTTCGTGTGCCGCACTAGCAATTGCTAGTGGCGTGCTTGTTGACGAGGTGCTTGCGACCCTCATTCCGCCGGTGCGATTCACTCCATCTGCTTGCCTACTCGTCCATCCGCCTAGCGAAGTAGTGCGCTCAAGGCCTACGTAGTTTCCATCCCGCCAAGCGAAGCATTGCATAGCGGCATTGCATAGGAGTAGTTGTAGCTTTTTCTCTTTATTTTCCACAAACCAAATCAACCCCCGTGTCCGCAATTCATCTGACCCAAAGGACTTCGATCTCAAGTCCTTCCTCGAACGTTAACTCCACCTTACTGTGTTCCTTGAGAGATTCAATACTTGGGGATTTACTTCCTCTTATTATTACTTGACAACGACCGGTTCACTGCCGTTCGGATCGCAGTCTCGCTACCGCCTATAGTGGTGTGCAGGATTTGTGCATCACCTATGCAATGTAATTCCTCATTGTGTAGACCAAGGTGTTGACTCATGTGAAATCTCTCTATTAGGATGCACTTCATATTCAAACACTAAGGAAAAGTCAAGAAGGAGCAGATGTTGTGTTCTGGATTGGAAGAAAAATTATCTAAGTAATTTTCATCGAGTACTCTCGAGAAGTCTCGACTAATTCTTCGATACATCTCATGAGGACCTACACAGTTCATTTGAGTTTACTCGAAAGGTTGCTGATAAAGTTGTTCAAGTCTTTTTGGTCGAGTAATCCAGTGTTCACTCGAGAACACTCGACGAATTCGTCGAGTGGTCAGTTGATTTCTCTTGAACACTCGTCGAATTCGTCGAGCGCTCTCAAGAAGTTCTCGAGTGGTCTAAGTTAAAGATTCTTCCCGTCTCAACTTTCATCTAAGTTCTTTTTGTCGAGTTATCAAGAAGTTTTCGTCAAGTAGTTAAGTGAATTCGTCGAGTAGTCCAAAGACTTCACGAGTTTACTCGACAAATGAAGACAAATGGCTTTCATTTTCGAGATCGCTGACGGCTTTCCGTTAAGGTTTTCACCATGTACAGTACACGTGGAGGTCCTTCCTTAGATTTCGCTTCTAGTCGTTAGAGAAGGATTGTTATAAATACTTAAGGGTTATTTCATCTAACCCTAATTGTGCCTATTATTAGAAATCGCAAATCGTCCATGTCGGCTTTCTTCTCTCTCGCAAAAGACATTCCTGCTGCCGACAACTTTCTGGCACGATCCTTCTCAATGAAAAGATTCAACAATATCTTTTATTTCAGATACCCTCAAGTTATTTTCAAGGAAGAAGAAGATCTATTTTCAGATCTGAAGAAGAAAAATCTCTTTGAGATTTTAGAATATTGTCTTTCAATCTAAAGTTTTGTAAAAACCCTTTTACAACTTTTGTAGGAAATTGTACTTCCGAGTTTTTGTAGATCCTAGTTTAGAGGATCGAGTGTAGGAAAGGTTGTTCTCTGAGATTTTGTTGGAGAGGTTGTTCTCTGAGTTTGTAGGAGTTGTATACTCCGAGTTGTAAGATTTGTTTAAATCTGAGATTTTTGAAGTAGCCTAGTCTAGCCAGAAGTGCTAGATAAGTGAGGCGGGAAAGTGGACGTACCCATTCCGGGGAACCACTATAAATCCTTGTGTTTGTGGTGTGTGCTCATCTTCTGTGTGCTTTGTTTCATAAGTTTTTAATTCCACATAAAGCCATAGAATTCACCTATTCACCCCCTCTAGGTGAGTACTTTCAATTGGTGTTGGGTATTGTATCCACAATAACCTTGATTTGTAGAAAGTCAACTATGAACCAAGATTGAATTGCTTATGTATTTGATATGTTTCTCTAGTTTTGTCTTGCAGGTTCACATTGCTAAGTGTAAACCAATGTCAGGTCACAGTGGGTCAATGAGCACAGTCTCTTACAATGTAATTCCTCATTGTATGAGATATGGTGTTGACTCATATGTGATCTCTCTATTGGGATGCACTTCATGATCAAGACAAAGGAAGCTAAGGTCTTGGAGGTGTAGCTATTCTCAGAGAAAAGTTTAAAGAATTTCTTCTAAGTGTATTTCTCGAGAAGCTAAGTGTTTTTCTCGAGAAATATGAAGAGCTCTTGAAAAACCCCTTTGATTTTCTCGAGAAGTTCTTTTCAGCTTAAGTCTTCGAAGGAAATCCAAATTTCTCGAGAAGCTATCTTTATTTCTCGAGAAGTCTGTAGTGCTCTCGGAAAATCCTTTGATTTTCTCGAGAAGCCTTCTTTGCTGATATTCTCCGAGAAAATCTTTCCTCTCGAGAAGTTGATTCGATTTCTCGAGAAGTTCTTGTTTCTTCCGAAAAGTTTATTTTATCTTATTTCTCGAGAAGATCCTTGTTCTCGAGAAATCCTCTTTTCTTTCTCGAGAAGCTCTGACAATTTATTTGAAAGCCGTTTTCCGAGATCCAGCTGAGATTTCTCGAGAAGTCTCCTTTCTCTCGAGAAATCTGTTTCTCGCTTTTTAATTCCGTTTTTGCCGACTTCTGTTATCCGTCTGATTGACGTGACTCCTTTTCTAGCTTAAGGCTTAAATATTCTATTTAGACCTTCTCCTATAAAAAGGCTCTCTATCTTAAGATCTTAAGAAGATTCATTTTTTTTCCTTTCTGACTCTCTCTCTCTGATTCAAGAAGTCGCAAAGTGCCGTGCGAGTCGCCCTCGTTGGAGATTGTTCAGAAGTTTCGTTTTCTCATCTCCAAGTGGAAGAATAGATTCGATCGATCGTTGCTTGATTCTCTCTCTGAATTCTATTGGATCGATTCGAATTCTAGAAGATCAGATCTGAGTCATTTGGATCTTCCTCATCGACATCAATTCAAATCCATTCCAATTTCAAGGAGGAAGAAGAAGCCTAAAGAGTTTTTCAGATCTGATTGTGATTGATAAGTATCATATCATCTCTTATTTTCATTTGATTGTAGGAGAAATTTTCTCCGAGTTGTAGGAGCTTTGTTCTCCGAGTTGTAAGAGAGGTATTCTCTGAGATTGTAGGAGATTTGTCTCCGAGATTGTAGGAGTTTTGACTCTGAGGTTGTAGGATCTTTCTTGATCCGAGATTTAGTGAAGTAGTCAATTCTAGCGGTGGTGCTAGATTGGCGAGGCCGGCAAGTGGAGTACCCAAGAACGGGGAACCACTATAAATTTCTTGCTTCGTCTGTGATTGTGTTTTGCTTTATCTGTGTTCTTTATCATCAAGATTTTATTTCCGCAAAAGACGCAATTATCACCTATTCACCCCCCTCTAGGTGATTTAGGTTAGCAATTAGATATTTCAATTGGTATCAAAGCAGGTTGTTCGTTGCTAGGTTAACACCTTGAACAAGATCCCTTCAATCTATTTGCTATCAATCATGGAAAAGTGCAAGGAATCTTCCTCGTTGAAATTGCCTATATGCACCAAGGGTAACTTCCCCATGTGGAAAGAGAGAGTGAAATTCTACATGGAGGCCGCAGATCCAAGAATCTTCCAAGTCGTGGAAGAAGGCCCTCATGTGCCTATGACTGCTTCTACAATTGACCCTCTCCGAAGAGTGCCTAAGAAGATGATGGATTTAACCAAGGATGAGATCGCTCTCGTTGCCTTGGATAAAAAGGCGAAGAACATTATTGCCAGTGCAGTGGACGATTCAATGTTGCAAAACCTAATTCACTGCAAATCTGCCAAAGATATGTGGACTTCCTTACTCGTTCTTATGGAAGGCACCGAAGAAGTAAGAGATGACAGAAGATCTCTTCTGAATCAGGAGTACGAAGCATTCAAACAGGGTAAGAAGGAATGCATTGCAGATGCATATGAAAGATTCTTTAAAATAGTAAATGGCTTAAAGAATTATGTTCGGGAATTTACTAATGGAGAACGAAATGACAAGTTTCTGCGATCCCTAACAAAAGATTGGGATAGTGAGATAGTTGCTATCAGGGAGTTCGGAAAGCTACCAAATCTAGACCCTCAGAATCTGTTTGGGAAATTATTATCCCATGAGCTTCAAATGAACATTCGCAAAACAGAAGAAGATGGGAATAGAATCTCTAGCAAGGAAAGGACCTTGGCTTTGAAGGCCGAGAGTTCCAGAAAGAGCAGAGCATTATCTCCAGTTAGAGCTTTAGAATCTGATGAAGAAGAAGAATCAGAAGCCGGCTCCTCCAATTCTGAAATGACTGATGGGGAGTTCTCTCTAATCTCCCGACAGTTTAAGAAACTGCTGAATAAAAGAAGGCAAATGAGGAACAAGCCATCTTCCTCAGATTATAGACACTCACATCGTGAAGGCGATTACTATAAGAAAGGCTCAAGCACAAATGACAGGTATTAATCCAAACCGAACAAACATACTTCTACTGACATTATTTGATATTGTTGTAATAAGCCAGGGCACATGATCGCTGAATGCCCTCATAAAAAGAAAGAGGGTGGAAGAAAAGACGTGAAGAAATCCACTAATGGAAGAAAGAAAAATGAAAGAAGTTTGGTAGCCAAGAAGGCTAAAACACTAAGCGACAGTGATTCAGATAAATCAAGCACTGAAGAAGAAGCATACTTTGGGCTTATGGCCATGACAGATGATGAAGAAGAACCCCCATACACTGGGAAGGTAAATTCTCACACTATGCTATCTGATTCGGATTATGCTTCTGCTGAACAAAAAGATTATCTCTCTGATGATGAATCTAAACTCATGACCCAATACACCGAAATGCTCAAGAGCTTTGACAAGTGCCGAAGGATTGTCAAATCTCAGACCAAGGAAATTATGTCTCTTAAGGAAATGGAAACCAATTTGAGAAAGGAAGTTGAACAACTTTCTTCCTTCAAAGAGGAAGTCCAAGTCTTAAAAGACAAGATCAAAAGCTCGGATGAGCTCCTTGATCGGAGAGCGAACTCTATCAAAGTTTTGGAAGAACAGCTAGCCGCTGAACGAAAGCTAGTTGAAAAGTTTTCACAACCCAAAACAATTCTTCCGCTCATTGATAGATTCACTGCTCAAGCAAGTACTAGTGGATTAGGTCATGTGGCAGGTCCTAGTAACACTACTAAGGGCACACATGCCAATAAGAAATTCATGAATGCTAAGAAAGCCTCCATTGAAGAGAAAGGGAAAGCCCATCAAAAACATGTACCATTTCAGAAAGTTATTTTTCCCTCAAACAATTATGACATGCAAAGCACTTATGGTCACTTGACCCGACCAATTAAGTTTGGACCTGTCAATGACTATAAGGGATGGACTAGTCCCCGAAACTTCGGAGATAGTGTTTTCAAAGCATCTCATGAAGAGATAAATCTAAGAGATTATGGTCCTTACGTTCACGGACATAATGAGAAGAAAGCACCAATTGTAAAGGCTGTTGCACTCAAGCCTAATGAGGTAGCACTACCTTGTGTGTGCTGTACTCACGAAGTATCCACTTCTAGAAAGAATGCTCCTGCTAAATCTTACATTCAAAAAGATCAGCAGGAGAATACAAAGAGAAGGTACAACAGGTTTAAATGTTGGTGCTGCGGCAAAACGGGTCACTTTGCCGTGGATTGTTGGTTCAATGTTTCTTATGCTTATAGACCACAAGTTAACATTGCAAGGAAGACCACTCGCAATGTTAACATTCAATGTGGATCTCAACTAACAAGGGACCAAGGACCCAAATTTGTTTGGGCTCCTAAGGCAAGATAATCTGTTCTTGCAGGTATGTCCAAAGGCCAACAAAAATCCTATCTGGTATTTGGACAGTGGTTGTTCTCGGCACATGACCGGGACTAGAAGTCTATTGCAAAATTATACTCCAGTTGTGAATGGACCAAAAGTTATTTTTGGGGGGTCAGACCATGGAGTTACAAAAGGCTATGGTATGATCTCTAATGGCAATGTATCTTTTTCAGATGTGGCTTATGTGGAAGGATTAGAACATAATCTGATAAGTATAAGCCAACTCTGCGATAAAGGATACATAGTCGATTTTCGTAAAGATAAGTGTCTGATAAAGTCGGCAGAGAATTCTGAAACGATTTTATCAGGGACTCGCTGTAGGAACATCTTTTGCTTAAATTTTCTATGTTTATCTTCTTCTACACCAGTGTGTCTTTTAGCCAAAGATAGTGCATCTCTTGTCGATCAATGGCACAAGAGACTAGCACATATAAATTTTAAAACTATTAATAAACTATTTTCGCAAAACTTAGTGCGCAATGCGCCAAATGTTAAGTGCGTTAAAGATAGACCTTGTCATGCATGCATAAAAGGCAAGCAAACAAGAGCTACCTTCAAGAGCATTATTGGCAAAGATTCTAACAGGTGTTTATACCTGCTTCATATGGACTTGTTTGGTCCGTTGCAAATTAGAAGCTTAGGAGGTAAGTCTTATACATTGGTTATTGTGGATGATTACACACGTTTTGCATGGGTATTCTTTCTAAAACACAAGTCAGATACTTTCGACATTTTCACAAGCTTTGTTAAGCAAACCCAGAATGAATTTAACTGTTCAGTGGTCAAAATCAGAAGTGATCACGGAACAGAATTTGAATCTGGAGCTATGACAGACTTTTGTGAAAGCCTTAGTATCTTTCATGAGTTTTCCTCTCCCCGGACTCCACAACAAAATGGAGTAGCCGAGAGAAAGAACAGAACACTCATTGAGGCTTGCAGAACTATGTTGAGTGATTCCTCATTACCAGAATATTTCTGGGCTGAAGCTGTCAATACTGCCTGCCACGTGCAAAACAGAGCACTCATAAATAAGAACCATGAAAAGACTCCTTATGAACTTTTAAAGGGCAAGAAACCAACCATTTCTTATTTCAAAATATTTGGCAGCAAATGCTTTGTACTAAACAATGGAAAGCATTACAAAACTAAGTTTAGCGAAAAGAGCTTTGAAGGTATTTTCGTAGGCTATAGCAGCCATAGTAAAGCTTATCGTATTTTTAATAAGAAAACTCTGGTTGTAGAAGAGTCTATTAATGTTGTATTTGATGAGACGAGCATGCTTCAAAGCAGCTCTTCTAGTTCTTCTATTGAAGTTGCAGGTTCAAAGTTGCAAGATACACTCTTGCATAAGCCAGTTAAAGACGACGCTCAAACCTTTGTCAAGATTACCCCCCTAACCTCAACTGAAGAGGAAATTCACCTTGATGAAGAGCCAACTCCAGTGGAAGAAATTGTTCCAGTAACAGAACAAGTAGTTCCTGGTGTTCCAATTGATGCGAGAAATCTTGAATTCAGACATCTGAGGGATCACCCTATTGATCAAATCATAGGAGATCCTCATGAAGGCATTAGAACAAGAAGAGGTACTACTAACGAAAATTTGCATTTGAGCTTTCTTTCACAGGTAGAACCAAAGAAATTTCAAGAAGCAAATGAAGACCCACACTGGATTATTGCAATGGAAGAAGAATTAAACCAATTCAAGCGTTGCAAAGTCTGGACACTTGTTCCAAAGCCTAAGGATAAGAACGTAATTGGAACAAAGTGGGTGTACAGAAACAAGTTGGATGAAGATGGAACAATCATCAAGAATAAAGCAAGACTTGTAACTAAAGGCTACAGACAAGAAGAAGGAATCGACTTCGATCAGACATATGCACCGGTAGCAAGGCTCGAAGCGATCAGACTCTTTCTTGCTTATGCTGCTTTCAAGGGTTTCACCATATATCAAATGGATGTCAAGTCCGCTTTCCTAAACGGAGACATTAAAGAGGAAGTATACGTTGAACAACCCCCAGGTTTTGTTAATCCTGATCATCCCAATCATGTTTATTTATTACAAAAAGCTTTATATGGTTTAAAACAAGCTCCTCGAGCTTGGTATGAGACGCTATCTAACTTCCTTCTTGAGAACAAGTTCACAAGAGGAAAGATAGATAAGACATTATTTCTTAGGGAAGTAAAAGGCAAGATTTTGCTAGTGCAAATCTATGTTGATGACATTATTTTTGGCTCAACGGATGACAACCTTTGCAAGAAGTTTTCAATACTTATGCAGGGGAAATTTGAAATGAGCAGTATGGGTGAGCTGAAGTATTTCTTAGGACTTCAAGTGAAACAATCTGAAGATGGAATTTTCATCTCTCAGACGAAGTTCACCAAGGAGTTAATTAAGAAATTCGGAATGGAGAGTGCAACCTCTTGAGGACTCCAATGAGCTCAGCTACGTCTCTGGACAAGTATGAGAAAGGGAAACCTTTTGATGAAACCAAATACAGAAGCATAATTGGCTCTTTGCTCTACCTTACTGCCAGTAGACCTGACATAATATTTTCTACATGTGTATGTGCTAGATATCAGGTGAACTCTAAGGAATCTCATTACACTGCTGCAAAGCGAATCTTGAGATACCTTAAAGGCACACCAAATCTTGGCTTATGGTACCCAAGAAGTAATGATAGCGAACTAATAGGCTATTCAGATGCAGATTTTGCAGGTAGCAGAGACGACAGGAAAAGCACTTCCGGAACATGCCAATTTCTCGGAAGAAGACTTATTTCCTGGAGTAGCAAGAAGCAGAATTGTGTTGCAATTTCAACCGCCGAGTCAGAATATATTTCTGCAGGCAGTTGTTGCGCACAACTTCTATGGATAAGGAATCAACTTCAAGACTACAATATGAAGATCAAGAATATTCCAATGTTTTGCGACTCTTCCAGTGCAATTGCTATAGCAAATAATCCAGTCTCTCACAGTCGGACAAAGCACATCGAGCTACGATATCACTTTATCCGGGAGCATGTGGAGAAAGGTGACATCAATCTGAGTTATGTCCCCACGGATAAGCAAGTTGCAGATATATTCACGAAGCCGCTGGATGAGACTAAGTTCTCTTTCTTCAAGACGGAACTTGGAATGCTCAACTTGGAGTAATGCTTAAAGCAAGAAGAAAAATGAAGTTTCTAAAAGTTATATATCTATGGAAAGCAGGAATCTGTCCTTCAGAAAGAAAGAGGTAGAAAATTTCTAAGTCTTAACAGGATTTCTCGAGAAATGACATAGACTTTTTCGAGAAATGAAAGACTTCTCGCAAAATGCACCTGCACTTCTCGAGAAATGGGTTATCCCTCGAGAAATGCTTTTTCAAAGTCAGGAAATCAGAATTCTGGGATCTCTCGAGAAATCAAGATACTTCTCGCGAAATTAGAATAGTTCTCGCGAAATCAGTATATCTCTCGAGAAATTGCGTTCAATTTTCAGAATTCTAGTCTTTATTTTCCGAGATACGAAAGGTCAGGTATGCGCGTTTTTATTTTCTTTATCTATAAATAAATCTCAAATAATTGTCACATCAAACCAAACTATAAATAGACAATCGAAACAAATTAATTTTCACGCGAGTTCCTTCTTCTTCTTCTCGGAAAAGCCGACGCTTCATCTTCCTCTCACGCAAAATCCAGTCGACTGTCTCACGATTTCTTTCTCTCTCGCTTTCGTTTCTTCAAATCCAATCAATCATGGGGCCGCATTCCAAGTCCAAGGTCGGTGTGGGAAGCGAGCTAGTGCGAGAAGGGCTTGTTTCAATTTCAGATGACTTCAAGAACGTGTTCTGCTTGCTCGAAGCCGCTGGTCTGTCTTTTTTGGCCGAGACCCCTTGCAAAATCCTTTTTACAGAGGTAGAGGAGTTCTTCTCCAATGCTACAGTAAATAAGAGTGGTCGGAAATTGAAATCCTCTATTGGTTCTCAAAAAGTTAAAATGACTCCCAAGTCAATTTCCAAATTTCTGAAGTTGCCCCTAGTAGCACAAGAGGACATCCTTGATGATGATGATTGGGTCAAGGCAGTGACTTTTGTAGGTTTAAAAACAGCTAAGACACTACGGAGACAGCAAATGAATGATGTTGGAAAACTTCTAGTGGACATTATTTCCAAGGTAATACTGGGAAATACTGGAAGTCTGGGTTATGTGTCAGTGGATGTATTCAGCTTCGTCACTTCAGTCATCTGTGGAAAGAGGTGTAGCTGGGCAGATGTTGTGTTTACACAGATCAAGGAGAGCATCTCTAGTCCAAACCATGCAAGGATTATTTCTCTTTATTTGAATCAATTTGACTCTCAAGTCTTTGATATGTCCAAAGGGACTATCATTCATCATTTAAAGAAGTTGGATGTGTTCACCCTCCAAAGGTGGAACATCAGGATAACCAAGCCTTCAGAAGGTGGTCATTCCCAGGGGGAGCCTTCTGGTCAACAGGATGTGCATTCAGCTCCTCCTCCAGACTCTTCAGCACAGCATCAAGCTCCTCCATCTCCAAGTCATCTTCCATCTCCAGGTCTGCAGCATGTCCCTCCAGCAGCAGATTTAGTTCCTCCTCTTACATCAGATAATATTCCATCAGATCAAGTTCCTCCAGGATCAGAGATTCCTCCTCCTGATGTGAACACTGTAGTCGATGATGAGCAGAACTCCAGTGATCACCATGCAGGTTCAGGTGCAGATTTTGAATTCCATCATGATGATGATGATGTTTCTGTTCACAATATTCCTTCTCCCCCAGCAAATACTGAGGGGGAGCAAGAGTCCTATATGGAAATGAATGCAGAAGTACAGGAACAGCCTGTAGTTCAAGTAGATGAGACTGTGAATCTATCTTTTCTTCCAAAGAAAAGTGCAGTTGTTCTTGAAGAAATTCCTGAACCAGTCCAGCCAGCCCCTATTCCTAGTCCTCTCTTTTCTGAATCTAGCTTGATTGGTCAAATTGAAATGTTACTCCAAAGGCAGAGTGCCAAGATAGATTTATCTTTCAAGGAAGTGCATGCCAGGATAACAGATATAGAGAAAACTATGGATAAAAAGCTGAAAGCCTTCCATGATAGTTCAGAAGAACTTAAGAAAATTGTCATTCAGGGTGGCAAAGCTATTGATCACACCATTGAGGGTGTTGGTAAAGTGTTAGAGCAGATTATTGAGGTCAGAAAGACTCAAGAATCTATGTATAATAAGGCTGATGAACACTGCTTCAAAATTATTGATGAAGTAGGTTTGTTCAAAGACTCTGTTCTCCAGACCCTTCCTGTAGAAGTCAGAAAGGGGGAGGACAAGTTGATAGGATCTATTGATGAGAATTTGTTTGCATTTCATAATCATATGAGTGAGAAGTTTGATCAACTGTCTCAGGGAGTCCAGAAGCAGATAGCTGATGTCAAAGATTTCACTCAAAGATCTACCACTTGGCTTCACAGTGAGATCTTTCCAGATTTGGGCATTGACCCTGCTGTTCCCCCTCCTCAGTATGAGCCTCCTCAATTCTCTCCAAGACCAGATGTGTCTTCTGATGTAGAAGTTGCTTCTTCTAAGCAAGGTACAAGGAAAAGAAAATATGGTGAAGGACCTTCTGCTAAGAGATCAGTTCCTGAATCTAGTTCAGCAGGCTCTGGCAAAGCTGCTGCTACTGATCCTGTGAATTATCCAGAGATTTGGAGTCCTATTTCAAAGGCTATCATTCTTGATTCACTCAGATTAGTTGAAGAAGGTGGAATGCCAGTTCAAGACTATTTCAGCAATTCTGAATGGAAACTTTATCAAACCAGCAAGACCAAAAGGAGATTACATTACAGGACAAATAAGTACAATGATCCTACAGCTCCTCCAGCTCCTCCAAAGTACCATCCTAAACCTTTTGCATACTTCAAAAGACAGGAACAGAAAAGAAGAGACAATGCCAGAGGTTGAAGATCATCAAATTCTATTGTCATATGCTTATGTGAACATTAAATCATAAGACAATCTGAAATCTATATATAGTTTTGATTTTGATGTGATAATTATATTTCTTATATAGATTTAGTTTTTGATGTTCTTTCCTATCTGTCTCTATTTAATTCCTTGTATATCATGTTGTGTATTATTTTGTTGCAATTCATCTTGGTAAGTAGGGTTCTGACTTCTACAAATAGGGGGAGATTGTTGGGTATTGTATCCACAATAACCTTGATTTGTAGAAAGTCAACTATGAACCAAGATTGAATTGCTTATGTATTTGATATGTTTCTCTAGTTTTGTCTTGCAGGTTCACATTGCTAAGTGTAAACCAATGTCAGGTCACAGTGGGTCAATGAGCACAGTCTCTTACAATGTAATTCCTCATTGTATGAGATATGGTGTTGACTCATATGTGATCTCTCTATTGGGATGCACTTCATGATCAAGACAAAGGAAGCTAAGGTCTTGGAGGTGTAGCTATTCTCAGAGAAAAGTTTAAAGAATTTCTTCTAAGTGTATTTCTCGAGAAGCTAAGTGTTTTTCTCGAGAAATATGAAGAGCTCTTGAAAAACCCCTTTGATTTTCTCGAGAAGTTCTTTTCAGCTTAAGTCTTCGAAGGAAATCCAAATTTCTCGAGAAGCTATCTTTATTTCTCGAGAAGTCTGTAGTGCTCTCGGAAAATCCTTTGATTTTCTCGAGAAGCCTTCTTTGCTGATATTCTCCGAGAAAATCTTTCCTCTCGAGAAGTTGATTCGATTTCTCGAGAAGTTCTTGTTTCTTCCGAAAAGTTTATTTTATCTTATTTCTCGAGAAGATCCTTGTTCTCGAGAAATCCTCTTTTCTTTCTCGAGAAGCTCTGACAATTTATTTGAAAGCCGTTTTCCGAGATCCAGCTGAGATTTCTCGAGAAGTCTCCTTTCTCTCGAGAAATCTGTTTCTCGCTTTTTAATTCCGTTTTTGCCGACTTCTGTTATCCGTCTGATTGACGTGACTCCTTTTCTAGCTTAAGGCTTAAATATTCTATTTAGACCTTCTCCTATAAAAAGGCTCTCTATCTTAAGATCTTAAGAAGATTCATTTTTTTTCCTTTCTGACTCTCTCTCTCTGATTCAAGAAGTCGCAAAGTGCCGTGCGAGTCGCCCTCGTTGGAGATTGTTCAGAAGTTTCGTTTTCTCATCTCCAAGTGGAAGAATAGATTCGATCGATCGTTGCTTGATTCTCTCTCTGAATTCTATTGGATCGATTCGAATTCTAGAAGATCAGATCTGAGTCATTTGGATCTTCCTCATCGACATCAATTCAAATCCATTCCAATTTCAAGGAGGAAGAAGAACCCTAAAGAGTTTTTCAGATCTGATTGTGATTGATAAGTATCATATCATCTCTTATTTTCATTTGATTGTAGGAGAAATTTTCTCCGAGTTGTAGGAGCTTTGTTCTCCGAGTTGTAAGAGAGGTATTCTCTGAGATTGTAGGAGATTTGTCTCCGAGATTGTAGGAGTTTTGACTCTGAGGTTGTAGGATCTTTCTTGATCCGAGATTTAGTGAAGTAGTCAATTCTAGCGGTGGTGCTAGATTGGCGAGGCCGGCAAGTGGAGTACCCAAGAACGGGGAACCACTATAAATTTCTTGCTTCGTCTGTGATTGTGTTTTGCTTTATCTGTGTTCTTTATCATCAAGATTTTATTTCCGCAAAAGACGCAATTATCACCTATTCACCCCCCTCTAGGTGATTTAGGTTAGCAATTAGATATTTCAATTGGTATCAGAGTCAGGTTGTTCTTTAAAAGGTTAACACCTTGAACAAGACCTCCATCTAGTTGTAAAGAGACATCATGTCTGGAATAGACAGAACCAAGGATTCTTCCATGAAGTTGCCAGTGTGCACTAAAGAAAACTTTCCGATGTGGAAGAAAAGGGTCAAATTCTACTTGGAAGCCGCAGATCCAAGAATATTTCAGATTGTTGAAGAAGGTCCTCATGTTCCTATGACAATATCTACCGTAAATCCAAATGTGGAAGTTCCTAAGAAGATGCTTAATCTAACAAATGATGAGATTGCTCTTGTTGCCTTGGACAAGAAGGCAAAGAACAATATTGCAAGTGCAGTGGACGATTTGATGTTGCAAAACTTATTCAACTATAAGTTTACTAAAGAAATGTGGGGCTCTCTAGTAGTTCTAATGGAAGATACTGAAGAAGTAAGAGATGATCGTAGATATCTACTCAATCAAGAATATGAAGCATTCAAGCAAGACCCAATGGACAACATATCTGATACTTATGATAAATTCTTCAAGATAGTCAACGGTCTATGAAATTATGACCGTGAATTTACTGTTGGAGAATTAAATGACAAGTTCTTGAGATCCCTAATGAAAGAATGGGATACCAAGACAATCACTATGATGGAGTTTGGTAAGTTGGATAAGATGGAGCCACAGATTCTGTTTGGGAAGCTTCTTTCCCATGAGCTTAAGCTGGGCATCAGAAAGGCTGAGGAAGAGGGAAGCAAGACTTCAGGAAGGGAAAAGTCTGTAGCACTGAAGGTTGAAGGGTCGAAAAAGGTAAAGTTGTGTCACCGATAAGGACACAATCATCAGATGAAGATGATAAGTCAGTGGCTTGTCCCTCAAGCTCAGACATATCTGATGGAGAGTTCTCTTTGCTCTCCAAGCAATTCAAGAGACTGCTCAACAAAAGAAAGCAAAGGAGAAATCAGTCCTCCTCTTCTGATCTTAGAAAATCACGATGTGATGGTGATCATCACAAGAAAGGATACAACAACCACAAGTATAAATCTAAACAGAACAAACTTATTTCGTCTAACATTATTTTTTATTGTTGTAACAAGTTAGGGCACATGATCGCTGAATGCCCGTATAAAAAGAAAGAAGGATTCCGGAAGGAAGAAAAAAGGTCCTTCAAAAGCAAAAAGAAGGAAGAAAAGAGCTTCTTAGCAAAGAAGTTGAAGACTCTGAGTGACAGCGACTCAGATGAGTTAAGCTCAGATGAAGAAGCCTACTTCGGGCTTATGGCTCAAATGGATGAGGAAATCTACGATACCCCTTATGAGAGGAAGGTAAACTCTCACACTCCTCTTTCTGAGTCTGAGACTGGATCCAATGCGGATGAAGGCTACTCCTTCGAGGAAGTATCAACTCTCCTAGTTCAGTATAGAGCTTTGTTGAAAGGGTTTGACAAATGCCGCAAGGTAGACAAATCTCAAGCAAAAGAACATCCTTCCTTCAAGCCAAAGACCATCCTTCCTAGTAGAAAGCTTCTCCAAGCCAAAGACCATCCTTCCTCTTATTTATGGCTTCTCAGCTCCTGCGAAGGGTAGTGGTATCGGTCACGAGACCAAAAAAAGTAAGGCTGCTAAGAGAAGAGCCGTTAAGGGTAAGGGTAAGGCTGATCAAAGTCAACCTTCCTTCAAGAAGGTAGTTTCTCCGACAAACACTTATGACTTTGAAATATCTTATGGTCACTTTACTAGACCAACTTAAGCTGAGTATAACAAAAGTAACCCAGGATGGAGCCGTCCCCGAAACTTTGGAACGACTGCTCTCAAAGCTCCTTATGAAGAGATAGTCCTCAAAGACTATGGTTCATTCGTGCATGGACCGTCTACTAAGAGAGCACCAAAAGTCAAAATTGTTGCTACAAAGCCGCTTGAGAAGGAGCCATGTGTATGTTACAATCATGAGGCTTCTACTTCCAAGTCAGTAGCTCCTGCTCGACCCCCGTTCAAAAAGTAAAGCAGGAGAAGAAAATAAGGTACAACAGATTTGACTGTTAATGTTGTGGCAAAGTTGGTCACTTCGCCATTGATTGTTGGTTCAATCATATGAATTACAAGACTCCACGAGTTAATAATGCAAGAATGACCGCTCGCAATGTTAACACTCAAAGTGGCAGTCATCTAACAAGAATCCAAGGACCCAAATCTGTTTGGGTTCCTAAGGACAATTGATTCTTGAATGCAGGTATGTACAAAGGCCAACAAATCACCTATCTGGTATTTGGTTAGTGGATGTTCGTCGCACATGACCTAAACAAGAAGCCTATTGCAGAATTATACCCCAGTCAAAAATGGTCAAAAATTTATCTTTGGCGGACCTGATCGGGGAATAACAAAAGGCTACGATATGATTGCCAACGGTATAGTTTCTTTCACAGATGTGGCTTATGTTAAAGGATTACAACATAATCTCGTTAGCATAAGTCAACTATGTGACAAAGGCTATATGGTTGAGTTCTACAAGGACAAGTGTTTGATAAAGTCGTCTGATAACTCAGAAACTATTTTAATAGTCACTCAGAGTAGAAATATTTTCTGCTTAAATTTTCTGTGTTTAGAATTTTCTACACTTGTGCGCCTTTTGGCAAAAGATAGTGCATCTACTTGTGATCAATGGCACAAGAGATTAACACATTAGTTTCAAAACTATAAATATGTTATTTTCTCATAACTTAGTGCGTGATGCTCCCGATATTAAGTGCATTAAAGAGAGACCTTTCCACGCTTGTCAGATGGGTAAGAAAACAAGGGCTACCTTTACAAGCATTGTCACTAAATATTCTTCTAGATGTTTATGTCTACTTCATATGGACTTATTCGGTCTCATGGGTGTTTGGAGTTTTGGAGGTAAGTCTTATACTTTGGTTATTGTGGATGACTACTCACGGTTTGCATGGGTATTCTTTCTAAAACACAAGTCAGACACCTTTGACTCTTTCACTACCTTTGTCAGACAAATACAGAATGAATTGAACTGCTCTGTGGTCAAAATCAGAAGTGACTATGGAATAGAATTTAAATCGGTTCCATGACATGCTTTTGTGAATGCTTAGGTATCTTTCATGAGTTTTCCTCTCCTCATACTCCACAACAGAATGGAATTGCCGAGAAAAAGAACAGAACACTCATTGAGGCATGCATAACAATGTTGAATGAGTCTTCACTACCAGAGTACCTCTGGGCTGAAGCAATCAATACTGCGTGTCACGTGCAAAACAGAGCCTTAATCCACAAGAACCATCATAAGACATCTTATGAACTTCTGAAGGGCAGGAAATGGACTATGTCCTATTTTAGGATCTTTGGAAGCAAATGCTTTGTACTTAATAATGGGAAGTACTACAAAACTTAGTTTAGTGAAATGTACTTTGAAGGTATTTTCATAGGCTATAGTAGCTATAGTAAGGCTTATAGGATTTTTAATAATAAAACCCTGGTTGTAGAAGAATCCATTAATGTTGTCTTTGATGAGACGGACATGATTCACAGTAGCTCCTTTAGTATTTTTGTTGAAGATGCAGATGCAGGTGCCAAACTAAAAGAGCTAAGCTTGGAAGAAGCAGCTAAAGAAGATTCTCCAAGGACAATTACAGTGAACACTCTAACCGTACTTAAGGAAGAAGAACCTCAAGAGATAGAAGATGCACCAGAAGTAGAAGAACCTACTGGTGGCACAGAAGATACAAGGAATCTGGTGATCAGACACTAAATAGATCACCCAGTTGATCAAATCATTGGAGATACTAGCATTGGAATTAGAACAAGAAGAGGTACAACTAATGAAGTTTTACATTTAAGTTTTCTTTCTCAGATTGAGCCGAAGAAATTTGATGAGGCAAAAGAGGACGCCTCATGGATCATTGCAATGCAAGAGGAGCTCAATCAATTCAAAAGGTGCAAAGTTTGGAAGTTGGTACCAAGGCCCAAAGGTCAGAATGTTATTGAGACGAAATGGGTCTTCAGAAAAAAGCTGGATGAAAATGGTGTGAACATCAAGAAAAAGGCCAGACTTGTTGCTCAAGGCTACCGACAAGAAGAAGGGATCGACTTCGATCAAACTTATGCTCCAGTGGCCAGACTCGAAGCGATCATGTTGTTTCTAGTGTATGCTGCTCACAGCGGGTTCAAAGTTTACCAAATGGATGTGAAGTCAGCCTTCCTTAATGATAATTTAAAGGAAGAAGTATATGTTGAACAAACCCCAGATTTTGTTGATTCCTCTTTCCCGGATTATGTTTATTACTTACGCAAAGCATTATATGGTCTGAAACAAGCCCGATCTTGGTATGAGACTCTCTCTAGCATTCTTCTTGAGAACAAATTCACAAGAGGAAAGATAGATAAGACATTATTTCTTAGGGAGGTAAAATGCAAGATTTTTCTAATGCAAATCTATGTCGATGATATTATATTTGGATCTACAGTTGATCACCTTTGCAAAAAGTTTTCTAACTTGATGCAAGGGAAATTTGAAATGAGTAGTATGGGTGAGCTGAAGTATTTCTTAATTAGGACTTCAAGTGAAACAATCTGAAGATGAAATTTTCATCTCTCAGACGAAGTTCACCAAAGAGTTGATTAAGAAATTCGGAATGGAGAATGCAACCTCGATGAGGACTCCAATGGGTTCAAATATGAATCTAGATAAGGATGAGAAAGGGAAACCTTTTGATGAAACCAAGTACAGAAGCATAATTGGATCATTGCTCTACCTTACTGCGAGTAGACCAGATATAATGTTTTCAACATGCGTATGCACTGGATTTTAGGTGAAATCTAAGGAATCTCATTATGTCGCTGCAAAGAGGATTTTGAGATACCTTAAAGGCACACCAAATCTTGGCTTATGGTACCCAAGAAGTAATGAATTCGAACTAACTGGCTTTTCATATGCTGACTTTGCTAGCATGGATGATAGAAAAGGCACTTCCGAGACTTTCCAATTCCTAGGAAGGAGGCTTATTTCTTGGAGTATTAAGAAGCAAAATTGTGTTGCAATCTCAACCGCTGAATCAGAGTATATCTCCACAGGTAGTTGTTGCGCACAACTTCTTTGGATCAGGAATCAGCTAGAAGACTACAATATGAAGTTGAAGGAGATTCTGATGTTCTGTGACTCATCAAGTGCTATTGCAATTGCCAACAATCCAATCTCTCACAGTCGGACAAAGCATTTAGAGATACGCTACATTTCATCCGAGAGCATGTGGAGAACAATGACATCAACCTCAGTTATGTTCCGACGGATAAGCAAGTTGCAGATATTTTCACGAACCAAGTTCAATTTCTTCAAAATTGAACTAGGTATGCTGAACAAGGACTCATAAAAGCTCAAGGAAATCTGTCCAAGATAAAAATTTCAAGAAGACAAGGAAATTTCATGAGTCATTTCGACGAATCAAGTAAATTTCCAGAGTCATTTCGACGAATTAGACAAATTACTCGAATCATTTCGACAAATCATCGAGTGCACTCAGGTCTTTCGACGAATTTATATCATTTTCTCTCATATTTTTATTGGATCTGAAGAGTCATTTCTTTTCAATAAAGCACGCGTCTCTCTCTCTCTCTTCAAAACTTTAATACTATATAAAGGTTTTAAGGGTTTCACGACTCACACACGCCGCTTTCATCGAGTATTCTAGAGAACCTTCTGATGATTCATCTCCCAGTCACCGAATCTTCGTCTGCTAGCAATGTCTCGCCAGATTTCAGGATATCTCCAGGTAGGAGGGGAGCTAGTTCGCACAGGGTTTTCAAGTGCATATGAAGAGTTTCGAAATGTCATGTTGTGTGTAGAATAAGATGGCCTATCTTTCATTCTTGAACATCCATGTCGCATTCTGGATAGAGAGGTCCTCGAATTTTTCAAGAATGCCCATCTCCATCGCCATGGATCAGTCATCAAGTCTATTGTCAGGAATTCAGTGATTAAGATAAAGCCCTCTCTTTTGTCAAGATTTTGAGACTGCCAGAAATTGAAAAAGAAGATTGTTTGGAAGACAAAGACTATAACAGAGCTTTACTCTTTTGTGGATTGCCAAGAGGTACTACTTCTATAAGGAGAAAGAACATGAATGGAGAAGGAAAGCTTTTATCTGACATTTTAGGCAAAGTATTGTTGTGCAAGGTAGATTCCCATGACAACCTTTCAAATGACATGTTCAAACTCCTGGCTGGAGTTATTTGCATAAAAAGAGTTAACTGGGTATTGGTCCTTTTTGAAAAGATCAATGCAAGTTTGATGATTCCTAACTTTGGTAGGATCATCCCTCTTTATCTGAATCAAATAGATGGGAGTCAATTTGATATGTCTTCTGGTATTCCAATCCATCATCTGAAAAAGATAGACTCCTCTATCCTAAACAGTTGGGAAAGGAAAATCATTAGGCCTGGTCTTAAGAAGCCTGATGATGAGGAAGAAGTTTTTGAAGATGAACAAAGATCTCAGCCCTCTCCATCAAGGGTTGCTCATAAGTCAGCTGTTGCACCAATCCAGGGGGAGAAACTTCATGTTCCAGCCTTAGTAGTTCCAAAAGAAGTTTCCAAATTCACCCCCTTTGCCCCTTATCTCCTCTCCTATAGCTGATGATCAAGATGATCAAGACGATCAAGATGATGCTGATGATGGTGATCAAGATGATGATGATGGTGAAGATGGAGTGCTTCTAAATGCTCAGATGAATTTAGAAATGGTGGGTAAGGTAATCATGAATCAATTCTCTAATGAGCAAGCAATTGAGAAGGAACAAGACTCCACATCTGGTGGAGTTCTTGTTGTTATAAGTGAAATCCATGATAATCACATATTTATTGCAAATATTGAGGGGGAGATTGTTCTTCAGAAAGTAGCCCCTGCATAAGTTTTCAAGGAGGATGAAGTGTTACCCTCAGTGCCAGAAGGAGAGGATGTGCAATCTGCACCGCCTGCTCAGAAGGATATTC
The DNA here is from genome assembly GCA_033032865.1 of Dactylorhiza incarnata. Taxonomy (NCBI): domain Eukaryota; kingdom Viridiplantae; phylum Streptophyta; class Magnoliopsida; order Asparagales; family Orchidaceae; genus Dactylorhiza; species Dactylorhiza incarnata. The sequence goes on along the minus strand of JAWHQI010000278.1, from coordinate 3,327,677 downwards.
AAGCCTTACCAGGGAAGGAAGATTCAAATGAGTTCTTATTTGAGGATGAGAGTTTTGGAACTCCAACTCCTATTCATGTTCAGGCTCCTGTGCGTTCCTCCTCTAATAATGAAGAACTGCTAAAGACTTTTGAAGCACTGCTCAAATCTCAAGCTGAGTATTTTGAATTCTCTTTAAAACAAGTTTTTTTAGAAAATCAGTGTTGAACCAGATGTGCATAACCATTTAGCTGAAATAAAGCACAATGTGGATAAGATCCAAGAACAGGTAGATACAAATTTTGCTACTGCTGGAAAAGTTATATCTCTGACCATAGATGGTGTGAAATGTGTCTATAATGTAGCTCAAGATCTTGACATATTGATGCTCTCTATTGGATCAGACAGAGATTATCTTCATACAGAAATCAATATTTTCAAGGAGGAAATAATCCAAACCCTCACTGAAGAAGTCAGAAAGGGGGAGGAAGATAAAATGTCTAGGATGGGTGAGATAAGCACTGAACTAAATAACAAAGTCAATGAAGCCAATGTGTTCAATTATCAAAATTTCAAGTGGCTGCATGAAGAGTTGATAAGAAGAGTACCAGATCAAATCTCCCAGATCAGTTTTATGAAGATGTACCTTTTGACCCTCCTGGACAGTGTAATCAAGTTTGGTCAGATCAAGAAGAGGTTGTTGAATTTTCAGAGCCTCCAGTGAAGAAAAGGAAGTTTGGGGAAGGTCCCCTTGCCAGCAAGTCAGATCCTTCAGTAAGAAAAGAAGCAGGGATAGTGATCAGAGAAGTGGCAGAAGATAGAAGGGGATATGCTGAAGTTTGGAGTGTTATTTCTAAAGGAATAATTCTGGACACCTTCAAGTTGATTGATATTTTTAATGAGCTACCACAGAATCATTATAATCAAGAGGAAATTAACAAGCACAAAGCATCTATGCTAAAGAGAAAGATCCACTTCAGAACTTATTTTATTTGGATTATTAATGTCCTTATCCTTAGTTAGTGCACTCCTCTCACTTGTTTGGAATTCACTAGGTCTAATAAATCTAACTGGATTTTTCCAGGCTGGTATACTAGTGATTTATGTGTTAGTGCAAGGGTCTGCTCCTAGACCTAGGTGTTTAAATCTTATAGAGAGATTTTGTGTAATATCTTTGAGCTTTTGACTCCTCCTGATGAATAGTAAATATACGCACTTTTCTATATAATTTTTAGTATAATTTTATTTAGATTTGTAAATAATATATGTAAATTAATGAATAAAATGTTTGTTTTTGTTATTTTTGTTTTTAACATAGTTTTATTTTCATTTTGTAAAGTTTCTGTAATTTTATTAAGTCACGCCCTAGGTCACGCCCGTGTCCAAGGGCGTGTTCACTAATCCCTAACATTTTCTTTTCTCTGTTCTTTTTCCAACTCAAACATCAAGTCACGCCCTCGGTCACGCCCGTGACCGAGGCCGTGTACCTCGGTCACGCCCGTGACCGAGGCCGTGTACCATGGTCACGCCCGTGTTGGATATCCATCCCAGATTCCAGCCACTTGAAGCATTTCATCCAAAAAAACAAAGTCACGGCCGTGACATTTCAGACACGCCCGTGACCCTCAATTCCTTCCAGAAGAACAAAGGACACGCCGCCCGTCACGCCCAGCAGCCAACAGCACAATGCCGACATCGAACACGCCCGTGTTCCCTGGAACACGCCCGTGTACTTCCAAGTCGCCGGTCAAGCCTTCCAGATGCCCGCCTGGATCCAGCTGTTCTGGCTATTCGCACCCCAAGCCGTGTCACGCCCTCAGACACGCCCGTGTCCGAGGGCGTGTAATCCAAAAATTTTTTCTATAAATAGCCAGATTCAGCTGAGTGCAAGGGTTCAAAATTTTGGGAGCTTCTCTTAAGGTTTTGTTCCATTTTGCTGATTTTTGGTGTTTTGTAATTTTTGTAATTTTGCACTTTCTCTCTCTAGTTTTGTAACCCCTTTTTTGATGGAAATAAATTAAGCTTATTTTGTAATTATTGTCTCTCTTTGTTTTAGTGTGTGTGTGTTCTCTTTTTGTTCTTTTTCTTTTTATTTTTAGTTTTATGTAATTTTGTAATTTTTGTTAAGTTGTCATTTTAATTTGGGTGTGTGTGTGTATGAGTGTAATTTTCTTGTTTTTAGTTTTGTTGAAATTTTTAGATGATTTCATATTAGTGTGTGTGAGTGTAGGAGGTTAATTAGTTTTTTTTGTTTTGTTTTATTTTCATTTGTTCTTTTTACTTTCTTTTTGCTTTTTTGTAAGTGTGTGTGTGTGTATGAGAGTAGATTTTCTTTTCTTTTTAACTTAATTTCATTATTGTTGTGTGTGTGAGTGTATGAGTTTAGATTTGTTTTATTTTAATTAGATTTCATTAACGTAGAGTGGGTGTGTGTATGAGTATAAAGTTTGCGCCTTTTTTGTAATCGAATAGTTTCCATTTCCGTCACGCATTTATTTCCCGCCTATCCGTTTGGATAGGACTTGCTCACGCATTTATTTCCCGCCTATCCGTTTGGATAGGACTTGCTCACGCATTTATTTCCCGCCTATCCGTTTGGATAGGACTTGCTCACGCATTTATTTCCCCTTTACCTATTTGGGTGGGGATCGCATTTCTTTAATTCCTGCAATTTACAGCTTTCATTTTAATTCTGTAGAGTGTGTGCGTTTTCAATTAGTGCGTCTTTTGTTTTTAATATAATCGCCTTTTGCTTAATTCCGCTACCCGCTCAATCGCTTATTATCGCCGTAGTTATCATTATCGTTTTATAAAACCCTAAAAAAATTATAAGCAAAACTACTTTTTAAATTAACGTTTTCGTTCTTGTTCTTTTCATCGCTTTTCTTGGTTTTTGCTAAACGCACACCAAGCCCGCGATAGTTATCATTTTCGTCACTAACTTTTCTATAAAATCATAAAAATCAATTTCAAACTCTTTTCGATAAAATAATAGCGCGTTCCTAAGAAGTAGAAATAATCGATACGACCTTGGAAAAATACGACCTTGATATTTCAAAAGAAATATCCTATACTACTATCGATAAGGTCCACTTGCCTTTATTGATTTTAGTCCGGATAATTACATAAATTCAAAAGCTTTCTCTCTAAAGCACTTTTTAGAACTCTCTTTTAAAAACACTAAAAAATTTGTTGCAACACCCCTTTGGTTGTTGCAACTAGCTCAAGGTAAAAGAAGTTTTAAAACGCTCTTAAAAAGAATTGTTGCAACTACTCAAAAAATTGTTGCAACAATATTTTCAAAAAGCTTTTAATTTTAATTTCAACATAAAGCCCTTTTTCAATCTTTTCTACTTAGCTCTTGGCGACGCGGCCAAAGAGTAATCTTCGATATTTCGAAAGAGGAAAAGGCCATTACTTCTATCTTTCGATAGGATAACGGGTAATTCTTCGAAGTAGGATTACTCGCGGGACTCTTCGAAAACGTCGCCGAATTCTAATAAAAGAAGAAAGCAAGGCTTCACACTTAAAAAAAAATATAATTTTAACGTATCACCTTGTAAGACCCTCTTTTTTTTTGCTTTTAAACCGGGTCTTACCGCCCAGAACCGCCGTCTTGCGGCGAGACCATTACACCCAATGGTCCCCGCCACAATACGCCGATCCTGCCGGCTAATCAACATCATCCAGGTCAACCACAATTCTTAGTAATAGAAGCAATTAGAAGAAGCAAGTCCACAATCACATTAAATATACAAAATACATGCTTACAATGTCCTTGATGAGGAATGAACTAAAAGAGAGAAAGGGGCTTGAGCCCAGTACATATCCAAGCAAAGTATATAAACTTTCTCACTCTACATCTATGCGGAAGCTAATCAATTCTCAACTCTCGAACACCTGTATTGTAGTAGAAGCATCGCGTGGCATAAGTTCCTTGTGTCCTGTCTCCTCTTCTTTGGGGTTCCATCACTTCGTGTACCTACGGTCACAACCGACCGTTAGTCATAAAGACTAAGCCGATTTTGTCCCCGCCTCCCCCCGCGACTCCTAGGCACCGTGTGGAAGGAGGAAGCGGAGGACATCAAGGGGTAAATCAAAAGCAGGTGACAGTGGCGAGACTAGCAAGTATAAAGGTACTAAACAAATAATGAAAGCATATCTACCCAAGCAGGAGTATGTATATAAGCAAAAGAAAGAAGCAGTATAAGTAACAGAGCAGTATAAGTAAAAGAGCGGTATAATTAAGGAGCAGCTACGAAAGTAACCTTAACTTATATGCACATAAAATAGCACATAAGCTAAGGGATCTGGCAAGAAATAAACTCATCGTATAAAAGAGCCCACACTAATTTATACGATGAGGTCACAGTTTGTGCAGAAATGCTATGCTATGAAGTGCAATGCAATGATGCAATGTTTGTATTATTATTTCATACACATGCAACTCACACACACGACTCTGTACGTACAGACCTTTAGTTCCCACTTTTCGGAGGTAGCTAACCTCTCGGGCACCTCCCGTCGTGGTCAAACGGTGGCAGAGGAGCGGGCGTCTCCTCACCTAGGTGGGTAAGTCACACTACCAGACCTAGGCCCAAACGTACGCTGTGATACCGGTACCCGGTACTCACGAGCTCCTGCGTACTAAACTGAAATGGCCAGGCAGGGTTTAGGGAATTCGTCCCATCGGACGCGCAGTAAAACAACCTGGCCCTAATAAACCTCTAGCACTGCCGAGTCAACGAACTGCTGTCGGTGTGACGACTAAGACAGATCCGGAGACCCACCACATCTCATTCACAAGCAACATAAGTTAGCCTTTTACAACCGAGCCTCCAGCTCGCACATCTACATCAGCATTTATAAATTAAAGCCTACAGCTCGCTAGACTACACTAGTCCTATATATAAACTACGAGCTTACCGCTCGCTAGACTTCACTAGTCTATATAAACTACGAGCTTACCGCTCGCTAGACTACACTAGTCTTATATATAAACTACGAGCTTACCGCTCGCTAGACTTCACTAGTCTATATAAACTACGAGCTTACCGCTCGCTAGACTACACTAGTCTTATATATAAACTACGAGCTTACCGCTCGCTAGACTATCCCAGTCCATTCTTATAACCCGAGCCTACCGCTCGCCGGACTATCCAGTCCATTCTTGTAACCCGAGCCTACCGCTCGCCGGACTATCCAGTCCATTCTTATAACCCGAGCATACCGCTCGCCGGACTATCCCAGTTCATTCTTATAACCCGATTCGGAATGGAAGTTAACTTGCCGAGTTCTCCTACTTAACTAGTCTTGTCTATGATTTAGTTGAACTTAGAAGCTTTATGGTTAACCTTGGACATCCGGAGGGTTACCCTGTGAGGGGCTCGCAGCGGTACTAGGAAGTGTGGCGGGCTGACACCCCGAACTTCCTATTCCCAAGGAACTTAATCTTGTTGGTGTCTACCCCTTTTTACTTGATCCCCATTTTCCTCTCCAATTACATTACCTCTCTAAGATGAGTTAAACTTGGCAATTAGGAGTGGGGGAGTTCCTTGAATTCCAACACCTCCAGCTGTGACCGGGTGCTGACTTTCCCGTCGTCACATTTTAAACTCGAGTCCCCTTTCTTCACCGAGGAACTGCTCACATTCAAATAACATTCTCAACCTTACTTGGACCCACACTCTTATTCTTCGTCATCCTTAATCCAGTGTTTGCCTTAGATACTTCTCGACTTCTCCCTCGAGTATTACCTTAAAATGGCTTCCCGGCTAAGGGTAGTTTTACTTCCATACAATTGTTTAACACTGATGAGTTGTGTGTGTGGGGCCCTTGATGAGGTCTAACCTCCTTTTCATACCACTGTAAACTCACACACCTATAGCTTTGCTAAACGCGCCCCAATCCTTATTTCCCAAGATGCCCTTAGAGATGCTCTTCCAAGTGACCTGAGCCTTCATACTTACTAAGAGTTAACAGTTCTACGTGTGAAGGTCAGTGGTGGTCTAATTCATGTAAATCAGTTTCACTAAACGCAGACCGAAACAAGGTTGATCTAGATTAGACTCCTATGGTGCGATCTTGATCACATCATATCCAAACGAGTTCCAATTATCACCATAGGTTCGCAATGAGTAGTGATCTAACAATCTCAAATCCTAATTTCATAAATTCTCCAGGGAATCCTAAGTCATAGTTTCTATTAAAGATAGGAGGTGTGCGAATAGAGATTTACACGTCAAGTATTTGATTATGATCTCAATGATCTCAGGGAAAATTACCATGACATAACGCTGGTCTAAAAACACCAAAACCTGAGTTTCACATTTTAGCAGGAATATTTAACCATAATTTCTATTTAACCTAGATGGGGTGCAAATAGGGGTTTGCACTACAAGTATTAGGTTATGACCTAAGTAATTCTGGGAAAATTACCATAGCACCGAATTGGTCTAAAAAGAAACACCAGATCCTAAGTCTCATATTATTCCAAGTAATATTTACCCTTAATTATCATCTAATACATTTGGTATGCGTATAAGGGTTTACACTACAAGTGCTATGTTAAGACTTCAATAAATTCTGGGAAAACTATTATAGTACCATATTAGTCTAAAAGCACCAGATCCTAAGTCTCATATTATTCCAAGTTCATATGACCGCCTTTTTATTTTATAACCTAAATTAGGGGTAATTTAGTAAATTCCATATCTTGGGATTTTTGTACCCAAAAATCCCAAATAACTTTTGGGAATGCATATTGCTGCCAAGGATCCATGTTCAGCATTTCAAGCCATTGGGTCAACCCCAAGGCATAGGGCTCACTCCACCCAAATTTGCTAATAGACATAAAGAGCAGTCCTAGAAAAATGGCTCTACAAGGAGCTGTAGAGCTCCAAATCACTTGATCTCAAATCCTACAGAAAGTAGACCCATAGGGCTACAATTGTTGTCTCTGCCAACTTTTCATGATATGGCCTTTAAAGCCTTCAAAAATAGCTTGCAAAGTACATTAAAATCCTAGGCAGAAATATTATGGTTTGCTAATAGACAAAATGAGCAGTCCTAGAAAAATGGCTCTACAAGGAGCTGTAGAGCTCCAAAGCACTTGATCTCAAATCCTACAGAACGTAGACCCATAGGGCTACAATTGTTGTCTCTGCCAACTTTTCATGATATTGCCTCTAAAGCCTTCAAAAATAGCTTGCAAAGTACATTAAAATCCAAGGCAGAAATATTATGGTTTGCTAATAGACATAATGAGCAGTCTTAGTAGAATGGCTCTAGAAGGAGCATTATTGCTCCAAATCACTTGATCTCAAATCCTACAGAATTTAGACCCATAGGGCTACAATTGTTGTCTCTGCCAACTTTTCATGATATGGCCTCTAAAGCCTTCAAAAATAGCTTGCAAAGTACATTAAAATCCTAGGAAGAAATATTATGGTTTGCTAATAGACATAATGAGCAGTCTTAGTAGAATGGCTCTACAAGGAGCAGTATTGCTCCAAATCACTTGATCTCAAATCCTACAGAATGTAGACAACAAGAGCTACAAAAGTTGTCTCTGGCAACTTTTCATTATATGGCTTCTAAGGCCTTCAAAAAAATAGCTTGCAAAGTACATTAAAATCCTAGGCAGAAATATTATGCTTTGCTAATAGACAAAATGAGCAGTCCTAGAAAAATGGCTCTACAAGGAGCTGTAGAGCTCCAAATCACTTGATCTCAAATCCTACAGAAATTAGACCCATAGGGCTGCAATTGTTGTCTCTGCCAACTTTTCATGATATGGCCTATAAAGCCTTCAAAAATAGCTTGCAAAGTACATTAAAATCCTAGGCAGAAATATTATGGTTTGCTAATAGACAAAATGAGCAGTCCTATAAAAATGGCTCTACAAGGAGCTGTAGAGCTCCAAATCACTTGATCTCAAATCCTACAGAAATTAGACCCATAGGGCTACAATTGTTGTCTCTGCCAACTTTTCATGATATGGCCTCTAAGGCCTTCAAAAATAGCATGCAAACTACATTAAAATCCTAGGCAGAAATATTTATGGTCTGCTAATAGAGATCAAGGAGACGAAATCAACGGCTGTGATTTCGTCTCCTTCCTCTAGCCGACGGCCCAGAGGAAAACTGCCTTGATCCCGGCCAACCACCACCCTCCCCGGCCATCTGCCGCCGCCACCTCCTCCGTTGAGGGGTTGGCCGTCGATTGGCGGTGGAATGGTGGCCGGAGGTGGAGGTTCCCGGCGATCTCTGGAGGAAGCCCGATCGGAGTTCGGGAGGGAAAAGGCGCATGGCTGACGGCTCAATTGAGCTCGTCTGCCCTTTCTAGGACCTTAGATCACTAGCACAGAGGGAGGGGAGGAGAAATCGTACTGCAGGGCGGCGTGGCAGCGGCTCCGGCGGGTGTTCACCGTTGTTGGTGGCGGCGGCGGCGGCTTAGGCTCGAATCCTCGATTCTACAGCGAAAGACGACTTCCAGTAGTCGATTTTGACTGCCCTGGGGGTTCTGAGAGTGATGGTGAGGAGAATTGGAGGCAAAGGTGGTATATGGCTGGATGCCCTCAATGGTGGTTCGGCCACCCCTTTAGCCGCCCGAATTGGCCACTCCTGGACCCTCTCTCACTGCCCAACACTGATGGAATTAAATCCTCAGTCCAGAGGAGGGCTTGGGGAAGGGAAATGGGGTGCCATTTGGCATTCATTCCTCATTTCCCTCTTCCTTGTCTCTTCCCAAGCTAATACCTCCAAAAACCTTGGTAAATCAGCCCCAATTTCGAATTTCTGAAGGCTTGGGGGGCTGGTCATCATGTGGGCTGCCATTTTGGGTCATGGGGTTGGGTTAAGTCCAGCTAACTTGAGTTTGGGCTCACTTGACCCGATAGGCCAAATTGGGGATCTTTGGGTTTGGGCTTGACCCAAGACCACCCAACCCAATGTGACTGACCCACATTGCTTCCTTGTACCTTATGGACCTATTCCAAGAGGAATCCAATCATGGTGGGGGCATAAGGGGCTTAATTGCACTTATTTGCTTATAGGGGTAGTTTGGGTATTTTGGTGTTTTTGCCTTAATTCTCCAAATTGAATGTGCACCTTGGCTTGCTTATGTCTCACTCACTTCCCTTAGTGTTTGGGTAGGGTTGTGCTAGGTCAATTTGGCCAATTTGGGGCAAATTAGAAGCCAAAGGGTGTAATTGGTAATTTGGGGCAAATTGGTAATTTGCCCAGTTTCCTCAAAATTGGCTTACACCAAGGGTCCAATGTGGGGCCATTAGACTACCTAAGTGGCCCAAGAGTGTTAGAGGTGATCAATTTGATCACAATGGGTCAATTGAAGTTCAATTTAAGTTTTTAGTATTAATAGGTCAATTTGGGGCTTTTTAGTAATTGGCCCATTTTCCCCAAATTGATGACCCTATGATGGGGCTTTTGGGTTCATTAGGTCCCCTAGGGAGGTAGCCATAAGAGGGTGGGTCCAATTTGATCATTTGGAGTTCAATTGCCCTTATTCATGGAGGTTTGACCTAGGATAGCTCAAAGTTGACTTGTTGGAGGTATATTGGTCAACCCTAAGCTAAGCCATCAAAATTTGCTAATTGCACCCCAATGTGCATTTCTTCTTAATTTATGGAAATCATGGGGCCTCCTTGGCCCATTTTGTCTTCTTGGAGCAATGTCATGACCTTGTCATGACAAAATGCATCTTAGGGGTCTAGTTGTTTTGGGGATGTTACAAATCCCAATAAACGAAGAAACAATTTCGTCCCCGAAATTTAGGTTTAGGTCCACGGGAGTTAGAGTTCATGGATGATTTAGTTGCTTGGGTGCAGTATGGCCCTTAATTAACATTGGGACTTGTTAGGTCAAATTCTCATTGACTCATCCTCGGTTTTCTCCCAAGTGCACTTTCGTTAAACCTCATCCTATTCGAGTTCGAGATCCTTTACCTGGGGGTTCTTAGACAATTCCCAATGATGAAGACATCGTAGTGGAGGGAGGACATAAGTCGAAGTAAAGTCACACACTCACAAGGCGAGTGTAAGAATCCATCGAGTCTTATATTTTAGTATGATGTCTTCGTAAGTATACAGTTCTCGATCCGGTAAGTACATTGTCACGTTCACCGTCAATTTCTTTATTACCGTATCCTTACTAACACTTTGGGACTACTCTCCAGTGGTTCACAATCATTGTACACGTGACACCAGTACTCTTATTTATTAGTTATTTGTAATTAGAATTTAGACTTGTCTTCCAAGATCATGATATGTTTATGGCTTGGGCAATATTGATTCCTCTAATTTTCATGACATCTTCATTCTTTTAATACTTTATGTAGACGTTTAATCATGTTTCTAAGATTCGACATGATATTTAGTAAATGTAAATATGTCATGGTCGTTTACTGAACTAAAAGGATACCTTGGTAGTAAACAGGCTCAGTTCTGGTACTTAAATTCGTGTGAGTCTCAATTCCGAGCCTCGTAAAATCATATGTTGTAAATCCTCCAAGATTAATTCTTGAGGTGCACCCAGTCACATTAGCGTCCTGAAACCTCATTCCTGGTCAAATCTATAGTTCTCATTTTGTTAAACGCGAACCAAGCCCAAATTTCGCACCAGACCTATCACCTACGAATCAACTAACGTGAATATGTCGTGAGTTGATCTCTGAATCATTCCCCAAGTCTTGTAAGTGATTTCAACTCTTCATAAAGTCATATTTGTTTTGGCCTCATTCCTACTTCTTTTCATAATTATGGGGTCTCCAATTTGTACACCAAGTATCAGTTATCATGGGCCAAAAGGTTTAACAGAATTTTCAGAGACTAAACATGATCCAAGATAGTGTTGAGCAGAAGCCCATAGTTCTCCTCCTTAAATAATTCCAGAAGATTAATTTTGCGGTTAAGGGTGCAGAACCTATTTTGTGAAGGAGGTATGACAACTAACCAATAGTTAAGTATAATAAAATTTTCAGAAGTTTAATGGAGACCACGAGTCTATCAACTCATTTCTATAATATTCCAGGTTTTTACACTGATCTAGGGAAAAATAAAAGATGACCCTGGAATTCTCAACACTGCTTAATGCAACAAGAGTTCACAAACCCCAATTTCCTACAGAACTCAGTCTTCAAGTCCTTGATTCTTTTAGAGGTGAGGATCTCTTGATAACAAGTGCATGTTTCAAAATTTCAAAGAATTGACCAAGAAAATACTTATCCATAAAACTCTAAGTGTGTGTAACAACACAGATGTTATCATAAGCCACCTTGGTCATATCAATTCTTAGGTCTACCGCAATCGTCTGCAATGTACTTATTTCCAAATCCATAGAACTTTATTTCCCAAAATTCTGATTCTTGGGTAGCATGTGTATCGTATTAAGTTTACAAGTACAGTGTAAAAATTCAGATCATTAGATAAGTCAAATGGTGGGGGTGCACCGATTTGGGTCTGGGGTTCACTTATATACCCTGCACTAAGCTAGGTGCCCAGGGAGTTGTATTTCAGGGGCTTCTATATTTCTAAAACAAGCCAAGTCAAAATTTTTGTGGCCCAATAAACGAAGAAACAAGATTAGCCTCCCGTAATCTTGTGATGAGTTCCTTATATCCGACAATTTGGACATCTCGCGTATTTACATAAACCTTATGGGTATACAGTCCTTGAGTTTTTTTTTTTTTGTATATGGTAGGGCTCTCTACCCTCAAAATGCCATTTGTCGTAACTCTTTCCCAAAGATCGTGTGCCTATCAAGTGGTCTTCTCTACGTTGAACTTCTCGTTCCACATTTGACATCCTTCCTTTGTGATGGTTTTCCGAGGGTGGGAGTGTGCAGTATCAGCTTCTAAGCACACAAGTAAGGCCTTACGAGTCTCACAAACACCAAAACCACTTAAGATTGTCCTATTTGTTTGTTGAGGAGTGTTAAAATCACTTAGGAAGTGATGTGGGTATATCACCGAGTAAGCCCTGAACACTCACACACGCTTTCAACTCCTTCTTTTAGTCACCTTGGGGTATCCTACTACTTGGTCAAAATATACTTGAGGTTGATGTCGGACTAGGATACCTTATGAGAAGTCTTGCTAAGTCACGCCAATATGGTGTACTAGTCGGGTTGGCCTAATCTCATCGTTAAGTGGACAAAAATTATGTGATTTCCCGTATGGGCACACCACTGCTTCCGCTGCTAGTTTGTCCTCAAACTAACTCGAGCGGGGGTTGCCCTAGGTTTTGTGGACTTCTTTTACTTGGATCGAAAGTCGGCTAAGCTGATACCACTTTGTAAGACCCTCTTTTTTTTTGCTTTTAAACCGGGTCTTACCGCCCAGAACCGCCGTCTTGCGGCGAGACCATTACACCCAATGGTCCCCGCCACAATACGCCGATCCTGCCGGCTAATCAACATCATCCAGGCCAACCACAATTCTTAGTAATAGAAGCAATTAGAAGAAGCAAGTCCACAATCACATTAAATATACAAAATACATGCTTACAATGTCCTTGATGAGGAATGAACTAAAAGAGAGAAAGGGGCTTGAGCCCAGTACATATCCAAGCAAAGTATATAAACTTTCTCACTCTACATCTATGCGGAAGCTAATCAATTCTCAACTCTCGAACACCTGTATTGTAGTAGAAGCATCGCGCGGCATAAGTTCCTTGTGTCCTGTCTCCTCTTCTCTGGGGTTCCATCACTTCGTGTACCTACGGTCACAACCGACCGTTAGTCATAAAGACTAAGCCGATTTTGTCCCCGCCTCCCCCCGCGACTCCTAGGCACCGTGTGGAAGGAGGAAGCGGAGGACATCAAGGGGTAAATCAAAAGCAGGTGACAGTGGCGAGACTAGCAAGTATAAAGGTACTAAACAAATAATGAAAGCATATCTACCCAAGCAGGAGTATGTATATAAGCAAAAGTAAGAAGCAGTATAAGTAACAGAGCAGTATAAGTAAAAGAGCGGTATAATTAAGGAGCAGCTACGAAAGTAACCTTAACTTATATGCACATAAAATAGCACATAAGCTAAGGGATCTGGCAAGAAATAAACTCATCGTATAAAAGAGCCCACACTAATTTATACGATGAGGTCACAGTTTGTGCAGAAATGCTATGCTATGAAGTGCAATGCAATGATGCAATGTTTGTATTATTATTTCATACACATGCAACTCACACACACGACTCTGTACGTACAGACCTTTAGTTCCCACTTTTCGGAGGTAGCTAACCTCTCGGGCACCTCCCGTCGTGGTCAAACGGTGGCAGAGGAGCGGGCGTCTCCTCACCTAGGTGGGTAAGTCACACTACCAGACCTAGGCCCAAACATACGATGTGATACCGGTACCCGGTACTCACGAGCTCCTGCGTACTAAACTGAAATGGCCAGGCAGGGTTTAGGGAATTCGTCCCATCGGACGCGCAGTAAAACAACCTGGCCCTAATAAACCTCTAGCACTGCCGAGTCAACGAACTGCTGTCGATGTGACGACTAAGACAGATCCGGAGACCCACCACATCTCATTCACAAGCAACATAAGTTAGCCTTTTACAACCGAGCCTCCAGCTCGCACATCTACATCAGCATTTATAAATTAAAGCCTACAGCTCGCTAGACTACACTAGTCCTATATATAAACTACGAGCTTACCGCTCGCTAGACTTCACTAGTCTATATAAACTATGAGCTTACCGCTCGCTAGACTACACTAGTCTTATATATAAACTACGAGCTTACCGCTCGCTAGACTTCACTAGTCTATATAAATTACGAGCTTACCGCTCGCTAGACTACACTAGTCTTATATATAAACTACGAGCTTACCGCTCGCTAGACTATCCCAGTCCATTCTTATAACCCGAGCCTACCGCTCGCCGGACTATCCAGTCCATTCTTGTAACCCGAGCCTACCGCTCGCCGGACTATCCAGTCCATTCTTATAACCCGAGCCTACCGCTCGCCGGACTATCCCAGTCCATTCTTATAACCCGATTCGGAATGGAAGTTAACTTGCCGAGTTCTCCTACTTAACTAGTCTTGTCTATGATTTAGTTGAACTTAGAAGCTTTATGGTTAACCTTGGACATCCGGAGGGTTACCCTGTGAGGGGCTCGCAGCGGTACTAGGAAGTGTGGCGGGCTGACACCCCGAACTTCCTATTCCCATGGCACTTAATCTTGTTGGTGTCTACCCCTTTTTACTTGATCCCCATTTTCCTCTCCAATTACATTACATCTCTAAGATGAGTTAAACTTGGCAATTAGGAGTGGGGGAGTTCCTTGAATTCCAACACCTCCAGCTGTGACCGGGTGCTGACTCTCCCGTCGTCACATTTTAAACTCGAGTCCCCTTTCTTCACCGAGGAACTGCTCACATTCAAATAACATTCTCAACCTTACTTGGACCCACACTCTTATTCTTCGTCATCCTTAATCCAGTGTTTGCCTTAGATACTTCTCGACTTTTCCCTCGAGTATTACCTTAAAATGGCTTCCCGGCTAAGGGTAGTTTTACTTCCATACAATTGTTTAACACTGATGAGTTGTGTGTGTGGGGCCCTTGATGAGGTCTAACCTCCTTTTCATACCACTGTAAACTCACACACCTATAGCTTTGCTAAACGCGCCCCAATCCTTATTTCCCAAGATGCCCTTAGAGATGCTCTTCCAAGTGACCTGAGCCTTCATACTTACTAAGAGTTAACAGTTCTACGTGTGAAGGTCAGTGGTGGTCTAATTCATGTAAATCAGTTTCACTAAACGCAGACCGAAACAAGGTTGATCTAGATTAGACTCCTATGGTGCGATCTTGATCACATCATATCCAAACGAGTTCCAATTATCACCATAGGTTCGCAATGAGTAGTGATCTAACAATCTCAAATCCTAATTTCATAAATTCTCCAGGGAATCCTAAGTCATAGTTTCTATTAAAGATAGGAGGTGTGCGAATAGAGATTTACACGTCAAGTATTTGATTATGATCTCAGGGAAAATTACCATGACATAACGCTGGTCTAAAAACACCAAAACCTGAGTTTCACATTTTAGCAGGAATATTTAACCATAATTTCTATTTAACCTAGATGGGGTGCAAATAGGGGTTTGCACTACAAGTATTAGGTTATGACCTAAGTAATTCTGGGAAAATTACCATAGCACCGAATTGGTCTAAAAAGAAACACCAGATCCTAAGTCTCATATTATTCCAAGTAATATTTACCCTTAATTATCATCTAATACATTTGGTATGCGTATAAGGGTTTACACTACAAGTGCTATGTTAAGACTTCAATAAATTCTGGGAAAACTATTATAGTACCATATTAGTCTAAAAGCACCAGATCCTAAGTCTCATATTATTCCAAGTTCATATGACCGCCTTTTTATTTTATAACCTAAATTAGGGGTAATTTAGTAAATTCCATATCTTGGGATTTTTGTACCCAAAAATCCCAAATAACTTTTGGGAATGCATATTGCTGCCAAGGATCCATGTTCAGCATTTCAAGCCATTGGGTCAACCCCAAGGCATAGGGCTCACTCCACCCAAATTTGCTAATAGACATAAAGAGCAGTCCTAGAAAAATGGCTCTACAAGGAGCTGTAGAGCTCCAAATCACTTGATCTCAAATCCTACAGAAAGTAGACCCATAGGGCTACAATTGTTGTCTCTGCCAACTTTTCATGATATGGCCTCTAAAGCCTTCAAAAATAGCTTGCAAAGTATATTAAAATCCTAGGCAGAAATATTATGGTTTGCTAATAGACAAAATGAGCAGTCCTAGAAAAATGGCTCTATAAGGAGCTGTAGAGCTCCAAATCACTTGATCTCAAATCCTACAGAAAGTAGACCCATAGGGCTAGGGCTACAATTGTTGTCTCTGCCAACTTTTCATGATATGGCCTCTAAAGCCTTCAAAAATAGCTTGCAAAGTACATTAAAATCCTAGGCAGAAATATTATGGTTTGCTAATAGACAAAATGAGCAGTCCTAGAAAAATGGCTCTACAAGGAGCTGTAGAGCTCCAAATCACTTGATCTCAAATCCTACAGAACGTAGACCCATAGGGATACAATTGTTGTCTCTGCCAACTTTTCATGATATGGCCTCTAAAGCCTTCAAAAATAGCTTGCAAAGTACATTAAAATCCTAGGCAGAAATATTATGGTTTGCTAATAGACATAATGAGCAGTCTTAGTAGAATGGCTCTACAAGGAGCAGTATTGCTCCAAATCACTTGATCTCAAATCCTACAGAATGTAGACAACAAGAGCTACAAAAGTTGTCTCTGGCAACTTTTCATGATATGGCTTCTAAGGCCTTCAAAAAAATAGCTTGCAAAGTACATTAAAATCCTAGGCAGAAATATTATGCTTTGCTAATAGACAAAATGAGCAGTCCTAGAAAAATGGCTCTACAAGGAGCTGTAGAGCTCCAAATCACTTGATCTCAAATCCTATAGAAAGTAGACCCATAGGGCTGCAATTGTTGTCTCTGCCAACTTTTCATGATATGGCCTATAAAGCCTTCAAAAATAGCTTGCAAAGTACATTAAAATCCTAGGCAGAAATATTATGGTTTGCTAATAGACAAAATGAGCAGTCCTATAAAAATGGCTCTACAAGGAGCTGTAGAGCTCCAAATCACTTGATCTCAAATCCTACAGAAATTAGACCCATAGGGCTACAATTGTTGTCTCTGCCAACTTTTCATGATATGGCCTCTAAGGCCTTCAAAAATAGCATGCAAACTACATTAAAATCCTAGGCAGAAATATTTATGGTCTGCTAATAGAGATCAAGGAGACGAAATCAACGGCTGTGATTTCGTCTCCTTCCTCTAGCCGACGGCCCAGAGGAAAACTGCCTTGATCCCGGCCAACCACCACCCTCCCCGGCCATCTGCCGCCGCCACCACCTCCGTTGAGGGGTTGGCCGTCGATTGGCGGTGGAATGGTGGCCGGAGGTGGAGGTTCCCGGCGATCTCTGGAGGAAGCCCGATCGGAGTTCGGGAGGGAAAAGGTGCATGGCTGACGGCTCAATTGAGCTCGTCTGCCCTTTCTAGGACCTTAGATCACTAGCATAGAGGGAGGGGAGGAGAAATCGTACTGCAGGGCGGCGTGGCAGCGGCTCCGGCGGGTGTTCACCATTGTTGGTGGCGGCGGCGGCGGCTTAGGCTCGAATCCTCGATTCTACAGCGAAAGACGACTTCCAGTAGTCGATTTTGACTGCCCTGGGGGTTCTGAGAGTGATGGTGAGGAGAATTGGAGGCAAAGGGGGGTATATGGCTGGATGCCCTCAATGGTGGTTCGGCCACCCCTTTAGCCGCCCGAATTGGCCACTCCTGGACCCTCTCTCACTGCCCAACACTGATGGAATTAAATCCTCAGTCCAGAGGAGGGCTTGGGGAAGGGAAATGGGGTGCCATTTGGCATTCATTCCTCATTTTCCTCTTCCTTGTCTCTTCCCAAGCTAATACCTCCAAAAACCTTGGTAAATCAGCCCCAATTTCGAATTTCTGAAGGCTTGGGGGGCTGGTCATCATGTGGGCTGCCATTTTGGGTCATGGGGTTGGGTTAAGTCCAGCTAACTTGAGTTTGGGCTTACTTGACCCGATAGGCCAAATTGGGGATCTTTGGGTTTGGGCTTGACCCAAGACCACCCAACCCAATGTGACTGACCCACATTGCTTCCTTGTACCTTATGGACCTATTCCAAGAGGAATCCAATCATGGTGGGGGCATAAGGGGCTTAATTGCACTTATTTGCTTATAGGGGTAGTTTGGGTATTTTGGTGTTTTTGCCTTAATTCTCCAAATTGAATGTGCACCTTGGCTTGCTTATGTCTCACTCACTTCCCTTAGTGTTTGGGTAGGGTTGTGCTAGGTCAATTTGGCCAATTTGGGGCAAATTAGAAGCCAAAGGGTGTAATTGGTAATTTGGGGCAAATTGGTAATTTGCCCAGTTTCCTCAAAATTGGCTTACACCAAGGGTCCAATGTGGGGCCATTAGACTCCCTAAGTGGCCCAAGAGTGTTAGAGGTGATCAATTTGATCACAATGGGTCAATTGAAGTTCAATTTAAGTTTTTAGTATTAATAGGTCAATTTGGGGCTTTTTAGTAATTGGCCCATTTTCCCCAAATTGATGACCCTATGATGGGGCTTTTGGGTTCATTAGGTCCCCTAGGGAGGTGGCCATAAGAGGGTGGGTCCAATTTGATCATTTGGAGTTCAATTGCCCTTATTCATGGAGGTTTGACCTAGGATAGCTCAAAGTTGACTTGTTGGAGGTATATTGGTCAACCCTAAGCTAAGCCATCAAAATTTGCTAATTGCACCCCAATGTGCATTTCTTCTTAATTTATGAAAATCATGGGGCCTCCTTGGCCCATTTTGTCTTCTTGGAGCAATGTCATGACCTTGTCATGACAAAATGCATCTTAGGGGTCTAGTTGTTTTGGGGATGTTACACACCTCCCATTGAGAGTCTTCAAAGGCCTTTGCCTTTGATAGCTCTTCCTTTAGTTTTAAATTTTCTTTTCTTATTTCAGCTAGTTTTGAATCTTTATTATGAATCTCTTTTCTTAAGTCTTGATTTCTCAAATATAGCTCATTTTCCTTTAGGTTTTCTAGTTCTAGCCTAGCTGTTTCTATTTCATTTTGTACCTTAATATGATCATTGCAGAATTCTTTAAAGCAAATTTTAAAATCATCAGAATTGAAATCAAAATTATCAAACATGGATACCTGTTCTTCCTCATCATCTGAGGATATCCCCAATGCTATCATGCAGGAAACTTCTGCTTCTGCTTCTTCATCACTCTTAGATGAAGAGGAGCTTAACTCTGCTTCAGAGTCACTCCAAGTTTCAGCAATGAACCCCTTGCCCTTCTTTTTGTCTTCCTTCCTGAAAGACGTCTTCTTCTTCTCATCCTTGTTGTTGCACCTGTCCCTTTGTTCCTGTGGGCACTCAGGAGCTATGTGCCCTATCTTGTTGCAGGAGAAGCAAATCACCTCATTCTGGGCTTTAAGCTCCTCTCTCTTCTCCATGAGTCTTCTGTCTTGACCCATTTTCTGAATCTCCTTGCTAGGATACTGAACATTTCATCTTCAGGAGTGGAGGGATCTCCTTCGGTAGCTTTCAGGGCAAGGATCCTTTGAATAGGAGTTGGAGTTGTCTCCTTTGTCCATGTTTCAGCTCTGCTTTTCAGTAACATCTCACAAGACTTAAGTTTTCCTATCAAAGCATCAGTAGAGATTTCTCTATGGCATATGGACTCTCTAATAGCCCAGATCCTTGAATCCCATGAGCTTGGGAAGCATGTGAGAATCTTATCATTGATTTCAGTCAGAGAGATCTCCTTCTAAAGACCTTTCAGCTCATTTATGATAATGCTGAATGTATCATACATCTTAGTAACAGATTTCTCAGCTTTCTTTTGAAAGTTCTCATAATGGGATAAAAAATATTTTAAATCTCTATTCACCCTCCCTTTGATTCCAATTGAAAGTGCACAGTGTGCCTCTGAGAATTCTCTAGAGGGGGGTGAATAGAGATTTAAAATATTTTCTATTCTTTTTAAGCACACACAATAAAAATGCTAAGTATTATGTAATCAGCAAAAACCAAAGGCAGAATAAATGAAATAAAGTTTGCTGAAATAAACACAGAATAAGTAAATGGGACAGCACCGAAAATCACAGAGCAAAGACACAGGAATTTTATAAAGGTTCCCCAATATGTGGGTAGTCCTCTCTTCTACCTCCCTAGTAAGATTGCACAACCTGTGCCCGAGTCTTTTGATAAGGAGACTCTTAGAACCAATCCAGAACTTTTGATAAGGAGATCATGAACCACTGACTCTTTTGATAAGGAGACTCTTAGAACCACTGAATCCTTTGGAAGACGGATTAATAAACTCTTTACAGGAAATAGTAAGAGGAAAATAAGAGGGAGAAGAAAAGAATTATGTTCTCAGATTTCTTCAGAATCTATGATGTTGCTTCTGTCTTTCTTTCACTGGATCTGTAATGATGAACCCTTGCTTATGATAGTGATGAGCAAGAGTTATTTTGCTTGATCCTTTTCTCTCAGCACTTCTTGTAATCCAGCTGATGTATGATGAAGAAGAAGAAAAAGCAGCTATATGTATTCCTGTGCAGAGAGAGCACTTCTATATATCTGTCTTTTAGGGTTCTAAGGAGGAAGAAGATGAAGACCCTATTCGACAGACAGAATAATGTAATAATTCTTCTTGCTTTCTTCTACTCTTTTTGCATACTTATTCTGTGTGATTGGGATTTCAAATTCTTTCTTCTTTTGGACTGTCCTGAAAAGGAATTCACCTAATTTCCTTTCTTCTTTTGTTCTCGACCCATCAATCCATTTTGAATAGCTTTCAAAGATGATGTGTTGTGTCCTGGAAAGCTCCATACCTTTCTTGGCAATAAACGAGCCGTTGGAGAACAGTCTCTAGCCTGGTGGTCCTTTTGAAAAGGTTTCAAAAGGACAGCTGAAAAAGCTTCCTTTTTTCTGACTGTATTCGACGCTGCGTCGACTTCATCAATCTTCATGTCAATGCACCTCTGAGTTCTTATCGACATAGCTTCGAATTCCTTCTTAGCTTTAGCTGAACTCAGATGTCGACGTTACGTCGATTCCTTATCGACGTATCCGTCAATTTGAAGCCTTGGACTTGAGCTTTTATTTTATGCGTCGAATTGTAGTCGAAGTTGCGTTGACTTCTGAGATGGCTTCGACAAGCTCTTCCTTCTGCGTCGAGTTCCTTTCGGCGTTGCGTCGACTTGACTTATACTTCGACAGACTGAATAAGTTGCTCTGACTTGTAGTCAGAGTTACGTCGATATCAAGTCGAAGTTGCGTCGACTTTTATTCAACGCAAGTCTTAACTTAACTTACTTTATGATTGTCTTGACTTGTCCTTGACACTCTAAGGTGAGTGTGACATCCTAAAACATCTATTGACCAATTTACCCTTACTATACAATGTGGGTAATATAACCTGAGAAGTAAAATCACTTATAGTTAATTTGTTAAGTTAAATCAAAAGGAGTTTTTCCCAACAGGCAAACCCCTTAGTATTTTATTTTTTGACAATTTTAAAATCAACTTCGTGCTAGAGTGACCAAGACGTCTATGCCATAATTCTAGTTCTTCATTTTTTGAGATTAGACATTTTAGTGAAGCACGTGAAAGATCATGAAAAGCAATCAAATAGGCGTTGTGAGTTCTTGGTGCAGTGAGTATAATATCATTAGTTTTAGGATCTATAATTTTAGACAAATTTGTAGAAGATTCAAATAAAACATTAAGACCAGTATCGCACAGTTGTCTAATAGAGATTAAGTTATGTTTTAAACCTTCTATATATAAGACATTTGTAATGGAGAAAGAGTCACTACCCACTGTACCGATGTCTAAGATTCTTCTTTTTCCATTGTCATCAAACGTCACCATTCCTCCTTTTTTCTTTGTGAGGCTAAGGAACTTTGCTTTATCGCCCTTCATGTGTTTGGAGCATCCCGAGTCCAAGTACCACATGTCCTCTTTTTCCTTAGCCTACAAACCTTACCTAAAATGAAGATGAGAGTAAAGATTCGGATACCCAAGAGGTTCCTCCCAAAGAGTAGGTGGAAACCTTATTGTCGCTTTGGACACTGCAATCTTCGTCCGATGATTCATGGCTTCTTCGTATGAGACACAAATTTGCCTCTTCATTGTCGCTTGAGGTAGACCTGTTTGAGCATTCAGATGAAGGGTCATCTCATGTTGCCGCCTTCATTACCTTCTTCTTTTCTTTTCCTTTTTGTCGCTTTTCTTTTTGTTTTTTCAAGTACTTTGGGAACTGGCTTCGTATATGCCCGGTCTTCCTACGGTGGAAGCACTCCAGTGGAGGCCGCTCATCGTCGTCGTCCCTTGCTTTTTTCCTTTTCTCCCTTTTTGATGACGAGCCTTTTCGGAAATACTTATGGAAGGTGTTCATTCTTTCTGGATTCTTCATGAACTTTGTGAAACTTTTCACAAAGAGACTCTCTTCGTCCTCCTCGTTGTCATCATCCTATTTCCTTGACTTCAGTGCCAAGGCTTTCTTCTTTGGCTCTTTGTTGTATTCTTCTTCTTGGATTTTGAGTTCAACCTCATGAGTTTTGAGATTCCCAATGAGGCTCTCAATTTGGAGCCGTCTTAGATCATGTGACTCGGAGATAGCCGTCACTTTTGGATTGAACTTCGGAGGGAGAGACCGAAGGATTTTCCTCATCAAATCACCGTTTGAAAAGGTCTTCCCAAGTATTTTTGAGGCGTTGACAATCTTGGTGAAGCTAGTGTACATCAAGTCTACGTCTTCGCTTGTATCCATTCTAAACCTTTCAAACTCTGACTCCAGTCGGAATAGCTTTGAGTCTTTAACCTGTGAAGTACCCACATGCATTATTTCCAATAAATTCCAAATATCATATGCAGTTTCGCAAGCACTAACTCGGTTGAATTCAGTTCTATCTAAAGCGCAAAATAAGGCATTCATTGCTTTAACATTATTTTTGCAATTACTTTTGTCTTCATTATCTCATCTATCTCTAGACTTTTCCATGGTTACATCTTCAACAACATATGTAGGTGTAGTATATGGTTGTTCAACACAAGCCCAGACATCTAAATTTAGATTTATTAGAACACAACACATCCGTGTTCTCCAATAGTTATAACCAGCTCCTGTGAAAAGTGGAGGTCTACTTATTCCTTGCCCCTCATGAAAAGCGAGATCATGGAGCGTCATTGTTCCCGGTTGTTAGACCGTATTGGAATAACCTTGCTCTGATACCACTTGTTGGATCTTAAAGCGAGATCAATGAACGGGCGAGAGATCGATGAACTGCGTTCGACGAATAGGTGGGAGATCGATGAACTGTCGTCTGGCGGCCTCCGATCGACGAACGGGCGAGAGATCGACGAACTGCGTTCGCCGAATGTTCAACAGCACCTCCTTCCCGCCAAAGCTTCCCGCCAGCAATTACTCCAGAAGGCGCCCTCTCCGTTGCTGCTTCAATCACGCCTGTTACACGCCCCTTGGTCACGGGCGTGACCAAGGGCGTGTAACACCAAAAATTCAGCTATTTAAAGGAAGCTTTTCCAGATGATAGGGGACGAAGTTTTGGAGTTCTAGCTTAATTTTTTGTACTGTTTTCTTACTCTTGTACTTCTTTCCCTTCTTGCACTTAATTTCAAAAGCTTGTAACTTTCAATTTCTAGTTGTAACTTAATTTGCAAATCAATAAAATAGTTCTTTTTTCTCTTATTCTACTCTTCTTTTTTATTATGCACTTCTTTATTTTCATTGATTCCTCCATCTCTATGAGCAGCTAAATTTCTATGAGTACTCGACCGAGATGATCCAAGGAAAATATAATTCATGATTTAATTTTTAGTTTCTCTTTCTCTTCCTTAGAATATTTAAGATTTATCCTTGAACTTTATTGGATTGAGATTATATTGTCGATATATAATTCTTATTCTTGTTTTCGTAGTCTAATAACCGAGAGGTTTTGAATTCGAATCGATCACTTAAAGGATAAGGAGAGTTGAATGCACTCCTCGAGAGAGGATGACATAATTCTCCCGGATTGGAGTCAAATCCAATAGAGGGGTTCACTACAATAGAGCGGGTTTTAGGGATTTTGATTCTGGAGCGAAAGTTCTATTGATCAACCTAAAATCAGTTGAGCGTATCCTCGAGAGAGGTACGTTCATAATTCGGGAACCTCCACGGCCAAGTCAGTTCTTAAGAGAATTAGAAGTTTTATTTATTAGATTTATTTTCCAAGGTGATTCAAAGTTGAGTACTATTCTTCTAACTCATAGTTTTTTTAAAATAAGCTATTTCTCTTTTTTGCAAACAACCAACCCAAAGTTTTATTTGATAAGATAATGGAGATTTTCTGAAGTAAGAGTACTCAACCGCCCCGAGTCTAATACGACCTTGGTTTTTACAACCTATACTACATTCGATATGGTACACTTGTCGTTATCGTTTGCGGATATAGTTTCAGCTTCATCAAGTTTTTGGCGCCGTTGCCGGGGACTCGGTTGATATTTCGAAAAAAGAAATATCTATTAATTTTATATTTTCTTTTCTTATTTTCTTATTAAGGTGTAACTAAATTCTTGGAAAGGACGCTTTGGGCTTGAATTCTAATCACAGCCTCTAGTACCTTGCGAGCCCTTCACTGGGTTGACATTGGGAAGTCCAGGACTAATATTAAATCACATAAGTTAAAAAAAATCTACATAAAAAAATATAAATAAAAATAAAAATATAATAAAAAAAATAAAAATAAAAATATTTATCTAAAATCTTATTTTACCTTTTTCTTTTTCCGCATCTTTTCTTTTTTCTTTTGGTTTATGACCCGAGGAAACTCTTCAATTAATCTTGAATTTTGTTTTGATCCGGAAATCGAGTGCACCTTGCGGCGACGTCTCCGATTTAGTGATCTACCAATAATTCACGAAAATTCAATCGGAGAGACTAACGAAGATATAATGGATGACCCCGACCATAATGAGGCTCCGCTACGAACTATGTCCTATTATGCGAGGCCGAATTGGGAGAGAACACAATCTAGCATTATTCGCCCGGCGGTGGCGAATAATAATTTTGAAATTGAAACGAGTATTATTCAGATGGTACAGCAAACTGTCGTTTTCGATGACTTACCGGATGAAGATCCTAATTTACATCTTTTAATTTTTTTTTGGAAATTTGCGATCCGTTTAAAATTAATGGCGTCACTGATAATGCCATTCATTTGCGTTTATTTCCTTTCTCTTTGCGGACTAAGGCCAGGCAATGGTTGGGGTCTCTTCCTAGAGGTTCCATCACTACATGGGCCGATATGACGGAGAAATTCTTAACGAAATATTTTCCTCCGGCAAAGTCTGCTAAATTACGTACTGATATTATGTGCTTCACACAAATAGACTCGGAGTATCTCTATGACACATGGGAGCGCTTCAAGGAATTATTGCGGAGATGTCCTCACCATACCCTTCCTTTATGGAAACAAGTTCAAACATTCTACAATGGTTTGAATCTCCAAACGAGGCAAATGATTGATGCGGCAGCTGGGGGAACTCTAAATAACAAAACCCCCGAGGCCGCTCAAGAGCTTTTTGAGGAGATGGCCATGAATGCTTATCAGTAGAATGCACCACGGTCGCGTCCTAGTAAGCCGACCGGACTCTTTGAAGTCGAGGTCACCCCGAATTTAGCACATCAAGTAGAATGACTTACTAACCAAATGGCGGAGATGTCTGCTTCCTCTGCCACTAATGGGGCTAATAATAATAATAATTATTATTATTATTATTATTATTTTATTCAAGAGCAAGTAGATTATATGGGGAACTTCTACCGTCCTCCTTATAACCAGAATAATAATCTTCTGTTAAATAATAGTTATAATCCGGGTTTAAGGAACCACCCAAACTTTTCATGGAGCAACCCTAATAATGCCCAGCGTCCACCGCAAGTGAATCCTCCCGGATTCGCTCCGCCACCACACAAGGCCCCTTCACTTGAAGAGGCCTTCACAAAATACGTTACCTCTAATGAGACCAATATCCGGAACCTTTCCGGATCTATTAAAAGCTTAGAAAATCAGATTGGACAGCTAGCCAAGATGTTCTCTGAACGCCAGCAAGGATCTCTACCGGGCAATACTGGCCCAATCCAAGGGAGAGCGCTAATGCAATAACCCTTCGCGGCGGAAAGGAGGTAACTTCTACAAATTTGGCTGGACCTGAGGTAAACGTTTCAACTTCATCTCCACAAGTTATTTCTTCTTCTCCTCCACCTTCTTCTGTTTTAGCTCCGCGCAATTTTAATAATCTTACAGTCTCTTATCCTTCTAAGTTTATTAACAAGCACAATGAGGAGCACTATACAAAATTCATTGATATTTTCAAACAAATTCAAATTAATATTCCTTTTTGGGAGGCACTTTCTCAAATGCCTAAGTACGCAAAATATTTAAAAGATTTGTTAACTAATAAAAAGAAGCTTGAAAATATTTCGTGCGTATCTCTGAACGCGGAGTGCTCGGCGGTTGTTTTAAACAAACTGCCGGAAAAATTAAACGATCCGGGACGATTCTCGATCCCATGTCTTTTCGGCAATTATCTAATTAAGCATGCTTTAGCCGATTTAGGGGCTAGTATAAATTTGATGTCATTTTCTCTATTCAAAAAGCTTGGGTTGGGTACCCCAACCCCATCTAAAATAAGCATACAACTAGCAGATAGGTCAATAAAATACCCAATGGGGGTCGTAGAGAATGTTTTAGTTAAAGTAGACAAGTTTATCTTCCCGGTAGACTTTGTCATTCTAGACATTGAGGAAGACACCGAAGTGCCCCTTATACTCGGTCGTCCCTTCCTTGCCATCTCTAGGGCAATAATTGACGTAAGTAACGGAAAGCTTCTCCTACGAGTGGGGGATGAAGAAGTACTTTTAGTATCGACTCTTCAATGAAAAACTCGTTTTCTAACGACGACTCTTGTTTTACCTTAGAAACAAATCTTGAAGAGGAAATAACGTCGTTTTCTGAAATTATCTCTCCTTTATTTAAAAATCCAGATATTGAAAATTTATTTTGTTTAAAAGAAATAACTCGGCCGCTTAAATTTGAAGAAATAAAATTGAATAATCACAAAGTAACAACATCTTACGAGGAGCCGTCGAGTTTACAATCAAAACAACTCCCGGATCATGTAAACTATATTTTCGAATGAGAAAAATCAAAATTGCCCGTGCTTAACGATTCATAAATTTCTGCATTAATAAAAATTTTTAAAAATCAACGTCATGCAATTGCATGGCAAAATTCTGATATTAAGGGGATTAACTCCTCATTTTAATTAGTCAAGCTACGCGACGATAAACAAAGCGCTTTTGGGAGGCACCCCAACGTTATCCTTTTTATTTTGTTATTTCTTTTCTTGTTTGTTGGTCACTTTAATTCTACAGGTGTTTGTCCGGCAACCCCGTCTACCAACCAGGGAAGCCCTCTTCACCCTTTAGTCATTTATTTTTATCTTCTTTATTTTCATTTTAGTTTTTTATCTTCATACTTAGTTTTAAACATTGAGGACAATGTTTAATTTTAAGTATGGGGGTGTAGCACAGCATTTTTTAGAATTTTTATTTCTGAAAAAATATATATATTTAATTTAATAAAAATCAAATTTCTTGGAAAAGACGCTTTGGGCTTGAATTCCCTCACAGACTCTAGTACCTTGCGAGCCCTTCACCCGGTTGACCTTGGGAAGTCCAAGAACAAAAAAAAAATATTAGAAAATGTTCTTTTTGTTTAGTTTATCAAAACATCCTAGCTTGCTAAATTGTAAGTTTTAAAGTAGACTTATTTTTCATATGGACTAAGAATTTTTTGTGCAAGAATAGTTTTTTTGAAATTTTTGAGTAAAATTGTTGACTCATGTAGTGCTCCTAGTCATATGCATGTCTTTGAGTAGTGTTGGTGTAAAATAAAATTCTTGGCATATATCTAAAATTATGTTTTATTAATTTGCGTAGTAATAATTTATTTTACTTTTAATTCGAATCCGGTTCTATCCAAAAGTAGTTTAGGCGAGTGTGTAGAAGATTGTTAGAAAACTATTACTCGAATCGAACAGAAGGGTGCCTTTCTCGATGTCTAGAACTTGCCCCAAGCTACTTTCGAAACATGTGCACTTTAGTCAAATTAACCTTACGAAAATGATTTAGGCTTTTCTTTGGATAGTTTGAGCATTTGCACCCAACCTCGATTTACTACCATTGTTCACACAAATTTGAGCCTTGCACCTTTATTTGAACCACCCTCACCATTTCGTCACCAAAACTAAAAAGCACAAACCCAAATGAACACTTGAAATTTTGAGCTAAATTATTGGGAAAAAAATTTGGGTATTATTTTAAGAAGAAAAAAACTTCATAGTGATATGCGGCCTCCGATCCGATCGACGAACGGGCGAGAGATCGACGAACTGCGTTCGACGAATAGGCGGGAGATTGACGAACTGCGCTCGACGAATAGACGGGAGATCGACGAACTGTCGCCTGGCGGCCTCCGATCGACGAACGGGCGAGAGATCGACGAACTGCGTTCGACGAATAGGTGGGAGATCGACGAACTGTCGCCTGGCGGCCTCCGATCGACGAAGGGACGAGAGATCGACGAACTGCCTTCGACGAATATTCAACAACACCTCCTTCCCGCCAAAGCTTCCCGCCAGCAATTACTCCAGAAGGCGCCCTCTCCGCTGCTGCTTCAATCACGCCTGTTACACGCCCCTTGGTCACGGGCGTGACCAAGGGCGTGTAACACCAAAAATTCAGCTATTTAAATGGAGCTTTTCCAGATGATAGGGGACGAAGTTTTGAAGTTCTAGCTTATTTTTTGTACTGTTTTCTTACTCTTGTACTTCTTTCGCTTCTTGCACTTCATTTCAAAAGCTTGTAACTTTCAATTTCTAGTTGTAACTTCATTTGCAAATCAATAAAATAGTTCTTTTTTCTCTTATTCTACTCTTCTTTTTTATTATGCACTTCTTTATTTTCATCGATTCTTCCATCTCTATGAGCAGCTAAATTTCTATTAGTACTCGACCGAGATGATCCAAGGAAAATATAATTCATGATTTAATTTTTAGTTTCTCTTTCTCTTCCTTAGAATACTTAAGATTTATCCTTGAACTTTATTGGATTGAGATTATATTGTCGATATATAATTCTCATTCTTGTTTTCGTAGTTTAATAACCGAGAGGTTTTGAATTCGAATCGATCACTTCAAAGATAAAGAGAATTGAATGCACTCCTCGAGAGAGGATGACATAATTCTCCCGAATTGGAGTCAAATCCAATAGAGGGGTTCACTACGATAGAGTGGGTTTTAGGGATTTTGATTCTAGAGCGAAAGTTTGATTGATCAATCTAAACTCAGTTGAGTGTATCCTCGAGAGAGGTACGTTCATAATTCGGGAACCTCCACGGTCAAGTCAGTTCTTAAGAAAATTAGAAGTTTTATTTATTAGATTTATTTTCCAAGGTGATTCAAAGTTGAGTACTAGTCTTCTAACTCATAGTTTTTTTTAAATAAGCTATTTCTCTTTCTTGCAAACAACCTACCCAAAGTTTTATTTGATAAGATAATGGAGATTTTCCGAAGTAAGAGTACTCAACCGCCCCGAGTCTAATACGACCTTGGTTTTTATAACCTACACTACATTCGATACGGTACACTTGCTGTTATCGTTTGCGGATATAGTTTCAGCTTCATCATCCTCGCATGACCGCAGTCACCAACCACGGACGAATTTCTCTACGAACAACAATAAGGGTTACAAACAATAATCACATTAAAACATTGAAAACTCCCTCATAGAATGAACTTGAAGATGATGTATGCGTGATCGTTTCTTCTTCAAGTTCTTCGCGTTCACGAGCATTGACGGAGTTCTCTTGGAAGCAAGGAGGAGGCTCTCACGAAGGTCAGCAATTATGGATCTGGTTCGTTGTCAATCGGCACGCTTAACGGAGGAGGGCCGCTCTTTAAATAGACTCTGGACCTAGCGCCAGCGCAGCGCTACCGCCAAGCGGTAGCCACTTTAGACATGTTTGCTGGCACGCAGATAGAGTCATCTTTGGCTACATTCTGCTCTAAATATGGTTGCCCCTCCTACTGCGCCGCGATAACACTAACGCATCGTGTTAGCGATATTACATTCCTTGTCGTCAGATCTCCTTCCTCTTTTGCTCCTCAATCAGCAGCGAGATGGTGGGACTACCATAAGCTACCACCGGGCGTTAGTCTTAACGTGTCGCGGTAGAACTTGTTATATCTGTGTCCCGTCGACATTCCTTTCTCGACGATGCTTCCTTCTCGACGATGTTTCCAATTATGAAGATGCTACCGCCAGCGGTAGAGATAGCGCGCTGCGGTAATTAATTGAACGTCGTATCGATAGAGGATCGTCGTCTTTTCTTTATGTACTCATAGAGGCTTGAGAGCTGAAGTTCCTGCACTCTATAAACACATGGCAAGTATGATCAAATACAATGAGATTTGTTATTCTCAAACCAAGAGATGGGAAAGCATGTTCCAACAAGTATAAGGGCATATTTGGGACGGTGGTGGCTGTGGAAAAAGTGATGGTTGGAAACCAATGATGGCATTACAACTGTCCAAAAAGTTGTTTAGAAAAAGTTGTGGACTGTTTGAAAAAATTTCATTTAAATATTTTTAAAAAGTTTTTTTTTTTCATTTTCTGTTTGGAATATCAACTTTTTAATAATAGATTTTTCATTTTTTATAATGAGTTTGGCGGCAAAAAATATGCGCCAGGGGAAAATACGCGTCAGGGGGAAAAATACGCGCACGAGCAGAAAATGTGCATCCAGGCAGAAAATGTGCGCCCGAGCAAAAAAATGCGTGCCCGGGCGAAAAAATGCGTGTCAGGAGGAAAATGTGCATTTGGGCGAAAAATGTATGTACGAGCAGAAAATGCGCGTCATGGCGGAAAATATGTGCTCAGGTGAAAAAATGCTCGCCCAGACGATAAAATGAGCGCCCGGGCGAAAAATGCGCGCTCGGGTGAAAAATGTGCGTCCAGGCAAAATAATACGCGCCCAGGCGGAAAAATGTGCGCTCTGGTGGAAAATACGTGCCCGGGAGAAAAATGCCCATCGAGGCAAAAAATGAGCGCCCGTCTGGTAAATGCTTGCCCGGGCGAAAAATGCAGGTCTGGCAAAAAATTTGCGCTCAGGCGAAAAATGCGCGCCCGCCCAGAAAAATGTGCGCCCGCGCGGTAAATGAGCTCCCGGACGGTAAGTGCACACATGGATGAAAAATGTGTGCCCGTGTGAAAAAATGTGCGCCCGGGAGAAAAATATGTCTTGGAGAAAAATGCGCTCCCAGACGAAAAATATGCTTTCCGGAAGAAAAATGCGCTCCCGGGCGAAAAATGCTCTTTCAGGCGAAAAATGCGCTCTCGGGCCGAAAATGCGCGGTCGCGCGGAAAATGTGCCCGAGAGGAAAATGCTCGCCCAAGAGGAAAATGCGCGCCTGAGAGGAAAATGCGTGCCCGGGCGAAAAAAATGAGCACCTGAGCTGTAAATGCGTGTCCCGGCAAAAAATAGACACTTTGGCGGAAAATTGCACGCCCGGGCGAAAATGTGCGCTCTAGCGAAATAAGCGCGCCCGAGTGGAAAATGCGCGACCGGGCGAATAAATGCACGCCCTTGAGAACAATTTGCTTTCGAACAAAAACTACGCGAAATGGCAAAAAAATATCGTCTAAACAAACAGACCTTTATGGAATGTAGTTTTTTTTTTAAAGCTCTTTATGGAAAGTAGGGAGTCCCTAGCTTTTTGAAAAGCCTTCAAAACTCCATTTTCTAAAAAAACTCTTTTGTTACCGCTGCGCAAACAAACACTAAGGCTCTGTTTGGTAATGCTGCACAACAGCTGCACACAGCTGCAGTGAAGAAATCAACACCAAACAACTATTTACACGAGCAGTGGGTTGCCGCTTCCGCGGTTTAACAGCGGCAGACAGCTGCGTAACTCATTTCGTGATTTGCCCTAGCGGTTTAGCAGTGTGGGCTCCCGGTCTTCTTCCTCTCGCGTTCCCGTCCTCAACGTCGGCGATCTTCTCCGATCGGGATCTTCTCTGACGCCGTACTCTTCTTCGACCTGCTCTTCTCCGACGCAAACCCTCAAGCTACGCCGACGCCGAAACAGATATCTCCTCCGACGCAGATCTCTCCTCCGACTCTTCCCCGACTAAGATTTCTCCAGCGACACCAACGACCCCTGTCCATCTTCTCCGGCGATATGGCTTTTGGTAACTTTTTTTGGAATTTGATTTTTGTTAGGTTGGACTTGGTTTTTTGGGAGGATTTTTTGGAATTGATTATTTTTATGTCTGCAATTTTAATTTGGATTTAGATTCACTGATACATGTTGATAATTCACTGGAGCAATTTTTTTTATTTCTCTGGAGATTGTGGTAGAGGCTCTTCCAAGCAATTTTTCTTTCTCTGATACAAAAAATTGCTTGAGATTTGATTCACTGATAAAAATTGCTATAAATAAAAATTGCTTGAGATTTGTTACTAAAATCTCAGTGAGTTTTGAAATTGCTCCAAAATTATCAAATAAAAAAAATCTCACTTGCTCACTGAGATTTGATACACTGCTTGAGATTTAAGTCACTTGCTCCAAATCTCATTTTCAGTAAAAATTGCTTGAGATTTTGATACACTACTTGAGATTTGAATCACTATCCAAAGTTACCAAATAAAATTAGCTCCAAATTACCAAATAAAAATTGCTTGAGAGCACAACATTTTCTTTGGATTTGATTAACTATCCAAAGTTACCAAAATCAAATCCAAAGTTAAATGTTGTGCTCTCAAGCAATTTTGTGCTTAGATGTTTTTCAGTCCGAGCTTGGAGCCTTTTTTTGCTTGAAGCTTTTTTTAGGCGAGTAATGGGTAAACTAAGCTTGGTGCAATTTTCAGTTAATGTAGTGATTACATAATATTAACTATTACTTGAAGCATTTTTTTGCTCATTCATGTTGTTTTGTCTAATGGTTGAAGAGTTTGCAAATAATTAGAAAACATCAACTCATTTTTTTCGGCGAGTTATTGGTAAACAAAGGATGATGTCATTTCGGCACAATGGGAGTCTGTGCACGTACACATATTTTTTGACATATGTATACAAGAGATTGAATTAGGCAATAGGGCAAACATTCATTTCAGCAGAGATGATTGGCTAAATTTGATTAAAAACTTCAAAGAGCGTATAACATTTAATTACACTCGCGCACAATTGATGAACAAATGGGATCAGTTGAAGCATGAGTGAAAGCTATGATGGGATCTCAAAAGAGGGGAGACTGGTTTGGGTTGGAACCCAACAAAAAGAACAGTTGATGCTTCAGATGAATGGTGGGAAGAGCGCATTAAGGTTAGGAATTGTACATTTTTGCTTATTTTACTTATATACAATTATGTATATTTATGTACTTCCTTTTTCTCATTTTAGATGTTACCAGCTGCCAAGAAATTTCGATATACAGGTATAGCACCCGAGCTTGAAGAAAAAATGGATAATATGTTTAGCTTGATAGTTGCTACGGGAGAAAAATCATGGATCCCATCCATGGGGGAAATGCACCCTATATTTTCTGAACCTGAGCCAATTTCCGATGACGATGATCATGTAGTCGAGAGTATTGCTGCCCCAGCTGGTAATATAAATGATAGTGGGCACACACAATGTGATGGTGGCACGAGTGGAAGTAAAGGAAATGATATTGGCTCGACTTCTAAAATGGCTTCAGGCGTAAAAAGATTCGGTAAAGGTAACATAAAGGAAGTAGGCACAAAAGATGTCATGATGGCACGAGTTGATGGGTTACTGGACGTAACACGATCTGTGGGGCTTACAGTTGCAACACCGATTGTTCCTCCTAGTATATTTATGTTGAGTGAAGCAATACACTAACTAGAGAAGTTTCCAGAGTTATTCGATTATGAGGACTTGTACGCTTTTGTCACATTGTACTTCATTAATCTCTGCAATAGGATAATTTTCATGAATCTCCAAGATGATAGGAAGGTGTCGTGGTTGACGAAATGTTACATGGAATCGCTGAAGTGAAGGCTTTATAGTTTTGTTGTATCATATTTTGGGATCATGTGCTTCCTTTTAATATTATTGCAGTGGCATATTGTGGGATCATGTACTTCATTTTAGTATTACTGCAGTGTCATATTTTAGGAGCTTGTTATGATATGCAACTCATGTTTTGTATTAAAAATTTATAGTTGTAATGTATCCTTTGTTATTAATGTCATGTATCCTTACTTTGTTATGAGCTTGTTATTTTAGGAGCTTATTATGATATGCAACTCATGCTTATATATTACTTAGGTTATCACTATGGAAGAACAGAACAATGATAATGATGTTATGATTGATGACGAAGAGCTCATGTTAATTCACCAAATGAACAGACAACGCCGATTTATAATTTACCAGAATCTCGTTGCGACGACAGCTTCTGTAATAGGTGAATACGTCTTCCCGTCTCCTAATAAGATACCTTGCATGACCTCAAAGCAAACTGTAGACAAATGGGTCGCAGAGTTATTAGAAGGGCATCTAGGAAGGTTTTTCGATAATTTTCGCATGTCGAAACAAATCTTGTTGGACATATTGAACTTATTACAACAATCATATGGCTTAGAAGGATCCAGAAGGACTGCAACCCGGGAGGTGTTGGGGAATGACATTATACATTCTTAGGCATCATGAAACTATAAGAAAGACGTATAAATGCTTCCAACATTCAACCGAAACAATTAGTCGATATTTCGAGAAAGGGCTACGTGCACTGACACGTCTTTCAATGGATATCATAGCACCTGCTGATCCACATTTCAGACATATTCCCTCCCATATTGAAAATGATGACAGGTACATGTCTTATTTCAAGGACTGCATTGGAGCAATTGATGTGACACATGTAGATGCTTGCATTCTCGTACATGAGCAAGTCGCATATATTGACCGACATGGATCACCAACTCAAAATGTAATGGCAGTGTGTGATTTCAATATGTGCTTTACATATGTTGTACAAGGATGAGAGGGAACATCTCATGATAGCCGCATTTATCACCGAGTTGTGTGAGATAGAAGGTCTAAATTTTCATATGCGCCTCCAGGTAAATTTATCACCGCATTTATAATGAATGTTTATTATTAATCACTTAATATTTAAAACTTTCTTATATTTAATCATTTAAATACATGAAAATATTATCTGGTTGAAGATGGATATCCGTTAGAAACGGGTCTTCTGAAGTCATTCCCAGAAACAAGATATCACTTGTCGGACTTTGCTCGAGGCGATCGGCCTATTGAAGGTCGTCGTGAAATATTTAATCAAACGCACTCATCTCTGCATACTGTTATCGAACGAAGCTTTGGCGTATGAAAAAATAAATGACGCATCCTTAGAAAGATGCTACAATACTCATTTTCAAAGCAATGCATAATTGTGGTGGCTACAATGACCCTCCATAATTACATAAGAAGGCATCCCGTCTAGGGTTGATCTAGAGTTTAAAGCATGTCATCTTGATGAGACCTTCATGTATCCAGAGGCATACGAACATGGGGCAGAGCGTCGACGAACCGACAGGGTCACAGCTCCGAGCGTGGAGCCAATTACACATGAGGGAACAGGTGCACCTGAGATGTCTGCTTTGAGAGAATTCATTGCGGACCAATTAGAAAATGCTCACGGGTACAATTCAAGCATATGTAGTTTAGCAAATAAACTATTTATTTTATATTAAATTTATCTAATCTAGCGTAATTCTCTTTTGCAGATGATATTGATTTGCGTTAGAGAAAAGAGACCGTCATCTAATTGAAATATATTTATCGCAAATATTTATATCGAGTAAATTGTTTAATTCTAAGTTGGACTTCGTAAATTATGCGTAATGTTTAATTTTCATTAATGTTTAGTTTTCATTACTGTTTAATTTTTATTACTGTTTAATTTTCATTACTGTTTAATTCTGCATCACATTTCACACATCACTGCAAATACAATTTTCCAAACAGTTTCATGAATTTTTTCACCACTGCAAAACAGCAGATTCATGCACCACTGTTTCCCACCACTGCTTCTCTCAGCGCTGCAGCTTAACCAAACATACCCTAATAAAACTGTTGCGGCGATGGGAATAGAATTTTTTCCATCACCATCACAAACAGGCCCTAAGAGTGGGAATACGAAGTTAGCGCTCAGTTTATATGACCAAACCCATCAGTTTGATGGCGGAATAGACATTAATAACTTTTGGCTATGAATCACGGCCCAATGAACCTTGACCCAAGTATTTTTCTTCCTACTGAATTTGTCATTTCAAATCTAGGGCCTCTTTCATGGGAGGCCAAGAACCTCTACTATTGAGGCACATCAGGTCCAAGAAATGTCAGAAATTTTGATTCATGTATTGGGAATTTTGCTGTATGATTTGGTTCTGAATCGTGATTTTTTCTAATGGGGGCAGATTTGTTGTGTGATTTTGTTGAGAATCGGGGTCATGTGTGTGGGGGAGAAAATTTAAAGCATCCACTCTGATCAATTTAGGCTCCGTTTGGCATGACAGTTTATTTGTGGTGGCGTTTTTAAATAAATGCCACCGCAGAGCGCTAGCTGTTTGGCGCGCGAAAACGCAAACTCTAACTGTCAATTTTGGCATTTTAGGCTATTTTCGGACCGCCGCCCCCCACCGCCTCCACATTTCTTAAAATCGTGGTTCTTGGATCTCCGCAATCGTTTGGATCTACTACTTCCAGAAACGACCACCTCCGTGCCAAACGGGGCCTATGTTGGCCAGCCTATAAATATTTCAGGTGGCATGCATTATACCATTTATCAAGTTTTGATTTAAGTTGATTTTCTTGCTTCGGTTCTTCGTATGAGTTACTTTGCTGTTTAGTGTTTCCATGCAATATAAATTTACGGCAACACTTTATTTTCAATTAACTCTTAATCTTATAATGTATTAATTTAGAGCAATGTTATTAGTAGTCTTAAAATCGTGATTCACACACCTAAAATAAAACCTAAAATACCTCTTTTATTCTCTATAATCGCACATTGGTTAAAGAACACCCACAACCCTGCCCGAAACCCCTCCTCTCCCTTTCGGTGCCTACCGACATTTCCGATCCCCAACAATCTTCTTTTCAGGCGGATTCCATTTCCACGGGGACGTCGATGAGTTGATCGCCGGCGATTGCAGGTGGATTCCAGTTTGCAGGCTATATATTAAATATGAATTTGCGGGGAAACCGTGATTGGCTTATTGAATGCCCCTTGATTGAGGACAGGGCCATGATTCGGTGTCCGACAGTCGTTGACCTTGCTTTATCATCTATGCATCATCGGATTCCACCATGATCTCCTTATCAGTTTTTCAATCAATCTTTTAAAAAAAATTCATGAGTTTCCTTTAAGACATGTTTGTTTGGATGGAATTGAAATTGAATATTGAATATTGAAATTTGAAATTAAGTCAATTCTACTTCTTTAGTAATTGAAAATAGTCTAATTTCAATTATATTGTTCGCCCAATAAACAGAATTGATGAATATTATGAAATTAATCAATTTTATTGTTCTTTTATCAGATAAAATTCAATCTAAGCTTATTATTATTATTAGCATTAGTGATGAAAAACCAAATATTTTCTCACATGAAAATTCTAACATTCACTCACATATATTATGAAAAATTTAACATTCTCTCACATAAATTGATATTAATTATAACATAATGCATTCAATAAGAACCTATCTTTTTCGACGTGGCGAAAAATGCGCGTAAGAACAAAAAACTCACGCCCGGGAGAAAAAAATGCGCACCAAGGAGAAAAAAATGTTCCCGGGCGAAAAGCGGCGCCCCGGAGAAAAAATGTGCGCCCTAGAGAAAAAATGTGCGCCCTGGCATAAAACATGTGCCCGAAGAAAAAACGTGCGCCCTTGAGAAAAATGCTCACCCAGGCCAAAAAGCACACGTGCGAGCGAGTGAAAAAACACACGCCGAGCAAAAAATGAGCGCCTGAGCAAAAAAACTCAAGCCTGAGCGAAAAGTAAGCCCCGACAAAACAAGCGTGCCCTGGCGAAATAACGTTCATCCGGGCAATAAAACACAGCATGGGCGAAAAGCGCGCACGGGCGAAAAAAGCGCGGTCAGACAAAATATTGCGTGCCTAAGCGAAAAATGTGTGTCGGGGGGAAATACGCGCGCATGGGAAAAAATGTGCGCCCAAGCAAAAAATGTGCGCCCAAGTAAAAAACGCGCGCCCACACGTAAAAATGTCATCCTTTGTAAAAGCACGCATGGGAGAAAAACACGTGCTTTGGCGAAAAATACGTGCATGTGTGAACTACGCGCGCACGAGCAAAATACGCGCGTCCAAGCGAAAAAACGTTTGTTAGGTCGAAAAGCCTGCGCTCGGGCAAAAAATGTGTGCCCAGGCGAAAAAGCGCACGCCCTGGCGAAAAAATGCATCCGGGTAAAAAATGTGTGCACAGGCGAAAAAGTGCTCGGATTGGCGAAAAAATGCGTCTGGACGAAAAAAGTGCCCCTGGGCGAAAAATGAATGCCGGGGCGAAAATGCGCATCTGAGCAAAATACTCACGCCATTACGAAATTAGCGTGCCCGAGAAAAAAATGTGTCCGAGCGAACAAATGTGCTCTCGGGCGAAAAAAACGCACTCCCGGGCGAAAAAAGTGCGTCGAGGCGGAAAAGTGCGCTCTCTTGCGAAAAAAGTGCGTCAGTGCGAAAAAAGAGCGCCCGCTCAAAAATATATATGCCCAGATAAACACACTTATAAGAAAAACACTCGCTCGAGCAAAAAAATACGCACCTGATTAAAAGACACGCTCTCGAGCGAAAAACACTTACCTGCCGGAATTATCAAATTCTTATATAGATTGAAATGAATTGACGTTAGTTGATTATGAATTACAATTTTTCTAACAATCCAACTATGGAGCTATAGGGTTTGGAAATCCAACGGTCCTAAGACCTAAAGCGACAATTGGCCTAAGTTAATTAGAACTAAGCTTTCAATTGCCAAGTTATTAAATTAATCTTAAGTTATTTCATAAGTGCATTTAATTTCTGTTGTTTGGATTTCCCATTAGATGTTTTATATAAATTGTAATTGTAATTACAGTGCTAGTAAGATAGGACAGTTTCTTCTCTCCTTCACTTCTATTTTCTGTTCATCTTCAACTAGTCTTGTATAGCATCAGAGTCTGTTAAACAAATGTATTTATTGTATTTATTTTTTGGCATGTTTAGTCCCACATTGCCTATTAAGTTTCCTCATTCCTCTTCTCTCCTATATGTATGACTCATTGGTCATCTTTTATGG
Source organism: Dactylorhiza incarnata (assembly GCA_033032865.1). Lineage (NCBI taxonomy): Eukaryota > Viridiplantae > Streptophyta > Magnoliopsida > Asparagales > Orchidaceae > Dactylorhiza > Dactylorhiza incarnata. The sequence continues at coordinate 3,288,605 of JAWHQI010000278.1, read as the reverse complement.
TTAAGTGAATATATGCAAATACCTGTTTTACTTATTTGTAACATGGTATCAGAGACGGTCCACTAATTTTTTTTTTTCGCTTGACCTCGTCTCTCGAGGTTGAAGCTCCGCTCCGCTCTGAATATCGGACTGCCCTCGATCTCGCCCCCCGGATTTTTCACTCTAGCGGTCTCCTAATCAAGATTGCGGTCTCCTGCTCGAGACCGCTCGAATACTGTAGCCTCGAATACTCTTAATCGAGTTCGATCTTGATCGTATTCGCCGGCCTCCTGATTCAACCTCCTGTTCACAAGACCGCCAGCGATCTGCTCACTCCTGTTCACCTGTTCGCCACTCAAGCTCGCCAGTCTGCCCGCTCGAGCTCGCCTGCCTGCTCCACTCTGCTCGAACTCGCCTGCCCGTCTGCGTCCCTCTCCCGATCGCCTCGAGCTCGCCAGCCCACCACCGCGATCACCCTGTCCGCAGCGACCTGCTCACAGACCGCCAGCGATCTGATCCAGTCCGCTGTGCTCCCGCACCCTGTCCGCAGCGACCTGCTCGCAGACCGCCAGCGATCTAATCCAGTCCGCTGTGCTCCCGCGCCTGTCCGCTGCGCCTCCCGCGAGCTCAAATCTGCGAGCTGCAGTCCGCTGCGAGCTGCTTTCCGCGAGCTCAAATCTGCCTGCTGCCTGTCCGATGCGCCTCCCGCGACCTGCGAGCTCCAGTTTCCTCAACCTCCTGCCGCCAGCTCCTCTCGCTCCGCTAGTCTACATGGCCGCCCCTCTCATTACACCTCCTCTAAAAGCCACTTCTTTCCAACTCGCCAGAGCCAGCGACTGGCCTGACTGGGCCCTGACTGTTGAAGCCGCTCTCTGCTCCCGTGATCTTTGGGATCACATCATCGGTGCTCCCCCCGCCACTGCAAGCTCTGTCCCCGCCACGGCTGCTGCTCCTCCCAGTTCAGACAAAACCGCCACGGCTGTTGCTCCTCCCAGTTCAGACAAAACTCCTGAAGTCGTCACCCCCACAGATGCCATCACTCTTTGGCGACGTCGCGATCAAGCCATCCGGGCTTACCTTTCGGAGTCCGTTGCTCGTCCGCTCCTCACTTCCATCGGCCGCCTCCCTTCTGCCCGTGCCATGTGGGAATATCTCCGAGACCGTTTTGTCCCCCGTGGTGGTGCTCGACGTCACCGTCTCATATGCGACTCACAATTTGCCCGCCAGGAAGGGCGATCTGTTAAGGACTTCTTCACCATGATGAGTGCCTACTGGCACGAACTGGACTCAATGATCCCTCTACCCTGCGGTTGTCCTCGCTCTCTGGAATTTCAGCGCCATCTCTCCGAGGGTCATCTCCACCAGTTCCTCGCTGCCCTGCGTCCCGAGTTCTCTCTACTTGCAGCTCAGCTCCTTCACCGGGTCCCCCTTCCCACTCTGGATGACGCCCTTATTGCTCTCCTCGATGAAGAGACCCGTCTCCGACCTCCTGTGATTGTCTCCACCGCTCCCCGGCCCGACACTGCGCTTGCGTTGCATCCTCGCAACAGTCCTGTTACTTGTCACTACTGCAAGAAGGTAGGACATATGAAATATGAGTGTCTCACTCGGCCCCCTCGCCCTGCTCAGCACAAACCTCCTGACCATCGCCGTGATGATCGTGGTAAGGGACGCGGTCGTGACTCTGGACCTCACCCTGCTGCTGCTGCCGCTGCTACTGATCGTCTGCAACAACTTGAGGAGTTACTTCGCCAATCACCACTGTTTCACTCTGCCTCCTCTGCCGGCTCTCCTGCGGAACAGAGCCTCTTAGCTGCCCCTGGTACTACTGCTGCTCGGGTTACTCCAACTGCACCTTGGTATTTCGACTCTGGGGCCTCCTGCCATCTCACCTCCAACTCCACCATCCTCACCAACTGTACTCCCACCCCAACTACCCTTCAAGTCACCACTGCTGATGGGGGTTCTATCCCTATTTTGCGATCTGGCTCCATCACCCCGACTTCTGCCCCTACTAGTCAGCTTACCCTCTCCAACGTTCACCATGCTCCTCGGCTACACATGAACCTTATTTCTGTTAGCTCCCTCTGTGATCTCGGATTAACTGTTTCATTCTCTTCTTCTGATTGTATTGTGCAGGATTCACGAACAGCTCAGAGGATTGGACAGGGCCGTAGGACTGGTGGCCTGTATCAGATGGAGCATCTCCACGTTCCCCCATCATCTGCTTCGTCAGCTTCTGCATTTTCTGTTGTATCTGATGCCGACTTGTGGCACAGACGTCTAGGACATTTATCTTCTGACCGACTTCGAAGTGTTATCAGTTCTGGAGCTTTGGGTCGTGTCTCCTTTTCCCCCCTTTCTGTATGTACCGGCTGTCGTTTGTCAAAGCATCTTGCTCTACCATTTACAAGCAGTGCTTCTCAAACAACAACCCCTTTTGAATTAGTTCATTCTGATATTTGGGGCCCAGCGCCAATTGCCTCACATTCTGGATACCTTTACTATGTTAGTTTTATTGATGATTTCTCCCGTTGTGTTTGGGTTTATCTCCTTCGCAATCGCTCTGAAATACCTGATGTGTACCGCACGTTCACAACCATGCTTCACACTCAGTTTGATCGTCGCATTAAACTTTTTCGATCTGACTGTGCTCAGGAGTTTCTCTCCTCCACCATGCGCGATATCCTCCAATCACATGGTACCATCCATCAACAGTCTTGCTCGCACACCCATGAACAAAACGGAGTCGCTGAACGAAAACATCGTCACATCATCGAAACTGCTCAGGCCCTGCTCATCTCTGCCTCCGCCCCTCATTCCTTCTGGGCTGAAGCTGTCCTCACTGCTGTTCACCTCATCAACATAACTCCCTCCTCAGCTCTATCTGGAGTAACTCCTTATGAACGACTATACTGTCGTCCACCAACCTATGCCCCTCTTCGTACATTTGGGTGCACCTGCTTTGTTCTCCTGCCCACCACTAAACGCAATAAACTCTCTGCTCGCTCGTCCCGTTGTGTTCATCTAGGCCTTAGCCCTCATCACAAAGGCTATCGATGCTACGATCCGTCCACTCGTCGCATTCGCATCTCTCGACATGTCTCCTTCGTCGAACATGAGATGTTTTTCTCCTCCACAACACCACCTCTTCCCACCCAACCTTTTGTCTCTCCACCCCTTTCTCTTCCGCTACTCCCCCCCTATTCCAACTCGTCCCAGAACTCCCATTGCTCATCACCTCCTGTTACCAGCTCGTCCTCCAGTCGAAGATCCCCCCTCCACCTCAACTCCTCCTCCGCTGCTCACAATCCCTCCTCCCGCTCCTGCTCCTTCTGATACGGCTATGTCTAACGCTCCGTCCGCCTCTGCACCCGTGGATCCTGCTCCTCCTCGGCGCAACCCTGCTCGCCATCGCAACCCGCCTGCTCGCTACGACCAAAGCCCTGATCGGTCTACCGCTTCGGCTCTCACCACAGCTACCTCATATTCTCCTGCTTTTCAAGCCTTCCTCACGACACTCCACTCCCACCGGGAGCCCCAGTCATACCAAGAGGCAGTTGGAAAACCCAAATGGCAGCAAGCCATGCAGTTGAACTTCAGGCCTTCCGCAGAACTCACACCTGGGACCTCGTCCCCTGTCCTCCTAGCGTCACTCCTGTTAGTTGCAAATGGATATTCAAAGTTAAGACTCGCCCGGACGGCTCCATTGAGCGCCACAAAGCTCGTTTAGTTGCCCGGGGCTTTTCTCAGGCACATGGGATCGACTATGACAAAACTTTTGCGCCAGTTGCCCGGATGACAACCGTTCGCACCTTACTTGCAGTCGCTGCTGCCCGAAACTGGCCCCTCCATCAGATGGATGTCACCAATGCCTTTCTGCATGGCGATCTCACAGAAGTGGTGTATATGGCCCCTCCTCCGGGTCTCTCCGTTCCCCCTGGCCACGTCTGCCACCTCCGTCGGGCCCTCTATGGTCTCAAACAGGCCCCTCGTGCCTGGTTTGAGCGTTTCCGCACTGCTGTTCTAAAGGCTGGCTTCATTGAACGACAGACGGATCATGCCCTGTTTACTCGCACCTCCGCTCAGGGATGCGCCATACTTATCTTATATATGGACGATATGATTATCACTGGCAATGATCATGTCACAATTGCTTCTCTTCAACAACATCTCCGCAGTCAGTTCAAGATGAAGGACATGGGCCCCCTTCGCTACTTCCTTGGGTTAGAGATCTCCCGCTCCAAACGCGGCATCCTGGTTTCTCAGCAGAAATACATCTCTGATATTCTCTCAGTCGCCGCTCTCACTGACGACCGCACTGTTGACACCCCCATAGAGCTCAATCTGAAACTCCTCCCAACAGACGGCGAACCACTCTCAGATGTCTCCCGCTATCGGCGCCTTGTCGGGATGCTGGTCTATCTCACTATGATTAGACCTGACATTGCCTACGCTGTTATCTTTGTCAGTCAGTTTGTTCAAGCTCCTCGCTCAGCTCACTACGCCGCGGTCCTCCGGATTCTCCGCTATCTTCGCACCTCCGTCAACCGCTCGCTATTTTTCTCTGCAACTTCTCCATTCACCCTCCGAGCATTTTCGGATGCTGATTGGGCGGGGAATGTTACGACTCGTCGCTCAACTACCGGTTTTTGCATTTTCCTGGGCGACTCCCTGATCTCCTGGCGTAGTAAGAAACAAGAATCCATTGCACGCTCCAGCACGGAGGCTGAGTATCGTGCCATGGCCTCCACCACTGCTGAAATCATCTGGCTCCGCCGTCTTCTACACGATCTTGGTGTGCAGATAACAGGACCCACTCCTCTATTTTGTGACAATCGAAGTGCCATTCAAATTGCCTCCAATCCAGTGTTCCATGAACGGACAAAACACATTGAAATTTATTGTCACATCACTCGCCAGGAATTCCTCGCCAACACTATCTCTCTACCCTTCATTGCATCTGAAGAACAAGTTGCGGACTTCCTCACCAAGTCACTCACTGCTGCAAGATTCAGATATCTCATTAGCAAACTCTCGGTCCTTGATCCACCTTGAGTTTGAGAGGGCGTGTTAAACAAATGTATTTATTGTATTTATTTCTTGGCATGTTTAGTCCCACATTGCCTATTGAGTTTCCTCATTCCTCTTCTCTCCTATATGTAAGACCCATTGGTCACCTTTTATGGTTAAGTGAATATATGCAAATACCTGTTTTACTTATTTGTAACAGAGCCATTATAGGCCAACATCATCTTTCATCCTCAGTCCTCTTCTCTCCAATCATCCTCTGTAAATTTCCCAAAGTTTCTCCGTATAAAACTCACCCGAGACAACTATCTGCGATGAAAGATGCACTTCGAAGCATTTTTAAACTCTCAATAATGCCTGAGGATTGATTGCCGACACCAAAGAGTGTCCACCCGTGGCTGGTTCAGTAGTAGCCACGATTAAAGTTTCAGCATTGAATATTTCATTTTTATCAGGATAAGTCATACAGAGTTCAAAGAGTATTTCTTCATTCACAACTGTTAGAAGGGGCACTCAACCCCTCTCCACGATTGACTGCAGTCCACTGATCCAACCCTTCTCCAAGTGGCAGTCCTCCTCCAGGCACTCTAGCCTTCGGGCCACATAGACTCATTACTGCCACATGGCGGGTTGTTGAGGTCGGCGAGGCGTTGCACGCTCGGCCTCGATCCCCCGACCTCCTTCTCCATAAGAGGGGCACTCAACCCCTCTTATCATCCAACTGCGACCTCCAGAGATCCATCTCATGCATTGTATGCACACTTGTTGCTTCAATCACATATTTTGCAATGAATGTGATTTTTCATGATCTTAAAAGAGACAATGAATCTGATTTTTTTACTTTGTCGATAAATGCATTTCCATTTGATAGTATTGTATAGGCAAAACTATTAATTCAGTCCCTTAACTTTAGAGCCTTTTTGAAAAAGGTTCCTAAAGTTTTTTTTTAAGTGAATTTAGTCCCTAAACTTACTCAAACATATGGAATCAGTCCCTCGTTGTATTTCCGTTAAATGCAGAACAGAAAACTCATAATTCTTATCCTCCTATTAGCTCCTTCGTTGAGAAAGGAGAGGTGATCATGCCGCTGCAACCCGTATTCGAAGTTCTGCCTCCACGACAAACATGGGAGGTCGGCGCCAGATAAAGTACGTGTGAGGAGGACGGGAGTAGGCCAAGATCCTTCATTGATTACGACGGAGTGGAGCAGAACCTTCGGGCAGAAGGCAAGGCGTATCATCTCCTTCTCGTGGTGCTGGATCCATTCAAAATATTCACAGTTTCTTTAAGAAATTTAGGTATTCCTTCTACTTTTCAGTGGTTGGTGCAACAATTTGGTCGTCTTCATGGGCCAATGAGCATCCTCCACTTAAACTTATTTTTCCCGAATGCATGACTAAAATAGAGTGTGGAACCACTCGCTCGTCCGCCACCACCACGCCAACGGTGGCCTTGCCATTGCCACAATGTCTACTTCATCATAAAACTTCCAGATGGCTACGATTCCCAGGTCCGATCCTATCTTCCTGAACCCTCAAGCACCATGCCATGCCCTGCAATCTGAATTATTTTTGTATGGTCCTATTTCCAAACACAAAGGACCTCGGGCGGCGTCGATGCTGATCTCCAACCTTTGCTTCCATGGATAACATGAGAGGTCGGCGCTGCCGCACTAGAAGGCGTAGCAGGTGGAGGACGGAGTGGAGCAGAATCTCCGGGCGAAGGCAAGACGTATCATCTCCTTCTCTCCGTGATCCTGGATCAATAGGAGGCCCATGATCTTCGCAGCGTTCTCCTGGTACTTTGCTGAAAGACTTTCCGTTAATGCATTTAACGGAAATACAACAAGGGACTGATTTCATGTTTTTTAGTAAGTTTAGGTATCAAATTCATTCAAAAAAAAAATTGGGACCTATTTCAAAAAGACTCTAAAGTTAAGGGACTGAATTAATAGTTTTGTATCCATGATTAACTAGCAAATTTGCTGACCTAACATCCGTCGAGAAAACATTTCAATGAGCTGCGTATCAAGCTCCCTAAACCAAAATTAAATTTGAGGGGGCATGATAAAGGTTTTCTGAGAGCTACAGCCTACATGATTTGGACTTCAGCAATCAAACTAGTAATTTCTTCCTAAAACTATTTCACAAATGCATTCACTGTATGATGTTTATACTTCCCGTTAGAAATCTTATATATATAACACATATTGCAAAGCAAGCACAGGAGCCAGGCCTTTCTCTTTTTCATTCTTATTTTCTTTCCATCATCTGTTCTCTACAATTAATATAATCCTCCTCAAATTCTCAAACACACCCATAAACCGAGGCTGCCAACCTTGGCCTCACCAGGGCCGACAGCGGCACGGCCTTGGGCAGCACCAGACCCGGCCCTTCCCCCATGTCCAGCTCCGCCACTCCCTCCGGTAAACTCCAATCAAACGAATGCACAATCGCCCCCAAAAAGTACTGCACCATCAACATCCCCGCCTGCTTCCCGGCGCAAATCCTGCGCCCGGCACCAAACGGGATAAGCTCAAAGTGGTTCCCCATGGGATCAATTTTCTCCATCTTCCCCTCGAGAAACCTCTCGGGGTCAAACTTCAGCGGGTTCTCCCAAACCGCGGGATCCCTTCCGATGGCCCAAATGTTCACGAGAAGCCACGTCTTGCCGGGGATTCCGTAACCATCCACCTCGCAGGGCTCGGAGGTGTAGTGCGGTATGCTCAGAGGAGTCGGCGGGTGTTTCCGGAGAGCCTCCTTGCACACTGCTTGCAGGTAAGGGAGGTTTGGTATGTCGGATTCCTCGAGCAAGCGGTGTCTGCCGACGACACGGTCGGTCTCCTCCTGAGCTCGCCGGAGGATCTGAGGATTCTTCAACATCTCCGCCATAGCCCACTCTATGACGATAGCGGACGTGTCTGTTCCCGCAACGAACAGATCCTGCAACAACGGTTCTCTGCAAATCGTTAAGTCGATCAGATAGATCTTCAGTCAAACTAGGATATCGACTGACTTGATTCAACTAGATTCATTTTCCGTAGCTGCTTGATTTTGAGTGATGTTATTATCAGTTCATATTTGGCTATTCGCTGTCCATTTTTAAGGGAAATACAACTAATTTTTCATTTTATTCGACAATCTCTTCGTTTAAGGTTCGAGACAACCTAATCCCGCCAACGACGGACCCAAGTTTTGCTGGCCAATAGCTATAATCTAAGAACAAATTTTTGGACTATAAATATAATTTTGGACTACCAATATAATTTATGGGCTGCAATTAACAATGGACTGCAAATATTAATTTTTTATTTGTTTTTTAGATAAATAAATTTTTAGTGCTGATATTTTTTTAGCAAATTGGTTATTATGCCGTCGTAACTGTGGCACGGGACCTTCATACACTACTATTAGATTTATATTTATATAGCTATAAGATATTATTTTTTATTAAAAGATAATTATTTTTTATTAAAAATATTAATTAGAATTTTTTTATTAAGATTCTGGCCGGTCGAAAATCCCGTCGAACACGACATTTTCTGAGCGTTCCGATCCGGATCAGATGGATACAATTTCAGCCGAACGATTCGCATATCTACGTGTCCCGTACATAAAAATTAATCCTACATTTAAAATTTCAAACAAAATGTAGAACAAGCAAACCCGACCAAAAAAAACATCTATGCAGAACCAAATTAACTAAAAACTACAGCCTTACTTACAGCGATGAAGCCCTTGATGTTGACTTCAGAAAGCTCCTCGCCGTCTTCACCGGTAACCTTACTGGCCGCAATAAGATCCAACAGATCCGGCCTCCCACGCCTCTGCTCCGCAGTGGCCGCATGATCTGACAATAACTGGCTGATCATCTTATCAAACTGGCGATGCAACCCCATCATCCTCTTCCTCACACCCAGCGGATCCAACCACCCGATCGCCGGAATCAAATCCCCAATATTGGAAGTACTCTGCCCAGCCAGAAGCGCCTTTATCATCTCCTTGAATGCCTTCGCCTCCTTTCCCTCCTCATCAAACACCCTCTTGCTCATCGCAATCCTCCCGATCACGTTCGCCATTGAGCGAACCAACATATCTGAAAGTATCACCGGATTCCCGGAGTCGCCCTGCTTTTTCAAGAGTTGAAGCATGCGGCAGACCTCATCCCGCCGAACGCCGCCCCAGCGAGCCATAGCCTTGCTCCCGAGGAGGTGGAGGCTGGAAACTTTGCGCAGGAGCTTCCACCTGGGGCCATAATCGGCGAAGACCATGTTCTGGCCGTTGTAGGAGACCTCCTTGGAGATGACGCCGGCGGGCCGGTCGGAGAATTGGGCGTCGAGGGTCTTGAGGAAGGACCGAGCGGCGGCACTGGTGGAGGCAACAACCACTGGACGGAGGCCCATCTTCAGGAACATTATTGGGCCGTGGCGGCCGGCGAGGTGGGCGAGGCCGGAGTGCGGCATAGGGCCTATTAAGGGTAGGGCGCCGAGGATGGGGAAGTTCGGGGGACCAGGGGGGAGGCGGCCGCGGCGGAGGAACAGGTGGACGGCGAGGGAGAGGAGGATGGAGCAGATAAAGAAGAGCAGCATGGTGGTGGGATTGCTCAAGCGTTCTTGACATGCTGTCTCATATATAGCGGGAAGGAATGCTATCCTTCGTTGTTATCTATAACGAATCATAGCATATTTGCTAATAACATCTTCCTATTTAAATCAGTTTAAAATTTAACTTATGCTAAGTATTTTAACCATATGTCATTATGTTGCGATTATTTTGAAAATTAGGGATTTGTTTTTTCATTTTTACTCATCGCAGACTTCATCGAAAGCTTAATGTCCGGCCCGTCCGAATGCTTTTCCTAAAAATGCACGCACAAGGCGCGCCCTGATCGTAATTATAGCAAAATTTTGACGAATTTTTGAAAATACGCTTTGCACATGCATATTTAGGAAATTGTTCAACACTTCATCTATTGTTCAGGAGATAAATGCGTGCCTTTCTTCAAGACTCTCCTAGGAGGAGCAAAGTTTGAGTGGACTGAAGAATGCGGTCAAATATTCGAGGAGTCGAAAGGTCAACTGATGATGACTCCTCTTCTTCAGAACCCTCGCCAGTCAAAGGATTTATTCATGTACCTCGGGGTTGGCATTGAGGCCATCAGCTCAGTGCTAATCCGAAAGTATGGTAAAAGACAGTTTCCAATCCACTATGTCAGTCACGTGTTGAAAAGCGTCGAGACGAGCTATCCCATCATGGAGAAGATTGTCTTGACCTTAGTAATATCGGCACGAAGGCTTCACCCCTATTTCCAGGCCCACTCCACCAAGATAGTTACCGATCTTCCGTTAAGAGACGTCCTTGAGAAGCCAGAGCACTCAGAGTGACTAGCGATATGGGCTATAGAAGTCAATGAATTTGATTTATCTTATATCCCGAGGATCACCATCAAGGCATAAGTGTTGGCAGATTTCCTCTCTGACTTTGTTGATGACGACGCCACTAGGCGGGGAATTCCCTCTCCGTTGTGTTGGAAAATGTTCATAGACGAAGCTTTGGGGAAGAGCTCCTTTGGGGTGGGAATCATCCTGATCATCCCTAGTAATGTCAGAATCAAACAAGTTGTTAAGCTTCACTTTCCTACAACTAATAATCAGGTAGAATACGAAGCGCTAATAGTCGGGCTAAGTCTGGCCCGAGAATCCGGTATTGATGATGTAGAAGTAAAGATAGATTCACTAGTAATGGTGTCGCAGATAAATGGTACCTTCGAGACAAGGGAGACCCTCCTCCAGAAATACATGGTTCTAGTTAAACAACAAATCGGGCAATTCTGTACCTTCAATATCCGACATATACTAAGGGAGAAAAACAGTGAGGCTGATGAATTGGCAAAGTATGGGCTCCCAGTAGGGGGAATTCTCACAGAATTGTTCCGCCCAGCAATAGAGGAAGCAGATGTCATGGAGATTAATCGGCGGTCATCTTGGATAGACCCCTTCGTTCACTACTTCACTACAGTACGAGTTCACCCTTCAGTAAGTGATAAGAGAAGGTTTAAGCTCCAAGCAGCCCACTACTCTCTGATCTCCAGAGTTCTTTACCGGAGAACTTTCTTGTCACCCTTGGCCTGGTGCGTGGCATATGAAGAGGTCCCCGGGTCTTGCAAGAAGTACATATGGGATAGTGCGACAGTCACTCAGAGGAAAGGACCCTCGAGAGAAGGATCCTCCGTCAAGGCTATTTCTGGCCCACTCTCAAAAAAAATTATGGGGATTATGCAAAGAAGTGTTTCAAATGCCAGATGTTTGCCCCCTTCAATCTCAGTCAGTGCAGCAGCTGAGAAGCATCTCGGTCCCCTGGCCATTCGTCAAGTGAGGGATGGATTTGGTAGGTCCATTCCCATTGGCCAGTGGACAACGACGCTTCATCTTGGTTATGATTGATTATTTCAGCAAGTTGATAGATGAGAAAATGTTGGCCAAGACAACAACCCAGGTAGTCAAGAATTTTATATTGAGAGAAATCGTTTACCGGCATGGGATCCCCATGGTAATCGTCATAGACAATAGCCCTCAGTTCGCGAGTTCAGAACTCAAAGATTTTTGCGAGCCCGTTGGAATTGAACTTCAGTTCTCGTTAGTTCATCACCCGTGCAGTAACGGATAGGTAAAAGCAACAAACACGCAAATTCTGAATTTACTTAAAAAGAAGGTTGAGAACGTCAGTGGAAGTTGGGCAGAACAGCTTTAAGCGGTATTGTGGACTCTAAGGACCACTCCTTCGTCGGCCACCGGGGAAGCACCTATCAAGCTAGCGCACAGATTTGAAGCGCTCATCCCCTTGGAGTTTGATGGCATGACCCTAGAGTTCTCCTCTCCAAGCAAGGTGGATATCATTGGATAGAAAGCAACGACGAGGAGGCGAGATGTAGTCTTGACCTGATAGAAAAGGTTTGAGATCAATCCGCCATTAGACAAGCAGAAGCCAAGCAAAGGATGGCTAAGTACTTCGACAACCACGTCAGAGGAAAACAATTCGTCAAGGGTGACCTCGTGATGAAAAAGGTAAATGCGGCTGGAAGGGCATCCCTAGTAGAGAAGCTTAACCCTAATTGGGAAGGGCCCTTCATCATTAAAGAAGCGCTCAATAATGGTGCTTACCGACTGCAATTCTATGAGGGAGAGCGAATCCTTAACACCTGGAGCGGCGATGACCTCAAAAGATGGTACTCCTAGGATGAGTTATCCTCCCCTTTCTTTTTGTTAAGCTAAACTTTTATGCGCAGTTTGGCAGAGTATGTGCACCTATGATATACATACTACTAACGTTTCATTAGCATAGAACATTCGAGATGCTCCTGGAGCACTATACCATTGATCGGGCACCTCGTTGAAAACTGACCCAGTTTTGCCTTTTCTCTTCCAGCCCGGAGAGCTACCGGAGTTTGCTTGGCCTCCCTTGAATGTATCTGGAAGTCTCTTGCAGAGGTCATCAAGCTTCCGACCCTCTCGGTTGGCGTATGCTACTTCCTTCAACCCAAGACCACTACGATTTCCCCCATGGAGACACTCCTGAACGACATATATGGCTGGTCTGAATGTGATAGCCAGTCGCGCATTGACCGAGGCATTGCTACCATTACTGGTTCCTTTCTGAGGACAAGCTCCAAACCACATGTGCTTCATACCCTAGGAGCGTATTCGAACGCTTCTTACGGACGAGAACCCTAGTAAGGACTCAGTGCTGCCAACTCTCCCAAAAGATCGAACTGTTTAGGGAAGGCGCTACCGCTCCTTTATAGAGCTGACTACCTTAGGAAGGATCCACGGGGAGGCTAGTTAGTACCAGAGGACATACCCTTCTGTTCGACTAGTGTGATCCATAGATCTCGCGCCGTACCTCCCAATACTGGGGCATTGCTGGAAAATAGCACTACGCGCCATACCTCCCAACAATCCTGCCCTAAAAATGACCCCGAAGTTTTGAACCCGTCACCTCCTCTGATACCACTTGTAGGGACTGGACACTACCAACTCTCTCAAAATCACAGACTGTTTGTGGAAGGCGCTACCGCTCCTTTATAAAGCTAACTACCCTAGGAAGGATCCATTGGGCAACCAGTTAGGCACATGGGACACGCCCTTCTTTTCGATTAGTGTGGGTCATAGCGCCCGCATTGTACCTCCCAACGTCGGGGCATTGCTGGACTATTACACTACGTGTCGTACCTCCCAACAACCATGCAGATGCCTTATGCCCGACTGGCCACCATGACAGTCGCCATTTTCCCCCTGAATGTCTTTCCGGAGGAGGGATCTGTCCTCGGACACCCATAACCTTGCTAGACATCTCAGGCCGGTGAGGAACCACGTGCGTTCTTCTTTGGGTATTCAGTCATAGTATCTCGAGTGATTACCCAGAAACTGTGCCCCCTCCAAACGCACTACCACGTCCGGCGCGCGTTGAACCGATCCCATGGTAGATACCTTGGAGAACATGCGCTCCAGTAAGACATTGCATGCAGCAGTATCTGCAACAGTTAAGGCAAGTACCCACGACAACGGCGTGGTACAAGTATGCGCCTGTAGAAGCCCGCCTAGTAAGAGCTGATGCGAATATCCCGCTAATTGCGCACAGATTCTCTCCGATAAGATTTACATGCTGCGGCCACTTGCAAAACTTAAAGTCCACATAGGCTAACACGCATTGTATGCATACCACAAAAAACACAAAGGAAGACAAATGTCACAACCGTGAATTCCCGCAGCGTCAAAAATATATATGGTTAGATGTCTTTACAATACATAAGCGCGAGTATAAAAAATTGACGCGCTCTCATCTATCAAAGAGAAAAAAACAAAAAGAGTAAACTATGTTTACCAGCTGCTTTCGTCGGAGTCTTCCTCTGCCCCATCCTCTTGCCTCTGTCTTTTTCTCTAAAATCCGCAGACAGGGAGTATCTGGGCGACATGCTCACAGTTGCAGAAGAATTGAGCTCACCCTCCTCGTCGGTGACCACCCTAGGAGAAGTCGCGGGCCTCTCCACCGCCTCATCTTTGAAGTACGAGAAATCAAATCTCCCGTCCTCAACAAAGAGGGTGTCATAATCAATGTCCGCGAACTCGTCCTTGAGCGCATTGCACTCCCCCAGGAGGTCCGGGGTAAACTGTCGAGTACTTCCCAACACGGAGTGTCGCCCTCACGAACTTAGGGTTGGCAGGATCAAGCTTGCCTGGTGAACACACAAAGCTGTTAGTGACTGCGCTAAGGTAGGCGTGATATTCGGTTTTTAAGTTCGATGTTAGCTCAAGTTGTCTTCGCAGGCACATATTCTCCACCAAGGCCTCCTCTAGAGCATGCCAAAAGGCGCTGATGTACGTCGGCGACCTCAAGCTAGTTTTGATTGCCCTCTTCTCCAACTGTTCCACTAGCATCCTCGTCATCTCCTGCAGGTCCTCTCGGCCGATAACCGCTGTCGAGACCACGAGGGCATGCAGTGTCGCCCCCTCCCCCCCTCCCCCACGTCTCTCTCCAGGAGGGGAGGTTAGTGTTGAGAGAAACCGAGTGCGCATCCCAGACCATCAGCGGGCCGCCGTCAACATTCGTCAGGTCCTCGGTGCCTGTAAGCACAGACTCTCCTCCCCCTACGTCTGTCGTAGCCCGTGTGGGCCGTTGCCTCGGCCCTGCGGAGGTGCTCGCTCCGGCCCCTAGGGGATTCACCGCTTACCGCGGAGGCCCGACCCTCTTTCGACCAAGGGCGTGCCTCTTCTTGGTTGTGGTCATCACCTCATCCGGGGGCTCGTATGGCATCTCGGGGGGAACCCACAAGACAACTGCACAAGGAAATAAAAAGGATAGCACTCGCAGGTATGTAATTAGTCGAATATCTGTGTTTAACTTACAACGTGCGGTGTCCATGCCCGTCACTTCTTCTAGGCGAGGATAGTAATGCCCTACGTCAAGGATGGTCTTTTGGAGGAACTCCACTATCTTCAGCTCCACCCCGTCCATTGGCGGTTTCTGAAGACTGCCTCCGCCAGGGAGTCAGGGACAGTGCTGAGCCCCTCGAAGTCCGCCTTGAAGATGGCGAACCGTTGTATCCACCTGTGGATTTTGTTGGGCAGGTTCAGGATCCAAAAATTATCATAGCCTATGTACAAGTGTCTGCGCTGGTATGCGCGCACATGAAACAGGTTCTAAAAGCCGGAAGGACGAAGTGGACGCCTTGCAGTCGCAGGTAGGTAAGAAATGCGGACACCTCCGCGATGGAATTTGGTGAGAGCTGTGCAATCTCCACCATCTCTGGGAAGATGGGGAGTGTCCACCCCGCGTCGAAATATTCGAACGGGTGGACTACCTCTTCAGCGAACAATATGTGGAAGTGCTCGCCGATAGATGGGAGCCACACGGTACAAATATCATTACCCACACTTACTCTGGCAAGGAATGACGCGAACTCCTCATCAGAGATTTCAGTCGTGCGTAGTTCACATTGGAGAAAAACAATCGTGCAGTCAGTTCACGTCGCTCCCGCTAGGGAAGCTCGCTCAATCTCAAAATCGCTCATGTTTGCACTGCAAAAAAGGAAGATCCGGGTCTATTTATAGGAAGCGCGGAAGCCCTCTACCTCGAAAGATGAAATGACGGGGACGTTGACTTTTCGTGGCATGCTCCCAAGTTGATCGCCTCTGCGGCATCATCCCTGCAAGAAATATAGCGCGCCACATATTCACAGGCAAATAAAAGCACACACATTATCATAAATTGGAAGAAACATAGGATTAACAATAGTTGCTCGACATTAAGTATTCGCCCATCAAAAATGAATTATTATAAGCATTATAATATCCTCACACACTCAAATGTTTAAGTTTCCTCGGAGGGAGCCCGCTCGACACCTATAAACGCTAAGCAGCTCGTCATCTCGATGAGCGCACGCGCTTTGCGAGGTCACCAGAGATTTAGTCAGCTTAGTGCCCGACGCGTGTACAATGCGGATGTCCTCTCTCACTTAGAAGTCCTCTGGGGGTGCCGGTTTCTGCGTGGTCGGCGGCACGTCTATCCGCCGCACAAACGACATCCGCCCTCGGCAGTGCGCATGCCATTCTTCTTCAACACCTCCACCACCTTCTCCAGCCGGACAACCCGCGCACGCATCACCCAGTATTCTGTCTGCATCGCCACCGTCTCCTCCTACAACTTAAAAACGGCGAAGGCAGGGACGTCCGCAAGACAGCCCGCTGCAACTAGAGGTATATGAGTACATTTTTATAAAAATCTAGTGGACAGAAAAGAAGAAGCACCCCCATAGACGCACCAGCCGCCCGAGAGGCCGCCACCTTTGCGGAGGAGGAGCCCCTCTTCGCCATCCTTGAAGAGCTCGCTCCCCCGGGCTCGTTTTCTCTTTTTCTCTTCTATTTCTCCTCCGGTGCGGGTTCAAATGGCATGACGACAGCGACAGAGAGCGGGGTAGTGGTCTCAACCACCTCCCCCTTTCCATTGTCCGAAAGAGGATCCGTCTCAATATTCTCCTCGTCCTCGTCATCATCAACATCCTCGTCATCATCCGTATCTTCCTCTTCAACTTCCTCCTCTTTCTCTCCCTTACTTTTCTCTTCCGACGCAAGCTACTTCGGGAATCTGCAGGCAGGCGCCCCTGTTGTCCGACACATCCTTCCTCAGGTTTCTTCTTGAATGGATCCAGGTCTACCCAGACGGTGGTTTTCTCCGCCATTTTCGGCGCGGCCGTCTCCGCCTGGCTTTATGAGATCGCGACAGGCACCCCGACGCTTATAGAGGCATCCGCCTGCCCTCCCGACACGCTAGTGTTTATAATCTTAATCTTCGTGCAGTGATTCGGCTCGCCATTCATGAAAGAGGTTGTCACAACCCGCATTTTCCCGATATATTTTACGTATTATCAGAGTAGGGGAACATACGCGTTATGATGTCACGTTATGCATGAGACAACTACAGACGCTCCGGCAAACACTCTTTACGAACCTTCATACAAAATATAGGTATCTTTAAGTTAAAAGATAATTTGAGCTTCTTTTAGGTTGGGACCGTGTCCCTCGGTCTTGTGGAATACTTAGTCCACAAATAGAAAATATTCGCACGCGGCGAAAATATAGGTTCATTTACCCTATATAAGCACAAAAACCAAGCCCGCCTTCAAGAATAGCACATGCATAGATTTATTATATATATATATAAGGAAATACTTAGCCCGATTTCACAATAGATGTTACATACTAAGAAAAATTATGCTATGCGATCTTTACAAAAAATATATCATCTAATTTAACAAGATACACATTTCCCAAAGAGCAACTGCAATCTACCTCAAGGGTAGTACAAAATAGTAGCATCCCGGAAGTCCACTAAATACACAAAAGAAACCTTACGGGCTTCTACAACTAAAATGAGCCCACAAGGTGACAACATGAAGGCAAAACATCTAGGACTGCTCCTCACCAGGAAGATCCTCTACCGGGGACCGGACAGCGCAGCTCTACTGCTTGCCGCAACTACTGAACCGAACCTGAACCTGGGGCACTCAACAGAAAAGAATGACTCAGCCCAAAAGGGAGCAAGTAACAGTAATAATAAGAACAACATTAAATAACAAGAGTAATATGTAGTCTGGAGTAAGGCACAGAAGTAACAATGCCAAAGAACAAAGTTCGTACATGAATAGAAAAGAAAACAAACCCTACCAAGTTGCTTGCATGATAAGTTGAAAAGAAGGACTATGGTGGGGGCCTGATACATCCACCCACATTCCAACCTACAAGTCCACTGTGGTGGGGGCTTGACATATTCACCCACACTCCAATATAAAAAACCACTGTGGTGGGGGCCTGATAAATCCACCCACACTCCAGTATAAAAAAAACCACTGTGGTGGGGGACTGATAAATCCACCCACACTCCAATATAAAAACCACTGTGGTGGGGGCCTGATAAATCCACCCACACTCCTGTATAAAAACCAGTGTGGTGGGGGCCTGATAAATCCACCAACACTCCAGTATAAAAACCATTTCAATTTATACTTATAAGCAGCTTACTTAGTTTAGCATTTTTTAATGGTGGCAAACCAGGCCCATACAAAGGAATCATAAGATAGTTCTTACCTTGGAATAACCAAAGAAGTACTTCCAAACAGCTGAAAAGTCAGTACAATAACTGAAAGGATTCACAATTGTACAACCCTCATTCTCCGAGGGTGGGTCCGTCTAAAGGGTACATAAGCAGAAGTCAAAATCAACGGTCAGCATTAATATCAGACGGCGCAATAGGATCAGGAGACTTAGGAGTGCGAGCAGGAACTTACTCGCCCCCATGACGAGGAGGAAAGGCGCACCCGGAGTTCACTACCCGTCCTAGCGAGAAGGTCGTAGGCCTGGACATTCTCGCCTATGGACGACTTGCACCAACCAACTCGCCAGTTTAGGCCGAGGTCCCCGCCTACTCGCCTGCCTAGTCCTTTGCTCAAACAATCTCCAAGGGGATCAGGGATAGTCGTCTGCTTCCTCTCCCTCAAGATTTGTCTATAAATAGACCCCAAGGGGTACCAGGAATGACACTTGTCCAAAATCAGAGCTTCACCCCCCCTTATAGGCGAGAATCCTCTGTAGCCAGTACCTTCCTAGTACCAAGCTCCGCCATTCGTGGTTTTGGAGGAGAAGACTCCTTTGAGCTTCTGGGTACGTGGTGGGACCTCCCTGCCGCAGCACCTGGGGTTGTGTTTGTTATCCCTCTATTTCACTCGTCGTGGCTAACCAAGTCTTCTCGTTGGACCACTGGGCAAGTAGCCTTCGACTGCATTGATCCAAATTTTGAAGCTTAGGATTTTCCTGGCTTCAACACTTTGGTGTGGTGAGCATGGATCGTAGTTAGAGGAAGAAAGTCTGATTGAGAAAGCGAGATGGTTACAGTTAGCGACCGCGAGGAAGTGGTGGGTAACCCTGCCAGAGGTTGCGAGTTCGTAACTTTGGCTGTTTTCGAGGAATTCGCGCGGCGGATATAAGGCTCCATGCGAGCAGCTCTTCAACCTCGTGCGGAAGGAACGACGACCTCGCCTCATCGCCCGGGTCCGTCCGAGGAAGATGCTCACCCTAGGCGAGCAGGGAAGGAGCATATGGAGGAGTTCGAGCGACCAAGGAGGTTGCAGTTCGGTACACAGGCGTCACAAAGTGCTAGCGGAACTCGGTTATGCGAGGAGGAGGAGAAGGCGAGATACTTCGGTACTCGCCAGGCTAGCAAGTATGGAGGAGTTACTCGCCAAGATGAAGGTTGTCACCAGATTGGGGGGAGGAGCCCATTCTGTGAAGAGATCATTGTAGCGCCAGTGCCGGAGGGGTTCATAGATCCCGCGATGAATTACTACTCGGGAAGGGATGACCCCCTCCGACACATCCAGTGGTTCGAGGATGTCGCCTCCATCCGGACCATGTCTGACGCCTTCAAGTGTAGGTTGTTCACAATCTCCTTCTGAGGGAAGGCAAGGGACTGGTTCCACCAGTTGCCAGCAGGTTCCATCTACTGCTTCGAGGACTTGTGTCGGGGGCTGACCATGCGGTTCGCCACGGCCAAGAAGCTGAAGAAGGAGGCCACGACCCTTTTCCATTTGGTGCAGGGAGCAAAAGAAACGTTGGGGGACTATATCGACCGCTTCCAGAAGGATGTGTTGGACATCCAGGAGGTGGATGGTCGCACCTTGCAGCTGGCCCTGACTTTCGGCCTTCGTGAAGGCCTCTTCAAGTTGGAGCTCGGTAGGATCCCTCCCTATTCCTATGACAATCTCATCAAGAGGGTCAACCAATTCGTCCAGGGTGAGGCTTCCAACCGCGGCTTCCTAGCCAGGCTCACCCGAGTGACCAAGGAAGATGAGGAGGACGAAGAGGAGAAGACCCCCGAGAAGAGGAAGAAAGAAGAGCCCAGGAGGGCGGAAAAGCGGAAGCCGGAAGGAAGGAGCAGAGAAGAAAGAAGGAGAGAGGAGTCCAGGAAGGAAGGGCCAAGGTGAAACGATGAGAGGAGGCTCATCGTAGCCCCAGAGCGTTGGGAGGAGGAGAGGCGCTACCAAGTCCCCGTCAACCGACCGTCTTGGAGGCCGGTTAGGGGACCTAAGTGTTAGATCGGTCGGCGCCCTTAGAGGGGGGGTGAATAAGGGTTTTAAAAACTTTAGATTATATTTATAAAACTGTGAAATATTGCAAGAATAATACAAAGAGAATTCAAGTAAAACAATAATGAAGAGACATGCTTTATTAATATCAAATAATGTTTTACAAAACTTGATTTCTGTGACGCTAAAAATCGGAGGCGACTAATAAAAATCCTTTTTGTTTTCTATACCGACTCGTATCCCCACGAACCGGTTGGCTTTAGCCGATCTCTCCCCAGATACGGCCTCAAGCCGCTCTAGCTAATCTATCCCCAAAAAGGCCTCGAGCACCCCCTAGACCTAGCCTAGATCTAGTCGCCAACACGAGGCGATTTTCAGCCCTAAGTCCTACCCCGGACCTAGTCGCCAACACGAGGCGATTTCACTGCCGTTTACAAAAAAGATGTGAAATGAAAAAGACAATAATATAAAAACTCCCCTTAAGATGAACTTCTGAAGATGGAGGCGAAGATCTGCTGTAGAATCAGCGTTTATAGAAGCGGACTTCGTTTGGATCCGGCGTGACGTAATCCTCCTTCAGAAGTTTGCAGAGCTTCGATAGGACTTCAAGTTTCGGCCAAGATAGCCTCTGGAGTTGTAGCACTGCCTCTCTCTCCTTGATCTCTTGCTGAAACGAGAGGTAAGGGGTCCTTTATATAGCCCACGCGCTACCGCCGGCGCTAGCACTACCGCCGGCGCTAGCCCGGATTAGGCAACGTTTTGCGCGGCAGAATCTCCCATCCGTGGCAACCTCTTGCTCTATGCCTTATGTGTGTCACGCTACCGCCGGCGCTATCCGCTACCGCCAGGCGTTAGCTCCTTCTAAATAAGTTGCCGGAAACGCGCAAAACGACGCTATCGCCGGGCGTTATCGCTACCGCCGGCGATAGTGAGCTCGTTTGAATTTTGGCCTCAATTTTGGGGGCAGTCATCATGAGTACTCCTTGAGTCATATGGATTATGCTAACCTGCACACTTAAACACACAGGATCAAATACACATAGGATTTGTTTTTCTCAAACTTAGGAGATGTGGAAGACCATGTTCCAACAAACTCCCCCTTTTGATAATAACAAATCCATTAATGATAAAACAAAGCATTAATAGATAAGCATGATGAAACTCTACTTGTGTGTGTGTGAGAGTGATGACTTTAGGATAATTATTGATTTTAGCATTTAGAATTGCTCCCCCTAAATATATGCTCCCCCTATGTGAATGCTCCCCTAATATGTATGCTATCAACTTAATCAATCATGTTGAGTTTTTTATTTTGATAGCGAATTATATTTATCATGTTAGTTCTCCCCCTTTTGCATTTTATCATGTTAGTTCTCCCCCTTTGTTATTAGCAAAAGTGGGTAGGGAAACAAAGCACTAAAAATGTGTAAATAAAAAGAAGGCATGATCGAGCTTTTTAAGTAAATGATAAGGAGTTTTAGACTTGTCTTTCATTGAAAATGATCAGAGTTATGACTTATTTTATCCCTTTTGGTTGTAGTTCTCCCCTTTTTATATATAGAGTTTAAGCAAAAAATAATTATTTCCCCTTTAAATAAGAGTTTTAAGCAAAAATTAATGATTTCCAAGTAACCAAACTACCCAGACAATACGTCTACACCCTAGCCTCGTACTAAGTGACGGATGGGCATGAGGAGCTGCAAACATGCCGTAGGTTGGGGTGTTAGTCCCATATGCAAATACTAAACAAAACTTAACCTAGCACTCTTTCCCCCCAGTGCCTCGCAAGGCCCCACTGGAACCCTTCCCCGGTTAAGGACAAGACATGACTAGAGATAAGGTTATCTAATGTCTACAACCCTACGCCCCCGCTATGGTGAGAAATGAAGTCATGGATAATAATTATTGGAAACATTAAGCATTTAAATCTAATGGGAAAATTGATTTTTCTTTGAAAATAAAATACTCTTAGCAATATTAAAATTCATGAATGAATCAGAGTTTGAGCATTTCGGAAGATTTTAAAAAAGGAACATCAATATTTAGAATAAAAATACTAAATAAGAGTTAAAAAGAGATGTTTTTATAAGCACTATTTCACTTGTTTAGAATAGAAATAGATCAGAGTTATAAGCAAAAAAAATCAACCAATATAAAGTTTACCAAGCAAGTCTACCACTTGTTGCAAGAAAGGAATTTGAAGATTCAAGTGATGATGCACACAAGATGAAAGATTTTAAATAAGCATGAAAGTGCAAGGTAAAATAATTATATGGTTATGATGCGGAAGACATATAGAAGTACAAAAAAACATCAATGATGGTTCATAAAGAGATATATGAGTTCAATTTCAAAAAAAAGATGTTTTTGTAAATCATTTTGCATTTAAAATTTTTGATTTGACAATACAGTAACCAAGCATGAAATAATCTTATCAAAAAGAGATTACTACAATGTTACTTTAATTCACGATTTCAAAACATACCAAATATTGTAGAAAGCATGCTAGGTTATCTAGTGGATTTCATAAATAAAGAGTAGTATAGAGTTTGCATTAGGATCCAATACTCATGAGAAGAAGTGTTATGGAAGATAATGATGTGCACATAAGTGTATTTTTGAGTAGAGTAAACAAATGTTTTAATCAAAAATACAAGTAATATGTAAAGTAAAGAGCACAATAAAACACAAATAAGATTACTTCCACACACTTTAATGCACACAAAAAATGTACAACTACCAAGGTGCTTTGCACACACAATGCTCATTAAGACTTATCAGGGTGCAAAGTAGTGCTTGGGGGATCACATAATTTTATTCTTATTTTTTTTATTGTGATCCGGTGTACTTAAGAATAAGTGGTTTTTATTTTGAAAGAAAGATATGGTTTGCACAAGATACTTTATTATTCTTTCCAAGGTGCTCAACCTCACAATGCTTATTAAGACTTATCAGGAGGTTCAAGTAGTGCTTGGTGGAGATAACTTTGTTAAATTATTTCATGATTTTTTGTTTTGTGCAAAGTTCTCCGAATACACTTGTTTTGCAAACCAATATAATTTATAAGAAAGATAACCACTTTTCTTAATTTGTAAAAGTGCAAATAAAGGAGTGTAGGTAAGATACTTGTGCAATTTTAATTCATTATACTAATACAAAACATACACAAGCATTCTTAGATTTAAACACAAATGTAGACAATGCCAAAAATAAGTGAGTGAATAAAGATCATTATCATACATAAAACATTTACTCATACTTAGAGGCATGCTACGCATAGTTCTACACAACTTTTACAATATAATTGATGCACTTATTAATAGATCTATCAAAGCATGATGAAAGCAATGTTCAAAGTAGTTTGAAAAGATAAATTGCAACATCATAGAAGTTCTAAATGATAGGTTAAATTATGCTGATTTTTAATGAAGTCCATACAATATTTTGTTGAAATTTTTGAAGAATAATTTTTATTTAAAGTTTGAACTCATAAAAATTGATCTTGGACTTCCCGAGGACTACCTTGTGAGAGGTTCGCCCGGTACTAGGTGATATGATGGGATGATAGCCCAAATCACCCTTTCGCAAGATACAAGTAAAAAGTTAAATTCAAAAATA
Organism: Dactylorhiza incarnata; assembly: GCA_033032865.1. Lineage (NCBI taxonomy): Eukaryota > Viridiplantae > Streptophyta > Magnoliopsida > Asparagales > Orchidaceae > Dactylorhiza > Dactylorhiza incarnata. The sequence goes on along the minus strand of JAWHQI010000278.1, from coordinate 3,264,845 downwards.
ACAATTTTTGATAGTAATTTTTTTGTTTTATATTTTTGTGTTTGATTTTTTGCTTTAAGAAAAACAGATGACAAATCACAAAGGCAAAACATATAATATTTTTGTAATTTGGCTTTTGTATTTTTGTATTTGATTTTTCAAAAATATAATAGAAGCAAAAATACAGAAATGAATAGTACACATAGATTAATATATTTTTAAGCATTTTTCAGAATTTTAAAATTTCAGAAAATCGGAGACTCGAGCTAGCGCCGGAGTTAGGTCCTAGCGCCTGCGTTAGCTCACAGAGAGTGCTTATTTTGATCGTATAGCCTTGATTTTCTTCGATTTTGCTTCTGATTTTTCTTAATTATGTTTTTGCAATGTAAGGCCTGTCTAATGACGTGATGAGACGAGAAGAAATTGCAAAAGGTTGCGGAAGTTAAAATTTTAGTACATGGGTATCACATTCATTAAAATTCCATATTCATTAAACCTTAATTCTTGTGTTTTGCACAATCATTTAAGCTTTATAGGATATGCAAACAAAGAAGATATGATTGAACATATATGCATGATTTTATTGATAAGTATGAGATGATGTTTTCGCAAATAGCAACATGGATATGTCCTAACATATAAAACCTAACATAGATATAAATATTCTTTAGGTGATAATGTTAGTACGATAAGTTTATTATTATGCCAAAGTTTGATAGTGTTTCAACTTATAGACCTAGAATAAAGTGAAGATTCTATTTGATTTGGTCTTGTTGATATCAAGATGATTCTAAGGTCTAAACTTTACAACAATCACAATACATAATACATCAACCATGTTATGTAATTATAATATCAATTGTCATCATATAATAAAGAACATATTGATAATTGAGTTTTCTTTTAGATCTTGATCTTTTCTTTTAGATCATGTTATTTCTTTACTTTGGTTGATGTGGCCTATAAAGCTTAATAGCCTACTCATATCTTATAGCAAATTTATAGTTCACTTTATGAATACTATATGATATGTATAGGCAATGAGTATAAGAAAGAGAGATAGGTCATCAAAACAAGAAATATGATTATGAATTTTGATTAATTTGATTGATAAAATCATTAAGTTTTAAAAGATAGAATCATATTTCAAATAACATATAGGATGACCATTACATGATAGCTCAAAAAAGGAAAATAACAAGAAAGATAAAAAGGACATTAAACCACATCATGAAGTAGAAATTTGTATATCTTATTTTGAAAAGTTTCTACTTCATGCATTTGATGATACCTAATGAATAAGTGTTTTAGGTATCCAAAGGGGACCGGGAGTAGCGGTTCCTTTGGGTACCCAAATAGATCGTGTTTGCCTTTGGGGAGATATGATTGAATGGATCCTTTCTTTTGACATTAGTGCGTTATTCCTAATAATGGGTCTCCATTCATACTTTGGTTTAATGTTATTCTTATATGTCAAATTTCCATTATAATAATCTTTATATTGATGATTATGATTGTAATGATTATTGAAGGCATTTTTCATAGGAAATTTGTGAACGTTTAATTTTTTGTTGGGAGAAGATTGATATTGTAAATGATGATGATAGTGTTTTGGAATTTCATTTACAATCTTTTGATGTTTTTTATTCCCATTGTTTGGTTCATTCATATTTTGAGATATCATATTTAACTTGCAATTAGAGTTTGTTTGATATTGAGAATTTTTCTCTAAGATTTCCTTAAGCAAGATAATTTTGGCATTTAATTCATCATTCTTAGTTTTTAAATTATGTCTAGCTTTATTATAATTGATTGTGCTATTTTTAAGAGTGGTAACAATTGAGTCAATATGTTTTTCGTATTTATCTCTATATTCATCAAATGTTTCATCCATCTCTTTAATTTCTATTTCGTAGTCCTTACACTTAGCACAATCATTTATCAAAGATGAATTTTCTAAACATAATTTTTCATTTTGTTCTTTTATACAACTAATTTCTTTTTCAAGTTCCTTAAGTCTTTCCTTAATAATATCACAATCTAAACAAGGTTTTGTGTTTTTAAGTAAAGAACAAGATGGTGAATAAACATCACAATATGATCCTAAATTAACATTAGCTTTTAATCTCTTATTTTCTAAATGTAAATTTTTAATAGTGATTTTCAATTTCTTGATCTTACGTTTAGCAGTTTTTAGTATGTTGAAACTAGAAATGGAAGTTATCACACAAGAAGAAGATTTTGACTTTCTTACAGCGCCTTTGGTTGAGGGAGGATTTGAACATATTGTTCCTTTGTCTTCTTCTTGGCACTCCTCTTCCAAAAGTAAGATTTCTTCTTCTTTTTCTCTTGGTGTATTGTTCTCCTTTTCTATTTCAATATTCTCCTTGGCTTCGCTCCGAGAGAGATCTTCTTGAATGATAATGGATGCTTGTACGTTCTTTTCCTCCTGTGTTTGTTCCATACCTGCGAGAGGAAGATCATACATTTCTTCAAGAAATTTCCATACTTTATAAGCATTAGAAAAGCAATACACAAATTTGAAAATTTCATTAGATAGTGCACAAAATAAATAGTGTTTGGCTTTGGCATTTAGCTGACGTTCTTTTTTATTCGATTCATCCGCACGTCTTATAATTGCTAAGTTCCATACTTCGATTTCTAAAGTTTTAATAAATTTTTCCATTAAAATTTTCCATCCTTTATAATTTGTTCCTTCAAACAAAGGTGGTTTATGTGATATTTCATCTTCACAGAAATTTGCCCCACTAGTTGAAGAGAGATCATGAGATGCCATTATTCCCGGTTGTTAAGCCGATTAGAATAAAACCTGCCTCTGATACCACTTGTTGGATCGGTCGGCGCCCTTAGAGGGGGGGTGAATAAGGGTTTTAAAAACTTTAGATTATATTTATAAAACTGTGAAATATTGCAAGAATAATACAAAGAGAATTCAAGTAAAACAATAATGAAGAGACATGCTTTATTAATATCAAATAATGTTTTACAAAACTTGATTTCTGTGACGCTAGAAATCGGAGGCGACTAATAAAAATCCTTTTTGTTTTCTATACCGACTCGTATCCCCACGAACCGGTTGGCTTTAACCGATCTCTCCCCAGATACGGCCTCAAGCCGCGCGCTCTAGCCAATCTGTCCCCAGAAAGGCCTCGAGCACCCCCTAGACCTAGCCTAGATCTAGTCGCCAACACGAGGCGATTTTCAGCCCTAAGTCCTACCCCGAACCTAGTCGCCAACACGAGGCGATTTCACTACCGTTTACAAAAAAGATGTGAAATGAAAAAGACAATAATATAAAAACTCCCCTTAAGATGAAGTTCTGAAGATGGAGGCGAAGATCTGCTGTAGAATCAACGTTTATAGAAGCGGACTTCGTTTGGATCCGGCGTGACGTAATCCTCCTTCAGAAGTTTGCAGAGCTTCGATAGGACTTCAAGTTTCGGCCAAGATAGCCTCTGGAGTTGTAGCACTGCCTCTCTCTCCTTGATCTCTTGCTGAAACGAGAGGTGAGGGGTCCTTTATATAGCCCACGCGCTACCGCCGGCGCTAGCGCTACCGCCGGCGCTAGCCCGGATTAGGCAACGTTTTGCACGGCAGAATCTCCCATCCGTGGCAACCTCTTGCTCTATGCCTTATGTGCGTCACGCTACCACCGGCGCTATCCGCTACCGCCAGGCATTAGCTCCTTCTAAATAAGTTGCCGGAAACGCGCAAAACGACGCTATCGCTGGGCGTTATCGCTACCGTCGGCGATAGTGAGCTCGTTCGAATTTTGGCCTCAATTTTGGGGGCAGTCATCATGAGTACTCCTTGAGTCATATGGACTATGCTAACCTGCACACTTAAACACACAAGATCAAATACACATAGGGTTTGTTATTCTCAAACTTAGGAGATGCGGAAGACCATGTTCCAACACTAAGCGTCGGGATCGGGAGAGATCCCCGGAGAGAAGACGCCGCGATCAGCCGGCAAGGCGTCAGGAAAGGAGAAAGGAAGAAGCAATGGCGGTTGCCAGGCGAGACAATCGGCAAGGCTGGAAGAACCGACAGCAGAGGAGGCCGCAGGCCGAAGAGACCCCCCTCTACTGTGATCCCTACCAGGTGGAAGGGCATGGCACGATGGCTTGCCCAGACTTTTGGGAAGCTAGGAGAAGGTTGGCAACAGGAGAAGTAGGAGGGGAGCAGCGGAGGATTGAAGCCCCTATCGAGCCGCCGACAGTTCAAGTCGTCAGCCGAAGGAGGAACGAAGATCGCATCGAACACGGAGGTCGAAGAGACCTCATCCAGGGAGGTAGAGGAGTCGGTGTGATCCATGGGAAAGCAGGGGTGGGAGCTTACCGCAAGGGGAGTCTTCATCAGATCTATCGAAGGAGCATCGCTTCAACTTCGCAGGCACCGCCCCCGTTGGAGGAGATCACTTTCTTTGAGGAGGACATGTTAGGGAATGAGAATCCCTTCCATGATGCCCTCGTGATTCAAGCTGCCATGGAGGACTTCACCGTTGATCGAATTCTGATCGATAACGGTAGTTCCGTGAACGTCGTCTTCAAGGAGATGTTCGACGGGCTGGGCGTCGGAGCAGCAAGAATCCGGGCGCCGGATGGTCCCCTCTTTGGCTTCTCCGGAGAGAAGAAAGAGGTGGAAGGAGGAGTAGATCTCCTTGTAACTCTTAGTGGCACCCCTCGCCAGTGCCGTTTCATCATCGTTGACGCCCAGAGTTGCTACAAGGCCATCTTCGGAAGGCCACTTCTCAACACCTTCAAGGCCGTCCATCCTTCTACCATCAGTGCCTCAAGTACCGCCAGGGGGACGTCCAGGTGAGGATTAGGAGCGATCCAAGAGCCGCCCGCGAGTGCTACCTTAGCTCGGTCAGCACCATCAACTGGATGGCTGACGCAGAGGAGTTCGAAAGGGTGACAGGAGGCACGACCCGACTGGAAGCGTCCGAGGAGGTAGAAGAAATCAAGGTACTCTCCGCAGCATGAGTACCTGGGTTGCTGAAGATTGGAGGATCGCTGAAGGTCAGCGAGAAGATGGAGATGGCAACGTGCTTGCAAGAGAACGTCGACATTTTCGCCTGGAGTGCTGCCGAGATGCCAGAGATTGATTCTGAGTTGGCCTGCCACCATCTCAATCTCGACTCCGCAGTCAAGCCCGTCCGCGAGAAGAAAAGGTCCAGCGCCACCGTATTTGCTGGACCCATTCGCGAAGAAGTGAAGAAGCTGCTAGAAATAGGCTTTGTGTCAGAGATCCAGTATCCAGGCTGGGTCTCGAACGTTGTAATGGTAAAGAAAGCTGATGGCAGCTGGAGGATGTGTGTAGACTTTTCGTTATTAAATAAAAGTTGCCCGAAGGATTGTTGTCCCTTGCCTAGAATCGACACGCTGGTTGATTCAGCCATCGGTTTCCCTGTAATGAGCTTCCTTGATGCATTTTCAGGATACCACCAGATCCGGATGTATCCCCCCGATTGCCGCGATGTCTCCTTCATCACTGGAGATGGCTGCTATAACTACAAAATGATGCCCTTCGGGCTAAAGAATGCAGGAGCGACCTACCAGCGGATGATGGACCGCGTATTCAAAGAGTAGAAGGGGAGGAATCTGGAGGTGTATGTGGACGACCTCTTGATCAAAAGCAAGAGCGTCCGGGAGCATGCAGTTGATCTGGTAGAGACTTTCGCAACCCTAAGGAAATTCAAGATGAGGCTCAATCCGACAAAATGCATGTTCGGAGCCGGAAGGGGAAAGTTTCTGGGGCATCTCATCACCCCGGAGGGATTTGAGCCGAACCCTGACAAGGTCAAGGCAATCCTGGAGATGGCCTCGCCGAAGACCATGAAAGAAGTCCAAAGGCTGACAGGAAGGTTGGCGGGTCTTAGCCGCTTTCTGTCCAAGTCAGGAGAGAAGTGCTCTCCCTTTTTAAAGACGCTCCGTAAGAGCAAGAACTTCGCATGGTCCGACGAATGCGAGAAGGCGTTCGGTAGGCTGAAGGAGCAGTTGACTCAGACACCTCTCCTTCAGAGCCCGAAAGAAGGTGAAGTCCTACTTATCTACTTGGGAGTAGGGGTGGAAGTAGTAAGTTCCGTACTGGTTCGGGAAGAAGGAAGGAAGCAGCTCCCCATTTATTATGTTAGCCAGGTGCTCAAGAAGGCGGAATTGAAGTATCCAATCTTGGAGAAGCTTGCCTTCGCCTTGGTGGTGTCGGCGCGAAAGCTCCGGCCTTATTTTCAAGCTCACTCCATCTAGGTCGTGACTGACCATCCTCTCCAAAATATCTTAGAAGGGGTGGAGCATTCAGGGAGGCTGGCGAAATGGTCGGTAGAACTCAGCAAGTTCGATATTTCCTTCTCTCCCTGGGTGGCGATCAAAGCACAGGCGGTAGTAGATTTCTTAGCCGACTTCTCGGTATAGGCGGAGCCGGGAGAGGAGGCTTCTACTCCCATCCCTTGGAAGATGTTCGTGGTCGGAGCCTCAGGCAAGAGCTATGTGTGGGTGGGCATCGTTCTTGTCAGCCCACAGGGAACTAGGATCGAGCAAGCACTCGAGATCCTCTTCCCCATCACGAACAATCAGGTGGAATACAAGGCCATAGTAGCAGGCTTGCGGCTCGCAAAGGAGCTGGGCATTCAAGACGTCATGGCTTTCAATGATTCAATGGTGGTCGCATCACATATTCGGGGAGAATTCGAAGTACGCGACACCATTCTGCAAAAGTACCTCGTAAAGGTGAAAGGATTGATTGGGGCTTCCGATCCTTCTTCGTCGAGCACGTACCGAGAGAGGAGAACTCGGCAGCGGATCGTCTGGCCAAGTATGGGCCAAGAGCAGGAGGCACCATCACAGAGTTATTTCGGCCATTCATTGAGGAAGGGGGGATGATGGAGATTGATCAACGCCCCTCGTGGAGGGATCCGTTCGCGGCATTTCTGAACACTGGGCAGCTTCTTGCGGAGGAGGGGGATCAAAGGAAGTTCCGGTACAAGGCAATGTATTATTTGTTGCAGGACGGGGAGCTATATCGCAAGACCAACTCGGCCCCCCTGGCTAGATGCGTCTCTGAAGACGAAGTACCTCGAGTGCTGGAAGAAATCCACTCGGGAGAGTGCGGAAGTCATTCTGGGACTCGCACTTTAGAGCAAAGGATCCTGAGGCATGGCTACTTCTGGCCTACCATCCGCAAGGATGCGGAGGCCTTCTCAAAAAAGTGCCAGAAGTGTCAGCTGTCCCCCCCCCCACCCTTCAATTGCAGCCGGACCAGCAACTTCGTTCGATCACCGCCCCGTGGCTGTTCGCTATCTGGGGAATGGATTTGATAGGTCCCTTTCCTTCATCTAGCGGCCAGAGGAAGTTTGTTCTCGTCATGATCGACTACTTCTCCAAGTGGATCGAGGCCAAAGCTCTGGCCAAGACCACCTCTCAAGTCGTGAAGAACTTCATCTGGGGAGAAATCATCTGCAGATTCGGAATTCCCCTCGTCATCGTCACCGACAACGGTCCTCAGTTCGCCAGTTTGGAGCTGGAGGATTTTTGCAGGCAGCTCGAAACTGATCTCCGGTTCGCGTCAGTACATCATCCAAGGAGCAATGGACAAGTGGAGGCCGCTAACAAGCTGATCATCAACCTACTAAAGAAGAAAGTCGAGAACCTAAGAGGTAATTGGGCGGAGCAGCTCCCCTCGGTGTTGTGGGCTTTGAGAACCACTCCTAGCTCAGCCACAGGGGAAACCCCGTTCAAACTCTCTCACGGGTCCGAAGCTCTCATTCCAGTGGAGTTCGAGGTCAGAAGTCCTAGGGTAATTGCAGCAGAAGACGGAGACGAAGAATGATGACTGGAGAATGAGGAAGCCCAGAAGCTGTCCCTCAACTACATCGAAGAGCTCCGAGATCTAGTCTCGGCTCGGCAAGAGGAGATCAAGCGTTGCATGGCGAGGCACTTTGACAAACACGTTCGCCTCAAGCACTTCCAAGCAGGTGATCTAGTCCTGAAGAAGGTGGACGCGGTCGGGAGATCAGCAGCCGTTGGAAAGCTCAACCCCAATTGGGAGGGACCTTTCATCATCCATGAATCACTTGCAACAGGAGGATATCGCTTACAGAATCACGAAGGGGAGCTATTGGGGAATACATGGAGCGGCGATGACCTGAAAAGGTTTTATCCCTAAGCAGGGACGTATACACTTCTCTATTGTAAATTGATTGTTTATAAATAAATTCTTCATCTCCCTGAAACATGGGACGGCAGGAGTTTCTCATTTCTATCACAGTAACAAACCTTTAAAAAGAAGAAGAACAAAAAAAGCCGACCTCCGAGTCAGGTTGGGAAACTGGCCTCCGACTTGATTCTCATAATCTTGTCAGGTTAAATCTTTAGAGTAAATAATTTTTATATTTCATTAGTGTGAGAGATATTGATCACATGAAGTCACATGAACATTTTTTCTGTTATAATGGTTATTGGTGATATATAATACATATGTTTCATGCATGTTAATCAAATGGGATCAACCATAGTGATCAAATGTGATAGTATAAACATACTGACTTCCAGGTTGAATTAATGAGGTCCTTGTTGACCCAATATGAGTCATGTTGACCTAATATGTGTCTTGTTCATTTATAGTATCTTTATCGATACATTATGATACTCTTACTAGATGCATGATATAAGGTCTTTATTGACCTAATATGGTGCTTATTTATCCAATATAGTCCATGATATAACCTAAATACCTAATGAGACCATGGGAATCAAATGTGATCATGTTAGCACATTAGCTTACCGATTGAATCAATGAGATCTTTGATGACCCAATATGACGACCTAATATGTATATTGTTCATTATCTATAATATCTATTGGCAGAATATGATACTTTACCGCATAATATGGTCAACATTAACCTAATATGGTGCTTATTCATCCAAGTATATTTCATGTTAACTCAATAATGAATTCATTGACCCAGTGTGGTTTTGGCCAAGATAATTGACTCATCAGAGTGTGCAAAATGGATGGCTATGCTAATAGTCCTTAATTTGGCTAACTCAACTATCTCCATAATTTGTGACCCAATCCAACATTTAATGACAATTCTTAAATAAGTACAGAAAATGAAATAAATAAATGAAAATATTAATTTAGTCCTAAAAGGTGAGTGGAGTTATATCTAGCGTCAAGCAAGGATACCTGGCGTCGAGAGAAGATTCCTGGCGTCGAGAGAAGATTCCTGGCGTCGAGCAAGGCCGTCTCGACAGGGTAAATTTGAACCGTTTGATCAATCTTGTTAAATAAGTCCGGCGCGCGGCTATTCATCTTCTTGAACTAGAAATTCTATAAATAGGGAAGACACTTCGTCAGTACATATGTCCTAGAATTCTCAATTCGAAATTATCTGCCCTAGAAAATCTTTCCATCAACACTCTCAATCTACAATCAACAACAACAATGCCTCCCAAGAGCAGTGATTACCTTTACGAAGGAGACGAGCTCGTTCACAATGGATTTCAAAGAGCACCAGAGGAAATCAAGTCAACCATCGAGCTAATCTACAAAGCAGGACTAGAATTTGTTTTATCTGAATCGACTCTAATTTGGAAACGAGAGGTATTAGAACTTTTCTCTAATACAGTAATAGACACCAAGTGGTATCAGAGGGTTATTGTTCAAGAAAAGGTTTAACAGCCTGAACATGATCTCCTAAGGGTAGATTTGTTAAGTCGTGATGGCTAACAATGAAAGAAACAAGGAATTCACATCAATGAAGTTACCAATATGTAGAAAAGAAAACTTTGAGATTTGGAAGGAACGGGTCAGATTATTCATGGAAGCCTCTGACCCTAGGATTTACATCACTGTACTAGAAGGACCTTTTGTTCCAATGAAGGTCTCATTCACATATGGAAGTATCAAGACTCCCAAAACATACTCTGAGATGACTAAAGATGAAGTGATTCTGGCCTCCATGGATAAGCGAGCTCAGAATATCATTGTGAGTGCAATTGAGGATTCAACCTTCCAGAACTTAGTACACTGCAAAACTGCCAAAGAAATGTGGGAATCTCTCATTGTCTATATGGAAGGGACTGAGGAAGTCAGAGATGACAGGAAGTCTCTTCTAAATCAGCAATATGAGGCTTTCAGACAAGACAAGAAAGATTCAATAGCAATCTGCTATGAGAAATTCTTCAAAATTGTAAATGGTCTGAAAACCTATGGAAGAACTTTTACAGATTATGAGCTGAATAATAAATTCTTAAGATCCCTGAACAAAGAATGGGATATCAAGATCTGTGCTATCAGGGAAATAGGAAATCTGGGAATATTCAGCCAGAAAATCTATATGGGAAACTTTTATCCCATGAACTTCACCTGAATACCAGAAAAGCTGAAGAAGGACACAACAAGGAAAATCATATTGCTCTGAAGGCAGAAAGTTCCAAGAGAAGCAAAGAAAGAATGTCATTATCCCCCAGGATACCATCTGAATCTGAAGTATCAGAGACCAGTAATTTTGACTCTGAAATATCAGATGGTGAACTGGCAATCTTCACCAAACAGCTGAAAAGGATGCTCAGAAGAAAACAACACTGGAAAACTAGACCCTCTTAGTCATCCAGATCTAAGAAGCACTCCAATTCTTCAGAAGGATTCAAACAAGATTCCAAGAAGGACAGGTATGACTCTAAACATAATAAATCTAATTCAGAAGAAATTGTGTGCTTTGGATGCAAAAAATCAGGACACATGATTGTTGATTGTCCTTCAAAAAGAAAGAACAACAAGAAGTCTGATGAAATAAGGCACAAATCTGACAAGAGACATGAGAGGAGTCTAATTGCCAAGAAAGGCAAAGTCACTCTCAGTGACAGTGAATCTCAATCATCTGATTCAGATAGTGAAGATGCACTCATAGCTCTGGTGGTTGTTAATGAAAGTGAAGACACTCTGAACCATATACCTATGATAAGAGCCCCACTATCATGGTCTGATAGTGAAGAGGATGAAGAAGAAAATACAGGACTCATGGCACTCAGTGATGAAGAGGATCAGGAGACAATCTCTAATGTGAAGGTACTTGATAAAACTCCTTTATCTGATTATGAATATGAACCTAAAACTCTTTCTAAACCCGAGGTAAATTCATTTTCTTCTGATGAGAATGACTCAAAATCTAACTTTCATGAAGATGAAATTATTGAGAAATATGAGTCACTTCTTAAAGCCCTTAAAACGAGCAAAAGGCATAACAAAAAGCTACATAAAGAAATATCTGAATTAAAGCAGACTAACTCCTAATACTCTGAGGCAGCTGAGAGGCTGAATCAGGTAAGCAAGGAGCTTAGCAAATTAAAAGTCATGTCTATCATTCACATTCAGACTTTATGCACTAAGGAGAAATTAATAAAAGAGCTTGAAGCAAAACTCCTAGCTGAAAGGAAGCTTGTGGCAAAGTTCTCAAAACCACAAACTATCCTTCCCATAATAGAAACATTTTCTGCACAATACAGATCTGGCATAGGATATAATGGGAAGGCAAAATATAAATCTAAAAAATAATGACAAGGCACATATGCAACTTATACAATTTAACAAAGCCATGCCTATCACAAATGAGCATGATCTAAGAGTTGTGCATAAATTTTGTAAGGGTGAGTGTTCAAATAGCAAAAATGACTCAATTCAACCAAGTATCAATAATGCCAAATCTCTATACAAAGAAAAAAAATTAACTCATCATGACTCCTTTGTATTTAAAGCAAACACCAAACTCAAAGGAGATGAACTAAGACCAGTAGTGAAAACCACTGCTGTCAAGGAAACTAAATCAGTAAATTTCATTAAAACACTTTACAAAGCTCCATTGAACGAGGCAATTAAACAACATGTAAGTCAACCCAAAGAAGTGAGAAGACCTCAAAGGAGATATAACAGATATGAATGTTGGTGCTGTGGAAAGGTTGGTCATTTTGCCCTTGACTGCTGGTTCAATCCAACTGTTCCAAGATTTAATTTTGGGAAACCAGTACTCAGACCTGTGGCAACACACACAACACAAAGATTCAAACAACAAGTAAAGACACCAACTATTGCTAACAAAGTTCTAGGACCCAACTCTGTGTGGGTTCCTAAGAAAAAGTAAATTTCTTATTGCAGGTTTGTCCAAAGACCAATCAAATTCTTATCTGGTATTTGGACAGTGGGTGTTCCATGCACATGACTGGGACAAGAAGTCTACTGAATGACTACACCTCTGTGAAGAATGGACCAAAGGTTGTATTTGGAGGATCTGACAGAGGTAAGACTAAAGGATATGGTAAAATCACAAATGGAATTGTCACCATCACCAAAGTTGCTTATGTTGATGGATTGCAGCACAATCTCATCAGCATAAGTCAATTATGTGATCTTGGGTATGACATTTCATTTCACAAGGATGAGTGCCTGATTAAGAAAGAGAATGATATAATTCTCTCAGGAACTAGGAGTGGCAACATTTACTGTTTAAATTTCATATGTTCTGATCAAATAAATCCCATATGCTTAGTTGCTGAAAATAAATTCTCCAGTAGTGTACAATGTCACAAAAGGTTAGCCCACATAAACTATAAGACTATAAATAAGCTTATTTCAGGAGATCTAGTGAGAGCAGGGCCTAAGTGGAAGTGTGTTCAGGAGGGTCCCTGTCATGCTTGTCAAATGGGTAAGCAAACTAAGTCATCCTTCAAACCAATTGGTGAGAAGGATTCCATTAGATGTTTATACCTACTTCACATGGATCTATTTGGACCAATGCCAATTCATAGCCTAGGAGGAAAGATTTACACCTTTGTAATTGTTGATGACTATTTTAGATTCACATGGGTATTCTTCCTAAGACACAAGTCAAATACCCTAGAAGTATTCACTAGCTTTATTAGGCAAACCAAAAATGAAATAGGAAATACAGTTGTCAAAATTAGAAGTGACCATGAGACTGAATTTCAGTCAGGTGCAATGACCAAATTTTGTGAAAATTTTGGCATCTCACAAGAGTTCTCATCTCCTAGAACACCCCAACAAAATGGGGTTGCTGAGAGAAGAAATAGAACTCTCATTGAAGCCAGTAGGAGTATGCTTAGTGACTCCTCTCTTCCTGAGTATTTCTGGGCTGAAGTTGTGAACATATCATGCCATGTGCAAAATAGGGCACTTATCAACAAAAGACTGAATATGACCCCTTATGAGTTGTTGAAAGGTAGAAAACCCACTTTAGCCAACTTCAAAATATTTGGAAGTAAATGCTTTGTATTAAATAATGGAAAACACCATCTCACTAAGTTTGCTGAAAATGCCCATGAGGGAATCTTTGTTGGCTATAACTCTCAAAGTAGAGCTTAAAGAATCTTCAACAAAATCTCAAATAAGATAGAAGAATCTATACATGTTGTATTTGATGAAACCAGCCTTATTTATAAGGATCTGGGAAGTCTCTCTAGTAATGCAGGTTCTACACAGAAATTGAAGGAGATGAGTATCAATGAACAGCACATTGAAGACAATGAAGAAACCAATGGGACTGTGATTGTGAATAGAGAGGACGAGTCTCAAGAAGAAGACAATCATGAAGAACCAACTGCTGTTGAAGAACCACATCATCCAGAACCTCTAGAACAGCCAACTCAAACAGATGCACCAGAACCACAAAGGGAAAATGAAAGGTGGAGGAATGCAACCAAACACCTGAAGGATCACCCCAAAGAACAGATTATAGGAAATCCAAATGTAGGTGTGCAAACCAGAAGAGGGAACTCAATACATGAGGCATTACATCACAGCTTCCTATCCAAAATAGAGCCTAAGAAGTTTGATGAAGCCAATAAGGACCATTCATGGATATTGGCTATGCAAGAAGAGCTAAATCAATTTGAAAGATGCAAGGTCTGGATATTGGTTCCTAGACCAAAGAAACACAAAGTCATAGGGACCAAATGGGTATTTAGAAATAAGCTAGATGAAAATGGTGTGATTGTCAAAAACAAAGCAAGGTTGGTTGCCCAAGGATATAGACAGGAGGAAGGCATAGATTTTGATCAAGTGTTTGCTCCTGTGGCAAGATTGGAGGCAATCAGGCTATTCCTGGCATTTGCAACACATATTGGATTCATCGTTTATCAAATGGATGTGAAGTCAGCATTCCTTAATGGAACAATACTGGAGGAAGTATATGTAGAACAACCCCCAGGTTTTATTGATTCTACTCATCCTAACCATGTCTATCTTTTATTAAAAGCTTTGTATGGTCTAAAACAGGCACCTAGGGCCTGGTATGAGACATTATCTAGATTTCTCATTGAGAACAAATTCTCAAGGGGAAAGATAGACAAGACATTGTTTCTTAGGGTAGTTAAAGGTCATATTATTCTAGTGCAAATATATGTAGATGACATAATTTTTGGCTCAACTGATAATAACCTTTGCAAAAGGTTTGCAAGCCTTATGCAAGGGAAATTTGAAATGAGCAGCATGGGTGAGCTCAAATACTTCTTGGGACTCCAAGTGAAACAGTCTGAGGAAGGAATCTTCATTTCTCAGACCAAGTACACCAAAGAGATCATCAAGAAGTTTGGAATGGAAAATTCCACTGTCATGAAAACTCCAATGGCAGCCAATATGTCACTAGACAAGGATGATAAAGGGAAACCTATTGATGAAACCTTGTACAGAGGTTTCATTGGCTCATTGCTCTACCTAACTGCTAGCAGACCAGACATTATGTTCTCAACATGTGTGTGTGCTAGGTACCAAGTGAACCCTAAAGAATCTCACTATACTGCTGTCAAAAGAATCCTGAGATATCTGAAGGGTACTCTTAATCTTGGCCTTTGGTATCCTAGAAGCAATGACTTTGAACTGACTGGTTTTTCAGATGCTGATTTTGCAGGATGCAAGGAGGACAGAAAAAGCACATCAGGCACCTGTCAATTTCTTGGCAAAAGACTAATATCTTGGAGTAGCAGGAAGCAGACCAGTGTAGCTATCTCTACAGCAGAATCTGAGTACATCTCAGCTGGAAACTGTTGTGCTCAGCTACTTTGGATTCAACTTCAACTCCAAGACTATAAAATCAAGCTAAGTAAATCTCCTTTATATTGTGATTCAACTAGTGCTATTGCTATAACTAATAATCACGTATCACATAGCAGAACAAAGCACATAGAAATTAGATATCGCTTTATTAGAGAACATGTAGAAAATGGAGACATCATAATTGAATATATTCCTACAGACAAACAAGTAGCTGACATATTCACTTGGGTAGGATATTGTCTCTATATTTAGTAAAAGTCATTCCATATTCTTTAAATAACTCTTTAAATAACAAACTTGGATCCAAGATAAATCATATGAAGAAAATGGACAACAAAATGATAGAGAGATGGGAAAGGATTTTGTTAAATCATCCACCAACAGAATATTCTCCCAAGCAGAAGAAAATTCAGAATAAAAAGAAGAAGAAGATCTCATCCAGCTCTTCAAGCTCATCATCATCCAAAAGAAAATCAAGATCCTCTCCAATCCATGATCAAAATCTCACATCATCTGAAGAAGAAGAAGGGAACAAACCTAGGGACAGTATTCCTGACACACCAACAGGTACTGATCCAATACTGGAAGAGGTTAACAAGATCAATAAAGAAAAGATGAGAATGAGAAAGAAGAGGAAGAGAGAGGAAGTCAACATGGATCCCCTACTAGAGATAAGGGGAAGTCTCAGAATGAGGGGGAGGCTCCAGATGAGATCCCTGCTCAAGATAATACTGAATTTAACATGGCAACAGTTGAGGGGGAGGCTCAGGATGAGATCCCTGCTCCAGACATTTCTGATATTAACAATGAAGACATTGAGGGGGAGTCTCAGCATGAGATCCTTGCCCCTGAGAATTTTGACTCAGCCAATACACCATTTGAGGGGGAGTATCATCCTGAGGTCCCTGCTCAAGAAAATCCTGTTGTTGATGCTATGGAGGTGGAAGGAGAGCCTGAAGCAACAAGGAAAGAGGCTGAGAAGGTGATTAAGATAGAATCTTCTTGCTCACATATGAGCCAGAGAGATGACTCTTTCATCAGAGAGGAAAGTAATAGAAGTGATGGAATGGCAAGAGAAATCAATGTGGATCTAAGTCTAATCCTACCTCAGCTGGAGGTGTTGCTCAATAATCAAAGAAGATTATTGGAACAGTATATTGAAGAAAATAATTCAAAAATGAAAAATGAGGTAGATTTTCAGATGAAATTGGTAAGATTTGAGGTCAATCATCAAATGAATGCACTGAGAAAGGAAATGATACAATTTTTCAAAAGAGCTGGTGCTTCTGTGGACTATACAACTGAACAACTGGATGTAATCAAGGAGACTTCAAAGGAAATCAAAGAAAAACAAGCAGGTATTGCAAAGACTACAGATGATGTACACGTGAATCAGGGAATTCTAAGCAACAATATGCAAGTGTTGTACAAAGAACAAGTACAAGTTGCACAGACTCTTACAGGTACAGCTAAGATAGAAGCTAGGCTGCAACAACATGATGCTGCTATACTAGCCAAGATTGATGAGAGCTCCTCAATTCTAAAAGATCAAGTAAAGTTAAATACAGATACTATAGATGACCATCTTCTTAAGGTCAAGAAAACCATTGAAAGTGGAATATATCATCTGGAGGGCCAAGTTAGGTTTCAAAAGAATGTTATAAGAGATCATATAGTTGAAGAAGTCCTAAAGGGGGAGAGGTCAATGATTCAAGCCAGCTCTGAGCATGCTGTGTGGACCTCTAATTCTATAAGAGAAACTTTTGGCTATCCTCCCATAGATTATAATAATGATCAAGTTTCTGAGACCAAGCCAGCATCTTTTACACAAATCCAAAAGCAAATTGCCAAAATGTATAGTCCTGAGGATAAAAGCAAGAGAGAGCACATTACCAGTGAACAAGTAGAATCTAGCAAAAGGAAGTTCAGAGAAGAAGTTTAATCAAGGGTTGATTATGAACATTGGTCTCCCTCTTCAAGAGAAATGATTCTGGCAGCATGGGAAGCTGTGAAAGGTAATCTAGAAGAAAGAGGGAAATGGTACTCTGAAGCTGAGTGGTTGAAGCACAGGGATCAGGAGGAGCTGAAGATAAAATTCAAAGCTGACAAATTGGCTGGGAAAGTTTAGGCAGGTGATAAGGAGCCAATCATATATTTTCCAAAGCCGTTTGGCTATTTCAAGAGAAGAAAAGAGGTTGCTGAAGCCCTTTCCAAGAGAGTCAAAAGAGGAATAGAGATCAAGGAACCTGAACAGCATTAGGATTTTAATCTTTATTAAGAATTCTCAGAGAAATGTATTTGATATAACTTTGAACAATCTTGATGAGCTCCCAGAGCAAACTATCTTTTATTATCATATATATATATGCCTGTGATGTGATTCTTTCCTTATCTTGACATGTTTTATTCTGAACTGCTTGTGATTTTGTGCTCATATGAGAAATCATGTCTGAGATAATTTCTTTTGTTAGAATGTTTTGGTAATCTGATTTTATAAGGTATTATACTCATTATATTTTGATTACCTGCATAGAAAACATTGATTATCTTTGTAAAGAGGAATATATCATTGACTGAGGTTATGACTTCTTCAAATAGGAGAGATTGTTGGACCATTGTCCACAATATCTTAGATTTGGAGAAGTCCATTCCTAAGTCAAAGATATACCTCAGAATGTATTTGATATACTTTCTAGAATCATTGTGGAGAAGATCAGGTCAAGCAAAGTGCTCAAGGAATTCATCTAAGTTCACAAGCGTCGAGACACTACACATCGCTCGACGCCTATGACCCAGAAGCGTCGACCCATGTCTGCTGCTCAAAAAGACAAGGTCGCCACTGAAGATCTGAGACCATGTTTAGAAGTGTCGAGCCAAGGAATATCGCTCGATGTCGTGGAATAAGAAGTGTCGACTAAACTTCAGCTAGCTCAACGCCAGCAAAAAGAGTCGAAATATGAAGGAAAAGTTAAAAGCGTCAAGACACTATATATCGCTCGACACCTTATAGAAAAAGCGTCGACAGAGATACACAGTGCTCAACGCCTTTTTCTGAAAAGCTCTGAGCTGAGAAATGTATAACAGTTCATCTACAGCTAGCTGAGCCTTTGTCTGTTCTGAAGCAATTAAAGACCGTTGAAGACTTAATGTCATGCTGACGTGGAGGAGCATGTCAGATGTCGCGGATGACGGGATATAAATAGAAGGCATAACCTATGATTCAAGACGAGAACACTCCTATTGAAAGCCATCATCTTCTCCGTCGTTCAAGAGAAAATCTGAAGAAGCCATCTCCTCTTTCAGAATCGTACTACAAGAAATTCCTTAGCAATCTGGTGCTGAGACTATTTTCTGAAGAGAGAAGGTTAAGAAGGAAGAATCTGTCTTCCTAAAGAAGAACAATCATTCCAGCCTGTGCAAATCAAGAAGATCATTTTGCTGATGCTGTTCTGCTGAAGTTTTATATCTGATCTTTCAGATAGATCAAGAAGACTCAATACATTGGTGAATCTGAGTCTAAGTATTGTTTCTACTTCTTTCAAATTATGTAGGATCTGAGTGTAGGATCTTTCAAGGATCTGAGGTGTAGGATCAGGAGTGATCTGAGTTGTAAGATTCAGGGATGAATCTGAGTGTAAGCCTATTGTTATAAAGGCTGAGGTAGGATCTGTTGAGATCTGAGTTTGTAAGATCTGCTGAGATCTGAGAGGGTAAGATCTGTTGAGATCTGAGACTGTAGGATCTATTGAGATCTGAGCTGTAAGACCTGTTTGGTGGTCTGAGATCTGGAGGAGATATAAACCCTATCTAGCACACTGCTAGAGGGGAGAAGGGGGAAAGTGGATTACCCAAGATAAGGGGAACCACTATAAAATTCTGTGTGTTTGTGTTTATTTCCTTGAAAGCTCTGATCATTCATTTAGGTTTTAATCAAGAATTGCAAATAGATTTTAAAATAACCTATTCACCCCCCCTCTAGGTGATTAGCTACCCATAAATAAAGTCTTTCAGCATCAACGCCCCAATAGGATGGAGACCTCTGGATGGTGTGTCCACGGACCTCCCCGACAGTCAGTCCCTACTTAAATATCTCTTCACCAGCATCAACGCCCCAGTAGGGTGGAGACCTCAGGATGATGTGTCTATAGAGCTCCCCGACAGTCAGTCCCTACTCGAAGATCTCTTCATCAGTATCAACATCGCAATAGGATGGAGATTATCGGGATTGTGTGTCCCCTTGGAACCCCCGACCGTCCTTCCCTATCTAACATTTTTTCAGCAGTCAGGGTGCGAGTAGGAAACTAACTCGCAAGGTTAAGCGTGAGGAACCCTAAAGGCGAGCATCCATTATATGGACAAAAAGATCAAAGAAGCGAGAAAGGTGAGATAGTCGACAGACCCCGATCTCATCCGAAGTCGCCTGGACCAGAACGACAAGTAAGCATATACGAGAGAGCCTATGAGCCTAGCGACTTCACAATAGTACAAGAAAATCCACAAAGCAAATAAATATCACTATCAAAAGAAAGGTTATCTACCAAAAAATATATACTAGTAGAGCCGCGAGAAGCATCAAAACTATTCAAAAAATACGAAAGTTCACTTGGGCCATGGAGCATAGTCGGATGAGTTCGACTTGTTCCCCTCCTCGTCGTCTTCCTCCTCGCTCGCATTCAGAATGTCGGATAGGAGCCCCTCCGTCGTTAGTTTCTCTGCTCCGGGAACCAGCAAGCCCTCCACGGAAAGCTTCGCGAAGACCAAGTCACCGGCGGCGAGGGCTATCTCCCACCGAAGAGACTAAAGCTCCTGCGAAGTCATGAAAGATCCTTCAGCCCGGCGGGAAGGTCCAGCTTCCGAGGAGGTATGGGCAACCATCCTCGACTCCAGTTCGGCATTGTGAACCTGCGTCGCCTCCAGCAAGACCTCGCTGGCCCGCAGATCACTCTCGAGCTTGGAGATTGTCTCGGTCGCGACCAACTGCTCTTCCTGCAAATGCGAGAGGGATGGGTTACAAGGTATAGAAGAAAAAGAGGGAGTCTTAATCCTATCTCGCGCGAAATACCAATATCACCTCGAAGCCTCGGCTGGACTCGGCCTTATCCTCGGCAGTCTTGGCGCACTTCAGGGCCTCTGCCTCATGCCGCTCCGCATTTATTGTAAGCTTCCGGTATAGGGCGAGCTCCTCTTCGGTGCCGAGGAGGTTTCGGGCGGACTGATGAAAAAGCCCGGAGGCACGCAGCATTGCTCGCGACCCCTCATCGGCGAGAAAGCGAGGGGAAGCCTCCGCAACACCTTCGCATCATCCCAGCTGTACAGTCCGAACAAGACATAAAAAGCGTCATTGTTGGGAACCTCGTCCTCGCTCCACGAAGGTAGGCGAGTGCTCAGGGAAACCTCGATGCGCTCCCTGCTCCAAGAGATCAACGACTCGCCGTCCAAGCCTTTATTCCGCGAACCCTACCCGAAATTCGGGTGGTTCTTAGGGACGCTATCTTCCTCCTCGCGCGCCCGCTCCTCTGCCACACGTCGAGCGATCTCCTTTCTCTTTCTCTTATTCGTCTCCGGTGGTTCGCTTTCATCCGGCCATCCTGCAGCGCGAAGGATCTCGGTCGTGTCGCCGACCCTAGGAGGAATTTCTGAAAGAGGGGACTCCTGCTCGCCTTCTTCCTCCTCGCCTTGCTGCATCATCACCGAAGCCGCCGCGGGAGATAGAGGAGGCGGGGTCTGGCCCCCCACAGGAAGAGGCGCAGACGGTAGATGCCGGCAGCCTAGAAGAAAGGCGTTAGACAAAGAGGCAAAGATAGAACCAATTTAAGCGGCGACTAAGAAACGTTACCCTCGCCAAGCTGCACATATTCGAGTTGGTCAATGTTCCTGCGCCAGAACACGATGTCGAACTTTTTATCTTTCAAGGTGAGGAAGAGGTCCTCGCGATTACATCGGAGCGAGGGGGTGGCGAGCGTCGCGGGTGGTATTTGCTGAAGGCGATTAGGTATCTGGGAGAAGTCGCCGGTTACAAAGATGAACTTCTAGTTCCACCGATGGACCTTGTTCAACGTCCCTGATAACTTACAATGATGGCTGCCGAAGAAGATCACCCCGTCCTTGGTCGTGCCCATATAGAACACCTTCCGGAAGACGTCGAGGTCAAAAGAGATCTTCTCGCTATGAAGAAAGCATAGGTAGCCGATGATAATCGCTACCCCGTTCGTGTTAATCTGGGCGGGGACCCAGCCATAGTACCTCAGGATCTGGCAGAATTCAGGCCAGAGAGGAAGGCGCAGGCCGACCTCGAAGTGCGAAAGGGGAAAGATGAGTTTCCCCTCCGAAAAAGTGTTTATCCGCTCGCCGGAAGCGGGAAGGCTAGCGTGGAAGCCCCGAGCGAGGTACTGATGGACGAACCTCTCCAAGTCATCCGAGCGAGCAACGACCTTCTTGAACTTATGCACGACAAAGTTCTTTGCATAATTCAAGCGCCGAGCTTCAGCATCCACCGAGGGCGTCATCGTAAAGCGGAAGAAGAAAGCAGCGAGTTAGTAACACGATTGAAGAACTTCGGGAAACCGCGCTGATTTTGGGCCCCTACCCCCTATTTATAGAAATCGGGTGGGGGGATCGCGATGTAAGCGCGTGCAAGGTGTCTACCTACTCACCTATATCGAAGTTGCATGCGCAATAGCATACGCGAGTTATGAATTATCCTTCTCGTGCTTAAGCGACGAACTACGGAAAGCATGAGAAAGCCCTGCAGAAGATATAAGCAACACGAATGTGACTAACCAGCATAGTTCGAAATTACAACGAGCAATTCAAGATTATTATAGATACATGCGGAATACTGTTCATAAAAATGCGAAGGAAAAGACGATGCTAATTCACAGAAGGGTCGCCGCGCCTGTTCGAGGTAGCACCGTGCCGCCCGTTGAAGCCCAGTTGACGAGCGAAGCCCATCTACTCATTAGCTCTCGCCAAATGCTCCTCGCTAAGTCGAATGTGTTCTTCCATACGATTCAGTGTCCCGAGGGACCCAATACTTGTTCGCAGGCCACGCACGTCCGCCTTCAGCGACTCGTAGCATTGTTCCACGCCCGCCATCCGGCACTCCAGCTCAGTGACGAGATAATGCTTTCCTTCTGCCTCCTCAAGCCGATGCTCGAATCCTTCAATGTTTGCAACGCGCCCTTCAAGCGAACTTATTCGCCAATGAACCTCGTAGGCCAGCACCCTTTCGACCTTTATCTCCAGATCGAGGTAGGTCGAAGCCATCTTCGCCCTGTATTCGCGAGTAGGAAGACCTAGCCTCGATAAAGGCTGACCCCAGAGACGTCGCACGAGCTTAAAGGTAGCGAATTAGAAAAAGAGCCACGTAAAGATAGCATGATACAATGATCATACCTGCCCGCACAGGCGCCGCCCTCGGTTGATGACGAGGAGAAGGTGATCGCCGAGGAGCGTTCCGATGAGGAGGAGAACCCAACGAGGAGACGGAGATCGCGGAGGACTGAGCCTCCGCCGAGGAGGAGATCTACGAGGGGAAGGCGAGCGTCGAGGAGTGTTATGCCGGCCCCCTGAACGACCACCCCGTCCATTGAGAGACGATGGTGCCACGTCAGGCCGCCGAGGAAGATGAGTTGGAGGCGCTATCGAGGAAGACCCTCCCCCTCCCCTTCCTCCAAAAATTTGGCCACTATTTTGAAGGGCCCCAGGCGAAGGTGATCTCAACGAGATGGTAACCCTGGAGTTCTTTAACGTCATCCGGGTTCCGCCTGTCGCGCGCTCGGGAATGGGGGATGACAGGCGAAGAGGTTCCCGCCCGGGGACGACCCCTGCGGGAAGGACCGGTGGAGGCAGTAAGTGCTCGTTACCTATACGCTCTCCCACCGGGGATGTCTGCGTGTTCACTTTCGCAGGAGGTCCACCTACAAAACAACGTCGGCATCAACGAAAAGTTCACGCAAGAATTACGATATCTCGAGAAGATGATTAATTTCTCGAAGAGGATCAGGATGGACGTTCAGCGGTCCATCCTCGGCAGTTGACCGAGGAACTTCATCCCCCAACCCCTCATCAATCGGCAACAAGAGGGTGGGCTCAGGCGCAGAGGCCGCAGGATTGACCGGAGGTACCTCCTCGCCCGGCGGGTTAGGGCGACGATCGGAGGACCCCCTCTTCCTCTTGCGGGTATCTGAACCTTTTGTCTTCTTGATCAGTAGCTCGGTCTTCGCAATCACCTCCTCGATAGACAACATCTCGTCGAATGTGAAAAAGTTGCGTGCCAGGAAGGACCATCCCCCTCTATTATAGATTTCTAGGGACCCCCCCATGACTACCGAGTAAGCTAGTATCCCGCCAGGAGCAACTCGTCGAATACGGGTTGGATGATTATTTCCAACCAACTATGTTGCTCGCAAAGAGCGGGGATTGTGTACAACCCTCATTCTCCGAGGGTGGGTCCGTCTAAAGGCTACGTAAGCAGAAGTCAAAGTCAACGGTCAGCATTAATATCAGATGGCGCAACAAGATCAGGAGACTTGGGAGTGCGAGCAGGAACTTACTCTCCCCCATGACGAGGAGGAAAGGCGCACCCGGAGTTCGCTACCCGACCGAGCGAGAAGGTCGTAGGCCTGGACATTCTCGCCTATGGACGACTTGCACCAACCAACTCGCCAGTTTAGGCCGAGGTCCCCGCCTACTCGCTTTCCTAGGCCTTTGCTCAAACCATCTCCAAGGGGATCAGGGATAGTCGCCTGCTTCCTCTCCCTCAAGATTTGTCTATAAATAGACCCCCAGGGGTATCAGGAATGACACTTGTCAAAAATCAGAGCTTCACCCCCTTATAGGCGAGAATCCTCCCTAGCCAGTACCTTCCTAGTACCAAGCTCGGGAATTCGTGGTTTTAGAGGAGAAGACTCCTTTGAGCTTCTGGGTACGTGGTGGGACCTCCCTACCGCAACACCTGGGGTTGTGTTTGTTATCCCTCTATTTCGCTCGTCGTGGCTAAGCAAGTATTCTCGTTGAACCACCGGGCAAGTAGCCTCCGACTGCATTGATCCGAATTTTGAAGCTTATGATTTTTCTGGCTTCAACAACAATATTAGAAGAGGAGTCAAGAGGAATCAAAGGGAATATTTCCCACTACACGACCAGAAAGACTCAAGAAAATGAGTAATTATCTCATTACTAGGCTTAATAAACTAATCAAAAGGTATCAAGATAAAACAGCCAGGTTACAAAAAAAACAGGGAGGAAGAAGCAATACTCCTCACAAAGAAAAAAAACCACCTAAGCAAAGAACTCAATCCAGGGAACCAAGAGGGAGACAACTAGATACTCAAAGCTCAAAGGGAGAGAAGCAAGCATTAGAGCAAAAATTGCACTAAAGGAAACAAAATCGGCGGGTGGTCCCGTCGATCGACGGGATGTCCCGTTGATCGACGGGATCCCCCGTCGATTTTGACTTAGCAACACAGGGACGCAATTTTCCCCGATGCTGCCGCCGTTCGACAGGCGGTCCCGTCGATCGACGGGGTCCCCCATCAATTTTGACTTAGCGACACAGGGAAGCAATTTTCCCCGATGCTGCCGCCAATCGACGGGCAGTCCCATCGATCGACGGGATCCCCCGTCAATTTTGACTTACTCAGAATCCAGACACAATGAATTCTTCCTATAAGAGCAGAATCAACAACAACTTTCTTCCTGGAACTCACTTACAGGAAGTTCAAACAACAGAAAATCAAAACAAAAGGATAATATACAGATTTTCTAGAAATATGAAATTTCTTAGGAAGTTCAGAAAACTTTTGACAACAAGACTCAGCAAATTTCCTAGGAAAGAAAAAGGCAAGATCAAGATCATAAAACTGCACTTGCCTCGATTTCAAACGACTATTCGTCGGATTTTGACAATCTTGACGACGACCTTCCGATCCCTCGCTCCGACGATGAGATCGACATCCCAAACTCCCTCTCCAACCGAACCCTAGCTTTCTCCCTCCTCTTTTTTTCCTCTCGCTAAAAATAAGAAATCGCTGGAGCTTCCTCAGGAAGGAGAATTATCGTGCAGCTTTTATTTTCTACATAAGTTAAATATCAAGGCATACAGCTGGATGCCACGAAGAGTTATATTGAAGTTAGTGGATTTTAAAAAGTATACATATATCTGATTATATATATAGATTATTTATAAAGTTATTATATATATATATATATTCAGAATCTATATATATATATGTATATATATATATATATATATATTCGGAATCTCTCTATCTCTCTCTCTATATATATATATACTTACTGTATATAGATATATAGATATCTTTAACTTATAAAACTCGCCGGATCTTGACGACGCGTCCGAAACGGTAACGCCCTCACATCAACACTTCAAATTAAACATTCGATCTAAAAAAATTATTATTATTTTCATTTCAAATAATCTATCCGAAATTTCGGGGCGTACAACCACCCCTCCTACCAAAAAGTTTCGGCCTGAAACTTTGCAATATTCAACACAAATGGAAAGCACAAAAGGGGAAAGCCTACCGGGTAAACTCTAGACGAACAGATGAGGATAAGACTCTCTCATCACTGACTCCAGCTCCCAGGTTGCGCCCCTAACATCCTGATTGCTCCAGAGAACCTTCACCATAGGAATCGTCTTCCTTCGCAATACCCGATCTTGCTTCTCCAAGATACGCAAAGGCTGCTCCACACAGGACAGATTTGGCTGTAACTCAGGCACAGGCTCCAGGATATGGCGATCACTGATAATACACTTTCGCAACTGGCTCACATGGAATACATCGTGAACACAAGGGAAGGAGACAGGCAGCAACAACCTATAAGCAGAAACTCCGACGCGCTCCACGATCTGAAAAGGTCCCACATACCTGGGATCTAGCTTATGGTTCTTCCCAAACCTCTTAACACCAGCCATCGGAGAAACCTTCAAGAACACCATGTCCCCAACTGCAAATTCTAAATCGACCCTTTGCTGATTGGCGTACTTCTCATAGCGCTCCTGAGCTAGACGAAGCTTCTCACGGATCTGCGTTACAGCAACGCTCATTTATTTCGAAGGCCTATGGACCCAAAACCGACTTCTCGCCCACTTCAGCCCAAAACAGGGGAGTCCGACATCGTCTCCCATACAGAGCTTCGAAAGGATCCATCTGCAAGCTCTCCTGATGACTGTTATTGTACGCAAATTCCATAATCCCTAGGCGTTCATCCCAAGCTCCACCATGCTCCAAAATATAACACCTGATCATATCCTCTACAATCTGTTTTACCCTCTTTGTATGCCCATTCATCTGCGGATGGTATGCGGTAGAATACCGAAGGTCGGTGCCCAAAGCCCCCTGCAATATCTACCTAAAGCGGGAAGTTTACCTGGAATCTCGATCAGACACAATGCTCGCGGGCACACCATGCAATCTAATAACTTCTTGTACGTACATCGATGCAATCTTCTCCATAGAATAACTAGTCTTGTACGTCACAAAGTGATCACACTTGGTCAATCTATCCACAATCAGCCACACCGCACCATGACCACGAGGAGATCTCGGTAAACCAGTAATGAAATCCATGGAGATACTTTTCCATTTCCACATCGGAATATCCAACGGTGTCATCTTAGCACCGGGTCTCTTATGATCTGCCTTGACACGCTTACAGGTATAACACTTCGACACAAATCTTGCAATATCATTCTTCATGCCTGACCACCAAACGATCTACTTCAAATCATGGCACATCTTCATTGATCCAGGATGATATGCAAGACTGGAATCATGAGCTTCCTCGCAAATCTTCGCTCGAATCTCTTCCACAGCGGGGATACAGAACCTGCCATGGTACTTCAAGGTACCCTCTTCATCGATAGAGAAATCCGGCAACTCACCTTTCTCGGCTCTACCATGGAGGTGCTGCAAATCAGGATCATCCTTCTGATGCAACCTCGTCAGCGTAATCCAAGAGGGTTCTTCAACATCCATACTAGACGGTCCATCCTTAGACTTCACCACTATGCTCATCAAATGAAACTCCTCCACTAGCGACTGCACAGAGAGGCTGAAAATTGAAGTTGACTTTCTACTTAGGGCATCCACCACTACATTCGCCTTTCGAGGGTGATATAAGATATCCACATTATAATCTGCAACAAACTCCATCCACTGACGCTGGCGCAAATTCAATTCTTTCTGAGAAAACACATAAATCAAACTCTTATGATCTGAGTAGATCTTGCCAGACACCCCATTCAACAAATGCCTCCAAAGCTTTAAGGCGTAAATCACCGCAGCAAACTCCAAATCATGCGTAGGGTAGTTCCTTTCATGAACTTTTAGCTGCCTCGACCCGTATGCAATCACCTTCCCATCCTGCATAAGAACACATCCAAGACCAATCCGTGAAGCATCAACATAGACTTGAAATTCTACCCCATAAACAGGAAGAGCCAAAACTGGGCCAGAACATAATCTTTTATTTAGCTCTTGAAAAACCTCCTCACACTTTTAGCTCCAAATAAAAATTGCTCCTTTCTACGTCAACTTGGTTAGAGGCGCAGAAATTCCTGAGAATCCCTCCACAAACCTTCGATAATAACCTGTAAACCCTAAGAAACTCCTGATTTCCTTAGGAGTTGTCGATCTCTTCCAATCCAAAATAGCAGCAACCTTTGCTGGGTCCACAGAAATACCATCCTTGCCCACCACATGACCCAAGAAGGAAACCTGGGAAAGCCAAAACTCACAATTGCTCAACTTGGCATACAACTTGTGTGCTCTCAAGGTCGACATCACCAAGCGTAAATGTCGAGCATGCTCCTCCTCATTTGGCGAATAAACCAACACGTCATCTATAAAGACCACCACAAACTGATCCAGATAATCTCTAAATACTTTGTTCATCAAATCCATAGAGGCAGATGGTGCATTCGTCAGCCCAAACGACATCACCAAGAATTTAAAATGCCCGTAACGCGTACGGATAGCAGTCTGCGAAACATTGGACTCTCGGATGCTCAAATGATGATAATCGGACCGAAGATCAATCTTGGAAAATACGCAGCTACCCTGCAACTGATCGAACAGGTCATCAATTCGCGGCAACGGATATCTGTTCTTGGTTGTCACCTTGTTCAAGTCTCAATAATCAATACATAACTGCATCGAACCGTCTTCTTCACAAACAGAACTGGCGCACCCCAAGGCGACGTACTCGGCCTAACGAAACTAAACTGCAATAACTCGTCCAACTGAGCACGTACCTCCTCCAACTCACGCGGCACCATACGATAAGGTGCCTTTGCAATAGGATGAGTTCCGGGCTCCACATCTATCACGAACTCTATCTCTCGCTCAGGAGGAAGACCAGGATGCTGTCGGGAAACACATCTGGGTATTCTCGCACCACTGGTATGTCCTCAACATAAGGTGACGATGCTCAAGCTGCATACAAAATAGAAACAAAATAAGCACGACCACCAAACTCCGCAAAAGCCTGAGCGCAGACGACAAACCTAATCGAGGAAGTTTGACGTGGAAAGCCAAACACACTCATAGGCTGGCCATCATCCCTCTGAAAATCCAAACGCTTATCCCAGCATTGGATAACAACGTCATAGCGGGTCAGTCAATCCATACCCAGAATCACGTCAAAATCCTCCAAATCTATCACCTTCAAATCTGCATAGGCCAAGAATCCTTCCAAAAGAATCGGACACTGCTCAATGCACTGGTTCGATACCACCGAATCACCAGATGGAAACTTAATGCAAAGCGGGTCATCAACTCGCTCGATAGCCTAGCGTGACGATCTACAAAATTCCTAGCCATGAAGGACTGAGTGGCACCCGAATCAAAGAGGACACACGCCCAACAATCTCGGACCTTAAACTCACCTACCCAATCATTATGAACAAAAGATATATCAAAGATATAATGTCTAAGTTTCTACACAAAGGTTGGTCTACAAGGAGAGCGAAGACAAACATGATATAACCTGGGTTGAGCACAACACTTCCTCCTTCGTTACTGTAATTAACTTGGCCTTTCCGTGATCCAACTGTCGCTGCTGAGGCAATTGCGGTACCAGAGATGGAAGGGCATGGTGCTGGCCGGCCATCTAGAAATGTGGACACTGGGTCTTCATATGTCCCTTCTGCCTGCACTGATAGCACATCTTATCCTTCAACCGGCATCGAGTCGCATCATGACCTCCTTGCCCATAATACTCACATGGCTTATCCTTCTTCCAACATTGAGTAAGATCATGACTCATCTGTCTGCAAAAAGTGCAATACTTGTCATTCTTCGGAGCACCTTGAAGTGCCATCACCTGCAGCTGCTTCTGTGCGCCTAACCTATTGAAACACTTCTCGAAAGGATGGCCCACGCGACCACAAAAACTGCACACCACCTTGCCCTTCTTGCCTAGATCAAGGCTGCCCCCATCACCCACTTTTCTTTTCTCCTTTCTTAATTCCTTCCCCCTATTCTTTGCATTCTCAATTTCCTCGACCTTCAACGCGGCTTCCACCGCATCTGCAAAGCTCACAGACCGGAAGCACTAGCTAGTTGCTGGATCTCGCTGCTGAGACCTCCTAGAAACCTCTTCAGCCTGCTTTCCTCTGTGACAACTAAATCTGGGGCGAATCTGCTCAGCTTGTTGAACTCAACCTCATACTCACCAATTGTGAGTTGCCTTTGCTTCAATACAGGAAGTTATTCATCAAACGGTCCTGCTCAACTATAGACAAAAATTTCTTCAACAACATCCTCTTAAATTGCTCCCACGAGCAACCTTCTACAAGTGCTTCTTTTTCTCTAATCCACCAACTCTTCGCCAGAGCCTTTAGCTAAAAGGCTACGACCATCACCTTCTGGTCGACAGAAACACCAGAGTACGAGAACATCTCCTCCATCGCTAGGATCCAATCATCAAGTGCCATAAAATCTACCCTCCCATCGTAGGTCGGGGGTCCTAGCCTCTGGAAGTGCGAAGTAAAGTTCATCTCTGGCGGCAATGCTACAGGGGGAACAAGGGGTGCAGGACGGACGAGCTTCAGCTGATTCGTCACCGGCTGCAGCCGCTGAGTGGCAGTCAACAATTCTTGCATCTGCTCCTGCATCGCGACCAACTATCACGTCAATGTCTCACTGCTAAGATGAAACTCCTCCAACATAGCCTCGCTATGCGCACCTGATGACTCTCCCTCAGATGAGGGAACAGGTCTCACGGGCTGACGCTTTGGGACCATATTTAAGAAAGACAAGAACAAACAACCTATCAAAACTGGACTTAACCCTCTAGGAAGAGAATACGTACAAACACTTGCTCTTGCTACTACCTTGCTCTGGGAAAAGTTTTATATATGATATTTGGCTAAATTCTGGATGATAAATCATCACCCTTGAATCCCTCGTGCACCTCTCCCGTATGCATGAAGGTTAACATCTTTCTTTTGAAACCATGAGTGTACATGTGTCATCATATAGATCTCCAGCTTGACATGCGTGCTTATGCAATGTTATGCAATGCATGCAGTACTATGCAGCCTAAGTAAAACCTTAATGCATGTTATGAGCGGCGTACACATGCAATCTTATGCATCCCATACTACATCTTACCGCATGTAATGAAAAAAAATCTAATGGACACGCATGCGACCTACGTTATGCATCCCATACTACATAACAGTCGCATGTTGTCACCTATGAGGATCCATATACAGACACATATTATGCATCCCATACTACATAATATGCCTTGTATACTTCTTTCATGCTTATGAGTGTAGTGTCCATGCTTCAGCCGAGATCTACCGATGACCCTTCGGTGGGTGTATGCAATGAATAATGTTCTCACCAGGTGGTTAGCCGGGCCAACCAGACTATCCCAGTAACCCGACCAACCTCCCTCTGATACCAACTGTTAAAACCCGCATTTTCCCGATATATATTACGTATTTATCAGAGTAGGGGAACATACACGTCATGATGCCACATCATGCAAGGGACAACTACAAATGCTCAGAAAAACACTCTTTACGAACCTTCATACAAAATATAAGTATCTTTAAGTCAAAAGATAATTTGAGCTTCTTTTAGGTTGGGACCGTGTCCCTCGGTCTTGTGAAATACTTAGTCCATAAATAGAAAAATATACGCACGCGGAGGAAATATAGGTTCATTTACCCTATATAAGCACAAAGACCAAGCCTGCCTTCAAGAATAGCACATGCCTAGATTTATTATATATATATAAGAAAATACTTAGCCCGATTTTACAATAGATGTTACATACTAAGAAAATTTATGATATGCAATCTTTACAAAAAGTAACTCATCTAATTTTACAAGATACGCATTTCCCAAAGAGCAATAACAATCTACCTTAAGGGTAGTACAAAATAGTAGCATCCCACAAGTCCACTGAATACACAAAATAAACCTTACGGGCTTCTACAAATGAAATGAGCCCACAAGGTGACAACATGAAGGCAAAAACATCTAGGACTACTCCTCACTAGGAAGATCCTCTACCGGGGACCGGACAGCGCAACTCTACCACTTGTCGCAACTACTGACCCGAACCTGAGGCATTCTTTTCTGTTGAGTGCCCCAAATTCAGGTTCGGGTCAGTAGTTGTGGCAAGCAGTAGAGCTTCGCTGTTTGGTCCCCGGTAGAGGACAATCCTGGTGAGGAGCAGTCCTAGATGATTTTCCTTCATGTTGTCACCTTATGGGCTCATTTCAGTTGTAGAAGCCTATAAGGTTTCTTTTGTGTATTCAGTGGACTTGCGCGATGCTATTATTTTGTACTACCCTTGAGGTAGATTGCAGTTGCTCTTTGGGAAATGCATATCTTGTTAAATTAGATGAGTTACTTTTTGTAAAGATTGCTTAGCATAATTTTTCTTAGTATGTAACATCTATTGTGAAATCGGGCTAAGTATTTTCTTATATAAATATATATAATCTAGGCATATGCTATTCTTGAAGGCAGGCTTGGTCTTCGTGCTTATATAGGGTAAATGAACCTATATTTTTGTCTCGTGCGTATATTTTCTATTTGTGGACTAAGTATTCCACAAGACTGAGGGACACGGTACCAGCCTAAAAGAAGCTCAAATTATCTTTTGACTTAAAGATACCTATATTTTGTATGAAGGTTCGTAAAGAGTGTTTGGCTAAACATTTGTAGTTGTCCCCTGCATGACTTGGCATCATGACGCGTATGTTCCCCTACTCTGATAATACGCAAAATATATTGGGAGAATGCGGGCTGTGATAGAGGTGCCCTCCGATGGAGTGGGCGGAGTCTCCAAGTTCACAGAGGAGCCTCCCTTCACCCCTTTGCCTAAGGAGCTTGCCCCTACATCGGGAAAAATCTCCATATGCCTCTCGAGGTCAGAAAGGGTGGACACTAACTGCTGGAAAGATGCATGCCCGCTCCCCTTGACAGTCACATAATGTTTTGTCAGAGAAGTCACCATCGGCGTTTTCCTAGAGGAGCTGCCAACCATATTCTTCTTCAAAGGCTTCATCAGTATGTTGGGATCCACAGGCATTTTTGCAGGTACCCATTTTTGCCCTCCCATCAATTTGGCCAGGAGCGTTGTTGGGTAAAACCCCTTAGATTTAACTTAACAAATTACGTAAAAGTGATTTTATCTTTTAGGATTGAATTACCCATTGTATAGTGAGGGTAATCTGGTCATTATATGTCTTAGGGTGTCACACTCAACCTAGGGTGTCAAGATCAAATCAAGAGAAGCAAAATTGGGCAAAGTTAACACTTGCGTCGAATGGAATTCGATGCAACGTCAAGTTATTGTCAACGCTACTCTGACTAGAAGTCCAAGTAGTTCACCCTTCTGTCGAAGTAATTCAAGTCGACGCTACGATGAATAGATATCAACGTAGAGATCATGGACCTATCGAAGTACTTTGAGAAGTCGACGCAGCTTATACTTCAACTCAGCGCAGAAGGAGGTATCTGTCGAAGCCATCTAAAGTCGATGCAACGTCGACTTCATCTCGACGCAGATAATGAAGTTCAGAGCCATGTCATCAACTCGACGTTTATGTCGATAGGGTATCAACGCAACGTCGACTAATAGAGTTCAATCAGAGCAAGGATGTATTCGAAGTTGCTCCTAAATAACTCGAAGCTGCGTCGATAAGAGAGGAAGAGAACTCGATGCTACTTCGAATACAGTCTGAAAAGTGAAACCTTTTCAGCTGTCATTTTTTGACCCCCTCTCATGGCCCACCTCTCTCAAGACTGTTCCCCAATGGCTCCTTAATTACCTCAAATGGAATGAAAAACTAAAAGATGACAAAAAGCTTTCTTGGAAATATGCTTAATGTTGGTGAACGGGTCGGGAATTAATGAAGGAAAGAAAGAGAATCTGTCTTATGCAGAATACCTTTTCAACTTACCAAAGAGGGAATGAAATTCAAATCTGTAGAGGCACAATAAAAGAGTAGAATAGAAAGAGAAGGGCATAACACTTATTACAATCGGCCACACTATTCCATTAGGGTCCCCTTCTTCTTCTTCCTCCCCAGGAACCCTAATAGAGTATATACAAAGAAGAAAGAACTGTTGCTTTCCTTCTCTCTCAGAACATAACAGAACAAGATTGATCTTCATCACAATCTCATAGCAGCCAAGAGTTCAATCAGAAAGAAGAAACGGAAAGGATCTGAAACCAACAGCTCCTGCAATACAACACTATCATAAGCATGAGTTAATCAAGAGCAGATCCAATGAAAGATTCAAGAAGCTGTTCTTTATACAACCTACTTAAGAATTCTGAAAACAGAATTCTTCCTCTTCTCCCCCTTCTTTCTTTCTCCTTCTCATTCCCTTGTACAGAGTTTTGAGAATCCCTCTTCCAAAGGATTCAGTGGTTCAAGATCTCCTTATTAAAATATCTGGTGGTCTAAGATCTCCTTATCAAAAGATCTGGTGGTTCAAGATCTCCTTATCAAAAGTTCAGGTGGTTCATGATCTGCTTGTCAAAAGATCAGTGGATCTAAGAGTCTCCTTACCAAAAGACTCAGACACAGTGGTGCATCCCTAGCAGGTGGTAGAAGAGGGGAGTACCCACATTTTGGGGAACCTCTATAAAAATCTTGGTGTCTTCTGGATTGCTTTTCTGTGCTGTCCCAAGTTCTTTTTATTCTGCACTTTATTTCCTACACCATTATTATTCTGCATGTGATCTTGTTGAGCATAAATCCTTAGTTTATTTTATTATTTTCACAGTTAGGATAGAAATAAATTTAAATCTCTATTCACCCCCCTGCCAGAGGATTCTCAGAGGCACACTGTGCATTTTCAATTGGTATCAGTGGGAGGTTGATCATTAATAGGTTAACACCTTGATCAAAAAGACCTCATGCTCTTATTTCTTTTCAACAAATAGATTTTATAAAGAAAATGAGTACTAAGGATTATGCTTCCACAAGACCCCCAGTGTGTAACTTAAAAAAGTTCACACTATGGAAGGCGAGAATAAGATTTTATATGAATTCCATTGATGAAGACATCTATAATGTTCTTCTCACAGGTCCTCCAGCTCTAGTCAGACAAAAGGCAGGAGAATCCTCAACAATTGAGGCTATCCCAAGAAAGGAATGGATAGAGGCTGAGAAGAAGGTCAAAGCATGTGATGCCAAGGCCATGAATATTCTGGTATTAACAATGTCAGATGACATTTTCCAGAAGGTTGCTGAATGCCAAACAACAAAAGAAATCTGGGACTCACTCGCCACAATGGTGGAAGGAAGTGCTGATGAAAAAAGGGCAGAAAGTCCCTTCTCATATCCCAGTTTGAGAACTTTCAAAAGAAAGTTGAAGAATCTGTTGCTGATATGTATGACAGGTTCAACATTATCATTAATGAGCTCAGAGGCTTAGACAAGGAGATATCCTTGACTGAAATTAATGATAAAATCCTCATGTGCTTTCCTATCTCATGGGATTCTAGAATCTAGGCAATCAGAGAGTCCAGATGCTACAGAGAGATCTCAACTGAAGCTTTGCTAGGAAAGCTTAAGTCTTATGATATGTTACTAAAGAATAGGGATGAATCAGAAGAATGGGAAACTACTCCAGCTCCTATCCAGAGGGGCCTAGCTCTGAAAGATACTAAAGGAGATCCCTCTACTCCTGAAGATGAAATGTTCAGTCTGCTAGCTAGGAGATTCGAGAAATGGGTCAATAATGAAGACTCAAGGAGAAGAGAAAGATATTCAAGACTCAGGTATGATAAAACTCCAAAGATGGAGGTTATCTGTTATACCTACAATAAACCAGAACACATTGCTCCTGAGTGCACACAAGAGCAAAAGGAAAGAAGCAACAACAAAGAGGAGAAGAAGAAGAAGTCCTTCAGAGGAAAGGACAAGAAGAAAGCCAAGGGTTTCATTGCTGAAACCTACAGTGATTCTGATCAGGTATCTATTTGTGATGAATTTGATTTTAGCTCAGAAGATTTTAAAACGTGTTTTAAAGATTTCTGCATTGATCATCTTAGGGTAGAAAAGGAATTAGACATAGTTAGATCTGAATTAGAAAACCTTAAGAAAGATGAAATGCACCTAATAAATCAAAACCTAACAAATAAAATTAATAATAAAGAGTTAGAATTGATTAAACTTAGAGAAGAAAACATAAACTTACAAGAAGAGCTAGCAAAGGCAAAGGCCTTTGACGACTCACTCAATGGGAGGAGTCAGAAGCTCAAAGACATCACTAAAAATCTCTCTATGAGATTTAATCACCTAGGGTTAGGAGCAGAGCCTTCCACTAGCACAGAAGCACCTAGGAAACCTGCCTGGAAAAATCCAGTGTCATTTGTTAGACCTAGTGAGTACCAACTAAGTGAGAAGAGTGGATCTTCCAAGAGTAAGGTTAATAGTCATCCAGATAAGATAGATAAACTTAATCAAGTAAATCTGAATAGGAAAGGAAGACCCCTAGGTAAGAACAACGCAGAGAGGTCAAATAACAACAACCAAAAGGCTAAAGAAAAACCTAGAATAATAAAACATTCTGCTGATCTTCTTTATTTAGATACACTTTACACTCATTACAAGTATCAAAATAATAGGTTTGGGAAACCCATTCCTTATCATCCAGAAGGGTATCATGAAATACCCTTTTATTCCTTCATTGAACCATACAATGGTAAAAGCAAAGGGCCCAAGGTAACCTGTGTTCCTTCTAATATTTAAACTACTTGTGCAGGATCAGGTAGGGTTCCACTCAGGAGAAAGTGGAGTGGGGAGAATGATGTAGGTCTTGAATAAGGAACAAAATTCATACAAGGGAGTAATTTCTGCCTTAAATCTTCCTTAATGTTATTAAATTATATTATATTCTACTTTCAATAAATATAATTGCTGGGAAAAATAGCAAGAATTTTCTAAGGAAATAGATATGTTCAATCAGAGGTGCGTCGAATTGAAGTCGACGTACCATCGACTTCTACTCGACGCCAGCGTCAAGAAGCACTCAAAGTGGATAATTCGAATAGTATTCCACGCAGTGTCAAGTTCATATCGACGCATACGTCGACTTGAACGCAGAATAAATTCGAAGTTACGTCGACGAAAATCGACGTAACATCGACGGGACTACGTCGACTTAAGGTCTGTTGAATAGTCTCGAAGTCACGTCGAGTACTAGTCGACGCAACGTTGATATAACAGCGCGCGCAGAATTAATTCTTGAAGGCAATCTCCACACAGCTTTGCGCGCCAAATAATAATTTTATCAACGGTGCGCCGACCTAAACCCTAAGTTGCGGCGATTCATCTGCTTTTAAGCAATTACTGCGTCGAAAAATTTAGGCTTTCAAATTTTCCTTCTCTTGCTCTCTTGTTCTCCAGCTCTCTCGTGCCCTCTCTCTCTCTCTCATTTTCTTTGTGTGTTTTGTAGGTACCATCACTCAATGGCCCCTCCTAAGATTAATTCTGGATTCGATGTGGATATTAACTCTTTCAGCGCAGTGGCCGACAACTTTAAAGCCATCCTGGGCTTGTTTCAGGATGCTGGCTTGACCAAACTAATATCAACCAGGAGCAAGATACTTGATATAGAACTAACAGAGTTTAAAGAGTCAGTACAGTTAAAAGATGATGGCTCTTTTAATGGGAAAGTTTCTGAGATAGACATTCTCATCACAGAGGAGCTGCTGAACCAGACTTTTGATCTTCCAACTGGGAGTGACTCTGATGAGCTGACAGGGGAAGAGACTAAAAAAGCTCTAGAGATCATGCAGTTCAGAAGGAGAAAGCAATCAATCTCAAGAAGATTGATTTGGGAGAAGAATACAAATTTTTTGCTGACATTGTGGGAAAAGTGCTGCTCCGCAAAATCTCTGCTCATGATGCTATACCAAAGCAGCAACTGCAAATAATGGGAGTCCTGGTCCTTAAGAAAAAGATAAATTGGGGAAGGTGCCTTTTGAAAATGATTGGGCACAAGTAATCTCACAAGGAGAATGCATACATGAGAATAATGAGCCAAGTGCTTTTCCAACATTATCCAAGCATCTACAAATCCAAAGGAGTCCACATACCACCTGGTAAAAGGATAAATATTGGGATCTTTTCCAAGTGGACCAGGCAGATTCTAAAGCCTAGTCAGTCTGCACCTTCCCTTCCTCCATCCCCCCCCCCCTCCTCAAAACTCTGAAAGACAAATACCAGATCCCCCAAGGGATAGTGTACCTCCTTTGGACACTGTTCTAGACCTCCATCAGGATGATGCTCCAGCTCCGCATTCCCCTCAACAACAACAATCTTCATCAGACCCAAAGCCATCTCCCCAAATTCCTCATCAGCTACCAACCACATCTGCTCCACCTCCTCCACCTATTCATGTCTCACCAGAGTTTTATCAGCCACTCTCCCCAATCCCTGAAAATCCACCTCCATCACCTCCTCCATCCACCTCCTCCATCCCTGCAAATGATCTTGAGCAAATCATCTCCAAGGCAGTTAGGATTGCCTCCTCTACATTTGATGATCAGGTGGCCTCTCAGGCAAGAAGCTTTGATAGAAAATATTCTCAAATGGAGGATGAGCTATTAACTTTTAAAAGAACTCTCCAGAGTCTAAAGGATTTTATATCTTCCTTCATGGTTACAAAGGGATTCTTAACCTCTCTAGCAAGCAAAGTTAAGAAGGGGGATAACTTATTAGAGGAAGAGAGACCTGTTCTAGATTTAAGTGAACAGGGTATAGGTGATGCTCATGCTCCTAACAAAGTGACCACCTTCCAAGGTGCACAGATCCAGAGGGAGCCTGCAGATCATGGGGAGTCTGCACCAGAAAAATAGAATGAGAAAGAAAGAGTAGAAGCAGATCAGGGTGAGCTCCCAGATACTCATGGGGAGCAGATGGACCAAGAGATGGAAGATGAAAATCAGTATCTTGCATATGTTAATGAGGAGAAAATAGATGCAGTAGATCAGGGGGAGCTTCCAATAATTCAGGGGGAGCCCCAGAATGATACTCTGGATGAGGTTGCCCAGATTGCTCAGGAAGTTGCACAGCAGGTTGAAGCAAATGTAAACTCTCAGGGGGAGCTTCCCAAAGATGCTACTACAAAAGATGATGAGCCTCTGAACATTCCTTCTTTGGGAAGGTAAAAGTATTTTCAAGGAAGAGAAGAACTCCTAAGAAGGAGCAGTAAGGTACTCTGTAAAAATTTATAGTTCCTGAAAAACAGTCGTGGATATCTACATATTTCTTGACAATAGAATGAAATGGCCTGTGAAAATCAGTATGTTATTTTCTTATATCTATGTTGTCCTGTATGTATTTTTGTTTTATGCAAAGAAATGTGTAAAATCACTTTATTCAAATTGTAAAATTTGTTAAGATAAATAGGGGGAGATTGTTGGGAAAAACCCCTTAGATTTAACTAAACAAATTACCTAAAAGTGATTTATCTCTTAGGATTGAAATACCCATTGTATAGTGAGGGTAATCTGGTCATTAGATGTCTTAGGGTGTCACACTCAACCTAGGGTGTCAAGAACAAATCAAGAGAAGCAAAATTGGGCAAAGTTAACACTTGTGTCGAATGGAATTCGATGCAACGTCAAGTTATTGTCAACGCTACTCTGACTAGAAGTCCAAGTGGTTCACCCTTCTGTCGAAGTAATTCAAGTCTACGCTACGACGAATAGATATCGACGTAGAGATCATGGACCTATCGAAGTACTTTGAGAAGTCTACGCAGCTTCTACTTCAACTCAGCGCAGAAGGAGGTATCTGTCGAAACCATATAAAGTCGACGCAACGTCGACTTCATCTCGACGCAGATAATGAAGTTCAGAGCCATGTCATCAACTCGACGTTTACATCGATAGGGTATCAACGCAAGGTCGATTTTTAGAGTTCAGTTAGAGCAAGGATGCATTCAAAGCTGCTCCTACAAGAACTCGAAGCTGCGTCGATAAGAGAGGAAGAGAACTCGACGCTATGTCGAATACAATCTAAAAAGTGAAACATTTTCAGCTGTCATTTTTGGACCCCCTCTCATGGCCCACCTCTCTCAAGACCGTTCCCCAACGGCTCCTTTATTACCTCAAATGAAATGAAAAACTAAAAGAGGACAAAAAGCTTTCTTGGAAATATGCTTAATGTTGGTGAACGGGCCGGGAATTAAAGAAGGAAAGAAAGAGAATTTGTCTTATGCAGAATACCTTTTCAGCTTACCAAATAAGGAATGAAATTCAAATATGCAGAGGCACAATAAAAGAGTAG
The DNA here is from genome assembly GCA_033032865.1 of Dactylorhiza incarnata. NCBI lineage: Eukaryota > Viridiplantae > Streptophyta > Magnoliopsida > Asparagales > Orchidaceae > Dactylorhiza > Dactylorhiza incarnata. Next base: position 3,224,964 of record JAWHQI010000278.1, on the reverse strand, counting down.
AATAGAAATAAAAGGGCAGAGCACTTATTACAATCGGCCACACTGTTCCATTAGGGTCCCCTTCTTCTTCCTGCTACTCAGGAACCCAAATAGAGTACATAAAAAGAAGAAAGAACTTCTGCTCTCCTTCTCTCTCAGAACAGAACAGAACAAGGTTGTTCTTCATCACAATCTCATAGCAGCCAAGAGTTCAATCAGAAAGAAGAAAAAGAAAGGATCTGACACTAATAGCTCCTGTAATACAACACTATCATAAGGAGTTAATCAAGAGCAGATCCAGTGAAAGATTCAAGAAGCTGTTCTTCATACAACCTACTTAAGAATTCTGAAAACATAATTCTTCCTCTTCTCCCCCTTCTTTCTTTCTCCTTCTCATTCCCTTGTACAGAGTTTTGAGAATCCCTCTTCCAAAGGATTCAGTGGTTCAAGATCTCCTTATCAAAAGATCTGGCGGTTCAAGATCTTCTTATCAAAAGATCTGGTGGTTCAAGATCTCCTTATTAAAAGATCTGGTGGTTCATGATCTCCTTGTCAAAAGATCAGTGGTTCTAAGAGTCTCCTTACCAAAAGACTCAGGCACAGTGGTGCATCCCTACCAGGTAGTAGAAGAGGGGAGTACCCACATTTTGGGGAACCTCTATAAAAATCTTGGTGTCTTCTGGATTGCTTTTCTGTGCTGTCCCAAGTCCTTTTTATTCTGCACTTTATTTCCTGCACCATTATTATTCTGCCTGTGAACTTGTTGAGCATAAATCCTTAATTTATTTTATTTTTTTCACAGTTATGATAGAAATAAATCTAAATCTCTATTCACCCCCCCCCCCCCCCCCCCCCTCTTAGAGGATTCTCAGAGGCACACTGTGCACTTTCAAGTGTTGCATTCAAGCTCTCCATTTTCCCACAAAGAAGTCATGCAGACAAATAAGCAGCTCGAGAGAGATATCTCAGCAGAGGATCAGCCAGTATTATTGATAGATTTCAGGCAGCGCAAAAATTGAATCGCAGTCTTTGCGGTTACAAGCATACTTTTTCGGAGCCCGCGCGGGCTCAAAAAAGTGTGGGGATCATGTTAACCCAAATCCTATGACAGTTGTCAACATCCATCAGCGTCGGTTACAAAGGAACCAAGCAGGCACTCGCGGGCCCTCTCCAAGTTCGCACGCTCCCCCATCAAGGACGCACAGCTACGGCCGGTAGGGTTCACGTTGTCTCCCTGGAACTTCCTCAACAACTCTGCAGAGAAGTCGCGACGAGTACGTACCTGAGCTCATTTGGGGCCTTCTCATCTCCGGCATCAGTACGTGCTGTTACCTCGCGATCTCTTATCTCACCGCTCGCCACCTAACTCTTCATGTACCTCAGATGGTTGCACATTTAATACTGCATTAAATGCCCCCAACCGACCAGACAGCCTAACCTCACGTATAAATAAGGAGCTATGGATGCTTGGAAAAGGAGGAGAACTTGAGCCAGAGTCTACCATGTTGTAGGTACGGTTACAAGTGTCCATCACTCGGTTGCCTTTTTTCAGCAGATTCTCTTGTAATAGCTTGTAATACTCTTTGTGAAATTACATAGCCCGCAGCAAGAGAGGCATTCGCCGTTGCGGGTAAGTCTGGTGTCCATCGCTGCTATCGACTTCCTTTTCTCTGTGTTCTGCTCATCAAGCCTCGGGTTAGTAAGCGGTTGCTTGTTGTTCTCGATCTCTTTCTCCAAGTCCCCCGAAGTACTCGCTGAGTGTGGGAAGTTGGGCGACAATTTTTTCTCCAACCTGGATCCTTTAGAGCTACGATTAGTAAAATCTACGAATTGAATATTCAATCGCGCTCTGCGAATAATAACTGCCATTGAAAATACCCCTAGATGTAAGAAAATTATTTAGCAGTAATTTAAGATTAATACAAAAAATGTATTTATACAAATTTATGTCAAGAGCGAACTTGTACCTTAAACATACATTAAAATATTTAAAAAATACATTGTTTGTGTTGCGGAACGCTTAGGGCTCTTGGTAGACCGGTTCACTTGAACCACCTTAGCTCGTGAGCGAACTAAGCGCGCAAACAGTCAATTAGAGATTTGCTGAGTACACAGGGAGTTTTTAACGTGGAAAACCCGGAAAGGGTAAAAAACCACGCGGCCGGAGCGGTGCCGACCAAACTTCACTATCTTCTGGGGGTTACAACTTGGACGCTAGAACTTGAGCGCGACAGGCCGCTGCTCGTCACAATATTTGGAGAGAGAGAGAGAGAACAAGCTCCGAGGGTGACAGGCCACCTCTCGGAAAAACTAAGTCTTTTTCTCTTCTGAGAATGCTAGTCGCCTTTCGGAAGTGAGACGACTAGTCGTCTTTTCCTTCTGAGAATGCTGGTCGCCTTTCGGAAGTGAGAAGGCTAGTCGCCTTTTTCTTCTGAGAATGCTGGTCGCCTTTCGGAAGTGAGAAGGCTAGTCGCCTTTCGGGATGATGAAGATCTTCAAGTCCATGAAGGAGATCTTCAAGCGCCGAAGGAGAATTCCACAAAAGTCTGCAAGGAGCTCTCCCGGGTCCAGAAGTCAAGGTCCCTTCAAATGAACCCCCAGGCCCCTTTTTATAGCTTTGGCCGGGGGTAGTCCGGTAATTTTGTCGTTGGCAGTTTCCATAAATGCTCGGTGGACGAATCATATTTTCTGGTTTGGGGCACACGGATCGCCATTTTTCTTAAATGACCACCTTGCCCTTCGGGCAGCTTGGGCGGCTCGGGCAGTTCGGGCAGTTCTGTTGGAGGCGAAAAAGGCGACCGACTGTTCTTGAAAAGTGAGAAGCCTGAAAGACAAAAAGTGAGAAGCCGGAAACCCAAAATGTGAGAAGCCGGAAAGACAAAAAGTGAGAAGCCGGAAACCCAAAAAGTGAGAAGCCGGAAAGACAAAATGTGAGACGCCTAAAAGACAAAATGTGGGACGCCTGAAAGACAAAATGTGAGAAGTGCGCGCTCAGAAGCGCTCTGAGCGCGCAACGAGCGAGGGAGCGCTCTGAGCGTGCAATGAGCACGCGAGCGTTCTGAATGATCGGAGAGGCGTTCTGAGCGCGTAATGAGCGCGGGAGCATTCTGAGCGAACGGAGAGGCGATTGGTCGCGATCCGAGAAGGAAAACGGGGTCCGTCGTTCTTGGCAAGGAGCTTGCCCGAAAAGGCGCCCCGTGAGTCCACCTGTCAGAAAGGGGGGAAGGAGGGGGAGGAAACGGTCACCCTCCCCCGCAGAGAGGGAAGGCGGACGGGACGCGCTCCCGGGAGACGCGGCCAGGCCGCACCCAAGGGGGGGGGGGGTGCGGGCAGGCTGCACCCTACCCGAGGGGGGTGCGGCCGGGCCGCACCCCTCCCAAGGGGGGTGCGGCAAGCCGCAACCAAGGGGGGGGGGGGGGGGGTGCGGCAAGGCCGCACCCTACCCGAGGGGGGTGCGGTCGGGCCGCACCCCGCCCCAAGGGGGGTGCGGCAAGGCCGCCCCCCGCCCCAAGGGGGGTGCGGCAAGGCCGCACCCCGCCCCAAGGGGGGTGCGGCAAGGCCGCACCCCGCCCCAAGGGGGGTGCTGCAAGGCCGCACCCCGCCCCAAGGGGGGTGCGGCAAGGCCGCACCCCGCCCCAAGGGGGTGCGGCAAGGCCGCACCCACCCTAAGGGGGTGCGGCCAAGCCGCACCCCATGAGGGTGCGGCCAAGCCGCACCCTGGGTTTGGCCGCACCCCTTGCGGGTGTGCGGCTCGGCCGCGCCCCGTGAGGTGGCGCGGTTGCGCGGGTCGGCTTCAAGATGGGAGGCGGTCCCGCTGCCATTCTTGGCGTGGCTCCGGATGGAAACTCTGGCTTTATTTCCCTGGATTCCCTGCCAAACTGGTGGGGGAAGCGCTTTTGGAAATATTTGCTGTCATTGCGGCTTATAAATAAGAGTCCATTATACGAGCCCCTATCATAAGCCCCCCAAAACCGTCGGAGTCCAGAACTTGTGAAGGAGTGCGAGGGTTTTTGAATCTTTGCCTGGCGTAACGGACGATGCCGGAGGTAAGTTTTCTATTTTTTCGAAAAAATGACTTGGAGGGAAAAACGGGGACGACGGCCGGGGGGTCGGGCGGCCGGCGCCCGAGCGGAGTCCGTGCGCGTGCTTGCGCGCGGCCCAGAGCTGGCGGGGGACGTGCGCGACGGTGCTTGCGCGCGGTCGACGCTCGGGCGAGGCCGGCGTGCGGTCGGTACCCGCGCGCGGTGGCCTCGGCGGGTGCCGTGCGCGGCGTGTTGGGAAAATGATTTCTCTTAACCCCTGAAAGTGAGTCAAATATGAATTCCAAGAATGAAAAACAAGGCTAAGTAAATATGCGTCGAATAGTATTCGACGCAACGTCGAAATATAGTCGACGTCTCTTTCAGATTAAGTCGAAGTAACTCTAGGAAGATTTCGACGTATGAGTTGTCGACGTTACTCTGATTTCTAGTCGACGCAACTAGTGAAGTCGACGCACCTTAGTCGATGCACCTTCCTTATTCTCCTCTCGATGTCCAGACAGGATGTTCTCGACACTTGCGTCGAATGGCAATCGACGCACGTCGATTTATTTGACAGACTTAAATATGCGCCAGATCTCTTTCCTTCTTTCAGTAAATCTGATTTGTGTGGAATAATGTTAATATTTTATAGCCGTTCTGAATCACTCTTTCCTTCTATTTGATTCTGTGCTAATCTTATTAACTCTATTTTGGATATTATTTGAAATCTGAATTCATTCTTTCCTTCTACAGAAATAAACATTATGGAAACATTTTTTCTTTCTATTCTCTCTAACTGCTAATTGATTATCCTCCTATAGTATCATTTTGAATTAACAGAGCTATAAATAAAGAGGAGGTCGGCAGAAAATGAACAAGAGTGATCTACCACAAACATTTGAAATAGAGGAAAAGCTCCCAAGAGAAAAGAGAGAAATTGAGAAAAAGCTCTGCAGCAACATTCAAGCACTTCTTCTTCTTCTTCTTCTTCTGCTTCTGAAGTCACACTGCTGCAAAATCTGATAGCTCTCACAAAGAGAGAAAGGCTGCAAATCTTCTTCTCTCTATAGAAGAAAGATTCAATTCACTTCTTGTGCTTCCAATCTTCTTGCTAGGAAGAAGATTCTTTCTTGTTTTTATTTCTTCTCCTTTCTTAAACATTGTAAAAGAGTTTTTAGAATCTCTCTCCAAAAAATTCAGTGTACTGGTTCTAAGAGTCTCCTTGTCAAAAGACTCAGTTGGTTCTAAGAGTCTCCTTGTCAAAAGACTCAGGGTGGTTCTAAGAGTCTCCTTATCAAAAGACTCAGTGCAAGATAGTGAATTCCTACCAAGGGGGTAGAAGAGTGGACTACCCAAAGTTTGGGGAACCACTATATTTTCTTGTGTTGTGCTGTGATTTATTTTCTTGCATTTACTTTATCTTCTTGCTTAATTCTTGTTGGTGTGTGGGAAGCTCTAATCTGTGATCATACACATATATATTAACTTTGCAAAAAATATTTTTTAAATCTCTATTCACCCCCCCCCCCCCCCTCTAGAGAATTCTAGTGAAAGTAATTGTGCACTTTCAATTGGTATCAAAGCGAGGTTGATCTAAAAAAGATAACTCCTTGATCAAAAAGATCCTACCTCTCATATATATATATTTCAAAACTATTTTATCATATGGCACAAATCAAAGATTATGCTTCCACCAGACCTCCAATGTGCAATCTTGAAAAGTTTGCAGTTTGGAAAACAAGAATTAGAATTTATATGAATTCCATTGATGCTGACTTGTTTGATATTACTATGACAGGTCCCCCAAAGCCTTATTGAAAGGATGCAAATGGCAATGTCACATAAACACTTGCTCCAAGATCTGAGTGGACAGAAGATGAAAAGAAGGCAAGAACATATGATCTAAAGGCCATGAACATACTTGTCTCAACTCTCTCAGATGACATTTTTCAAAAGGTTGTTGACTGTGAATCATCCAAAGAAATTTGGGATGCTCTCACAAAGATGGTGGAAGGAAGTGCTGATGAAAAGAAAGATAAAAAGGCTCTATTGATTTCTCAATATGAGAACTTCCAAAAGAAGGCTGAAGAAAGCATCTCTGAAATGTATGACAGATTCAGTCTGATCATCAATCAACTAAGAGACTTGGACAGAGAAATCTCTCTCACTGAGATTAATGACAAATTGCTAATGAGTCTCCCTAGTTCATGGGACTCAAGAATATGGGCAATAAGAGACACAAGAGGACAAAAAGAGATTTCAACAGATGCTCTCTTGGGAAAACTCAAATCCTATGAGCAATTGCTGAAAACTAGAGAAGAGAAGGAAAGAAGAGAAAACACTCCAATTTCCTCAAAAAGCAGGAACATTGCTCTAAAGGCAACATAAGAAGGAACCCCTGTCACTGAAGAAGAACTATTCAGTTTCTTGGCCAGAAGATTTAAGAAATGGGTCAAGACAGATGGATCAAAAAGGAGGGAGTCAAAACCAAGGTATGACAAAACCCCCACTAAAGAAATTATTTGCTATTCTTGCAGGAAACCTGGACACATTGCCCCAGAATGTCCAGAGAATGCTGAAACAGAAAAGGATCTGAAAAAGAAAGATCTGAAGAAAAAGGGGAAGAAGAAAGAAAGAAGCTTCATTGCAGAAGTCTGGAGTGAAACAAACTCTGAGGATAGTTCATCCTCTAAGAGTGACAATGAAGAATCTAGGCAAGAAGACCTATGCTTGATGGCCTTTGAAGACTCAAAGAATGATGATAAATCATGGAGTGAAACAGGATCAGAAGAAAGCATATCTTCTGATGATGAAAAAGAAAAGAACCTCATTCTCATAGAGGAATCTAAGGATGAGGATGAGGTAAGCATGTTTGATGAAATAGATTTTCAAAGTGATAACTTTAGAAATGATTTTATGAGAATGTATCTAGATCAACTAAAAGCAACAAAAGAAATTAAAGATCTAAAAGAACAAATCAATGTAGCTAAAAACCAGAGAAACACAGAAATTAAATCCTCTAAAGATTATGAATCAATAGCTAGCAGAATAGAAAAGGAAATAGAAAGGGCTAGAATAGAAAATCAGTTCCTTAAGGATAAAGTAACCCAGGCAAAAGCCTTTGAAGAATCAATAAAAATGAGAAGCCAAACTCTTGAAGAGATCACTGAAAAACAAACAATAAGACACAAGAATCTTGGGCTAGGGGCTGATCCCTCAATCAGCCTAATTCCATCCAACAAACCTGCTTGGATGAGCCCTGTAAAATTCACTAAACCTGTCAAATTAGACAACCAAGAAAAAGAATCACAACATAAGAAAGAACACCTCTCCAAGGAAATTGATGATACATCATATTATTCAGCTGATGATTCACAAACTTCATCTGAAGAGATAACTAAATCAAGAGAAACAACTCATAAAGAAGCAAAAACAGAAAAAGGAATAGTAAAAATCTATGAAGATCCAGTTGCGTCGACTTCATATCGACGCATGCATAATAGTGCGTCGACATCTACTCAACGCAACCTCTCAGATGCATCGATCTCTTCTCGACGCTTAAACAAAAGTACGTTGACTTCCAATCGACGCAACTCTTTTTACGCGTCGAAATCAGATCGACGCCATCTGGAGAAAGCGCCGAATAGAAATCGACGTGACTATCAACATGCGTCGAATCGATATCGACGCACACATATTTAGAGCAACGTAAATGTCTTCCCTTCAAAAACCTCTCATCTAGACCCCTATTCAGGACCCATTCATCCTGATCAAAATTTCTACTCTAAAAAATATTCCTATCCCAATCAACACTTATATCCTTCTTTAAAATCAAATCCTTACAACTCTAAGATAATTAAATGCTATATATGTAACAAACCCAGCCACCTTGCCAAACAATGTTGGCATAATCAATCAAATTATATGTAAAAGAAAATCAGTCCAAAATTGACTTAGAAACCTTTAGGAATAGGAAGAGAGAAAAAGAAATAAGCACATAAAACTGTTCTGAAAAATTAAAAGTCACGTCGACTTATAATCGACGCACCGTCGACGACTCTGATCAATAGGCATAATCGACGCATACGTCGACTATTATCAACGCGTACGTCTACTTGAAATCTCTTCATCCCAAAGCAGACTATATCGATGCTCACGTCGAATCCCACTCAACGTAACGTCGACTTCATAAAAACAAGTGGCAAGGCTGAATCATTTTCGGTCATATCCACTGAAGTACCTAATAAGCCTCGAATTGAGTCCTATTTCGACGCTTCACCTGACTTAAATAGACTCTTCAGTTAGAAACCTTCACGACCTCTGCATCTTTCATTCTCCTTGCTCCTCCGTCCAGCTGTCTCTTTCTCTCTCTTTCCCACTGATCTACAATGGCTCCAAAGATAAATTCTGGGTTCGACATTGGCCTTGAGTCCTTCCAGGCTGCCGCAGAAAACTACAAGAGCATCATTGCTCTCTTCACAGAAGCTGGATTAGACAAACTCATCTCCACAAGGTGCAAGCTATTGGAAACAGAGCTCACAGAGCTGCTGACTCATGTTCAGATATCTGAACAAGTAGAAATCCAGGGAACACTATATGAGACACATGTCTCAATCTCAGCAGAACATGTTAGGGCCACCTTTGATCTTCCATTAGGTATATCCTAATATCATCCTTACTTAAATGAAAAAGGGGAAGAAAATAAGTTTGAGAAAAATGACTAAATAAGTCTTAATTATCCCCCTATTAGGTGATGAATCCATTGACCTCACACCTGATGAAATCAAGCATGTGCTCTCCACCATGAAATTCTCAAAAGACAGACCAATCCATCTGAAAAAGATAGACTTTTCAGATGAGTACAGATTGCTGGCAGATATAGTAGGGAAGATACTGCTATGCAAGATTTCAGCCCATGATGCAGTGCCCAAACAGCAGCTGAACATCATGGGGGCCCTTGTGTTGAAGAAGAAGGTGGATTGGGCCAGCTGTCTTCTCAAAATGATAGCCTCCAAATATTCCCACAAGAAAAATGCTTATATGAGAATCATGAGTCAGGTTCTCTTCTATTCCTTCCCTGATCTCTGCAGGTCAAAAGGAATTCCTATCCCTCCTGGAAAGAGGATGTCCATTGCCCTCTTCTCCAAATGGCCAGGAAAATTCCCAAGCCTGGTTCCATCCCTGAAAATACTCCATCTCCTCCTATCTCTCCTGCTCATCCTCCTCCTCCTCCTTCTCAAACAGTCACATCTTCTGTCCCAGCATCATCCTCACCAATACCTCCTCAATCACCTGCTCAGCCTTCTTCCATCCCTTCACCTCCTCATTCAGACACACCTCATCCAGATAATAGACTACCCTCTCCTATTCCTCCACCATCACCTCATCATCTCTCACACCATGAACCATCTGAATCCACTGAGGCTCTCATCACCCAGTGCATACAATCCACAGCTCAAAGATTCCAAACAATGCTAGATGAGCATTGCTCCCAGATTCATTCCTCCATCCTTCACATGCACACCCAAATAGATGGGGTCAGTGCCTCTATGCAAGATCTGAAGTCATCTCTCTCTTCCTCTAGAGTGACTAAGTCTTTCTTAACCTCCTTGGCCAAGAAGGTCAAGAAGGGGGAGAATCTAGATGAAAATCAGCCCTCCAATCAGCCCTCCAATCCTAAATCTCCTTCTCACAAATTCCCTTCCTCTTCAAAATCTAACAGTCTTGCACTGCTCAAGACAATTGGGAATGAGTCAGTACCTAAGCTCCATATTGATGAACAAACAATTGAGGTACTCAGCATAGCAAGAGAGGCTGCAGACCAAGTGGTACTACTGCAAGGGGAGGGAAGCAGAGCAGAAAATGAGGCTGAAAAGGAAGAAGGTGAGAAAGAATTGAATACTAGTATAAATCAAGAAGAAAATGAACCAGCTGCTGAAACTGGAAAAGGAAATGAAGCTGATGCTGTGATGGCTGAAGGAGGGGCTCAGGAGTCAGGGGCAGGAAGAGCTGAGACTCAGGGGGAGCAAGTGGCTGAAACCCAGGGGAGCTGAGGGAATCACCTGCTGGGAAAGAGCAATCCACAATAGTATTCAAGAGAAAAAGAAAAACTCCTCCTACTGCTCCTGAATAATACTTGAAAACAATGTTTCACATACTTTACTTTGTGATTGGTCTGAACATGAAGTTTGTTTATATATTCTCTTCTGATTGTGTGAAATCTTCATTATCTTTACAAATACTATGCTGTGTTAATTATATGCTAATAAAATTTCTCTCTAAGAAGGGTTAAGACAAATAGGGGGAGATTGTTGGGTAAATGATTTCTCTTAACCCCTGAAAATGAGTCAAATATGAATTCCAAGAATGAAAAACAAGGCTAAGTAAATATGCGTCGAATAGTATTCGACGCAACGTCGAAATATAGTCGACGTCTCTTTCAGATTAAGTTGAAGTAACTCTAGGAAGATTTCGACGTATGAGTTGTCGACGTTACTCTGATTTCTAGTCGACGCAACTAGTGAAGTCGATGCACCTCAGTCGATGCACCTTCCTTATTCTCCTCTCGACGTCCAGACAGGATGTTCTTGACGCTTGCGTCGAATGGCAATCGACGCACATCGATTTATTTGACAGACTTAAATATGCGCCAGATCTCTTTCCTTCTTTCAGTAAATCTGATTTGTGTGGAATAATGTTAATATTTTATAGCCGTTCTGAATCACTCTTTCCTTCTATTTGATTCTTGACTAATCTGATTAACTCTATTTTGGATATTATTTGAAATTAGAATTCATTCTTTCCTTCTACAGAAATAAACATTATGGAAACATTTTTTCTTTCTATTCTCTCTAACTGCTAATTGATTATTCTCCTATAGTATCATTTTGAATTAACAGAGCTATAAATAAAGAGGAGGTCGGCAGAAAATGAACAAGAGTGATCTACCACAAACATTTGAAATAGAGGAAAAGCTCCCAAGAGAAAAGAGAGAAATTGAGAAAAAGCTCTGCAGCAACATTCAAGCACTTCTTCTTCTTCTGCTTCTGAAGTCACACTGCTGCAAAATCTGATAGCTCTCACAAAGAGAGAAAGGCTGCAAATCTTCTTCTCTCTATAGAAGAAAGATTCAATTCACTTCTTGTGCTTCCAATCTTCTTGCTAGAAAGAAGATTCTTTCTTGTTTTTATTTCTTCTCCTTTCTTAAACATTGTAAAAGAGTTTTTAGAATCTCTCTCCAAAAAATTCAGTGTACTGGTTCTAAGAGTCTCCTTATCAAAAGACTCAGTTGGCTCTAAGAGTCTCCTTGTCAAAGACTCAGGGTGGTTCTAAGAGTCTCCTTATCAAAAGACTCAGTGCAAGATAGTGAATTCCTACCAAGGGGGTAGAAGAGTGGACTACCCAAAGTTTGGGGAACCACTATATTTTCTTGTGTTGTGCTGTGATTTATTTTCTTGCATTTACTTTATCTTCTTGCTTAATTCTTGTTGGTGTGTGGGAAGCTCTAATCTGTGATCATACACATATATATTAACTTTGCACAAAATATTTTTTAAATCTCTATTCACCCACCCCCCCCCCCCCTCTAGAGAATTCTAGTGAAAGTAATTGTGCACTTTCACGGCGGCTGTGCGCGGCCGGTGCCCGTGAGCGGCCGGCGTGCGGTCGGTGCCCGCGCGCGGCCAGCACGCGGACGGTGCCTGCGTGCGGTGCCTGCGCGCGATGGGAGTCCGCGCGTGGTGCCGTTGCGCGGTGGGGCCTGTGCGCGGCCGGCGCGCGGATGGCGCCCGCGCGCGGCGTCTGCATGCGACGGGCATCTGCGGGCGGCAGCTGCACGGTTGATGCGCCGCTGGTGCCAGCGCGTGGTGCCCGCGCGGCGCTGGTTCCCGCATGCGGCGCCTGCGCGCGGCGGGTGCATGTATGCGTTTTTGAGCGAGGCCGGCGACCAGCGCGTGTCGCTCGGCTCTCGTGCGTGCTCGGAGTTTGCACACTATTTTTGTTTATACAGATGGCGCGTGAACTCGCGCGTTCTCGGCTGGAGGTACGGTTCGCCCCACTTCGGTCATTTTGTTTGTCTATCTTAGCGCCCGCATTCTTATATATTTCTTTTTCAGGCTTCGAAGGGGGGCGGCCAGTCGAGGCCGATGCGCCTGCGTTCTTCTCTTGATGGTGCGCGAATCGAGATATGGCGCAAACGGTTTGGATTGCCGCCTAATACTGAGGTGAAGATTCTAGGGGTGGAGGAGCGCGCTCAGAATCCGCCTACTGGTTTTATGACTCTTTCCGAGAGCTGCTTGAAGTCTGGGTTCCGTATTCCTCCATCCGATGAAGTTCTTGAGATACTCCGGTTCTGCGGTGTCCCAATTACACAGTTTACGCCTGCTGGGATGGCGAACATCATGGGGCTGGTTGTCTTCTTCCGGGAGCACAGCGCGCGCTTTTCACTCGATCTTTTCAAGGACTGGTGCGAGGTTTCCACCGACTCGGGTGGTCGTATCGAGGTCCGTAGTAACAAGAGCTGGTTCCTCTTTGGCGAGAAGGCAGATTACCGTCACGGAAACACCCTCTATGGGTATGTCCGTAATCGCTGGGAGCTGCCGGAGCTTTGGAGAGCGCTCCCTGGTCGTTTCCGTCGGCTGACCGGGCAGGAAGACGAGTTCCTTCCCATTCCCGGTTTCCCTGGTCGGGAGGGCCTGTCGAAGGATCTGTTCTGTATTCACAGCTGCGTGGAGGAGAGCCGACTACGCTCGGCGGGGCTTTCTTGGGATGCCGAGCGGGAGGCCGCTGTTCCCGTAGAGCGTGGAAGGAAGAGAAAGATTATTTTCAGGAATGGAACTCCTGGTTCGTGTTCTGCTCCGCCGGAGCCTAGGAGCCACGATCATGAGGCCGGTCCGAGCCGCCGTCGGGGGGAGCCGATTGCTTCCGACCCGGAGGTCGAGATTCTGGCCTCCCCTACTGCTGAGCAGGTTGCGCAGGGAGACTTGCCGCCACCTCCTCCTCATCCACCGTCGAGGCGAGTTTCCTCATCCCTCCAGGCGATGACTTCTGCAGTAAGTGAAGCTCTCCTTTCTTGGGTCTTGACTTATCTTTGCTTTCATTGTTTATGTTTCCTGATTGCTTCCTTCGTGTTTGCAGGCGAACGTTCTGACCAATGACGCTCTCACGTGGAACGACTGTTACGTGGGCCTCAAGGACAGCTATATCTCCCTCCAGGAGGAGCTGAGCGTGATGAAGAGGGACATGTCTGCTTTACAGAAGAGGAGGGATCGCGATCTGTCCCGCGTCAAGCAGTTGGAGGCCGACCTCTCTTCTTCCCGATCTGAGGTTGAGAAGCTGCAGGAGGCGTATGGTGGAGACAAGGCGCTTGCCCAGGATGCGCTTCGTCAGTTGTCTGAGGCTCAGGGGGAGATGTTTCGTATGGAGGGGGAGCTGGGTTTTCTGCGGAGCGAGGTGGAGCGGCTGTCACCGGTCGAGCGCAGCCTTGAGGATGCCAAGGCGGCCGGAGTGGCCGAGTTTCGAGATTCTCTTGCTTTTGTCGAGGAGCGGTTCCAGATGGCGGAGGAGATCCGTGCCGAGGTCATGACGAAGGAGGTCGAGCCCTTGTTGGAGGACGAGCGCGAAGTCGCCTTCCAACGCTGAATTCAAAAGACTCTGCGCCTGGTGGGGAGGAAGTTTGGGTGTGATACCGCTGGTCTTCGAGCGGGTGACCTTTCAGAGGATGAGTGTTCGGACGCAGCCGAGGATTGACGTTGATCGTCTTCTGTTTCCTTGCCTTCCATACCATTGTCTGCTTGTGCGTCATTCTGAGTTGGTTTGTTTGCATTTTGCTTTTCCGCTTTCCGTATTTTTGTCTGTTTTGTGCGCAGCGTTGAGCTGACGCGGATATCGTATTTATCGTATTCACTTCTTTGCGTGATCCTGTTAATCTGATTGTTGGCACCTGCATAATTTGTTTTGTTTTTATTAAATGAGCTTTGCACGAGACGGAGCCCGCGGCTTTCAAATGTATACATATATAAAGAGTTAGTATGCGCAAGTCTGTGCCTGCGGCTTTCTTGCACGAGTCTGTGCTCGCGGCTTTGGTGCACGAGTCTGTGCTCGCGGTTTTGTTGCACGAGTCTGGCTCGCGGCTTTAGTGCACGAGCCTTTGCTCGCGACTTTTTTGCACGGTTTTGCGCCCGCGGCTTTGGTGCACGAGCCTTTGCTCGCGACGTTTTTGCGCGGTTCTGTGCCCGCGGCTTTGGTGCACGAGTCTGTGCTCGCGGATTTAGTGCACGAGCCTTTGCTCGCGACTTTTTTTGTGCGGTTCTGTGCCCGCGGCTTTGGTGCACGAGTTTGTGCTCGCGGCTTTGGCCGGTGTATAGCGGGTGTATTCAAACCGAGGGTGAACGCAGGGGGGGCAGGCCCCCACGACACCGGGACTCGACGGCGGAGGAGAAGGGCGGACCTTCAATCGACGGCGGCGCAGAGTCCCCGGGGCAGGGCCCCGAAGCGGTACCTGCAGCAGAATGGATTGGAGCAAGTAGAATTTTATTAGAAAATGAATACTGATACATGCGCAAGTGTAATCTTGTGTTCCCAGGGTTAACAAGTTTCCGAGTCAGGCTTTATTGAGAGAGAAGATAGCGTTGAGATTCGTTTGTGTTGCGCTTGCTTGAGTCTCTTCGGCTGTTCAGCTTGGGGGGCGACAATGGCCTGGCGGTTGACCTTCGCTGGCCTTTTCCTGTGTCTCTGCGCGGAAGGCCTCCAGGTATCCTAATTGGACTAGGCGTTCGATTTCATCTTTCAGTCGGGCACATTGCTCCGTTCGGTGCCCTCGGCCTTTGTGGAAGTGGCAAAACTGGGATTGATCTCCCCTGAGCAAGGAGAGCTTTCTGGGCCAGTGGATGATCTTGCTATTACAGATTACGGACAATATGCGCTCGCGTGGTGTATTCAGCGGGGTGAAGCTCCGGGAGTCTTGACTTGCTGGCTCTCGGGGGCGGTCTGCTTGGTTCTGAGTGGGCAGTTCGGCTTCCTCGAGCTACTGTTGCTGCCCCTTTCTCTTGCGGCTTGTATCGAAGGTCGGCGAGCCTGTCAGTGTCTGAAGTTTGTCTTTTCCAACTACTGCAGGAGTCGCTTGGCCTTTCCGTGCACCCTGCTTCTCGGACTTCGATTTCGGCGACGGGTTGCTGTTGATCCAGGGGAGCCTGGAGGCGGGTGTGTAGAAACCATGCATCGCGCTCCTGAGGATATTTCCTTTGCTGGCCATGCGTCCAGACATGAAAACATCGTGGTCCATGGCGTCCAGTAGGAGGCTCCCGAATATTGCGTCGTTGGGGGAGTTTGCTTCGGCGACGACGAACTGTACATCGTACTGGACTGGTTCTGAGTAGGAGGCTCCCGAATATTGCGTCGTAGGGTGATGATTCCTACGGTGGGTACCGTAGTTCCATCAGGGAGCTCTGCTTCGCTGGCCCTAAGCTTGAGGTTCCCGCTTAGGAGCTTGAGCCGAACTATTGCTGCTAGGAATAGAACGTTGAATGAGATGCAGTGAGTTATCAATGCTTTCCTCAGCTCACAGGGGGGACTCCCTATGCTTGCGTCCAAGATGAAGTCCATCCATGCGCAGGGGCGCTCTTGGTGAAAGTTTGTGCCGATTTTCTCCGATTGCTCGTTCCGCCCTTCCTCCCCTAGGAGGGGTGGTTCGCTTGCACCGGGCTTTTCTTCTTCTTGGATCTTTGTCGAGTGTGTCTCGTGCTGCTCGACGAACAGTTGGGAGAACTCGGTGAAGTTGTGTATCGCTCCGCTTGGCAGGGCTTGATACCAGCGGAGGGCGTCTCCGCGCAGTGTCTCGGTGAAGATCTTGCATCTGATCTGATCGGGAAGACTGTGTATACGCATCGTTACCAAGAAATGGTTAATGTGCTCGTATGGGTCTTCTACTCCGTGGAACTCCTTACAGTGCAGGAACTTTAGCCATGGCGGAACTGGGTATGCCAGAATTGTCTTTGACAGTGGAGATCGCTTTTGTTGGCATTTGTCATCGTTCGGATCTTGCCTTCCTGTGGGAGGGGTCGGTTTGCCAGTCGATCCAGGCCAAGGGGGCCGGATGGGTGCAACGATGAGCGCTCCTTTCATCGGGCTCTCTGGAATTGAGGAGCTGTATGCGTCGGATAGTTCACGGGAGGTGTCCACTCTTGCTGGTTCCGAGAATTCCGGCGAAGCGGGTATTGCGCTCAGAAATTCTTTGCTTAGAATTTGGGAATCCATTCCCACAGACGACGCCAAACTGTTGCGGAACGCTTAGGCCTCTTGGTAGACCGGTTCACTTGAACCACCTTAGCTCGTGAGCGAACTAAGTGCGCAAACAGTCAATTAGAGATTTGCTGAGTACACAGAGAGTTTTTAACGTGGAAAACCCGGAAAGGGTAAAAAATCACGCGGCCGGAGCGGTGCCGACCAAACTTCACTATCTTCTGGGGGTTACAACTTGGACGCTAGAACTTGAGCGCGACAGGCCGCTGCTCATCACAATATTTGGAGAGAGAGAGAGAACAAGCTCCAAGGGTGACAGGCCACCTCTCGGAAAAACTAAGTCTTTTTCTTTTCTGAGAATGCTAGTCGCCTTTCGGAAGTGAGACGGCTAGTCGCCTTTTCCTTCTGAGAATGTTGGTCGCCTTTCGGAAGTGAGAAGGCTAGTCGCCTTTTTCTTCTGAGAATGCTGGTCGCCTTTCGGAAGTGAGAAGGCTAGTCGCCTTTAGGGATGATGAAGATCTTCAAGTCCACGAAGGAGATCTTCAAGCGCCGAAGGAGAATTCCGCAAAAGTCTGCAAGGAGCTCTCCCGGGTCCAGAAGTCAAGGTCCCTTCAAATGAACCCCCAGGCTCCTTTTTATAGCTTTGGCCGGGGGTAGTCCGGTAATTTTGTCGTTGGCAGTTTCCATAAATGCTCGGTGGATGAATCATATTTTCCGGTTTGGGGCACACGGATTGCCATTTTTCGTAAATGACCACCTTGCCCTTCGGGCAGCTTGGGCGGCTCGGGCAGTTCGGGCAGTTCTGTTGGAGGCGAAAAAGGCGACCGACTGTTCCTGAAAAGTGAGAAGCCTGAAAGACAAAAAGTGAGAAGCCGGAAACCCAAAAAGTGAGAAGCCGGAAAGACAAAATGTGAGACGCCTAAAAGACAAAATGTGGGACGCCTGAAAGACAAAATGTGAGAAGTGCGCGCTCAGAAGCGCTCTGAGCGCGCAACGAGCGAGGGAGCGCTCTGAGCGTGCAATGAGCACGCGAGCGTTCTGAATGATCGGAGAGGCGTTCTGAGCGCGTAATGAGCGCGGGAGCATTCTGAGCGAACGGAGAGGCGATTGGTCGCGATCCGAGAAGGAAAACGGGGTCCGTCGTTCTTGGCAAGGAGCTTGCCCGAAAAGGCGCCCCGTGAGTCCACCCTACCCGAGGGGGGTGCGACCGGGCCGCACCCCTCCCAAGGGGGGTGCGGCAAGCCGCACCCAAGGGGGGGGGGGTGCGGCCAGGCCGCACCCCAAGGGGGGTGCGGCCAGGCCGCACCCTACCCGAGGGGGTGCGGCAAGGCCGCACCCTACCCGAGGGGGGTGCGGCAAGGCCGCACCCTACCCGAGGGGGGTGCGGCCGGGCCGCACCCCTCCCGAGGGGGGTGCGGCAAGGCCGCACCCCGCCCCAAGGGGGGTGCGGCAAGGCCGCACCCACCCTAAGGGGGTGCGGCCAAGCCGCACCCCAGGTTTGGCCGCACCCCTTGCGGGTGTGTGGCTCGGCCGCGCCCCGTGAGGTGGCGCGGTTGCACGGGTCAGCTTCAAGATGGGAGGCGGTCCCGCTGCCATTCTTGGCGTGGCTCCGGATGGCAACTCTGGCTTTATTTCGCTGGATTCCCTGCCAAACTGGTGGGGGAAGCACTTTTGGAAATATTTGCTGCCATTGCGGCTTATAAATAAGAGTCCATTGTACGAGCCCCTATCAGTTTGTATGCAAATATGGTATTATCTAGTTTGGGTCAAGGTTTTATATTTTTAAAATATTTATGTTGATATTTTGATACCTATAAATTCAATATTGAAAGCAGAAAAAAAACTAAAGGACAAAGGATATATTTGTTTCCACTTATTAGCTTCCTTTCGTTTCCTCAAAAGGCAGTTCGCATGATTATTGTTGTTAGCAGGCGAATAGAGGCTTAGATGTCGTTTGCAAAATAATTCACGCTTAGTTTATTTCCCAACCGCAGCTTCGAGATGCCTTTTCATCCCCGCGTTTCATCTTCGCCGCTAGGGAGTTCCCCATCGTGCTCTATTCTCCTCGACGGAACAATTCTTCCTCCTCAGCGAAACTTTTTTGCTGCCGATCACCTCACTGTTGGCCTCCGGCTCCATTTTGGAGCTTCTCTGAGGCAACGAAACTTCTTTGGGCTTCAGTTTTCATGTGTTTTGTCCATTCATCATTGAGATAGTATTTTTCAATGTCTTTTCCAATGCTTCCAAAGTCAATCCATATTTATTGAATTAGTTGCTTTGACTTTGGGCTCCACATTGAGAGACTTTGTTCAGTTGCTTTAGTTTCTTCTCTTCTTCTGTTGGCAGCTAATTCTTCTTCTGGAAGTCTTTGCCGCTTCTGCTTACTGGAACTAGCTTCTGCCTATGTGTCTTCAGAAATGTTCAAAGGACTGTCACTGCTTAGAGACTCAATCACTATGGAATTGAGTCCCAAGGAGTGATGAAGTGCATTCACTATCCAAATGGCTTGTTCAGCTTCAATGTTATCCCCCTTTCTAACTTCTTCAAAAATACATCTTTGTATGTTTTTTGAGGAGTCCTCCATCTTTTTAGATAAAGTTTTATTGGTGAAGGATTGAGTGTTCACACATCTGTTCATTATGAGCTTTGACTGTCAACCATTCTCTTGGTAATGAAGTTAAGTGCACTTTCTAGGTTTTGCTCTTACCTCTGATGAGATTCCAAGGTGGAATCCATCCTGGTACCTAGAGATTGAAGTGCATTCATGTTACAATCTAGGGTCCGGGGAGGGTAAAGTGCAGCAAATGCACTTTACCGTGCAATGCGGGTGATCTGACGGCTGCGAGCACATCTCAGCTCGCGCAGAGATGTGTTCAAGCTTTGAGATGTGTGCGCTGAGATGTGCACGCATCTCCATGCACTCGCATCCGTCAGATTGCACTGTAGTGTAAAGTGCAGCGGCTCGCATCCGTCGGATCAAGCTGCACTTTACCCTCCCCGGACCCTACAATCTATTGTTGTTCCTATCTTGGTGAACCAGCCTGTGATTTGAGTGTTGACATGGTCAATTTCAGATTTCATCTCCTTCATCTGAGCATAGATGTCTTCCTTGAATTCCTTTACCATATTGTCAACATATGATTGGTAGTGAAGTCTTTCAGCTACTAGCAATTCTTTTATTTGATGGATGAGGGAACCTGATGTAACGACCCAGGCCCGACTCGTCAACACGAGATCCAGCGGGACCCAGCCAGGCCGCTACCGGGCTGCAGCCCAAGCACCCTAAAGCCTCTCCGCGCCACTATTTCTCAGCAACGGTGCATTGTTGAGGCCGGGTCTTGAACCCGCAACCTCCTTGATAGCAGCTCAATTGGTGATGAGGAGTGGTTTGAAAACTCCTTATCAAGGAGGTTGCGGGTTCAAGACCCGGCCTCAACAATGCGCCGTTGCTGAGAAATAGTGGCGCGGAGAGGCTTTGGGGTGCTTGGGCTGCAGCCCGGTAGCGGCCTGGCTGGGTCCCGCTGGATCTCGTGTTGACGAGTCGGGCCTGGGTCGTTACAAAAAATAGTGCACTTTTTTTTGTAACGTCCCAAGGCCCTGGACTTATAATCGGGACAACGTCCACCGACTGCCTCGCCTGGCGACCGTTACCGGGCTGCAGCCCAAGCACCCCAAAGACTCTCCGCGCCACTATTTCTCAGCAACGACGCATTGTTGAGGCCGGGTCTCGAACCCGCAACCTCCTTGATAAGGAGTTTTCAAACCACTCCTAATCACCAATTGAGCTGCAGCTCAATTGGTGATGAGGAGTGGTTTGAAAACTCCTTATCAAGTAGGTTGCGGGTTCGAGACCCGGCCTCAACAATGCGCCGTTGCTGAGAAATAGTGGCGCGGAGAGGCTTTAGGATGCTTGGGCTGCAGCCCGGTAACGGTCGCCAGGCGAGGCAGTCGGTGGACGTTGTCCCGATTATAAGTCCAGGGCCTTGGGACGTTACACCTGAAGTGTCTTCTTGAGGTTGTGGAGTAAATGTGTTAGGAATAACTTGCTCTTGCTCAACAACCTTTCTTTTTACCATTTCTTGATACGTAGCATCTATGACCTCATCATCATAATGAATATCAGGGGAGTCCTGTCTTAGAACAACAACTCTTGGTCCTGCATTCTCAGCAACTGCATCATCCATGAATTTTTGAGAGCTTTCTAAGTCCTCTTGGACAACCAACCCAGTTGAGTTTGCTTCCTCAAGCCTTGGAGCAAGGAGCATAGATTGAGTCTCCCCATCAACTTAAACACCTTCTCGAGTAGCTTCATGTCTATCATCAGCTGGAGCAATAGATTCTGGAATAACAACCTCATTAGTGACCATGAGCTCATCCAATGGTTATGTTGTGAAACTTAGGACTGAGGCCTGACCAGTCTCCCCCTCAATTTGTGCAGGGGTTGGGATGGTAATATGTTCCTCTTCCTCTGAAGAGCTTCCCTCAGCTACATCAGCTCTTTTCCTTTTCACTACGATGACCCCCTTGGATTTCTTAGGAGCCTTGGAGAACACTTTCTCCCATCATTCTAGGGTTCTTATATCCATTTTCTTCATGCAATGGATGGGAGCCCCCAACTTCTTGTTCATCTTGTTTGGTAGGCTTGACAATAGATACATGGATTGTATTCTACCAAAATTTGGGGCACTAAATCCTTCTCCAATTTTGTCAAATAGAATCTGAGCCCAATTGATTCTTTTACTCAGTATGACCCTTATCATTATTTCAAACATCTCTCTTGAAATTCTGTCGTGTGATTTAGGCTTGTAGATCAAGACATTTCCAATGACATCTGCTAAGAGCTTTCCTTTGGAATTGAAGTTTGCCCATTTCAATGAGCCATGACATTCTGCTTTATGTCCACATTATTTTAAACCTTAAGAGTAACCTTCATTATAAATCTCATCCTCTCATCATCTTCTTCAAAGACCGGTAGGCGGAGTGCTCTTATCAGCCCTTGAACTGTGACACTTAACACGGTATCACTTACCCTTGTTTTGATGGCTTTGACGGATGATCTTATATGGGTCTTGGAATAAAACTCCACTAGTTCTCTATGTATGATCACAGTGGGTTCAGATAGGACATATTCTAGGTAGTCCGCTATCAATAGTCTAAAAACAAATTGTATCTCTTCTTCAGCCCTATTGAATCCACCTCTGACGAGCTCACATCTGATATTGCAATAGTATTCCCCTTTCTTTGGTGTCATTGCGAGAAAAGCTGGAGATTTGAAGGTCGTCGATGTTGCAAGTTGTCGAGCGGGATGAGCTTTTTGTTTTGACGGCTTAGGGAAACTGAAAGTACAATATATTTCTAAGCATTTATTCTATATATATGTTGTATTTTAGGAATGTCAAAAGGAGCGTACCTGGGTGCGTTTGCTAAAGTAATTGATCTTAAATTGAACGGTTGTGATGAAAGATTCAATATCAGCTAATTTCTGATTATCGAAGATGCACCACGATGATACGCTTATTGTGTCGGCTTGGCAACCCTTCGACAAGTCCTCTATGTCATCTTGTATGCTCGATGACACAGATTTAACTAGGAATTTTCCTGCATTTTTGGGTTAGTTTTTTGCAAGAATCTTGTTAGCATGCATATTCACAATAGTTATAGATAAGAGAGCATTGATATGCTTAGTCTAAATTCAACATATCAAGCTAAAACTTAAAGAAATTGAATTTGGCTTCATTAAGGGGCTTTGTAAAGAAATCTACTAATTGGCTGTCAGAGGGGGCATATTCAAGACATATATCCTCTTTTTCAACATACTCCCTGATGAAGTGGTACCTGATTTCAATGTGATTAGTCCTGTTCTGTGATACATGATTCTTAGTAATTGAGATTGCACTAGATGAATCACGGTACATGGCTATTTTGCTGGTTTTGATGTTATAGTCTTCCAGCTGATGTTGTATCCATAACAGTTGAGCACATCAACTCCCATCTGAGATGTATTCTGATTCAGCTATTGAGAGTGCCACACTTATGTACTTCTTGCTGCTCCATGAGATCAGCCTCTTCCCTAAGAATTGATAGGTTCCAAATGTGGTTTTCCTGTCTTCTTTGCAACATGCAAAATCTGCATCTGAATACCATGTTAGCTCATAATCATTATTTCTAAGGAACCAAAGGCAAAGATTAGGAGTTCCCTTGAGGTATATCGAAATTCTCTTAGCAGAGGTGTAGTAAGATTCCTTAGGGGAAGCTTGATACCAAACACACACACATATACCAAACATAATGTCAGGTCAACTAGCAGCTAGGTAGAGCAGAGATCTAATGATGCATCTGAACAAGGTTTCATTAAAAGGTTTCCCTTTCTCATCCTTGTCCAGAGATACATTGGAGCGCATTGAGGTTGCACTCTCCATTCCACACTTCTTTATAAGCTCTTTAGTGATAAATATTCCATCCTCAGATTGCTTCAGTTGGAGCTCTATGAAGTATTTCAGCTCTCCCATGCTGCTCATTTCAAACTTCCCTTGCATTAAGTTAGCATACTTCTTGCAAAGGTTGTCATCAGTAGAGTGAAAACTTATGTCATCAACATAAATTTGGACAAGCAAAATTTTGCTTCCCTTAGAAATAATATCTTATCTATCTCCCCCCTTAAAAACATGTTTTCAATGAGAAAACTAGATATGGTTTCATATCAAGATCTATGAGCTTGTTTCAATCCATACAAAGCCTTTCTTAAAAATTAAATATTATCAAAAAATTATGAACAACAAAACCTGGAGGCTACTATACATACACTTATTCCTTGAGATCTCCATTGAGGAAAATAGACTTCACATCCATTTGATACACTTTGAATCCTTTGTGAGATGCATAGGTTAGGAATAGCTTGGGCACACGCCAATGGCGTTAGGTCAAATCATTCCCAAAATGCATCTTCAATCATGATGGCTTCCCTCCATACCATTTTCATGATGTGAGATGGAGAGTCAACGTCGGTGTTGGCTCTAACGCCTGGCGTTAGACCACATCCTTTCTTTTCACTAATTGAGCTAGTACAGACCAACACATAGCATCCTAGTATCATCTTTGTTCAATCCTGCATACTAAAAACACATTTAATGGCAAACTAGATCAAATACAAGTAAGATTTGTTATTCTCAAACCAAAGGGATGCTGAAAACCGTGTTCCAACATCCCCCACGGTCGGCCGCCCTTGGACGCACACCCACGACACGCGGTTGCGAGGCCCCTGCGGCCGGACACACTTGGGCACGCGCCGCGGTCGTAAAGCGCGCCCGTGGCTAGCCACACTTGGCCGCGCAATATGACGTGCGCCCGTACGGCCCCCGTGGCCAGCCACACTTGGCCACGCGCTCGCAAAGCGGCCGCGGAAGCTACGCAGCCGGCCTCTCCCGGTCGGCCGCCCTTGGTCGCGTGCCCGTGCGCCCGGCTGGGCCTAGCCAGCTGGATTTTGCCGTCGGTCGGCCTCCTAACCTTCGATCGGTCCTTCCGTCATCGGCCTAACCCTTAACCATCGCCCCTGCACAATCTCCACCCTCCGGTGAGCGGGTAACCACCAACATAATAACCCGCGTAACCACTCTTCATGGGAAATTTTAAGTACTTGCTAGCTTAAGGGAATTTAATTTTGAAAAATATCCAATCATGGGACAAAAATGTGATATTTGGTTAACTGTCATTCAATGCTATTATATACCCATGATAATTGTTTGGAAGCTATTGGAATTGTATTTCTTGTACTTTATGTAGAAATTGGATTTTACACCACTTGAGAATTTAATCCATTTAAAATACCAAATCATGGGGCAATGTTATGATACTTGGGAATCGATCAATTTATGCTAACATGTGCTCATGATAAATGTTTGAGAGCTTGTAGATTTGTATTTCTTGCACTTTATGTAGAAATTGGATTTTACACCACTTGAGAATTTAATCCATTTAAAATACCAAATCATAGGGCAATGCTATGATACTTTGGAATCTGTTATTTTAGGTCAATATGAGCCCATGATAAAAGATTGGAAGCTTGTACATTTATACTCCTTATACCTCATGTAGAAATTGATAATTGCCACCTTTGGATATTTAGTCATTTTAAAATATCAAATCACATGGTATTGATACAATAATTTTGCAGAGGCCTCTAGGTATCCATAGGAGCACTTGGTAATTTTTGTGGAATTTTCAGAAGTGAATTACTATTTTTCCTAATTATAGTGGCATTTTGGTAATTATACAATTATGATGATATGGTAGGCCAAATGACATTCTAGGGTCATGATACTCAGTGAACCACCATTATATGGAATATTACCTTACTGATAATTCTCATGTAGCATGATGAATCTTTTTGAGGGTAGTTCATGTGTAATTTGGCTTAAGTCCTTAACTATTTTGAATTAAAATAAATACCAAATTAATATGGAAAATTATGGAAATTGGACAATACCTTATTAAGGTCAGTCGTAGCCTAGGATAATTATACCAGACCCTGGAGATGAGTTTTTTAGAGGAATTCCCTTATGGGGTTGAGGGATAGTTCAAATTGGTGGACTGCGTTTAGTAAAAACTGAATTTGGTGGACTGCGTTTAGTAAAAACAGAATTTGGAGTTTTTGACAATTTAGATCCCTAAGTAGTGGGTAGGAGTTATACCCAATCAGTAAATGAGATATAGCCCACCAGGATTCAAGGAGGGTCAATTCGGGGGATGAGTTAAATCACTTTACTATATAAAATGATTAAGGGTGAACCAAGTGTTATCCATCAACTAAAATAATTATCTTGAAGAGGATTGTGGGGTTGAGCCCATTGATCTGTAGTACCGTTAGGGGCCCCTTACGGAGTACACCGCGGGAAGTCCAAGATTCACTCTAAATATAACACGAACTAAATTGTAGGCAAGAGTAGCCTAAGTGGATATGCAGACCGGTATGGATCTCCTTAGTGAAGGAGGTGGGTTGGATCAGCTGGTGTGTTAGTCCCTGAGCTGGAAGCTCGGGTGGACAGGTTAACACCTATTACTTATTCAAATAGTGGCGAGTCTTCGGTACTAGGCTAGTCGTGTCACCGACGGTAGTACGTTGACTCAGGTGAGGGTGAGGTTTAGAGGGCCGGTAAGTTTGAGTACCGCGGTCTGGAGGACAATCCCTAATAACCCACCCCGACCTTAAAGTCTGGTGGATTCCAGCAAGAGTACGCAGGAGCTCCGCTGTAGTGTTATTAGCGTTGAGGCGTACATGAGGTCTAGGCTTGGTAGTGACCATACCCGCCTAGGATGTGGAGTGCCCGATCCACTGCCACCGTGAGCCACGACGGTCGGTACCCGAAAGGTTGGCTTCCTTTCAAACAAATTGGGAACTATAAAGGTCTGTGCGCATAGAGTCGTGTGGGTGAGTCACATTGCATAATTTCATTAAAACATCATAACCATAGCATAACATAACATACACATAGCATACCCCCATCATATAAATTAGTATGGACTCTTTTATATGATGGGTTACATGAGCATTCATATAAGTTAAGGTACGAATCTATGATGATAGTTTAGATTTACTTACTGCACTGCGTTTCCTTTCTACTTACTGCTTACTTCATTACTCTACTTTACTGTCTTATACCTGCACTATACTGCTAGCTAGATTTTACTGCTTTACTTATACCTGCTAGAGTAGTGCCATGTCACCACCTTCTTGTTTACCCCTTGTTTGTCCTCCGCTTCTTCCTCCCGCTCGGTGCCTAGGAGTCGTGGAGGGAGGCGAGGACAAAACGGCTTAGTCTTTATGACTAACGGTCGGTGTGACCGCAGGAGTCCGAGGAGATGGAATTGTTCCGTTCGCAGCAGGACGAGATGGCAGGACCTGAGCAGCAGATGCAACACACTACCACGACGCCACAGGTTGATGATTAGATAGCTAGTCTTCCGCACTTTTGAGAGTTTTGATGTAGTCTTCCGCATGTTGTAGTGAGAGAGAGATAGTACATTATTTTGGTTATGTATCGAACATAAGCCCCTTTTTGCTTGAACTTCTCTTTTGGACTGCTATTTTCATTATATATATAAATATGATGCTGTGACACTGTGGACATGCCTTTTCTTCTGTTCTTACTTCTTTGGCATATTTTACTTATGATCGTATAACCGACAGGGTTGGTGCTAAGCGGTGTTGGTCAACCCGAGTGTTGGCGACACTGCGAGGCAGCGATTCTGGGCGAAGATCCACCTCAACCGTGCGATGCGGGAGAGGTTCGAGTTTTCAAGTACCCGATCGGGTTTTGGAAAAAGAGATCTTACAAATGGTATCACTGAACGAACGATCATAAAAGAACAGTCCACAACATACTGGGTCACCCCGCTCGAGTGTAGTTTGAGGACAAACTATGCAGCGGAAGCTGTGGTGTGCCCATGTATGAAATCACGTAAAACAGTCCATTAAGCAGCAAGTTAGGTCAAATTTTGACTTACTTAGACAATTTAGTGACGCACCCTAGTCTAAAGAACGACCTCGGGTCTAGAATTGGGTTGAGAGTTAAAGTTACCCAACGTAGCTAAGGGAAGAAGTTAGTATAAATCTTGACGTGGAGAATTTCACGCTGAGGGTTACGCTTTACTATCAAGTGGTAGGACCATCTCGAGGAGATCGGGTGTCTGTAGTCTTCTTTAGAGTAATAGAAGATCCATAAGCATAATCCCATTACCATAACTTGATACTTCTCATTATAGTATGTTGAGACAACCACCATAAATTACCAGAGGTCGAATTGGATTTTAATTATTTTGTTTTGAGAAGACCCCTTTCCTAGTTAATCACATAGGGAACTCGGATAAGTTAGCATAATTTATAACATTGGGAGCCTAAGTCTTGTCATAACAATATGTCTCAGGGTGGAACACCAAGTCAGAGATTTTATGCCCTAAGGTTTATGTATGTATGTAAGATGATTATACCGTAGAAGTATTGAATAGACTTAGCCCAAATCGGTAGGGGCTTATCCTTTTGTTTATTAGGCCAATAAAATACCGACTTGGATTACCCCTTAGACTTTGTTTAGAAAAGGTTTTGACATTTTCGTAGTAATCTCAAGTTTTGGAGTATTCAATGAAACTCAGGTGATGACGAGATCTTATTCATACACTTTTGCTTTGTGGACCAACCCTCCTTAGAAGTTTGAGACCCTTGGAGAATTTCTTCACCTTAAATAGCAGGGAGTGTTTATACCAAGTTGTGATCGCTTTAGTTATGCGAGCAAGTCAAGTGAATGGTACACTTCAAGAGTGAGCGTGCACTCATCTTATTGCTCCAAGGATGATTCTAAGGCGACAAAGTGATCAACTCGTTAATCATTTGGTTATACGTAAAGGGTTGTCCGGTGTATAAGCATAAGACTCTCGGAATCAAGAAAGTCAGGTTAAGAATTTAGGGAATTTCACTAATTTCCGGATCCAAGCAATGTGGTCTTGTCTTCTATAAGGACATTTGGTCATCAAGCTCTTACCAATCACAAGGGAAGAACGTCATAAACGGCGAATTCAGTGCAAGACCAAGTAAAATTTAGAATGGATAGAGGTAAGTCTGGACTATAAGTTCTCATGACCATAAGAATTAATCAGTTTATCATAACAAACTCGCTAGTGTATTTTTGTAAATACACTTTCTTAACCTCGAGTCATCGAGTTGTAGAGTTATCCAAACAATTAATAATCATTGACGTCCGAACAATTGTGTCGTTTTAGTCAAGTATTGAAAACAAGAAAGAATGCCAGGTTTAGTAGCTTGGGATAAAAGTGTCACATCATGGAATTTTGAAATTTGGAGTCAAGTCTTCGCAAGTAAGGATTACAACTAGAGTTTCTTGCACTCCAGGGCTTTCAAGGGTAATTTTCGGATAGTATTTTTAATTAAAATTCAAGCCCTCTCCTTGGTGAAAATTTAGTTAAGATCATTTTACTCTTAGAGTTGGTTTTTGCACCACCAGAGAGCTTGGGTAGGTGACTCTTTGGATCTTGTAATACGATGGTTTAATCTATTTAGGGCTAAGATGGAGAATCATACTGTGTTCGGATCTTGGGAAAAATGACAACGACCGTCATGTGTTGAAATATTGAGGAATGGGGAGTTAAAACGATTGATTAGTGGTCGTTGCTATCAACTCCCGCTTAATACTGTTAACTTTACTTGATGATACGTAGCGACGTAATTTTTGGATGACATAACTATGAGAAGGGTCATTATGATGAAACCTTTAATTCAGAATTTATAGCTTAAGTGAGAGGAGACCTCCTGTCTTTGAATTTTTAACCCACTCTTTAGTGGAAATCTAAGGTGAAATTTGATGAACGATACATTGAAGATATATAATCTACAAGAATCCTCCAATCTTAAGAACCAGAGCTTGCAATTTCTCCAAGAATTATAATCCCAGTTAGGGAGATTCAAGAATAAGGGAGACATGTGTGTTTTCCAGATATAGTTGATGAAACTTCTCGTGGAGTAATGAGTTTTTATGAGACACCCTTCATGTTGAAATCAAATTGTGCCAAAACATGTCATGATAAAAAGGGGGTTTTACCCTCGTAAGTTAAATGGAAATGGAAAGTAGATGAGTGCCATCTCACGAGCATTTTTTTTAAACTGCAGACGTATGTTCCTCAAGAAAAGCTTGGAAGATATCTACATTTATTTAACGTGTAGAAGCGTTAACCTCGTGTAACGTTCGTAGGACATAAGAGACTATGGTCCAAGTGTAATCAGGGTTTTTGTTATTGTTTTGTAACTGATAAACCTGACCTTGTCTCCGCGGAATCAGAAATGGTTTATCAGCCGAGACCTCTTATGTTAAGGGATAAGGTCTCTTGGTGTAGGTGGTGTTGAACTCCTACGTGTAAGAGAGTCGTATAGTGAAGAATCAGAATAGGCAATGATGGTTGGCTAAATGATCACGTCCTGGCTAATCGATTTATGAGCAGCGTGTTAAGTAAGCATGGTTCGTGATTGTAACCTTTTGAAGTTAAGTTGAACTCGAAGGTTTTGATGCCATCTAGCGCGGCATGATATTATGAATTAACCCGGTAAGTTCTATGTATTTCAGGTAGATCCTCCTTCGGGAGTGTAGTAATTTGATAACACCCGCGCCTGGTTAGCTTGTTTTGATTTCTTTGAAGTGTCTATTTTCTATTCATTACCGGGATGGAGCAGGTAGAACTCGCGTTGTGATTAATGGCACGATGGTCTGAGCGGTGGGTTAAACCTTCAATTAACCCCTAGTGGGAATATTGCCAACAACCTTAGCAAGTAATAGTAGAAGTGCAATGAGAAATTTTGGTAAAGAATGTTGCTCCGATTTGAGTTCTCATATAGTAGAGGTCCGAGTTCTTCCGTGGAAGGAGATTCTGATGCCCGATTATTAAAGTTCAATCATGGGCAAGAGGAGCACAGTTGGGTGCCCTTGGACTTCATGCAACAATGTTTCCCGGAACTCCTCACCTCAGGTGCAAAGTAATCGTCTTTGAAATCCTTTACTCTTATAAGTACTTGCAACCCGTAGACCCAAACCTAAATTTCGAGGACGAAATGTTTCTTTTCTTTATTGGGATTTGTAACATCCCCAATCCTTCTAGACCCCTAAATGTTGTTAGGGCATGGGTGGTGTGCAGAGTGGCCACTAGGGCCCTTGGGCCAAGTGGAGTGTGCTAAATGCACACCAAGGACACAAAATCAACGTAGCCCAACACCACTCCCTTAGGTCAATTGACCCTCAATTCACCAAATTGACCTCCCCCATACCACCCTAACCACTAAGGAAGACCATTGCCTTGGAAATTGCACTTGGGTGGGACCCAATTGCATGAAATTGACCAAAGTCAACATTAGGTCAACATTAACCAAACCAAGTCAATTAGGGTTCAATTGCCCCTCAAATGTTCAAATTGACCTTACCACCACACTCTAAACACCTTAAGAAACTCATTGGACCCAAAAGCCCCATCATGGTGGGACCAATTGACCCCAATTGACCAAAGTCAAACTTTACCCAATTTTGGTCAAATCCACACCCTTTGATTAAATTGAACCAATTGGAGCCCCACCATGGCCTAACCTATGTTGGGTAATGTTAAGGGACCCATGACCCCCAAGTGGGGTCAACCCACCCACCTTGGTTGACCAAAGTCAACCATGGTCAACCTTGCCCTTTAAAGTGAATTCCAAGCTTAAATTGAATGTGACCCCAACACCAATCAATTAACCCTACCCATGGACCTAAGTCAAGCCATATCAGCCTTGGACTGAACCCTAAACTATGGCTTGATTAATCAAATGGAGGGGGGGACCAAATGGTTAATCAAAAAGCATAAAGTAAAGCATAAAGCAATTCCTCCCTCTACACTCCTCCCCCAATCAGTCTTGGACCCTCCCCTGATTGTTGTGGGTCTGAGCTTGAACCAGGTGGAAGCAATGGACCAGCTGGTGCAGGAGGGTGGCAGCCATGGGAGATTCCGAGGAGGCCAAAGTTCAAAACAGCATGTAGAGGCCTCCCCACTTCATTTCGACCACTCCATCAGCTTCAGAAGGGAGAAAGCAGACGGGAACGAGCCTTGGAGCAAAGCTGTAGCTGGAGAATCGGGATCGGGAGCAGGATCGCCGGAGCTGAGCACTCCCATGGCCAGCCGCCGCCGGAGCCGCCGCCACGCGCCAACAAGGGTTCGTTTCTCCTCCCCTCCCCTCATGCTAGCTTCCCATCTCTTAATGCTGAAGGATCGGGCTCAATTGAGCCCGGATCCATTTCCGAAATACATGGATTTCTGCTCGATTTGTGAC
This sequence comes from Dactylorhiza incarnata, assembly GCA_033032865.1. Classification (NCBI taxonomy): domain Eukaryota; kingdom Viridiplantae; phylum Streptophyta; class Magnoliopsida; order Asparagales; family Orchidaceae; genus Dactylorhiza; species Dactylorhiza incarnata. The sequence continues at coordinate 3,193,875 of JAWHQI010000278.1, read as the reverse complement.
ACCCAGGACCGCCGGGAAACGCCTCCTCCGGCCGCCATGTCGCCGAGAGTCATAGCCCCGACCACCACGAAGGTGGTGGCGGTGGTGGCCGACCGTGATGGCCACCAGGTGGCCGGGAAAGGAGGAAGGAAATTGGCCCAGCGCGGTTGAATCCTGGCCGTCGGCTCAAGGAGGAAGATGAGCCGCTGCCCTTCGATCTGCGTTAAGATCCGTGCTGATCTTTTATTCCCTGCATTTATTAAATGTTTTATAGTAGCTTTTCTGCCTCAAATATTCAGTCATCTTCAAACAGAAATTAGGGCCTCTTAAGGGCTGAACTAGAAAAAGTGCCCAACATGCAAGTTGTAGGCCTTGGTCTTATCTTTCATTTGGCTTTGAGTTTAGGTCATTTGGTGACCTACAGCTCCCTAGGGAGCTATTTTACTAGGACTGGTCCTACACTAGGTCAGTCCATTAGAAAAATTTTCTAGGTCAAACCCCTCCATCTTTGGAGCTGTGATTTTAACCATGGGTTGGTATACCATAGAGGCACCCCCTGCCAAAGGGGCAGCCCTTAGTGGTCACGTTTACCTAGGGTTTTTGTGGTAGTTAGTATTTTTAAATTAAGTTGATTTTTGGAGAATTTGATGTCCAAATGACACCAAACTTTGGTGGATGGCTCTTTTATATGTGTGTGGTGACTACCTAAAATTTCACTCCATTTGGAGTTGATTTGATATGAAAAGTTGGAAACCCTAATGAGGACCTTTAAGGGTCAAAGTAGGGTTTGAATCAATTTGAGGAGTTGAGTGTGTTAGCCTCCTCCCATCTTATTGGTTATGTGGATATAGCTATGCATATGCTAGTGTCACACCCTAATGGTCCATTTGGAGCCATTAAGGTGGGGTGACCTAAAACCCTAAGGGTGAATCCTTAAGGGTGCCAAGTGAGATTTTTGAAGGGCATAGGGCCAAATGTTCTAGCCTTGGCTCTGAACTTTGAGGATATGTTTTTAAAGGCATAAAATGTCTTAGGAAATTTAAATGGGAATTTTAGAGGCATTTAAGTATTTTCTACCTAATAAATAAAATAGCCACCCCTTTCCTTAATAAATTGAAATGCATGGTCATAGAACCTTATATGGTGTTGAAACTCCATCAGTGGCTGAATAGGGATGAAATTGTGCTATAGTAATTTTGTTATAATTTATTGAAGTTTCATTCCTTGTGTAGGAAATTTTAAGTACTTGCTAGCTTAAGAGAATTTAATTTTGAAAAATATCAAATCATGGGACAAAAATGTGATATTTGGTTAACTGTCATTCAATGCTATTATATACCCATGATAATTGTTTGGAAGCTATTGAAATTGTATTTTTTGTACTTTATGTAGAAATTGGATTTTACACCACTTGAGAATTTAATCCATTTAAAATACCAAATCATGGGGCAATGTTATGATACTTGGGAATCTGTCAATTTATGTTAACATGTGCTCATGATAAATGTTTGAGAGCTTGTAAATTTGTATTTCTTGCACTTTATGTAGAAATTGGATTTTACACCACTTGAGAATTTAATCCATTTAAAATACCAAATCATAGGGCAATGCTATGATACTTTGGAATCTATTATTTTAGGTCAATATGAGCCCATGATAAAAGATTAGAAGCTTGTAGATTTATACTCCTTATACCTCATGTAGAAATTCATAATTGCCACCTTTGGATGTTTAGTCATTTTAAAATATCAAATCACATGGTATTGATAAAATAATTTTGCAGAGGCCTCTAGGTATCCATAGGCGCACTTGGTAATTTTTGTGGAATTTTCAGAAGTAAATTACTATTTTTCCTAATTATAGTGGCATTTTGGTAATTATACAATTATGATGATATGGTAGGCCAAATGACATCCTAGAGTCATGATACTCAGTGAAACACCATTATATGGAATATTACCTTACTGATAATTCTCATGTAGCATGATGAATCCTTTTGAGGGTAGTTCATGTGTAATTTGGCTTAAGTCCTTAACTATTTTGAATTAAAATAAATACCAAATTAATATGGAAAATTATGGAAATTGGACAATACCTTATTAAGGTCCGTAGTAGCCTAGGATAATTATACCAGACCCTGTAGATGAGGTTTTTAGAGGAATTCCCTTATGGGGTTGAGGGATAGTTCAAATTGGTGGACTGCGTTTAGTAAAAACTGAATTTGGTGGACTGCGTTTAGTAAAAACAGAATTTGGAGTTTTTGACAATTTAGATCCCTAAGTAGTGGGTAGGAGTTATACCCAATCAGTAAATGAGATATAGCCCACCAGGATTCAAGGAGGGTCAATTCGGGGGATGAGCTAAATCACTATACTATATGAAATGATTAAGGGTGAACCAAGTGTTATCCACCAACTAAAATAATTATCTTGAAGAGGATTGTGGGGTTGAGCCCATTGATCTTTAGTACCGTTAGGGGCCCCTTACGGAGTACACTGCGGGAAGTCCAAGATTCACTCTAAATATAACACGAACTAAATTGTAGGCAAGAGTAGCCTAAGTGGATATGCAGACCGGTATGGATCTCCTCAGTGAAGGAGGTGGGTTGGATCAGCTGGTGTGTTAGTCCCTGATCTGGAAGCTCGGGTGGACATGTTAACACCTATTACTTATTCAAATAGTGGCGAGTCTTCGGTACTAGGCTAGTCGTGTCAGCGACGGTAGTACGTTGACTCAGGTGAGGGTGAGGTTTGAGGGCCGGTAAGTTTGAGTACCGCGGTCTGGAGGACAATCCTTAATAACCCACCCCGACCTTAAAGTCTTGTGGATTCCAGCAAGAGTACGCAGGAGCTCCTCTGTTGTGTTATTAAAGTTGAGGCGTACATGAGGTCTAGGCTTGGTAGTGACCATACCCGCCTAGGATGTGGAGTGCCCGATCCACTGCCACCGTGAGCCACGACGGTCGGTACCCGAAAGGTTGGCTTCCTTTCAAACAAATTGGGAACTATAAAGGTCTGTGCGCATAGAGTCGTGTGGGTGAGCACATTGCATAATTTCATTAAAACATCATAACCATAGCATAACATAACATACACAGAGCATACCCCCATCATATAAATTAGTATGAGCTCTTTTATATGATGGGTTACCTGGACATCTTAACTTATATGTCGTATGGGAGTTCATATAAGTTAAGGTACGAATCTATGATGATAGTTTAGATTTACTTACTGCACTGAGTTTCCTTTCTACTTACTGCTTACTTCATTACTCTACTTTACTGTCTTATACCTGCACTATACTGCTAGCTAGATTTTACTGCTTTACTTATACCTGCTAGAGTAGTGCCATGTCACCACCTTCTTGTTTACCCCTTGTTTGTCCTCCGCTTCTTCCTCCCGCTCGGTGCCTAGGAGTTGTGGAGGGAGGCGAGGACAAAACGGCTTAGTCTTTATGACTAACGGTCGGTGTGACCGCAGGAGTCCGAGAAGATGGAATTGTTCCGCGCGCAGCAGGACGAGATGGCAGGACCTGAGCAGCAGATGCAACGCACTACCACGATGCCACAGGTTGATGATTAGATAGCTAGTCTTCCGCACTTTTGAGAGTTTTGATGTAGTCTTCCGCATGTTGTAGTGAGAGAGAGATAGTACATTATTTTGGTTATGTATTGAGCATAAGTCCCTTTTTGCTTGTACTTCTCTTTTGGACTGCTGTTTTCATTATATATATAAATATGATGCTGTGACACTGTGGACATGCCTTTTCTTCTGTTCTTACTTCTTTGGCATATTTTACTTATGATCGTATAGCCGGCAGGGTTGGTGCTAAGCGGTGTTGGTCAACCCGAGTGTTGGCGACACCGCGAGGCAGCGATTCTGGGCGAAGATCCACCTCAACCGTGCGTTGCGGGAGAGGTTCGAGTTTTCAAGTACCCGATCGGGTTTTGGAAAAAGAGATCTTACAGTTTCAGGGAGATGCAAACTTTTATTTATCGGTAAATGAATTTACAAAACAAGGGGGGAGCATGTACATTCCCCTTAGGGATAAAACCTTTTCAGGTCGTCGCCGCTCCAGGTGTTCCCTAGCAGCTCGCCTTCCTGGTTCTGCAAAAGGTACCCTTCGGTCAGGAGAGCTTCCTGGATGATGAAGGGTCCTTCCCAGTTCGGGTTAAGCTTCCCGACGGCTGCTGATCTTCCTGCCGCGTCAACTTTCTTTAGGACCAGGTCACCTGCTTGGAAGTGCTTGAGGCGGACATTTTTGTCAAAATGTCTTGTCATTCGGCGCTTGATCTCTTCTTGCCTAGCTGAGGCCAGGTCCCGCAGCTCTTCTATGTAATCGAGGGATAGCTTCTGCGCTTCTTCATTTTCTAATCGCCATTCTTCGTTTCCGTCTTCCGCGGCTACCACCCTTGGGCTTCTGACTTCAAACTCTACTGGAATGAGAGCTTCCGACCCGTGAGAGAGTTTGAACGGTGTCTCCCCGGTGGCTGAGCTAGGAGTGGCCCTCAAAGCCCAAAGGACCGAGGGGAGCTGGTCCGCCCAATTACCTCTCAGGTTCTCCACTTTCTTCTTCAGCAGATTGATGATCAGCTTGTTGGCGGCCTCCAATTGACCATTGCTCCTGGGATGGTGCACGGAGGCGAATCGAAGATCGATTCCCAGCTGCCTGCAAAAATCATCCAACTCTAAGCTGGCAAAATGGGGGCCGTTGTCGGTGACGATGGCGAGGGGGATTCCAAATCTGCAGATGATCTCCCCCCAGATGAAATTCTTTACGACTTGAGAGGTGGTCTTGGCCAAAGCTTTGGCCTCGATCCACTTGGAGAAGTAGTCGATCATGATGAGAACGAACTTCCTCTGGCCACTTGCTTGAGGGAAAGGGCCGATCAAGTCCATCCCCCAGATGGCAAACGGCCATGGGGCGGTGATTGATCGGAGCTGCTGGGCCGGCTGCAACTGAAGGGGGGCGAAGAGCTGGCACTTCTGACACTTCTTCGAGAAGGTTTCAGCATCCTTTCGGATAGTAGGCCAGAAGTAACCTTGCCTTAGGATCCTTTGCTCTAAAGTGCGAGTCCCAGAATGGCTTCCACACTCTCCCGAGTGGATCTCTTCCAACACTCAGGGTACTTCGTCTTCAGAGACACATTTGGCCAGGGGGCCTGAGATGGTTTTGCGGTACAGCTCTCCGTTTTGCAGTAAATAGTACGCCGCCTTGTACCGAAATCTTCTTTGATCCCCTTCGCCCGCTGGGAGCTGGCCGCTGACCAGGAAGGCCACAAAGGGATCCATCTATGAAGGGCGCTGCTCGATCTCCATCATCTCCCCTTCTCCATCATCACTCAGCCCATACTTGGCTAAGCGATCTGCTGCCGAGTTCTCCTCTCTTGGCACATGCTCGACGAAGAAGGACTGGAAGCCTCCAATCAGCCCTTTTACCTTTACTAAGTACTTTTGCAGGATGGTGTCGCGTACCTCGAACTCTCCTCGAATCTGCGACGCGACCACCATCGAATCCGTGAAAGCCCGGACATCACGGATTCCCAACTCCTGGGAAAGACGCAAGCCTGCCATTATGGCCTCGTACTCTGCTTGGTTGTTTGTGACGGGGAAGAGGATCTCGACGACTTGCTCGATCCTTGTTCCCTGTGGGCTGACGAGCATGATGCCCACCCCCACAGAACTTTTGCCCGAATCTCCGTCCACAAACATCTTCCATGGAATTGGATTGAGAGCCTCTTCTCCCGGTTCTATTTCCACCGAGAAGTCAGCCAGGAAATCTGCTACCGCCTGGGCCTTGATCGCCACCCGGGGTGAGAAGGAAATGTCGAACTCGCTGAGTTCTACCGACCATTTCGCTAACCTCCCAGAATGCTCAACTCCCTCTAGGACATTTCTGAGAGGATGGTCAGTCACAACCCGAATGGAGTGAGCATGAAAGTAAGGCCGGAGCTTCCGCGCCGACGCCACCAGGGCGAAAGCAAGCTTTTCCAGGATCGGATATTTTAACTCCGCCTTCTTCAACACCCGGCTGACATAGTAGATGGGCAGCTGCTTCCTTCCTTCTTCTCGGACCAACACGGAACTAACTGCCTCTGCTCCTTGATGCAATGATTCGGCAAGTGCACCGGTCGCGCAAGTAATAATAATGGGGAAAATCCCCGAGTGTCGATCTCTTGAGGAACACAGTAAGGTGGAGTTAGGTTTCGAGGAAGGACTTGAGATCGAAGTCCAGCGATAGGTGGAGTGCGGACGAAAGGGATTTGGTTTGTGAAAAATAAAGAGAAAATACTACGACTACTCCTATGCAATGCCGTTATGCAATGCTTCGCTTGGCGGGATGGAGACTAGGCAGGCCTTGAGCGCGCTGCGTCGCAAGGGCGGATGGACGAGTAGGCAAACGGATCGAACTATGCAGTCCTTGAGCGCGCTGCTTCGTTAGGCGGGATGGAATACGGGCCGCGATGCCACGCTTCGGTAGGCGGATGGACGAGTAGGCTAACGGATTGAGGGTCGCAAGCACCTCTTCGACAAGCACGCCACTAGCAATTGCTAGTGCGGCACCGAACACGGTGGTGTAGTGGAAAATGGATGGGGGCGCACCTCATTAACACATATGAACTAAATAATTCCATAAACATGAAATAAACAATAATACACATAGTTCATAGCATTCATCATCTAAATATAGAGATTACAAACAACTACAACCACACAAGTAGAAGAAAAAGGCAAGAGATACGACCGAATCCGGAGTCTCATTGTAGATTCACGGTAGGAATCGTTGGGTTGTCAATCCACGTCCTAGCTCGGTCCCAACTGCGTCCGGGGTAGAGGAGGGCTGTCACACCTCCCAATGGACCCGTCTTCTCCAGCGATTTACAATCCGGCCACGTCTGATGCGAGGAACTCCTTGCTTGGTGATGAAGATGAGTGGAATCTCCTCCTTGAAGCTCTTGGATGATGGAGGAGGCCTAGGGGGGCGGAGAACCAGCGAAAGGGGGCGAAACGGCGGAGCTCGGCGAGAAAACGGCGGATTCCCGACCTAAATCGCGAGCAGCGGAATTTATAGGCGCTGGAATAAACAGTGCGCACGGTCATTGGCGCACGACCAGTGGTCGTGCGCACTAGAATCCTGTGATCGTGCGCTCTGCCTGGACGGAGCCTGCAAAGACAGAAATTATAAAATAAAATGTTCGCACGACCAGTGGCGCACGACCGGTGGTCGTGCGCACTATCGTAGGTGGTCGTGCGCACTGATTGAAACAGAACTCAAGAAATTGATGATAAGTGCGCACGAACAGTGGCGCACGACCAGTGGTCGTGCGCACTAGCATAGATGGTCGTGCGCACTGCACCAAACAGAACTCATAAAAAAGGGTTAAGTGCACACGATTAGTGGCGCACGACCAGTGGTCGTGCGCAATAGAACCGGTGATCGTGCGCAGTGTTCCTGTGCAGAATTGCACCGGAAACACCTTCACGACACCTGTTCCAGCGTACGACACCAGTCTAGCCACTGAAAGTGGGACTTAACATCGCAAGAAAACTAATAACAAAGAAAGATACGAAATAACACCAAAATGGGCCTAGAAGTGCACATAGCAAGTGATAACAAATATAAGCTAAAACAAGGCTAAAGTGCAGTGGAATGACTAGATAAACGGCCCAGATGAGTCCATATATGCGTATATAATCGGGACTCATCACACCCCCAGACTTACCTGTTTGCGCGTCCCGAGCAAATAAATTCCATGCGAACGGGGAAAGAAAAGTAGATGGCTTAAAACTACAATACAGAGTACCATGCGAAGTCGCATGCTCGCGTGCATAAGAAGAATAGTAGAAAAGATTTCTGATTATATAAACAGTTTATATATTTCTAAAAGAGTAAAAGCATATTACAACTACTCAAAATGGTGAACTACGGTGAATCGTTCGGTCATGCATACAGAGAAAGTAAACTAAACGCTGAGATGAGCATTGCTCAAGATTGGGGTGCCGGATAAACTCCACCGAAATCCATCGGTGTCGGTGACCATAGGCTTGCCCGGACACATTCTCTCCACGACACTAGATTGGTTCATAGCGCGAGTCGGTAGGACTTTAGGTTAGAGATGGGGCTTGGGTTACGGTGAGGTAAACAATGATAAACAAAATGGCTTAAACACATAACCCAAATGAGCTTTAAAAATAACTACCCGCGCACCAAAATTGAATGCAAGTGCACCACACCCCCAGACTTGGACTTTTGCAACATAGGTGTGTGCACCGCCTACTCCCAATACATAATATTTCTACATGATTTTTCAATAAAACTCATTTTTCTTTCTTCTTTTTTTTTCATTTTTCTTTCTATCTTTCTTTTTCTTGTCTTTTTTTTCTTTCAGCAAATTTTTCAAATGAGCACATCCACAGATTCACAGAATAGACACCATAATCAACACCCCCCCAAAATGTAAATGAGACTACAACTAAAGCTCAGATTTGGGTGTGCGACTAGGCTAGGCTTTTAGGCTTTGGTGAGATAAATGTGGAGCTGAATCAAGAAAAGGGTAGGCACAAAGGGGCTAGCAAGGGTAGACGATAGGCATGAAACAAAAAGTTCAACCGGGCCAAAATAATGTCCTACGTCATTCTCACGCACTAGAACTATCTTATGCCAATGCTTCAAGAATCGCTTGGGGCAAGTTCTAGCCACCGAGAAAGATTCTCCTTTCTCCCGACTCAAGCAATACGAGTCTAGCGATCGTTTACACACATCCCTACGCTACCGTTTGATTCCACCAGATTCACCATTTGAGTAGAGTAAACAACATTTACACTAATAGAAAAAGATAAAACCATAAATATAAAAAGAAGTCTAATCTACACAAATTTATATGCAACCGAGCACTCGACTAGTAGCACTACGGGAGTCAACATTTTACTCTGCTACATAGTCCTAAGCCATCACCTAGATTTTCCCACATAAGCAGAAGAATTAAATTCACTACAGAGCTTGCATACAGATGAGTACGCGCTCAAGTGGGTGCTGTGGTGTGCAATGAAAATAAACAAAACATTTTAAATGAAATCTTCTAGTATGCAGTGCAATAGTGCACGTGAGCGGGTAAACAAAACTACTCTCCCCCAGACTTAAACTAAACAATCCGCATAATATATGACATGAAAATCAGCAAAGGCTAGGGGAAGAGAGTACCCAATGCTCAGCAAGTGAGCATACCAGAAGATTGGCATTTAAACCAAGACTAAGCTGCAGCATCCGCCATCCAGAAGAAGATACCTGCAGGGGTCAGCTCCGCAAAAAGAAAATAGAAAACTGAAATAAAGTGCAATTAACTAAATAAAATTAGCAAAGAAATGAGAATGCAAGAAAAATTAAGATAACTACTGGGGTTATTGTCCTCCCAGCACGACTTATTCTAAATTAAAACGGTTCTAGCTAATGGGCCTATGAAAAAGAAAATGCACAGGTAACTGCTCCATTATCCGTTTCGGTAGCTGGTACCGATACGGAGATAAGGCAGTCACCCCTCTACCTAAATAATAATACCTGCTCCTCACAGGTAGAGGGAAAAGAAAGTAAGAAGAGGAGGAGGCCTGGTCCTCACTCATCTCGCCAAAACTATCCTTGCCCAGCAAGGTATCGCCCACAGCAGGTCCGCAGGAGGAGAAGGCAACGAGTGGAGCTTCCTCTACGGAGGGAGGATCAACCTCCTCACATGAGAGGATGCTCTCATCATTGACTTGAGCAAAGAGCTCCAAGTCCTCCTGGGATACCTGTGAAGACTCAACCTGCACAGGCTCGGATGAAGAAAGGGGATCAAGAAATAAAGAAGACGAAGAACATAAATAAACATCAATCGGGGGAGTGATCCCGGTCTCACTCCCATCAGGTTGGGGAAGTAAAAAAATGTTTGCATTGTCATCAATGCTACAAGATTCGGCGGGATCAACGGTGGCCAAGCTTAGGATTTGGACTTCCTCCACCGGTGCTGAGGAAAAGTCCTCTTCACCTAGAAGGTTGTCCTCCTCCATAGGAGTAGGCACAAAACTAAGATCAACCACCTCATCCTGCGACACATCATCAACAATGTCGTCGGAGACGAGTATAGTATGCACAACAGGGAGAGGAATAGTGCTCAGATAAAAGTCGAGCACCGATTCCTCACAAAGAATCGAATCCACTAGGGGTGGTGGATACACATGGAGAATAGGCTCAACAATGTCGGTGTATAAATCAGCCGCACATCCGGTGACCGTATCCAGGCCATACCCTTCAAGATGTGAAGGTGACAAAGACACATACCCGGATGTTGAAGGTGTGCCGCCAGAGTTAGGAGTTGGGACGATCCGGATATCCGGCTCGTCATCCTCGTCCAATTGGCGAAGATACTCGGCACAATCCTTCAAGACATGATCAGTGCTCCGACAAAACCGGCACTGCCTTACGGACTTCTTTGGCGCAGCGGGAGCTGGAGCCGAAAAGAAGTATGACGGTAAAGGCTCAGCAGAGTAGCCATAAGACTTACGCGCACCATATGGAGTACTAGACGAAGTCGGTGCTCCATATGCTGGGCTATAAGAATTATGCCTACTATTCTCCGTAGGGCATTCATCACTAGAGTGGGAGGTAGCTCCACACCAACGGCAACGGAAATTAAGATGTGCCCACATAGTGCGAAGATAAAACGATTCAAAAAGAAGAACACTATTGTGCGAAATACTACACCTAACAAAAATTTACTAAAGCAACCTACTATAAAACAAGAAAAAAGAATAAAAAGAACAGAAATAAAATAAGAGATGCAATTTACAAATGGAAGGGCTTCTCTCTCAGACTCTCCCTCTCCAGAAAACTCACACGTCTGTGTTCCCCGGCAACGGCGCCAAAAACTTGATGCGATGATTCGGCAAGTGCACCGGTCGCGCAAGTAATAATAATGGGGAAAATCCCCGAGTGTCGATCTCTTGAGGAACACAGTAAGGTGGAGTTAGGTTTCGAGGAAGGACTTGAGATCGAAGTCCAGCGATAGGTGGAGTGCGGACGAAAGGGATTTGGTTTGTGAAAAATAAAGAGAAAATACTACGACTACTCCTATGCAATGCCGCTATGCAATGCTTCGCTTGGCGGGATGGAGACTAGGCAGGCCTTGAGCGCGCTGCGTCGCAAGGGCGGATGGACGAGTAGGCAAACGGATCGAACTATGCAGTCCTTGAGCGCGCTGCTTCGTTAGGCGGGATGGAATACGGGCCGCGATGCCACGCTTCGGTAGGCGGATGGACGAGTAGGCTAACGGATTGAGGGTCGCAAGCACCTCTTCGACAAGCACGCCACTAGCAATTGCTAGTGCGGCACCGGACACGGTGGTGGAGTGGAAAATGGATGGGGGCGCACCTCATTAACACATATGAACTAAATAATTCCATAAACATGAAATAAACAATAATACACATAGTTCATAGCATTCATCATCTAAATATAGAGATTACAAACAACTACAACCACACAAGTAGAAGAAAAAGGCAAGAGATACGACCGAATCCGGAGTCTCATTGTAGATTCACGGTAGGAATCGTTGGGTTGTCAATCCACGTCCTAGCTCGGTCCCAACTGCGTCCGGGGTAGAGGAGGGCTGTCACACCTCCCAATGGACCCGTCTTCTCCAGCGATTTACAATCCGGCCACGTCTGATGCGAGGAACTCCTTGCTTGGTGATGAAGATGAGTGGAATCTCCTCCTTGAAGCTCTTGGATGATGGAGGAGGCCTAGGGGGCGGAGAACCAGCGAAAGGGGGCGAAACGGCGGAGCTCGGCGAGAAAACGGCGGATTCCCGACCTAAATCGCGAGCAGCGGAATTTATAGGCGCTGGAATAAACAGTGCGCACGGTCATTGGCGCACGACCAGTGGTCGTGCGCACTAGAATCCTGTGATCGTGCGCTCTGCCTGGACGGAGCCTGCAAAGACAGAAATTATAAAATAAAATGTTCGCACGACCAGTGGCGCACGACCGGTGGTCGTGCGCACTATCGTAGGTGGTCGTGCGCACTGATTGAAACAGAACTCAAGAAATTGATGATAAGTGCGCACGAACAGTGGCGCACGACCGATGGTCGTGCGCACTAGCGTAGATGGTCGTGCGCACTGCACCAAACAGAACTCATAAAAAAGGGTTAAGTGCACACGATTAGTGGCGCACGACCAGTGGTCGTGCGCAATAGAACCGGTGATCGTGCGCAGTGTTCCTGTGCAGAATTGCACCGGAAACACCTGCACGACACCTGTTCCAGCGTACGACACCAGTCTAGCCACTGAAAGTGGGACTTAACATCGCAAGAAAACTAATAACAAAGAAAGATACGAAATAACACCAAAATGGGCCTAGAAGTGCACATAGCAAGTGATAACAAATATAAGCTAAAACAAGGCTAAAGTGCAGTGGAATGACTAGATAAACGGCCCAGATGAGTCCATATATGTGTATATAATCGGGACTCATCACTCCTACTCCCAGGTAGATGAGCAGGTCTTCGCCTTCCTTCGGGCTCTGAAGGAGAGGTGTCTGAGTCAACCGCTCCTTCAGTCTTTCGAACGCCATCTCACATCCTTCGGACCACTCGAAACTTTCAGTTTTGCGGAGTGTTTTGAAGAATAGAGAGCACTTCTCCCCGGCCTTTGAGAGGAAGCGGCTAAGACCCGCCAGCCTTCCTGGCAACCTTTGGACTTCCTTCATCGTCTTTGGGGACGGCATCTCCAGGATTGCCCTAACCTTGTCGGGGTTAGGCTCTACTCCCTCCGGGGTAAGGAGATTCCCCAAGAACTTTCCTCTTCTAGCTCCGAAGATGCACTTCGCCGGATTGAGTCTCATCTTGAATTTCCTCAGCGTCGCGAAGGTCTCCACCAGATCGACTACGTGCTCCTGGACGCTCTTGCTTTTGATCAAGAGGTCGTCCACGTACACTTCCAGGTTCCTCCCCTTCTGCTCTTTGAAGATGTGGTCCATCATCCGCTCGTAGGTGGCTCCCGCATTCTTCAAACCGAAGGGCATCATCTTGTAGCTGTAGCAGCCATCATCGGTGATGAAGGAGACATCGCGGCAATCGAGGGGATGCATCCGGATCTGGTGATATCCTGAAAACGCATCAAGGAAACTCTTCACAGAAAAACCGACGGCTGAATCAACCAGCGCGTCGATTCGAGGCAGAGGATAACAATCCTTCGGGCAGCTTTTATTCATCAAAGAAAAGTCAACACACATTCTCCAGCTACCCCCCGTTTTCTTCACCATTACAACATTGGAGACCCAGCCTGGGTACTGGATGTCCGATACAAAACCTGCATCGAGCAGTTTTTTCACCTCCTCCCGGATCGGCTTGGCCAAGATGGTGGCGGTCCTTCTCTTCTTCTGGCGGACGGGTAGGACCGCGGGATCCAGGTTGAGGCGATGGCATGCAACCTCAGGATCGACTCCTGGCATCTCGGCGGCACTCCAAGCGAAGATGTCGACGTTCCTTTGCAGACACGTCGCCATCTCAATTTTTTTCTCCGTCTTCAGCGACCCGCCGATCTTCAGCAACCCAGGTACTCCCTCTACGGAGAGTACCTCGATTTCTTCAACTTCTTCGGCCACTTCCAGCCTGGCCGGGCTCTCCAGCACCCTTCCGAACTCTTCTGCGTCAGCCATCCAGCTGATGGTACTGACGACACTAAGATAGCATTCCCGAGCTGCTCTTGGATCACTCCTGATCCTCACCTGGACATCTCCCTTGCAGTACTTCAGGCACTGATGGTAGGAGAATGGGACGGACTTAAAGGCGTTGAGAAGTGGCCTCCCGAAGATAGCCCTGTAACAGCTCGGGGCGTCGACAATAACAAATCGACAGCTGATGGAGGTGCCACCGAGCGTTACAAGGAGATCTGCTCCTCCCTCCACTTCCTTCTTCTCTCCGGAGAAGCCGAAGAGGGGACCATCAGCTGCCCGAACCCTTGCTGCTCCGACTCCCAGTCCGTCAAACGTCCCCTTAAAAATGACGTTTACGGAGCTACCGTTATCGATCAGGATCCGGTCAACGGTGAAGTCCTCCACTGCGGCTTGAATCACGAGGGCATCATGGAAGGGATTCTCATTCCCTAGCATGTCCTCCTCAGAAAAGGTGATCTCCTCCATCGGGGGTGGTGCTTGCGAGGTCGAGGCGACACTCCTGCGATAGATCTGATGGAGGCTCCCCTTGCGGGAAGCTTCCAGCCCTGCTCCCCCATGGATCACTCTGACTCTGCCTCCCTGAACCAGGTCTCCCCGCCCTCCTTGGTCGACCCGGTCCTCATTCCTCCTTCGAGCGACGGATTGCACTGCCGGCGGCTCGATAGGGGTTTCGATCCTTCGCTGCTCCCCTCCACCTTCTCCTGCTGCTAGCCTCCTCCGGGCTTCCCAAAAGTCGGGGCAGGCCATCGTGCCATGCCCCTCCACCTGGTGGAGGTCACAGTAGAGGGGAACCTCCTCTACCTGCGGCCTCCTCTGCCGCTGCTTCTTCCTTCCTTGACGGCGGCCACTCCCGGCTACCACCATCGCTTCGTCTCTCCTCCTCTCCTGACGCCTCTCTGGCTGGCGAAAGGGTCTTCTCTCTGTGGATCTTCCCCTTTGATCCCGACGCTGGTGCCGTCCAGCCGGCCTCCAAGGTGGCCGGTTGACGGGGACCTGATAGCGCCTTTCCTCCTCCTGATGCTCCGGGGACTCGGCGGGCTCCTCTCAACGTTCCTCCTGGCTTCCTCTCTCCTGGGCTCCTCCCACTTCTTCTCTTCTCTTCTCCTTTCCTCGCGCCGCTCTGGCTTCTTCTTCTCCGCCCTCCGGGCCTCTTCTCTCTTCCTCTTCTCAAGGATCCTGTCCCTCTCTTCTTCCTCGCCTCCGGTCACCTTAGCAAGCCTGGTCAAGAAGTCAGGGTTGGAAGCCTCTCCTCGGACAAACTTGTTGGCCCTCTGAATGAGGTTGTCATAGGAATAAGGAGGATTCCTACTGAGCTCCAACTTGAAGAGGCCTTGACTTATGCCAAACGTCAAGGCCAGCAACAGGATGTTGCTATCCACCTCCTGGATCTGCAGAACCTCCTCCTGAAAGCGCTTGACGTAGGCTCCCAACGCCTCATCCGGCCTTTGTACCAGATAGAACAGAGTCGTTGCCTCTTTCTTCAGCTTCCGGGCCGTGTCGAACCGGGTAGTCAGTCCACGACACAGGTCTTCAAAGCAGTAAATCGAGCCGGCGGGCAACTGATGGAACCAGTCCCAGGCCTTTGCACGGAAGGTGATGGCGAACAGTCTGCACTTAAATGCATCCGACATGGTTTAGATAGAGACTATGTCCTCGAACCACTGGATGTGACGGATAGGGTCCTCCCTCCTTGAATAGTAATTCAAGACGGGGTACCTGAACCCTTCTGGCACGGGCGCGGCAAGGATCTCCTCGCAGAAGGGGCTCCTCCCTCCTGCCCGGCGACGATCATACTCTCCATAGGGGCGAGTATCACCACCATACTCGCCATATGGGCGAGTATCCTCGTACCTCGCCTGCTCGCCTGTCTCGCGGAAGCAAATCCCTTGCGAGGTCGGCTGGTAGAACTGCGACCTCCCTGGTCGCTCGGTCTCATCCTCCACGTGCTCCTTTCCTGCTCGCCGAGGGGGACTCCTTCCCTCGGTCAGAACCGGGCGATGCGGCGAGGTCGCCGTGACCTCGGCGCGCGGCTGAAGCGCTGCTCGCATGGTTCCCTCTATGCGCTGCGCGAAGGCTTCAAAAACTGCTAGCGTCACGAACTCGTCACCCGCGGACGAGTTGCCGACTATCTCCTCGTGGTCGCCAACTATGACCATCTCGCCTTCTTACTGAACTTTCCTTCTCCGACTACGATCCACGCTCACCGCACCAAAGTGTTGACGCCAGGAAAATCCTGACCTCAAGATTCAGACCAATGCAGCTGGAGGCTACTCGCCCAACAGTCCAACGAGATGACTTGGCTGGCAACAACGAAGAAGCTAGAAGAGCAACAAATAAGACCCCAGGTGCTGCGGCAGGAAGGTCCCACCACGTACCCAGAAGCTCCGCAGAGACTTCCCCTCCAAGACCAAAAATGGCCGAGCAGGGTACAAGGAAGGCACCGACTTAGCTAGTACCGAGAGTAGAGGCCAAGTGTGACAGGTTCCAGAATTCAAGAGCAGGGTTTCAAGAGCTCAAGTCCAGGTGCCAATCCAAGTACCCCTGGGGTCCTATTTATAGGAAAACCAAGGGGTAGGGGAGGTTTTTATAGCCTAGCCCCTGCCTGGCGACTAGCGACATTGAGACGATCTCCCCGGGCAAATGGGCGAGTATGACCTATGGTCGCCCACCTTTTGGCGAGTATTCGGGCTACTCGCACGAGTGCACCCCTACTCGCCTAGACTCTCTTCTGCTCCTATGTTTGACGAACTATTCCACTATGTCTGCTGACCGACTTTATCTTGGTATCTCGAACTGTTGACTTCTGTGTTGACTTTTTGACTTTGACTTCTGTCTAAGTGCCCTTGGGTGGGTCCATCCTCGGAGAATGAGGGTTGTACATTTGGGGAGGAAAATGATGCGGTCGTGCTCATTATATAGGAATTCCGGGCTGCGATTAGCCGGAATTCCATGACCGCCACTAACTTAGTGGGCGTTATGGAAAAAACGGCCACACGCGTGATCACCACACCCAATCTGCGCGCCCAATCGCCGCGTTAATCGCCCGAGACCAGCCAACCTTCCGCCGCCACGTCGTCTGCCGGTGCGCGACCGCGTGGCCCCTGCGGCTGGCCACCACCCACCGGCCTCCCTTGGCCCCTCGCCCACGGCATGCGACCGCAAGGCCCCCGCGGCCGTCCACACTTGGCCACGCGCCCGTGGCGCAGCCTCCATTGCCCGTCGTCCCCGGCCGTGCATCCAAGGTGCGCGACCGCAGCCAGATGCACTTGGTCGCGTGCCCACGACGCGCGAACGCGAGTTCCCCGGGGTCGGCCGCCCACGGTCGCGCGCCCGGCGCGCGGCTGTGAGGCCCCCGCGGCCGGCCTACTTCGGCCGGCCTCCCTTGTCTACGCGTCTGCGAAGCGGCCGCGGAAGCCCCACGACAGGCCTTTCCCGGCCGGCCGCCCATGGTCGCGCACCCGCCCGGCCCTTGCATGTCGGATTTCACCGCCGTTCAGCCTCCTCGTTGTTGGTCGGTCCTTCCGCCGCCGACCACAGCCTTTACCACCGTCGTCCGATTGCCCTCGCGCAATCTCCACCCTATGGTGAGCAGGTAAATATCCCAAATTATATCAGTTTGCGCATAGGAAAATACTTAAATAATACACATCCTAAACTCTATTAAATCGGTCTTCAAATAACAATTATGGTGGTTACGACCTGCGAATAACCGCATAACTACCGTAGCCACCCCTGAGGCCTATAAATATGACCCAAGTCTCTCATTCCTTCCCATCCTTTTCTCTAGGGACTTCTCTTCCTACGTGCAAGAGAGCTCCTTGAGAATCTCGATCTCTTTCGAAGACACTCTTGAAGAACCTTCAAGCACCTCGAAGACCGTTCAAAGATGTCCATCCGCCCACAAGCTTCTCTCCAAGCGCATAACGCTCAATGCTTGTCACCATCAAGCCAACGGCAAGCTCCGCTCTCCAGTCACCGCTACAAACTGCAAGTCACACTTCAAAGACACCCCGACGCGTAGTTCGCGCCACTCAAGATCTCAAGCGAAATCAAAAGGCCGTCCAGGTCCCAGAGCACGGTGCTCCCCACCGCGGCCAAGAAAAAGACTTAGCTTCGAGAGCAGTGGTCTGTCACCCTCCGAACACATCTCTCTCTCTCTCTCTCTCAGCAATTGTAATGAGGAGCGGCATGTCGCCCTCGTCTTGTGTTAAAAAACTCTGTACTACACCATCAAATAGTGAAGTTTGGTCGACATAGCTCCGACAACGTGGTTTTTCTCCCAGTTTCGGGATTTTCCACGCCTGTCGTCCTTGTCTTCTCTTAAAAAGCTCTGCACTACATCATCAAATAATGAAGTTTGATCGACATGCCTTTGACAGCCCATGACTAATTAAAAAACAATACTTTTTATTAAATTTCTTTTAATTTAATAATAAATAAATTCAAAATTAGTTTTTTTTTTATTGTTGCAGGCTTGCTGCAGCCATCTGCAGGCGTGCAAGCCTGCTTGGATCCACGGCTTTATTCACCGTTGATCTTGTCCTAGCGTCGGATCCGACCGAGGCTGCGTCAGGCCCTGGCCAAGGTGCAATAGGGGCCTCCTTTAGGCCCGCTAAGTCTGGCCCTAGACCAAGCCTGCACATGTGCCTTACGGGACGTTTGCCAGGCCCCCTAGACCAAGCCTGCACATGTGCCTTACGGGACGTTTGCCAGGCCGGCCCGTGGGGCTTTCCAGGCCTGATCATTATCCTCACCTCTAGACCATAATTTTTTTTGTATCTGAGTAATATTTATTGTATCTCGTACGGCATGAAATTATATTTGTCCTCTATAGTTTTGCACTCGTACAGATGATTATATTTATCCTCTTTAAAGTTTTGTACCTTCCAAACAGCACTAATTTTCTTTGAGTGTTTGTGAACATAAGTGACATGATATAACCTCTGTTTTCTTTATTTATTTGAAAGATCAAAATTAAAAAATTATGAATAATTTCATAATAATGTCCGTGATTCCATGTAAAAAATAATCCTAATTTTTAGCAAAAGTATTTGTACTAGTCATATTTGGTAAATAATGTAAACTAAAATTAAAAAAAAAAACTAGTGATACCAATATTCTGAATATTTGAAGGAAGCATATCAAGGTTTTCTTGTATGAGATCATTAATTTTTCACCTTCCCTTATTACTTTTACAATTTATTGTACTTTCTTTTTTAAAGTTTTTTTTTTTATATTTTCTTTTAATTGGATTCTTAATTTAAATTAACTTTACTAAATTTTATTTTATTTTTCAAATTTCATAACGTTAGAAGTTAAAATTTACTAACTGCCACTGATTATTTTGTTGGTAACTTGGTATTATAGGAGCTGTAGTTATTTTATGTAAATAAAGAATTTATATTTCACCTCACCTACCCCGCCCGCGTAGATTGTTGGCTCCCACCAACACAAAGACTTTCAAGCTTTGACCCAGATAAATTGGCCACGATAGTATGTCGAGTTGTTAGTTCAAAGTGTTCCATTTAGTTCTGTAAATAAAGAATAAAAAAATTTATATTCCACCTCACCTGCCCCGCCCGCGAAGATTGTCGGCTCCCACCAACACAGACTTTCAAGCTCTGACCCAGATAAATTGGCCACGTTAGTATGCTGAGTTGTTGGTTCAAAGCGTTCCATCTAGTTATGTAAATAAAGAATAAAGAATTTATATTCCACCCCACCTGCCCGCTCGCGCAGACCGCTCGCGCAGATTATCGGCTCCCACCAACACAAAGACTTTCAAGCTTTGACCGAGATAAATTGG
This sequence comes from Dactylorhiza incarnata, assembly GCA_033032865.1. Taxonomy (NCBI): domain Eukaryota; kingdom Viridiplantae; phylum Streptophyta; class Magnoliopsida; order Asparagales; family Orchidaceae; genus Dactylorhiza; species Dactylorhiza incarnata. Next base: position 3,174,384 of record JAWHQI010000278.1, on the reverse strand, counting down.
TCACGTTAGTACGTATGCTGAGTTGTTCGTTCAAAGCGTTCCATCTAGTTATGTAAATAAATAATAAAGAATTTATATTCCACCCCACCTGCCCCGCTCGCGCAGATTGTCGGCTCCCACCAACACAAAGACTTTCAAGCTTTGACCCAGATAAATTGGTCACGTTAGTATGCTGAGTTGTTGGTTCAAAGCGTTCCATCTAGTTATGTAAATAAAGAATAAAGAATTTATATTCCACCCCACCTACCCCGCCCGCGAAGATTGTCAGCTCCCACCAACACAAAGACTTTCAAGCTTTGACCCAGATAAATTGGCCACGTTAGTATGCTGAGTCGTTGGTTCAAAGCGTTCCATATAGTTATGTAAATAAAGTAAAAAGAATTTATATTCCACCCCACCTGCCCCGCCCGCGCAGATTGTCGGCTCCCACCAACATAAAGACTTTCAAGCTCTGACCCAGCTAAATTGGCCACGTTAGTATGCTGAGTTGTTGGTTCAAACTTCAAAGCGTTCCATCTAGTTATATAAATAAAGAATAAAGAATTTATATTCCACCCCACCTGCCTCACCCGCGCAGATTGTCGGCTCCCACCAACACAAAGACTTTCAAGCTTTGACCCCGATAAATTGGTCATGTTAGTATGTTGAGTTGTTGGTTCAAAGTGTTCCATCTAGTTATGTAAAAAAAGAATAAAGAATTTATATTCCACCCCACCTGCCCCGCCCGCATAGATTGTCGGCTCTCACCAACACAAAGACTTTCAAGCTTTGACCCAGATAAATTGGTCACATTAGTATGTTGAGTTGTTGGCTCAAAGCGTTCCATCTAGTCGGGCTTGCACCTAACAGGTTGTTATGAAATATTAATTAATGTCAATCTGTGTTAACACAGTTGAAGGTTAGGAATGCAATTAAAAAAACACAAGGGTCACTTGTATGTTGACCTTCGGATCCCTCGAGTGTATCCCCCTCCCAAAAACATATTGAAAAAGGGCATGAGATAATGTCTCAAGTGTTGTGAGTCCACTTAAGCACATACCTCTGCAAGATCGGTGGAGGCCAGCTCCTCACTTGCAGTGGCGGATGCAGGAATTTTTTTCTGTGTGGACGGACCGACAAACTTGAAGAATTTTTTTTGCACGAAAAATACTAGTCCATGTTACCCACAAGTAGAGGGTCAATTTGATGTACCACATTGTGAATAATCACATCTCAATCAAGAAATTTTGTCATAACAAGTTCCAAATCCAATTGACAATGAGTTAAAACGAAATAGTTGATATCCATGTGTTGTAGGGAAGAAGCAGCAATAGTACATAAAGACAGTCCTCATATGAATCACACTTATCAAGGCCAAGAGCTCATTTGGTTATTTAAAATAAGGAATGGTGAATTAATTTTCACACGCAATGGTTGAAAACAAAATAATTAATTTCATAATTTGTACTGTTGGGTTTTCTTAATACCATTTCAGAAATGATAATACAGCATATCATATGTGCGCAGCGGAATAAAAATAACAAGAACAACCCAAAGAGTTTAGGATCTTGCGGATTTCATGAATCAAGAAATAGTAAAAAGGCAATAAGACGATATACCTTTGCGGGATTGAGTCGATACTCAACCGAGATGCTCCAATGGTAGATTTAAGATTGTGCGGCTGAGTTCCTTGCACAGAAATAGATCTGTGCCTCTATAGTAGTCCGCACGAGCGCTGGAGAACCCTAGCCTCTTGTCACACAAGATCTAGGTCAGAGAAGAACTGACCTCTACGTCTTCCACGGACTGCTAGGTCCGAATACAGGAAGAGGCGACAGTGGCAGCGGGATCGACCGGTCGGAACACTTCCTTCCGGGGCTACAGGCGGAACTCTTCCGGCGCTCTCACTTTCTCTCGCAAAATAGATCGCATAATCTAGGTCAAAAAGAATCGCATTCTTTTATACCCACGCGCAAAAATGGAGCTATCCGCACAACCACGACTTTAAGTGAAGAAAACAGAATTCGTCGAACGCGCCGGCTGTTCGTCGAACGCGCCGGCCGTTCGTCGAACGCGCCGGCCGTTCGTCGAACGCGCCGGCCGTTCGTCGAACGCGCCGGCCGTTCGTCGAACGCGCCGGCCGTTCGTCGAACGCGCCGGCCGTTCGTCGAACGCGCCGGCCGTTCGTCGAACGCGCCGGCCGTTCGTCGAACGCGCCGGCCGTTCGTCGAACGCGCCGGCGCGTTCGTCGAACGCGCCGGCCATTCGTGGAACAGGCTCGTCGCTCGTCGAACGCGCCGGCCGTTCGTTGAACAGGCTCGACGTTCGTCGAACGCGCTCGCTGTTCGTTGAACTCCAGTCTCAGCGGTCGACTAACACCTTCAGTTCGACGAACTGAACACTGCGTTCGACGAACTGAACGCTGTGTTCGACGAATGCCTTCAGTTCGATGATCTGAACACTGCGTTCGACGAATGCCTTCAGTTCGACGACCTGAACTCTGCGTTTCACTAAGTCGTAGGATTGGTTTGATTTCTCGAGAAATTCCAAAGCAGGAGATGCAGTCCTCGAGAAATCCCAAGGATATAATTTCTCGAGAAATCCCAAACGACTTCTCGAGAAATCCCAAACCAGGAATATGATTTCTCGAGAAATCTCAAGCCAGGAAATACAAGTTCTCGAGAAATCCCAAGCCAACAAAATTCTTTCTCCAACTTCTCAAGACACTCTTGTGTGCGACCGCATAGGCTCATATTGCGTAGGCAGTGAGACTAGATATTTGACCACTTCCAAATCACCATGGAAACACCAACAGTCTCCCACTTGATCTTGAACGTGTCAAATAAAAGTCTCGCAAACAATGAGCGGCATCTAGCAATGCATCATTGCTGCCCAAGCAATAGGAGTTCATAACTCAACAAGTCTGTCTTGACCAATGTTTCAGTGTTGTCATGTCCCTTAGTCCCTTACATCCGGATAGAACTAGAGGCATGGACCGTGTCACCCTCATAATTGTTCAATCCTAGTTTCCTGATCTAGAATAGACCATAAAAGAGTGGTAAGCTCAATATCATATATTGGCTCAACCCAGCATGGCCATGCATTTCTTGGTCTCATTCCATCAAGGGGCCCATGGATGTAACTCCTGTCATAAAGGAGGACAAATCCCATTTCTGCTCACACACAAACATCCAAATGATTCGTAACATACCCAACAACCACCCTTATCGTCAACCTTTCGCAAGAGAAGACTTTAGATGGCCTCAAAGTACGCTCGTCCTCACCTGATGAATGATGTGACTTCAGGTCAAAAGACCACAAACAACATTGTCACTTGAGACCTACTTGTGACTCGTTCATATAATAATCTACAAAGTAGTCTCACGTGGGTCTGTCCAGTACAACTTGTTCCTAACAAGTACCCATGTGATGACTTGATATCACAATATCATGACCTGTGAGAACCGGTCATCAGTCAACGCACATGCTAGTCTTATGGTCTCATCCTCGCCCTAATTTCTAGGATGATACCTCGACCAGGGACCATCTAAGAATGAAGCTTCATTTAAACATAGGCCCTCACATTCAAGTCACGTACTTGAATTCCTTTGGAAGTAAACATTCTAAGGGCATTCATTATGTTAATTTGTCTATCATATAGAAACAGTTGACATAATAAAAAAACTTGCCATAAATGTAAAATGAAACATATAGTACATATCATAATTCATCAAATGAATAAACAACCAACAAACATGCAATTCACCAGGCTCCCACTAAAGATGATCATTCAGGTATCTAATTCCCATTGATCTAACATGACCATCATGCTTCTTTTGTGCAAGAGGCTTTGTCAGTGGATCCGCTATGTTTTCTTCAGTCGGTACTCTGCAAATGCTCACATCTCCTCGATCGACAATCTCTCGAATAAGATGGAACCGCCGAAGTATGTGCTTGGAGCGCAAATGAGATCTAGGTTCCATAGCTTGGGCAATTGCACCGTTGTTGTCACAGTAGAGAACTATGAGATCAACAATGCTAGGAACTACATCTAGCTCGCCGATGAATTTCCTAATCCACACAGCCTCCTTTGCCGCATTTGCGGCAGCAATATACTCGGCTTCTGTCGTAGAATCAACAACTGTCTCCTGCTTGGAACTCTTCCAGCTTACAGCTCCTCCATTAAGGCAAAATACAAAACCTGATTGGGACTTTGAATCGTCCTTATCAGTTTGGAAGCTAGCATCCGTGTAACCACTTACAACGAGCTCTTCCTCTCCACCATACACTATTTGCTTATCCGTTGGAACATAACATAGGTTGATGTCCCCATTCTCCACATGCTCCCGGATGAAATGATATTGTAATTCGATATTCTTTGTCCGGCTGTGCGAAACTGGGTTATTCGCAATAGCAATAACACTGGAAGAGTCGCAAAACATCAGAATGTCTTTGAACTTCAGGTTGTAATCTTCTAGCTGATTCTTTATCCACAGTAATTGTGCACAACAACTGCCTGCAGAGATATATTTCGATTCAGCAGTTGATATTGCTACACAATTCTGTTTCTTGCTGCTCCAAGAAATTAGCCTTCTTCCTAGGAACTGACAAGTCCCGGAAGTGCTTTTCCTATCGTCTTTGCTACCTGCAAAATCAGCATTTGAAAAACCAATTAGTTCGCTATCATTACTTCTTGGGTACCATAAGCCAAGATTTGGTGTATCCTTAAGATATCTCAAAATTCGCTTTGCAGCGGTATAGTGAGATTCCTTAGAGTTCACCTGATATCTAGCACATACACATGTAGAGAACATTATATCAGGTCTACTAGCAGTAAGGTAGAGCAGAGAGGCAATTATGCTTCTGTATTTGATTTCATCGAAAGGTTTCCCTCTCTCATCCTTGTCCAGAGACATAGCTGAGCTCATTGGAGTCCTCATAGAGGTTGCACTCTCCATTCCAAATTTCTTAATTAACTCCTTGGTGAACTTCGTCTGTGAGATGAAAATTCCATCTACAGATTGTTTCACTTGAAGTCCTAAGAAATATTTCAGCTCTCCCATACTGCTCATTTCAAACTTCCCATGCATAAGTTTTGAGAACTTCTTGCAAAGGTTGTCGTCAGTGGAGCCAAAAATAATGTCATCGACATAGATTTGCACTAGCAAAATCTTGCCTTTCACTTCCCTAAGAAATAATGTCTTATCAATCTTTCCTCTTGTGAACTTGTTCTCAAGAAGAAAGTTAGGCAGCGTCTCATACCAAGCTCGAGGAGCTTGTTTCAAACCATATAAAGCTTTTTGTAGTAAATAAACATGATTTGGAAGTTCAGAATCTACAAAACCTGGAGGTTGTTCAACGTATACTTCTTCTTTTATATTACCATTTAGAAAAGCTGACTTGACGTCCATTTGGTATACGGTGAATCCTTTGAATGCAGCATAGGCTAAAAACAGCCAGATCACTTCGAGTCTTGCTACAGGAGCATAAGTTTGATCGAAGTCGATTCTTTCTTCTTGTATGTATCCTTTTGCTACAAGTCTGGCTTTGTTTTTTATTATTGTTCCGTCTTCATCCAACTTGTTTCTGTATACCCACTTTGTTCCAATGATGTTCTTATCCTTGGGTTTTGGAACAAGTGTCCATACCTTGCAACGCTTGAACTGATTTAGTTCTTCTTCCATTGCAATTATCCAATGAGGGTCTTCATTTGCCTCTTGGAATTTCTTTGGTTCAACCTGTGAGAGAAAACTTAAATACATATTTTCGTTAGTAGTACCTCTTCTGGTTCTTATGCCTTCATGAGGATCTCCTATGATTTGATCAATCAGATGATCCCTCAATTGTCTGAGTCCAAGATTCCTAGCATTATTAGGAGCACCAGGAGCTTCTTCTATGGCTGGAATGTCTACCTCCACTTGGATTAGTTCTTCATCAAGATTTTCTTCCTCTTCAGTTGAGGTTGGGGGAGGAATCTAGACGAAGGTTTGTGCAGTTTCTTCAACTGGCTTTTCCAAACCTAATTCTTGTAGTTTTGAACCTGCATCTTCAACAGAAGGACTAGAGGAGCTGCTATGTAGCATGCTCGTCTCATCAAATACAACATTTATAGATTCTTCTACAACCCGGGTTTTCTTATTAAGAACTCTATAAGCTCTACTATGGCTACTATAGCCTACAAAAATACCTTCAAAACTCTTTTCGCTAAACTTGGTTTTGTAATGTTTTCCATTATTAAGTACAAAGCATTTGCAACCAAAGATTCTAAAATAAGAAATGGTTGGTTTCTTGCCCTTTAGTAGTTCATAAGGAGTCTTTTCATGGTTTTTGTTTATGAGTGCTCTGTTTTGCACGTGACAAGAAGTATTGACGGCTTCAGCCCAAAGGTATTCGGGTAGTGAAGTGACGTCACTCAACATTGTTCTGCAAGCCTCAATGAGTGTTCTATTCCTTCTCTCAGCTACCCCATTTTGTTGTGGAGTTCGAGGAGAGGAAAACTCATGAAAGATACCAAGGCTTTCACAAAAGTCTGTCATGGCCCCAGATTCAAATTCTGTTCCATGGTCACTTCTGATTTTGACCACTGAACATTCTAATTCATTCTGGATTTTCCTGAAAAACTTAGTGAAAATGTCAAAGGTATCTGACTCGTGTTTCAGAAAGAATACTCATGCAAAATGTGAGTAGTCATCTACAATAACCAATGTATAAGACTTATCTCCTAAACTTCTAATTTGCAAAGGACCAAACAAGTCCATATGAAGCAGGTATAAACACCTGTTAGAATCTTTGCCAATAATGCTTTTAAAGTTAGCCATTGTTTGCTTGCCTTTAACACATGCATGACAAGGCCTATCTTGAATGCACTTTGTTGGAACATGGTCTTCCGCATCTCCTAGGTTTGAGAATAACAAATCTTATGATCTTGTGTATTCAAGTGTGCAGGTTTACTAGGTCCACATGACTCAAGGAGTACACATGATGACTGCCCCCAAAATTGAGGCCAAAATTTGAACAAGCTCACTATCGCCGGCGGTAGCGATAGCGCCCGGCGATAGCGTTGATTAGCGCCATTTCGGAAGCAATTTAAGAAGGATGTTAGCGCCTGGCGGTAGCGGATAGCGCCGACGGTAGCGTGACGCACAGAAGGAATAGAGTAAGATATTGCCGCGAATGGGAGATTCTGCCGCGCAATTTGTTACTTAATTCGGGCTAGCGCTACCTAGCGCCGGCGGTAGCGTGAAGGCTATAAATTGGATTCCTTGGCTCCGAACTCTTCATCCTCTTGAGATCCAAAACTCCAGAGCTTCGTGCCACAACAGAGAGAGGAGAGATCAGAGAGATACTCCCACCAAAAGCTTAGAGAAGAAAATTCTGAAGGAGGATTTCTTCACGCTTCATCCGACAGGCGACCGCCTCAACAACGCTTATACTACAGCGGTCCAATGTCTCCTACTTCAGAAGTTCTTAGAGGGAGTTTTTATTATTGTTGTAATTTCAGTTTATTTCTCTTTCTTCATTATAAACGGTAGTGAATTCGCCTCGTGTTGGCGACTAGGTCTGGGGTAGACTTAGGGCTGAAATTCGCCTCGTGTTGGCGACTAGATCTAGGCTAGTTCTAGGGGTGCTCGAGGCCCTATCCGGGGAAGGATTGGCTAGAGCGGCTTGAGGCCGAATCCGGAGAGGATAAGGCTAGGGCCACCGGTTCGTGGGGATACGAGTCGGTATAGAAAACGAAAAAGGACTATAATTATTCGCCTCGATTTCTAGCGTCATAGAAATCCATTTTTGTAATCAATTTTATTAATAGTAATCATGTCTCTATTTTTGTAATAAAATTGATTTTGTTCTTCATTCATCTAAATTGTTTATTATCCTTTTTTTCATCATAAATCAATTTAGATCGCTATTCAAAAATATTACTTTAATCTTGCAATAATTCAAAGTTTTCTAAATATTTTCTTAAGTTTTTGAAAACCCTTATTCACCCCCCCCCCCTCTAAGGGCGCCGACCGATCCAACAAGTGGTATCAGAGCGGTTTTTATTCCAATCGGCTTAACAACCGGGAATAATGGCGTCTCATGATCTCGCTTCAACTAGTGGGGGGAAGTTTTGTGAAGAGGAAAAATCACTTGCACCACCTTTATTTGAAGGGACAAATTATAAAGGGTGGAAAATCCAATTGAAAAATTTATTAAAACTGTAGACATCGAAGTTTGGAATTTAGCAATAGCAAGACCTGCAAACGAATCAAATAAAAAAGAACTTCAATTAAATGCAAAAGCTAAACATTATTTATTTTGCGGTCTATCTAATGAAATTTTCAAATTAATATATTGCTTTTCAAGTGCATATAAAGTATGGCATTTTCTTGAAGTAATGTATGATTCTCCGTCTACAGGTATAGAACAATCGCAAGAACCGGAGAATATGCAAGCTTGCACAAATATTCAAGAATGCCCCTCTCATGACGGATCCATGAAGTGCACACCAAGTGAAAGAGAAGAAGAAATACTATCTTCGGAAGAGGAGTGCCAAAAGAATGTCAATGAAACGATATGGTCAAGTCATGCCTCTCCCGAAAGCAATGTAAGAAAATCAAATCATCATATTGTTTGCAATTCTATTTCTACTTTACAATTGCTACAAATCACAAAGCGCAAAATTAAGAAATTAAAAAGGGCAAATTGCAAATTGCGCTTAGAAAATAAAAATTTAAAAGCAAAAGTTAAAGAAGTATCAAAATCTGATTTATCTAATGTCTCTTCAATTGAAAATACAAAACATTGTCTTAATTGTAATGATATTAAAGAAAAATTTAAGGAACTTGAAAAAGAAATTATTTTTATAAAAGAACAAAATGAAAAATTATGCTTAGAAAATTCATCTTTGATAAATGATTGTGCTAAGTGTGAAGAATATAAAATTGAAATTCAAGATATGGATGAAACATTTGATGAATATAGAAATAAATATCAAAATCATATTGAGTCTATTGTATCCACTCTTAAAAATAGCACAATCGCATATAATAAAGCAAGACATATTTTTAAACTAAAAAATGATGAATTAAAATAAAAAATCAACTTGCTTATGAAAATTGTAAATACATATTCACAAAATCAAACAATATCCAAAAGCAAGTTGAATACAAATATGAATATCATACTTAAACCTAATATTGGGAATAAGAAACAAAAAGCTTTTGGAAATCATAAACCAAGTTTTGAATGGGGACCAAAAAGAAAAAATGAAACCTTAAATGCAAGGATCCATTCATCACAATCTTTTCCCAACTTAAATGAAAACAAATTTCTATTATATAATAAATTCAAGAGTAATGATTATGGAAATTTGAAAAACAAAAATTACATTTTTTCATGGTACGAATGGAAACCCATACTTAAGAATGACGCATTAATGTCAAACGAAAGGGCCCATTCAAACATATCTCCCCAAAAGAAAACTTAAATCTAGGGAAATTAACGTCACTCCCGGTCCTCTTTGGATACCTAAATCTCTTATTCATTAGTATCCCATCATTTGCATGAAGTAGAAACCTAATAAAAATGAATATCATTATTCTACTTCATGATTTGCTTAAATTTCTTTTTGTTTATTCTCTTTTGTTTCTTCTTAAACTATCATGCTATGATCACTCTATTTATCTTGAAAAGTCATATCATTTTGTTTAGTGATCTACTTATCCGTTTTATTTTTACCTTTTAAATCCATTACCCTTAAATGTCTTGAACTATCATTATTAATTAAATATTGAAACTATTATCAAGACAAATGAAATAATTTTTAATGGATTTAAATAATAAAGGGCTTAGGCAAACAAAAAATTAAAATGCACAATGTGTTGATTATTATCTATCTTGTGTGATGAATATGATAACCCTTATATTTGAGAAAATTTACAATAACTCTTCAAACTAGGTCCACATGACTCAAGGAGTACACATGATGACTGCCCCCAAAATTGAGGCCAAAATTTGAACAAGCTCACTATCGCCGGCGGTAGCGATAACGCCCGACGATAGCGTTGATTAGCGCCATTTCGGAAGCAATTTAAGAAGGATGTTAGCGCCTGGCGGTAGCGGATAGCGCCGACGGTAGCGTGACACACAGAAGGAATAGAGCAAGATATTGCCGCGAATGGGAGATTCTGCCGCGCAATTTGTTACTTAATTTGGGCTAGCGCCGGCGGTAGCGCTAGCGCCGGCGGTAGCGTGAAGGCTATAAATTGGATTCCTTGGCTCCGAACTCTTCATCCTCTTGAGATCCAAAACTCCAGAGCTTCGTGCCACAACAGAGAGAGGAGAGATCAGAGAGATACTCCCACCAAAAGCTTAGAGAAGAAAATTCTGAAGGAGGATTTCTTCACGCTTCATCCGACAGGCGACCGCCTCAACAACGCTTATACTACAGCGGTCCAATGTCTCCTACTTCAGAAGTTCTTAGAGGGAGTTTTTATTATTGTTGTAATTTCATATTATTTCTCTTTCTTCATTGTAAACGGTAGTGAATTCGCCTCGTGTTGGCGACTAGGTCTGGGGTAGACTTAGGGCTGAAATTCGCCTCGTGTTGGCGACTAGATCTAGGCTAGTTCTAGGGGTGCTCGAGGCCCTATCTGGGGAAGGATTGGCTAGAGCGGCTTGAGGCCGAATCCGGAGAGGATAAGGCTAGGGCCACCGGTTCGTGGGGATACGTGTCGGTATAGAAAACGAAAAAGGACTATAATTATTCGCCTCGATTTCTAGCGTCATAGAAATCCATTTTTGTAATCAATTTTATTAATAGTAATCATGTCTCTATTTTTGTAATAAAATTGATTTTGTTCTTCATTCATCTAAATTGTTTATTATCCTTTTTTTCATCAGAAATCAATTTAGATCGCTATTCAAAAATATTACTTTAATCTTGCAATAATTCAAAGTTTTCTAAATATTTTCTTAAGTTTTTGAAAACCCTTATTCACCCCCCCCCCCTCTAAGGGCGCCGACCGATCCAACAAGTGGTATCAGAGCGGTTTTTATTCCAATCGGCTTAACAACCGGGAATAATGGCGTCTCATGATCTCGCTTCAACTAGTGGGGGGAATTTTTGTGAAGAGGAAAAATCACTTGCACCACCTTTATTTGAAGGGACAAATTATAAAGGGTGGAAAATCTTAATTGAAAAATTTATTAAAACTGTAGACATCGAAGTTTGGAATTTAGCAATAGCAAGACCTGCAAACGAATCAAATAAAAAAGAACTTCAATTAAATGCAAAAGCTAAACATTATTTATTTTGCGGTCTATCTAATGAAATTTTCAAATTAATATATTGCTTTTCAAGTGCATATAAAGTATGACATTTTCTTGAAGAAATGTATGATTCTCCGTCTACAGGTATAGAACAATCGCAAGAACCGGAGAATATGCAAGCTTGCACAAATCTTCAAGAATGCCCCTCTCATGACGGATCCATGAAGTGCACACCAAGTGAAAGAGAAGAAGAAATACTATCTTCGGAAGAGGAGTGCCAAAAGAATGTCAATGAAACGATATGGTCAAGTCATGCCTCTCCCGAAAGCAATGTAAGAAAATCAAATCATCATATTGTTTGCAATTCTATTTCTACTTTACAATTGCTACAAATCACAAAGCGCAAAATTAAGAAATTAAAAAGGGCAAATTGCAAATTGCGCTTAGAAAATAAAAATTTAAAAGCAAAAGTTAAAGAAGTATCAAAATCTGATTTATCTAATGTCTCTTCAATTGAAAATACAAAACATTGTCTTAATTGTAATGATATTAAATAAAAATTTAAGGAACTTGAAAAAGAAATTATTTTTATAAAAGAACAAAATGAAAAATTATGCTTAGAAAATTCATCTTTGATAAATGATTGTGCTAAGTGTGAAGAATATAAAATTGAAATTCAAGATATGGATGAAACATTTGATGAATATAGAAATAAATATCAAAATCATATTGAGTCTATTGTATCCACTCTTAAAAATAGCACAATCGCATATAATAAAGCAAGACATATTTTTAAACTAAAAAATGATGAATTAAAATAAAAAATCAACTTGCTTATGAAAATTGTAAATACATATTCACAAAATCAAACAATATCCAAAAGCAAGTTGAATACAAATATGAATATCATACTTAAACCTAATATTGGGAATAAGAAACAAAAAGCTTTTGGAAATCATAAACCAAGTTTTGAATGGAGACCAAAAAGAAAAAATGAAACCTTAAATGCAAGGATCCATTCATCACAATCTTTTCCCAACTTAAATGAAAACAAATTTCCATTATATAATAAATTCAAGAGTAATGATTATGGAAATTTGAAAAACAAAAATTACATTTTTTTCATGGTACGAATGGAAACCCATACTTAAGAATGACGCATTAATGTCAAACGAAAGGGCCCATTCAAACATATCTCCCCAAAAGAAAACTTAAATCTAGGGAAATGATTTACCTCCCGGTCCTCTTTGGATACCTAAATCTCTTATTCATTAGTATCCCATCATTTGCATGAAGTAGAAACCTAATAAAAATGAATATCATTATTCTACTTCATGATTTGCTTAAATTTCTTTTTGTTTATTCTCTTTTGTTTCTTCTTAAACTATCATGCTATGATCACTCTATTTATCTTGAAAAGTCATATCATTTTGTTTAGTGATCTACTTATCCGTTTTATTTTTACCTTTTAAATCCATTACCCTTAAATGTCTTGAACTATCATTATTAATTAAATATTGAAACTATTATCAAGACAAATGAAATAATTTTTAATGGATTTAAATAATAAAGGGCTTAGGCAAACAAAAAATTAAAATGCACAATGTGTTGATTATTATCTATCTTGTGTGATGAATATGATAGCCCTTATATTTGAGAAAATTTACAATAACTCTTCAAACTAACCAAAAATAGCTTCTCACTTCTTTCATATTCACTATTCACCTCACAATCTTTCTTTAAAATATTCTGAAAAATGTTGAATATAACTTGTGCTACATGCTTCACCATCATAATTATGTAATATCAAAAGATCTTTAAATTCAAACATTATAAAAGATCCACTTAGTTCTAACATTGATTGGTGATCATAATAAGTACATGAATGTATTAATGAAGTATGACTTGCATGTATCTCATTTGATTATAAACCATAGAATCAACTTTATATTAATAAATCAAATGAAATCATAAATTCATTCCATGTAAAAATATTAAATCACGTTCTTGAATACATGCAACATTATCTCAATTAATCTTGTGGTATAACAATTGCATTCAAACTCATTATTCTAGCATTATCAACTAATAGATATTATTCATGCTAGTTATCTCATATTACCATAATGAATTAATTATGAAGTAAAATAAAATAAAATTGAACGATAAAATAACTATGTGACTTTAAATTGTTTCCATTGGACTAAAATGCTTATGAATGTGCATGATATTCTTTTGCATGAACATTATTTTCTAAATCACTAAAATTATGCATATTTGTTCCTTCATGTCTTCTCGTGCTTACATTTCCTATCATTCTTCAAACTACATTAGATTGATAAAAGTCTAGAAAAATTTGAATTCACATACATTATGACAATCTATCTTATAGCTCATGCAAGATCTCGTTTGTTACGACTTGAGATAGGTGTCCTAGATCTTTCATGTTAAAACATGCTTACAAATGCAATTTTCTTCATTTTTAACCATCAAAAACATTTCCAAAAATTCTGCAAATTCAGCATGAAACTACTAATGGGACACCTAATCAAGTTCAAGCATCAAAATTTTCAAAACCCTAAAAAATCACTTACTGTTTCCCGCGCTAGCGCTAGCGCCGGCGCTAGCGTCGAGGTTCATTTTTCTGTAATTTTAAATTTTTTAAAAATCCCTAAAAATATATTAATCTATGGGTACTATTCATTTCTGCATTTTTGCTTTTATTATATTTTTGAAAAATCAAATACAAAAATAGAAAATCCAAATTACAAAAAATATGTTTTGCTTTCTGTTTTTTTGTCATTTGCTTAAAGCCTATTTTTTCTTAAAAATCAAATACAAAAATATAAAACAAAAAATTATCAAAAAAATTGTTATTTTTGACCTTAACTTTTTACTTGTATCTTGCGAAAGGGTGATTTGGGCTATCATCCCATCATATCACCTAGTACCGGGCGAACCTCTCACAATGTAGTCCTCGGGAAGTCCAAGATCAATTTTATAAGTTCAAACTTTAAATAAAGATTATTTTTCAAAAATATCAAAAAAATACTGTATGGACTTTATTGTAAAAATCAAGCATGATTTAATATATTATTTAGTACTTCTATAATGTTGTGATTTATCATCTCAAACTACTTTGAACATTTTTTTCTTCATGCTTAGATATATCTATTAATATGTGCATCAATTATATGTTAAAGGTTCTGTAGGATCAAGCTGAAACCTACACTCCTTTATTTGCACTTGTAAAAGTTAAGAAAAGGGGTTATGTTTTTCATAAATCCATTGGTTTGCAAAACAAGTGTATTCGGAGAACTTTGTACTAAACAAAAATCATAAAACAAATAACAAAGATAACTCCACCAAGCACTACTTGAACCTCCTGATAAGTCTTAATAAGTATTGTGAGGTTGAGCACCTTGGATAGAATAGTAAAGTGTCTTGTGCAAACCATATCTTTCCTTCAAAATAAGAAAAACCACTTACTCTTAAGTACACCAGATCACTAGTCTCAAACAGTAAAAATAAAATATGTGATCCCCCAAGCACTACTTTGCACCCTGATAAGTCTTAATGAGCATTGTGTGTGCAAAGCACCTTGGTAGTTGTACATTTTTTTTGTGCATTAAAGTGTGTGGAAGTAAAATTATTTGTGTTTTGTTGTGCTTCTACTTTACATATCTCTTGTATTTTTGATTAAAACACTCGTATACTCTACTCAAAAATACACTTATGTGCACATCATTATCTTTCATAACACTTCTTCTCATGAGTATTGGATCCTAACGCTAATTCTATGCTACTCTTTATTTATGAAATGCACTAGATAACCTAGCATGCTTTCTACAATGTTTGGTATGATTTGAAATTATGAATTGAAAGTACATTGTAGTAATCTCTTTATGATAATATTAGTTCATGCTTGGTTATTTATTATTTTTTGTCAACCATAAAAGATTTTCATTGAAACATGATTTACATAAACATCTTCTTTTTGAAATTAAACTTATATATCTTTTTATGGATTATCCTTGATTACAATAAGATGTTTCATGTATTTCTACAAGTCTTCCGCATCATTACCATATAATTTTTACCTTGCGCTTTCATGCTTATATCAAGTCTAAAATCTCAATTTTTCTAAAAAAACAAATGGTAGACTTGCTTGGTGGAATTTATATTGGTTGTTCCAACACGCATATCATTTCTTATGCTAAAAACTCTGATTTATTTCTATGAAAACTTTCATGCTAAACACTCCTCCAACAAGTAAAATATCACCTATAAAAACATCCTCTTTTTTTATTGAATTTCAAATCAATATTTTCTTCTCTAATTGCTATAAGGATGTTGTTTCTTTATTCCAAAATGCTTTAACTCTTATCGTTATAAAGTTAGCTTTTTTTTGAAATTCCGAAACATCTTCTTTTTGAGCTTGAACTCTTATTTAGTATTATGACGTTTTTTTTAAATCTTCCGCAATACTCAAACTCTGATTCATTCATTTCAATATAGCTATGTGAGTTTTATTTCAAAACAATTTAAATAAAAATATAAACCCATATGCTATGAAATTTCCCATTAGATTTAAATGCTTAATGTTTCCAATAATTGTTATCCTTGACTTCATTTCTCACCATAGCGGGGGCGTAGGGTTGTAGACATTAGATAACCTTATCTCTAGTCATGTCTTGTCCTTAACCGGGGAGGGTTCCAGTCGGGCCTTGCGAGGCACTGGGGGGGAAAGAGTGCTAGGTTAAGTTTTGTCTAGTGTTTGCATATGGGACTAACACCCCATCCTACGGCATGTTTGCAGCTCCTCATGCCCATCCGTCACTTAGTACGGGGCTAGGGTGTAGACGTATTGTCTGGGTAGATGGGTTACTTGGAAATCACTATTTTCATTACTTTTGCTCAAACTAAAAACTATGATATATTTATACAAAAATTATTCTAACAAATGGATCTAAAAACTCCTTATCATTTCCTTCTCACTCAAAAGCTCGATCATGCTTTATCTCATTATCCAACTTTTCTATGGTTCATCCCTACCCACTTTTGCTAATAACAAAGGGGGAGAACTAACATGATAAAATGCAAAAGGGGGAGAACTAACATGAACTAACATGATAAATATAATCCGCTATCAAAATAAAAATATAATCCGCTATCAAAATAAAAACCCAACATGATTGATTAAGGTGATAGCATACATATTAGGGGAGCATTCACATAGGGGGAGCATATATTTAGGGGGAGCAATTCTAAATACTAAAATCAATAATTATCATAAGTCATCACTATCACACACACACAAGTAGGATTTCATCATGCTTATATATTAATGCTCTATTTTATCATTAATGGATTTGTTATTATCAAAAGGGGGAGTTTGTTGGAACATGGTCTTCCGCATCTCCTAGGTTTGAGAATAACAAATCCTATGATCTTGTGTGTTCAAGTGTGCAGGTTTACTAGGTCCACATGACTCAAGGAGTACACATGATGACTGCCCGTAAAATTGAGGACAAAATTCGAACAAGCTCACTATCGCCGGCGGTAGCGATAGCGCCCTGCGATAGCGTTGATTAACGCCATTTCGGAAGCAATTTAAGAAGGATGTTAGCGCCTGGCGGTAGTGGATAGCGCCGGCGGTAGCGTGATGCACAGAAGGAAGAGAGCAAGATATTGCCGCGGATGGGAGATTCTGTCGCGCAATTTGTTACTTAATCCGGGCTAGCGCCGGCGGTAGCGCTAGCGCCGGCGGTAGCGTGAAGGCTATAAATTGGATGCCTTGGCTCCGAACTCTTCATCCTCTTGAGATCCAAAACTCCAGAGCTTCGTGCCACAGCAGAGAGAGGAGAGATCAGAGAGATACTCCCACCAAAAGCTTAGAGAAGGAATTTCTGAAGGAGGATTTCTTCACGCTTCATCCGACAGGCGGCAGCCTCAACAACGCTTATACTACAGCGGTCCAACGTCTCCTACTTCAGAAGTTCTTAGAGGGAGTTTTTATTATTATTGTAATTTCAGTTTATTTCTCTTTCTTCATTGTAAACGGTAGTGAATTCGCCTTGTGTTGGCGACTAGGTCTGGGGTAGACTTAGGGCTGAAATTCACCTCGTGTTGGCGACTAGATCTAGGCTAGTTATAGGGGGTGCTTGAGGCCACATCCGGGGAAGGATTGGCTAGAGCGGCTTGAGGCCGAATCCGGGGAGGATAAGGCTAGGGCCACCGGTTCGTGGGGATACGAGTCGGTATAGAAAACAAAAAAGGACTATAATTATTCGTCTCGATTTCTAGCGTCATAGAAATCCATTTTTGTAATCAATTTTATTAATAGTAATCATGTCTCTATTTTTGTAATAAATTTGATTTTGTTCTTCATTCATCTATATTGTTTATTATCCTTTTTTTCATCATAAATCAATTTAGATCGCTATTCAAAAATATTACTTTAATCTTGCAATAATTCAAAGTTTTCTAAATATTTTCTTAAGTTTTTGAAAACCCTTATTCACCCCCCTCTAAGGGCGCCGACCGATCCAACACACTTAACATTTGGCGCATCACGCACTAAGTTTTGAGAAAATAATTTGTTTATAGTTTTGAAATTAATATGTGCTAATCTCTTGTGCCATTGGTCAGCAAGAGATGCACTATCTTTTGCTAAAAGACACACTGGAGTAGAAGATGATAAACAAATAAAATTCAAACAGAAAATATCTCTATGACGAGTGCCTGATAAAATCGTTTCCGAATTTTCTGCCGACTTTATCAAACACTTATCTCTACGAAAATCAACTATGTATCCATTATCACAAAGTTGACTTATGCTTATCAGATTATGTTCTAATCCTTCCACATAAGCTACATCTGAAAAGGATACATTACCGTTAGTAATCATACCGTAGCCTCTTGTGATTCCTCTGTCAGATCCGCCAAAAATAACTTTTGGACCATTCTCAACTGGAATGAAATTTTGCAAAAGGCTTCTTGTCCCGGTCATATGCCGAGAACAACCACTGTCCAAATACCAGATAGGATTTTTGTTGGCCTTTGGACATACCTGCAAAAACAAATTAATTTGCCTTAGGATCCCAAACAAATTTGGGTCCTTGGTCCCTTGTTAGTTGAGCACCACGATGAGTATTAACATTGTGAGTGGTCTTCCTTGCAAAGTTAACTTGTGGTCTCTTTGAGTAAGTGGAATTAAACCAACAATCAACGATAAAGTGACCTATTCTGCCGCAACACCAACAGTTAAATCTGTTGTACCTTCGCTGAGTATTTTCCTGCTTTACTTTTTGAATGTTAGTATTGGCAGGAGAATTACCTCTTGATGAGGATGCTTCATGAGTACAGCATACACATGGCAGTGCTTTCTCCTTAGGCTTGGGTGCAACAACCTTCACTATTGGTGCTCTCTTAGCACTAGGACCATGAACAAAAGGACCATAATCTCTCAGATTAATCTCTTCATAAGGTGCTTTGAATGCACTTGCACCAAAGTTTTGAGGACGAGTCCACCCCTTGTAGTCATTGACAGGGCCAAAATTAATTGGTCTTGTCAAATGGCCATAGGAGCTTTCCAGATCATATGCATTTGTAGGCAAGATAACTTTCCTAAATGCCACTTGATCTTGATGGGCTTTCCCTTTCTCTTCGACGGTGTCTTTCATAGCAACCTTATTATTCTTCTTAGCATGGGTGCCCTTAGAAGAATTACTAGGTCCAGCCACATGACCTATTCCACTTGCTTTAGCGGAGAACCTATCAATGATTGGAAGAATAGTTTTAGGTTGGGAAAACTTTTCAACTAGCTTCTTTTCAGCGGCTAGCAGTTCTTCCAGCTCTTTGATACTTTTCTCCCTCAGGGCGAGGAGCTCATCCGACCTTTTGATCTTGTCTTGCAAGTCTTGGATTTCCTCTCTGAAGGAAGAAAGTTGTTCAACTTCCTTTCTCAGATTAGATTCCACTTTCTTGAGAGACATGATCTCCTTGGCCTGGGTTTTGACTATCTTTCGGCATTTGTCAAAGCTTTTAAGCATTTCGGTGTATTGGGTCATGAGGTCAGAATCATCATCTGAGGGATAATCCTTTTGCTCATCTGGGGCATGATCAGAATCAGATAAGATGGTGTGAGAATTTACCTTCCCAGAATATGGAGGTTCTTCTTCATCATCAGTCATGGCCATAAGCCCAAAGTAGGCTTCTTCTTCACTGCTAGATTTCTCTGAATCACTGTCGCTTAAAGTCCTGGACTTCTTGGCGACTAAGCTTCTTTCAGTCTTCTTTTTCATGAAGGTGGATTTCTTCTCATCTTTTCTTCCACCCTCTTTCTTCTTATAAGGGCATTCAGCGATCATGTGTCCTGGCTTATTACAGCAATAGCAAATAATGTCAGAAGAAATATGTTTACTAGTTTTAGTTTTATACCTGTCATGGTTACTTGAACCCTTTCTGTGATGATTTCCATCACGTCGAGAATATCTATAATCAGAAGAAGAAGAAGACTTGTTCTTCATGTCCCTTCTTTTATTTAGCAGTTTCTTAAACTGACGGGAGATTAGAGAAAATTCACCATCAGACATTTCTGAGCTGGAGGAGACGGCTTTAGATTCGTCTTCATCACTAGATTCTTGTACTCTAACTGGAGACAAGGTTCTGCTTTTCCTGGAACTCTCCGCCTTCATAGCCAAGGTCTTTTCCTTGCTTGAAGCCCTATTCCCTTCTTCTTCTGTTTTGCGAATGTTCATTTGAAGCTCATGGGATAATAATTTCCCAAACAGATTCTGTGGTTTGGTAATTTCCCAAACTCCCTGATTGCAACTATCTTGCTATCCCAATATTTCGTTAGGGAGCGCAGGAATTTGTCATTCAGCTCACCATTAGAGAATTCCCGACCATAATTTCTTTGGCCGTTAACGATTTTGAAGAATCTTTCGTATGCATCGACAATGCACTCCTTTTTGTTCTGCTTGAAAGCCTCGTACTCTTGATTCAAAAGAGATCTTCTTTCATCTCTTACTTCTTCAGTACCTTCCATAAGAACTATTAAGGAAGTCCACATTTCTTTGGTAGAATTACAGTGAATTAAGTTTTGCAACATCGAATCATCCACTGCACTGGCAATTATGTTCTTTGCCTTTTTGTCCAAAGCGACGAGAGCTACTCATCCTTGGTTAAATCCATCATCTTTTTCGGTACTCTTAAAGTTGGGTCAATAGTAGAAGCAGTCATAGGCACATGAGGTCCTTCTTCTACAACTTGAAAAATTCTCGGATCTGCAGCCTCCATGTAGAATCTCACTCTTTCCTTCCACATGGGAAAATTGGCCTTAGAGCAGATGGGCAACTTCAACGAGGAGGATTCCTTGCATCTTTCCATGATTTGCTAGCCACTAGAAAGGATGGATCCTGTTCAAGGTGTTAACCTAGAAGAGAACAGCGACCCTCTGATACCAATTGAAGTATCTAGTAACTAACCTAAATCACCTAGAGGGGGGTGAATAGGTGATAACTGCGTCTTTTGCTGAATAACAGTACTTTAATAAAATAAACACACAGCAAGCAAATCACAATCACAGATAACACAAAAATTTATAATGGTTCCCTGTTCTTGGGTACTCCACTTGTCGGCCTCGCCAATCTAGCACCACAGCTAGACTTGACTACTTCACTAAATCTCAGATCAAGAATGATCCTACAATCTCGGAGTCAAAACTCCTACAATCTCGGAGACAGATCTCCTACCAACTCAGAGAGAAAACCTCTCTTATACCTCGGAGAACAACCTCTCCTACAACTCGGAGAAAAATTTCTCCTACAATCAAATGTATTAAAGAATTGATACATATTTACCAAAACATAATCAGATCTGAGAAAGGCCTTGATATCTTCTTCCTTCTTGAGACTTGTAAAACTTTGTCTTGATAAGATTGAGGAAGAACAATAATATTCAGATCTGACCTTCTTCTAATCGAATGATCCAGTAGAAACTGTCGATGATGAGGCAGCGATCAATCGATCCTTCACATCAATTGGAGATGAAAGATTTCGAACATCACATCGATCTCCAACTCTTTCAGGAGGCGGCACGGCACTTCGCGATTCTTGGAGCGACGAAGAACAGATTAGGTCTGATCGCGAATTGAAGGATTAAGAAAACTTGTAAATAACCTTTAACAAGATCCTTATATAGGCAGAGACTAAAAGGCAATGAATAAGGTAAGAATAAACCTTAAACGAAACAAAACAAGCCGTTAAAGATGACAGCAGGAATTAACGTCCCGTCAGAAGAATTAAAAGGGAATTTTGAAAATACTTGATTTCTCGAGAACAAAGAAATATGCTTCTCGAGAAACAGATTCCAGACAAAGAAAACTCTTCTCGAGATCAAAGGGACTTCTCGAGAAATGAACAATAAAACCGAGAAAACAGATTTTTGGAACAAGGAAAGAACTTCTCGAGAAAAACGATTTCTCGAGAGATAAACTTTTCGAGAAAGATGATTTCTCGAGAAAATGACTTTGAAAAGAAAGACTTAGAGAAAAAGGAAGACAAGCAGATTTCTCGAGAGGAAATCTTGAGTTCTCGAGAAATGAACTTGAGATATCAAAATATGAACTTGAAATCTCGGGAGAAGAACTTGACTTCTCGAGAAAAGAAGGAGGGTTCTCGAGAAATGAAGTTGAGTTCTCGAAAATACTTAGAAAATTCCTTTCTTCAAATCAATAGAACTGCAGCAGCTTCCTCCTAGCTTTTCCATTGTGTTTGAATCAAAAGTACATCCCAATAGAGAGATTTCACATGAGTCAACACCTTGGTCCATACAATGAGGAATTACATTGCATAGCCCTGTGTTTGGTGACCCATTGAAACATGACATTGGTTTGTACTTACTCATTAAAAACCTGCAAACACCATACTAGAGAGCAATATCAAATACAAACTCAATTCAACTTAGTTTAAGGGGACTTCTTCAAATCAAGGTAATTGTGGACACAATTCCCAACAGTGATACTTCCTCAGCTTGTAGACTCCACCTCACAGCTCACTATAGCAAAATAACAACCAGAAAATACACAGGAAAATACCAAGATTCAGCAACCTTCATACCAAATAGAATTAAGGAGATACACAATCCCAAGGGGGACCCTGAAGGGATTGGCAAGAGGTGCAAGGGATGATTCCCGTCGTAGCCGCAAGCACACATACAGCACACAGTTTTACATAACCGGTTCAAAGCTAGACTGACACATTAAAAAAACCCTAAACAGCCAAAATACAAAAAGACCATTATGACCCCGGCCATTAACATAACAAAACATTAAAATAACATAACATTACTCCCTCCATCAAGAGTTCCTTGTCCTCAAGGAACAAAGTTGGGCCACTTTTGACGGATTGTCCCAAGATCCTCCCACGTAGCCCCTTCTGGTGTGTCGTTGCTCCATTGAATGAGAAGTTGTGTCGCCGGTCGCCCTCCCCGGTTGATGATGCGCCTATCCAAACTGATGAAAGGTTCCACTAGCACATTCTCCTCATCATTGACAGTTGATGGTAGCGGTTGGATCACGCCCTCGTGTGGCCCTTTATAGGCCTTCAATTGTGAAATATGGAATGTAGAGTGAATTTTGGCTTCTTTCGGCAGCTCCAACTTGTATGCCACGGTGCCCACCTTTGCGATCACCCGGAACGGTCCAAAGAATTTCGGTGACAGTTGATGGCGCAAATCTCACACACCGCTATAGGCGGTAGCTTGACTGCGACACGAAACGACAGTGTACCGATCGTTCAAGTAATAAATGTTGGGAATAAATCCCCGAGTGTCGGTCTCTTGAGGAACACAATAAGGTGGAGTTTACTATTGAGGCAGGACTTGAGATCGAAGTCCTTAAATCGGATGGATTGCGGGGGAGTTGGGTTGGCTTTTGGAAAACAAAATAAAAGCTAACAACTACTCCTATGCAATGCCGCTATGCAAAGCTTCGCTTGGCGGGATGGAAACTAGGCAGGCCTTGAGCGCGCTGCGTCGCAAGGGCGGATGGACGAGAAGGCTAATGGAATCGAACTATGCAGGCCTTGAGCGCGCTGCTTCGATAGGCGAATGGATTACGGGCCGCGATGCCACGCTTCGGTAGGCGAATGGGCGAGTAGGCTAGTGGAATGAGGGTCGCAAGCACCTCTTCGACAAGCACGCCACTAGCAATTGCTAGTGCGGCACCGGACACGATGGTGGGATGGAGGATGGAATGGGGCGCACCTCAAGCAACTCAAATAACAAGCATTTCACAAATACAAGAAATATATGGAAATACAAATTAGTTCAAGTGCAACTTCATCAAAATATACAAGATCTAACTATTACAACAATCAATAAAAGGAGAACAAGGCAAGAAATTGACCGAATCCGAAGGCTCGTTGAAGATTCACGGTTGGAATCGCCGGGTTGTCAATCCGCGTCCAAGCTCGGTCCACAACTACGTCCGGGGTAGAGAGAGCTGTCACTACTCTCCAATGGACCCGTCTTCTTCGTCTCACGATCCGGTGGAGGTTGCCAACTTCCTCTTGCTCGATGGAGATAGCGGCTAGGTCTTCCTTTGGAGCTCTTGGATGAAGGAGGAGGCCGAGAGGAAACTCCGGCGAAGATTTGGCGTTGAAAGCTTGCCCGGAGATCCTCCCTAAGGTGGGCGACGATGGAGGGGCGAAGTCGGACCAAACCAGGCGGAAAACTGCGGAAGAAAGCGGGGGATGTGACCTAAATCGTGAGCAGCATATTTATAGGCGCTGGAATTAAACAGTGCGCACGGTCAGTGGCGCACGACCAGTGGTCGTGCGCACTAGAATCCTGTGATCGTGCGCTCTGCCTGGACGGAACCTGCAAAGACAGAAATTATAAAATAACATGTTCGCACGACCAGTGGCGCACGACCGGTGGTCGTGCGCACTAGCGTCGGTGGTCGTGCGCAATAGGTGAAACAGAACTCAGAAATTAAATGGTAAGTGCGCACGAGCAGTGGCGCACGACCGGTGGTCGTGCGCACTAGCGTCAGTGGTCGTGCGCACTGCACCAAACAGAACTCAGAAAAAGGCGTCAAATGCGCACGATCAGTGGCGCACGACCAGTGGTCGTGCGCAATAGAACCAGTGATCGTGCGCAGTGTTCGCAAATCTCACACACCGCTATAGGCGGTAGCTTGACTGCGACACGAAACGGCAGTGTACCGATCGTTCAAGTAATAAATGTTGGGAATAAATCCCCGAGTGTCGGTCTCTTGAGGAACACAATAAGGTGGAGTTTACTATTGAGGCAGGACTTGAGATCGAAGTCCTTAAATCGGATGGATTGCGGGGGAGTTGGGTTGGCTTTTGGAAAACAAAATAAAAGCTAACAACTACTCCTATGCAATGCCGCTATGCAAAGCTTCGCTTGGCGGGATGGAAACTAGGCAGGCCTTGAGCGCGCTGCGTCGCAAGGGCGGATGGACGAGAAGGCTAATGGAATCGAACTATGCAGGCCTTGAGCGCGCTGCTTCGATAGGCGAATGGATTACGGGCCGCGATGCCACACTTCGGTAGGCGAATGGGCGAGTAGGCTAGTGGAATGAGGGTCGCAAGCACCTCTTCGACAAGCACGCCACTAGCAATTGCTAGTGCGGCACCGGACACGATGGTGGGATGGAGGATGGAATGGGGCGCACCTCAAGCAACTCAAATAACAAGCATTTCACAAATACAAGAAATATATGGAAATACAAATTAGTTCAAGTGCAACTTCATCAAAATATACAAGATCTAACTATTACAACAATCAATAAAAGGAGAACAAGGCAAGAAATCGACCGAATCTGAAGGCTCGTTGAAGATTCACGGTTGGAATCGCCGGGTTGTCAATCCGCGTCCAAGCTCGGTCCACAACTACGTCCGGGGTAGAGAGAGCTGTCACTACTCTCCAATGGACCCGTCTTCTTCGTCTCACGATCCGGTGGAGGTTGCCAACTTCCTCTTGCTCGATGGAGATAGCGGCTAGGTCTTCCTTTGGAGCTCTTGGATGAAGGAGGAGGCCGAGAGGAAACTCCGGCGAAGATTTGGCGTTGAAAGCTTGCCCGGAGATCCTCCCTAAGGTGGGCGACGATGGAGGGGCGAAGTCGGACCAAACCAGGCGGAAAACGGCGGAAGAAAGCGGGGGATGTGACCTAAATCGCGAGCAGCATATTTATAGGCGCTGGAATTAAACAGTGCGCATGGTCAGTGGCGCACGACCAGTGGTCGTGCGCACTAGAATCCTGTGATCGTGCGCTCTGCCTGGACGGAACCTGCAAAGACAGAAATTATAAAATAACATGTTCGCACGACCAGTGGCGCACGACCGGTGGTCGTGCGCACTAGCGTCGGTGGTCGTGCGCAATAGGTGAAACAGAACTCAGAAATTAAATGGTAAGTGCGCACGAGCAGTGGCGCACGACCGGTGGTCGTGCGCACTAGCGTCAGTGGTCGTGCGCACTGCACCAAACAGAACTCAGAAAAAGGCGTCAAATGCGCACGATCAGTGGCGCACGACCAGTGGTCGTGCGCAATAGAACCAGTGATCGTGCGCAGTGTTCCTGTGTAGAATTGCACCGGGAACACCTGCACGACTACTGTTCCAGCGTACAACACTAATCTAGCCACTGAAAGTGACACTTAACAACACATGAAAACTACTAATGAAGATAGATATGAAATCACACCAAAATAGGCCAGAAGGTGCACCTAGCATAGAATATCAAATATGAACTAAAACAGGGCTAAAGTGCAGTGAAATGACTAAATAAACGGCCCAGATGAGTCCATAAAAGTGTATATGATGAGGACTCATCACACCCCCAGACTTAACTGTTTGCGCGTCCCGAGCAAACACATTCTACGCGAACGGGGAAAGAAAAGTAGATGGCTTAAAATTACAATACAAAGTACCATGCGAAGTCGCATGCTCACGTGCATAAGAACGATAGTAGAAAAGACTACTGATTATAAAAACAGTTTATATATTTCTAAAAGAGTAAAAGCATATTACAACTACTCAAAATGGTGAACAACGGTGAATCATTCAGTCATGCATACGGAGAAAGTAAACTAAGCGCTGAGACGAGCATTGCCCAAGATCGGGATGCGGGAAAAACTCCACTGAAATCCATCAGTGTCGGTGACCATAAGCTTGCCCGGTCACATTCTCTCCACGACACTAGATTGGTTCATAGCATGTGTCAGTAGGACTTTAGGTTAGAGATGGGGCTTGGGTTACGGTGAGGTAAACAATGATAAACAGGACGGCTTAAAACACCTAACCCAAATGAGCTTTAAGAATAACTACCCGTGCACCAAAATCGAATACAAGTGCACCACACCCCCAGACTTGGACTTTTGCAACATAGGTGTGTGCACCGCCTACTCCCAATACATAATATTTCTACATGATTTTTCAATAAAACTCAATTTTCTTTTTCTCTTTTCCTTTTCACTTTTTTTTTTCAATTTTCTTTTTCTTATCTTTTTCTTTCAGCAGATTTGTCAAATGCGCAAATCCACAAATTCACATGATAAACACCACAATCAACAATCCCCAAAATGTAAATAAAACTACAACTAAAGCTCAGATTTGGGTGTGTGATTAGGCTAGGCTTTTAGGCTTTGGTGAGATATATGTGGAGCTGAATCAAGAAAAGGGTAGGCACAAAGGGGCTAGCAAGGGTAGATGATAGGCATGAAATAAAAGCTCAACCGGGCCAAAATAATGGCCTACGTCATTCTCACGCACTAGAACTATCCTATGCCAATGCTTCAAGAATCGCTTGGGGCAAGTTCTAGCCACCGAGAAAGATTCTCCTTTCTCCTGACTCAAGCAATACGAATCTAGCGATCGTTTACACACATCCTTATGCTACCGTTTGATTCACACCGGATTCACCATTTGAGTAGAGTAAACAACAATTACACTAATAGAAAAGATATAAAACCATAAGTATAAAAAGAAGTCTAATCTACACAAATTTCTATGCAGCTGAGCACTCGACTAGTAGCACTACTAGAGTCAACATTTTACTCTGCTACATAATCATAAACCATCAACTAGACTTTCCCAGATAAGCAGGAGAATTAAATTCACAACAGAGCCAGCAAACAGATGAGTGCGCGCTCGAGTGGGTGATGTGGTGTGTAATGATAAAAAATATACTTCTGATATGCAAAAACGTGCACGCATGTAGTGAACACTCGGTACACTCCCCCCCCCAGACTTAAACTAAACAATACACAGAATAAATGACATGAAAATCAGGAAGGGCTAGGGAAAGAGAGTACCCAGTGCTCAGAAATGAGCACACCAGAAGATTGGCGTTTAAACCAAGACTAAACTGCAGCGTCCGTCATCCAGAAAAGAAGTACCTGCAGGGGTCAGCTCCGCAAAAACAAAAGCAAAAGAAAACTGAAAAGAAAAATACACTAACTAAACATGATTAGATAAAATAAAAATGCAGAAAAAGAAAGATAACTACTGGGGTTATTGTCATCCCAGCATGACTTATTCAAAATTAAAACGGTTCTAGCTAATGGGCCTATGGAAGGAGAAGTGGACAGGTAACTGTTCTAATATACGTGTAGGTAGCGGGTACCTATACGGAGAAAGAACAGTCACCCCTCTACCTAAATATAGATACCTGCTCCTCACAGGTAGAGGGTAAAGAAAGTAAGAAGAGGAGGAGGCCTGGTCCTCACTCATCTCACAAAACACATCCTTGCCTAGCAAGGTGTTGTCAACAGAGAGGCAGCAGGGGAAAAAGGCAATGAATGGAGCTTCCTCTACGGAGGGGGAATAAACCTCCTCACATGAGAGGATGCTCTCATCATTGACTTGAGCAAAAAGCTCCAAGTCCTCCTGATGTACCTGTGAAGACTCATCCTGCACAGGCTCAGATGAAGAAGGGGGATCAGGAAATAAAGGAGAAGAATGACATAAATAAACATCAATCGGGGGAGTGATCCCGGTCTCACTCCCATTAGGTTGGGGAAGTAAAATAATGTTTGCATTGTCATCAATGCTACAAGATTCGGCGGGATCAACAGTGGCCAAGCTAGAGATTTGGGCTTCCTCCACCGGTGCTGAGGAAAACTCCTCCTCACCTAGAAGGTTGTCCTCCTCCATAGGAATAGGCACAATGCTCAGATCAACCGCCTCCTCCTGCGACACATCATCAACAATGTCGTCAGAGACGAGTGTAGTATGCACAATAGGGAGAGGAATAGTGCTCGGATAAAAGTCGAGCACCGATTCCTCACAAAGAATCGAATCCACTGGAAGTGGTGGATGCACATGGAGAATAGGCTCAGCAATGTCGGTGCCCAAATCAGCCACACATCTGGTGACTGTGTCAATGCCATACCCTTCAAGATGTGAAGGTGGCAATGACACAAAACCGGATGTTGAAGGTGTGCCGCCAGAGTTAGGATTCGGGACGATCCGGATATCCGGCTCATCATCCTCATCCAATTAGCGACGAAAAGCAGCACAATCCTTCAGGGCATGATCTGTGCTCGGACAAAACTGGCACTGCCTAATGGGCTTCTTTGGCACAGCGGGGGCTGGAGCCGAAAAGAAGTATGACGGTAAAGGCTCAGCAGAGTAGCCATAAGACTTACGCGCACCATATGGAGTACCAGACGATGTCGGTGCTCCATATGCTGGGCTATAAGAATTATGCCTACTATTCTCCGTAGGGCATTCATCACTAGAGTGGGAGGTAGCTCCACACCAACGGCAACGGAAATTGAGATGTGCCCACATAGTGCAAAGATAATACGATTCAAAATAAAAGTGCTATTGCAAAATACTACACCTAACAAAAATTACTAAAGCAACCTAATTAAAACAGGAAAAAGGAATAAAAAGAACAGAAGTAAAATAAAGGATGCAATTTACAAATGGAAGGGCTTTTCTCTCAAATTCTCCCTCTCCAGAAAACTCACACGACTGTGTTCCCCGGCAACGGCGCCAAAAACTTGATGGCGCAAATCTCACACACCGCTATAGGCGGTAGCTTGACTGCGACACGAAACGGCAGTGTACTGATCGTTCAAGTAATAAATGTTGGGAATAAATCCCCGAGTGTCGGTCTCTTGAGGAACACAATAAGGTGGAGTTTACTATTGAGGCAGGACTTGAGATCGAAGTCCTTAAATCGGATGGATTGCGGGGGAGTTGGGTTGGCTTTTGGAAAACAAAATAAAAGCTAACAACTACTCCTATGCAATGCCGCTATGCAAAGCTTCGCTTGGCGGGATGGAAACTAGGCAGGCCTTGAGCGCGCTGCGTCGCAAGGGCGGATGGACGAGAAGGCTAATGGAATCGAACTATGCAGGCCTTGAGCGCGCTGCTTCGATAGGCGAATGGATTACGGGCCGCGATGCCACGCTTCGGTAGGCGAATGGGCGAGTAGGCTAGTGGAATGAGGGTCGCAAGCACCTCTTCGACAAGCACGCCACTAGCAATTGCTAGTGCGGCACCGGACACGATGGTGGGATGGAGGATGGAATGGGGCGCACCTCAAGCAACTCAAATAACAAGCATTTCACAAATACAAGAAATATATGGAAATACAAATTAGTTCAAGTGCAACTTCATCAAAATATACAAGATCTAACTATTACAACAATCAATAAAAGGAGAACAAGGCAAGAAATCGACCGAATCCGAAGGCTCGTTGAAGATTCACGGTTGGAATCGCCGGGTTGTCAATCCGCGTCCAAGCTCGGTCCACAACTACGTCCGGGGTAGAGAGAGCTGTCACTACTCTCCAATGGACCCGTCTTC
Source organism: Dactylorhiza incarnata (assembly GCA_033032865.1). Classification (NCBI taxonomy): domain Eukaryota; kingdom Viridiplantae; phylum Streptophyta; class Magnoliopsida; order Asparagales; family Orchidaceae; genus Dactylorhiza; species Dactylorhiza incarnata. The sequence continues at coordinate 3,144,297 of JAWHQI010000278.1, read as the reverse complement.
TTCGTCTCACGATCCGGTGGAGGTTGCCAACTTCCTCTTGCTCGATGGAGATAGCGGCTAGGTCTTCCTTTGGAGCTCTTGGATGAAGGAGGAGGCCGAGAGGAAACTCCGGCAAAGATTTGGCGTTGAAAGCTTGCCCGGAGATCCTCCCTAAGGTGGGCGACGATGGAGGGGCGAAGTCGGACCAAACCAGGCGGAAAACGGCGGAAGAAAGCGGGGGATGTGACCTAAATCGCGAGCAGCATATTTATAGGCGCTGGAATTAAACAGTGCGCACGGTCAGTGGCGCATGACCAGTGGTCGTGCGCACTAGAATCCTGTGATCGTGCGCTCTGCCTGGACGGAACCTGCAAAGACAGAAATTATAAAATAACATGTTCGCACGACCAGTGGCGCACGACCGGTGGTCGTGCGCACTAGCGTCGGTGGTCGTGCGCAATAGGTGAAACAGAACTCAGAAATTAAATGGTAAGTGCGCACGAGCAGTGGCGCACGACCGGTGGTCGTGCGCACTAGCGTCAGTGGTCGTGCGCACTGCACCAAACAGAACTCAGAAAAAGGCATCAAATGCGCACGATCAGTGGCGCACGACCAGTGGTCGTGCGCAATAGAACCAGTGATCGTGCGCAGTGTTCCTGTGCAGAATTGCACCGGGAACACCTGCACGACTACTGTTCCAGCGTACAACACTAATCTAGCCACTGAAAGTGACACTTAACAACACATGAAAACTACTAATGAAGATAGATATGAAATCACACCAAAATAGGCCAGAAGGTGCACCTAGCATAGAATATCAAATATGAACTAAAACAGGGCTAAAGTGCAGTGAAATGACTAAATAAACGGCCCAGATGAGTCCATAAAAGTGTATATGATGAGGACTCATCAACAGTTTGTGACTCCGATGCTCTCGAAGGCTGACTTGGCGGTAGGGTTGTAAACGCACCCAAACCCACTCATCCACTTGAAAAACATGCTCCCGCCATTTTCTATCCGCCAACTCCTTCATCCGGTTTTGCGCCTTGGCCAAATTAACTTTTAAAAATTGCATCACTCGATCCCTTGCCGCTAGGGAATGGTCCACCGTCTCCAACTGTGCCGTACCTTCTATGTATGGTGGAAATGCCGTCGGTTCCTGTCCATAAACCACTTCGTAGGGTGTCAACTGTAGGGCACTTTGGTATGATGTGTTGTACCACCACTCGGCAAGGGGAAGCCAACTCGCCCAACTCCGCGGCTTTTCAAAACACATGCACCGAATATAGTTTTCTACGCAACGATTCACCACCTCCGTTTGTCCATCCGACTGGGGATGATACGTCGTTGACATATTGAGTTGTACTTGGAGAACCCGAAACAATTCCTGCCAAAAATTACTGAGGAACACTGTGTCCCGATCGCTTACAATAGAAGCGGGCAGCCCGTGCAAGCGAACCACCGAATCAAGGAAAACTTAGGCTACTGTCTCCGCTGAATATGGATGGTGTAATGCCATAAAGTGAGCTTGTTTGCTCAGTCGGTCCACCACGACCAATATTGTAGATTTACCGTTACTCTTGGGAAGGCCATCGATAAAATCCAAGGAGATTTCTTGCCAAACTCGCTCCGGAATCGGCAAGGGCTGCAACAGTCCCATGGGTCGTTGGTTGTCGGGCTTGCATTGTTGGCACACCGCACAACGTTGGATGTAATCATAAATGTCCGGTCTCATATTTTTCCAATAGAGCTGCCTCTTCATGCGTTTATAAGTGGCGGTGATTCCCGAATGCCCGTCCATTATACTATCATGAAACCAGTGTAGTAACTTCCTCCTGAGAGTTGTGTTGCTCCCTACTACCAGCCTCCCCTTTCTCCGCAGCTTGCCATGCTCCCATGAGTATTTCGGGTATGCTTCCGGGGTCTCTGCCTTGGTCGTGATGATGTGCTTCAAGTGAGGGTCCTCCATCCAGGAATTTTTTATCATCGAAAGTAGCCCGGACTGCAAGGTTATCATGGTGTGTAATGAGGCGCTCGGCGGTTCGTGGATCCACGAGAGCGCGTCGGTGCACACGTTCTCCTTGCCCCTTTTGTATTGCACCTTAAAGTCGTATCCCATTAATTTTGAGAGGTAACGTTGTTGCGATGGTGTCGCCAACTTCTGCTCCAACATAAATTTTAAACTTTGATGGTCCGTGCGTATTACGAACGAGCTCCCCACTAAATAGTGTCTCCATTTCTGCACCGCCAAGACAATCGCTAGGAGCACTTTCTCATAAGTAGATAACCCGACATTTTTCGAACCCAATGCTCGGCTAAAGAAGGCCACCGGTCATTCTTTTTGAAGTAGCACCGCCCCTACCCCCGTGTCAGCCACATCGGTTTCTACCACGAATGGCAAGTGGAAATCTGGAAGTTGTTGCACTGGTTGACTGGAAACCGCTGTTTTTAACATCTGAACGCTTCCTCGGCTGCTGCGGGCCAAGCAAAATTGCGGCTTTTGAGTAACTCCGTGAGGGGCCTTGCCAACAACCCGTACACTTGGATAAACTGCCGGTAATAGCCCGTGAGTCCCAAAAACCCGCGGACTTTCTTTAGCGTTGTGGGGGTGGGCCAATCGATCATCGCTTGTATCTTCAGTGGGTCCGTTGCCACTCCTTGGCCGGATATAACGTGGCCCAAATAGTGCACTTGTAGCAGCCCGAACTCGCACTTGCTCTTCTTAAGCACCAATTGGTTGACCCGTAGTGTCTCGAATGTGAAGGTGAGGTGTTCCAAATGAGTTTTCCAAGTGGGGCTGAAAATCAAAATATCATCAAAAAATATTAAGATAAATTTCCGGAGTTGGCCTTGGAAGATACGGTTCATGAGGCTTTGAAAAGTTGACGGCGCGTTAGTCAACCCGAAGGGCATCACGAGGAATTCGTAGTGTCCTTGTTGCGTGCGGAATGTCGTTTTATAGATGTCCTCCTCCGCCATCCGGACTTGGTGGTATCCCGCGCGGAGATCCAACTTGGAAAAATAAACGGCTCCATGCAATTCATCAATCAGCTCTTCAATGAGAGGGATGGGGAATTTATCCTTCATGGTGTTCTGATTCAATTGCCGGTAGTCTACACATAATCTCCACGACCCGTCGTTCTTTTTTACTAGCACCATGGGCGATGCGAAGGGACTACAACTGTATCTAATCACGCCGCTGTTCATCATTTCCCCGATCAATTTTTCAATTTCAGATTTCTGTAGTGGAGGGTACCGATATGGTCGCAAGTTAACGTTAGCCTCGCCATCTTTCAACACAATCCGGTGCTCCTGTTCCCGCCGCGGTGGCAGCCCGCACGGTTCGGAGAATAAATCCGCAAACTCTCCCAATACCTCCTGCAGTTCCTGCTGCTCAGTTTGAGATGACAGCTCCCCTTGTAATTGCCATGACCGAAACCCTCCTACCTCTCCTATTACAGTTTCCGAGGACTTGCCTGCACACTACACAATGCCATCATATTAAGTTGTCCCTCTTTCGCCCATAATTTGTGGAGGTGTTTCTCCTTGTTCCAAGGCCCATTACCCGGTTTGGATCCCCTCAAAGCTATCTTCCGTCCTTGGTTCGAGAACTCCATTCGCAAATTACCAAAATCCCAATTTACCGGACCGAGCGTAATCAGCCATTGAACTCCCAATACCACATCACATCCGCCCAAGGGTAGGACTAACATCTCCGAGGTGAAAACTGCACCCTGCATCTTCCATTGGAAGTCCACCACCTTATAGGAACTCGTGATTGTCTTCCCATTAGCCACCGCCACCGCAAAAGCTGGTATCGGCGTTAGCGGACACTGTAATCGGTTAGCAGCCCCCTCTTCCAGAAAATTATGTGTGCTGCCCGAATCGATCAACACATCGATAGGTTGGACTTGGTACGACGCCGTCACCCGCATGGTTTGGTAGTGTGTTATCCCTGTTAGTGCGTGCATGGACACTTGGGATGTTTGTTGCTCATCCCCCTCGTCTTCCAACTCCAATGGCTCGCCCTCTTTGTCTTTCGAATCCACACCCCCCACTGCCTCGACATCCACCTCCAACAAGTAAGCTTGTCGCCGGTGGGGACACTTATGACCGGCGGTGTATGGCTGGTCACACCAAAAGCATAACCCTTTGCGCATCTTCTCGTCCATCTCTGTCGATGTAAATTTGTGCCCCCCATTGGGCTAGTACGTGTGTTGTTGTTTTAATAATTCCCTGCTGATTGGAATGTTGGGCGGGTGGTAAAACCAGTCCGCTCCACTTGGATTCGACGGTCTTCCGTGACCGCAGCGGGTCATTTGTTGGTATAGGCGAGCTGCTTCTTCTGCAGACGAGCCAACGAGAATGCCTCTTGCAAGGATTTCGGTCGGAACATTCTGACCCCGCATTGGATGTCGTCGCGCAGCCCGGCGAGACAAAGACTAATGGCGTGTTCATCGGGAATCGACACCCGATGGAGGAGGAGATCAAAGTCATCGAGGTAACTTTCCACCGTTCCCAGTTGGTGCAGATTTTTTAATTCGCTCATGGGGTCATTGGCTAAAACCGATCCAAACCTACCCTGTAAAGATTGGCTATACGCTTCCCAGTTGGGCCATTGCAAGGTAAGGCGTGCTTTCATATAAGCTTGATGCCAATAGAGGGATTTTCCCTCTAAGTGCACGACGACGACCTTCACCTTCATATTGTCCGGCGTGCCATCGATTTCAAAAAACTGATCGCAGCGATAGATCCATGTCATCAAATCTTCATCGTAGAAATGCGGGGATTCCAACCTGGAGTACCGAGTAGCAATATGCGATGGTGGTGAGTCCGATCGCTGCGCCCGACTATCCCCGGACTGGCCTTCCTTGTTGATGCCCGGTGTTCGGGCTTCCAGACTCGCTCCGTCACGAGTCTCTTCCGCCGGCCGGACATGCCAACTAGCAAACATAGAACGCATTTCCTCTGTCATGGCGAGTACTGATCTTGCGAGCTCTTCATGGATGTGTTTGAGTCCCTCGATTTCGTTCTGCATTTCTTTGGATCGTGTGGCGTCCGCCACCGGCATACCCTGGACGCCTAAGAAGCTCTGATACCCTGTTGCAACTCCTTACCCGCAGTCCGCTGCTAACGCCCCACGACAACCCCTCCTTCCAGTGGTGATACTTCCTCAGCTTGTAGACTCCACCTCACAGCTCACTATAGCAAAATAACAACCAGAAAATGCACGGGAAAATACCAAGATTCAACAACCTTCATACCAAACAGAATTAAGGAGATACACAATCCCAAGGGGGACCCTGAAGGGATCGGCATGAGGTGCAGGGGATGATTCCCGTCGCAGCCGCAAGCACACATACAACACACAATTTTACATAACCAGTTCAAAGCTAGACTGACACATTAAAACAAACCCTAAACAGCCAAAATACAAAAAGACCATTATGACCCCGACCATTAACATAACAAAACATTAAAATAACATAACAGCCTGATTACTGATGGGTCTTAAGTCGGGAAGCGATCCTGGGATGCAGGATAATTTTGAAATGATTATGGATAACTTTTCCTAAAATTAATGATGAAGAACCCCCATTTTGGTTATTGAATTTAATAAAAAAAATTATGAAGGAATTAGTGGGATTAAAACTGGCATATGACTCGTCTCCTTCTTCATTGAGCTCTCGTTCTGGGCAGGGTTATCACTGGCGAATTTCTAGCCCAACTTATAGTTTGAATTAAAGGGCTTTTGGGTTGGTAGTTTTGATGACTTATTTCTCTGTCCTCAATTTTATTAATGCATTCAGTTGGTAGTGCTAACATAAATATATAATCTTACAATTCCTGATGATTTAATTTGGGAATGAGACTAATTGGGTTGGGGTCCCCTCAATTTTTGCAGTAGCTAAACTCTATTGCTAAATTATTATGTTCTCTTAGCTCTTGATTTTATAAGAATTATGGAGTTTAGCAGCATCATGGAACCTTGAGGGAGCTTGTTCAGGATTCAAAAATTTATTGATTTCATTTTGCGTAACTTGATATAAACATTTTTCGGAGGATTTAATCGGGTTACACTCTCTTTCGGGTTGGTTGAAATTGGATTCAAAGATTTTAACTCACTCATTTCTTGCATATGCTAGTGAGAATGTTTACTTAAATATTATGTTCCCTGACACACATTTTGCTCTCTCTCTCTCTCTCTCTCTCTCTCTCTCTCTCTCTCTCTCTCTCTCTCTCTCTGTCTATGCAAGCTCTTATATATTTTGTATGCTTACTCAAGAGAGGACCTATCTTGGGGATTACATAAGAAGGTTGAGGTGATTTGTGAAATATAAATTTTAATATAGGGGTAGAGTTTTGCGGGCTAAGTCTATATAAAGATTCTTGTTATTAATTTGCTCAGATACAAGGCGATAAAGAATGAAATTTTGAAATGAAATGAAGATGTAGTTTTATCTACTATGTTTAGGGCATGGTGGATGGCTTGAAGTGAAGCCTCCCAGACCACACGTGGAACTGTCTTTATTGTTGAAAGGAGGTTGGGAGATGAGAGCTCCTTTTAATGTCTCTTTGTTTTCTGCCTTGATTTTGGAGGTCAACTGAGCCTTGGGCTTCTATCTTGTTCATATTTCTCTTTCACAAGCAACCCATAAGCTCCCCTACCTCTTCTAATTCCTATAAATAGGTGGGAAATATAAGAACTTGATTGAATATTGGTAGGCTGAATTTAGTCAATAATGATTTACACTCTCTTCCCCCCCTTCTCTCTTCTTTCCATTGCCAAATTTATGAGTAGGATGGGAACGAGATAGTTGGTTTATTGTGACAAAAAATGGTTGGGGATTTCTTCTTATATGCTTGGGGAAGACCAAGGACCTCCTGGAGCTGTACAGATTAATGATCTGTGGAAGCGAACGGTGTTTAGGAATTTTATTCTCTTCCTTCCTCTTTCCTGCTCCGCTCCATTAGATCTTGGTGATACACTCGAATAATTGGCTACTTAGCGGGTTGTCGAGTTTGGTTCTTTATGATTATGCAAGCATTGAATGTATCTAAATTATTTTTCCTGCTCTTTTGTTTTGAATTAAATTGGTGCCTGTAAGGTTTAACCTTCATTGGAGAATGCTTCATGGGTTATGATGCTCTTTATTCTTAACTTCAAGTGAAAACTGGATTTACCCTTCATAGAGGGACTTGTTGTGAACTATCCATAAACATACACATTTAGAGTTTGAGCCTATTCATAAATAAGCTGGCAGATGATGTGTTTTTAGGTAACGGATTTGGGGTTTTGACTTATGCCAAGCAAAGGGTTATTATAATACGTTGTTATCATTTCTTCCTATTTTCTTTCTATAAAGAATAATAGGTTGTCGCCACATTGAAGAAATTATGCCCCGCCGGGAAATATTTCAGCTTTAAGAAAGATTGCTCTTCTCTCTCTCACCTCTCAAACATCAAAATTAATGCCTAGTTCCTGTAGCCGGTCGACCAGCTATTAAATGGTTGGGTTTAAAGTCCTTCTGTTGAAGCTTAGCGTTGTACATGCAAGTGGTAATCGGGTTCGAATGACATAAAACTCGTCGGATCCCAAAATTCATCTTAATGTTAATCCAGCTACGACGAATATAGAATGTGCCTCCTGGAACGGAGATGCCTCCTTAAAACGGAGATGCCTCCTTGAAACGAAGATGCCTCCTTGTAACGGAGATGCCTCCTTAGAACGAAGATGCCTTCTTGGAACGGAGATGCCTCCTCAGAATGGAAAGGAAAACTGAACTTGTCTCCTTGGAACGGAGAAGGAATTGTAGTTATTGAAATTTAAATTGCTTCTTATCATGTTTGGTTTTATTTCAGTATTTCAGTTACTGCACTTTATTTCAGTATTACCTAAGATTTAGAGTTGACGTGAAGATGAGACATTCCTTCAGAGTCAACCCTAAATAGTGCCGAACTGGCCGTCGCTTGTAGAGCAGAGCGGATAGATCGATGTTTTGACTTTTCCTTCATTTTTGCCTATAATTTACAGTTGACGTGAAGATGAGCATTCCTTCAGAGTCAACCCTAAATAGTGTCAAACTGGCTTCCGCTTGTAGAGCAGAGCGGACAGATCGATGTTTTGGCTTTTCCTTCATTTTTGCCTATAATTTAGAGTTGACGTGAAGATGGGGCATTCCTTCGGAGTCAACCTTAAATAGTGCCGAACTGACCGCCGCTTGTAGAGCAGTGCGGACAGATCGATGTTTTGGCTTTTCCTACATTTTTTGCCTAAGATTTAGAGTTGACGTGAAGATGGGGCATTCCTTCAGAGTCAACCCTAAATAGTTCCGAATTGGCCGCCGCTTGTAGAGTAGAGCGGACAGATCGATCTTTTGGCTTTTCCTTTATTTTTTCCTATAATTTAGAGTTGACGTGAAAATGAGCATTCCTTCAGAGTCAACCTTAAATAGTGCTGAACTGACCGCCACTTGAAGAGTAGAGCGGACAGGTCAATGTTTTGGCTTTTCCTTCATTATTGCCGATAATTTAAAGTTAACGTGAAGACGAGGCATTCCTTCAGAGTGAACCCTAAGTAGTGTCGAACTGGCCGCTGCTTGTAGAGCAGAGCAGACAGATCAATGTTTTTGGCTTTTCCTTCATTTTTGCCTATAATTTAGAGTTGACGTGAAGATGGGCATTCCTTCAGAGTCAACCTTAAATAGTGTCGAACTGGCCGCTGCTTGTAGAGCAGAGCGGACAGATCGATGTTTTGGCTTTTCCTTCATTTTTGCCTATAATTTAGAGTTGACGTGAAGATGGGGCATTCCTTCAGAGTCAACCCTAGATAGTGCCAAACTGGCCGCTACTTGTAGAGCAGAGCAGATAGATCGATGGTTTGGCCTAAATAGTGTCGAACTGACCGCCGCTCTCGCAGCAGCGCGGACGAATCGATGTTTTGTGGTTTTATTTATGTATTGATTGTAATTTAGATATTACGGGAATATATTGTGCCTTTGAGATATATTCCTACGAGACTATATTGTGCCTTCGAGATATATTCCTTCAGGAATAAATTGTGCCTTCGAGAAATATTTCTACGAGAATATATTGTATCTTCAAGAAATATTCCTACGGGAATATATTGTGACATCGAGATATATTCCTTCGAGAATACATTGTGCCTTCGAGTTATATTTCTTCAGGAATATATTGTGCCTTCGAGAAATATTCCTACGGGAATATATTGTGCCTTCGAGAAATATTCCTACGGGAATATATTGTGCCTTCGAGAAATATTCCTACTGGAATATTGTTGGGATCATTGCCCACAATGTCTTAGATTTGGAGAAGTCCATTCCTAAATCAAAGATATACCTCACAATGTATTTGATATACTATCTAGAATCATCATGCAGGAGATCATGTCAAGCTAAATGAGTTCATCTAAGTCCACAAACGTCGAGACACTACACATCGCTCGACGCCTATGACCCAAAAGCGTCGACCTATGTTTGCTGTCTCAACGGCAAGGTCACTGACTGAATATTTGAGATTATGTCAAGAAAGCTTCGAACCAAGGAACATTACTCGACGCCGTGGAATAAGAAAGCGTCGAACCAAGGAACATCACTCGACGCCGTGGAATAAGAAGCGTCGACTGAGTTACACACTGATCAACGCCCTCTTCCTGAAATGCTCTAAGTAAAGGATTGTGCTACAATATATCTACGACAAGCTAAGCCACGTCGAGACGACAACCATGTCTCGACGCCTTGTCAAATACTAAAGTCACTAAAGACCGTTGAGGATCTGACGTCATGCTGACATAGAGGAGCGTCTCAGATGGCACAGATTGTGGGTTATAAATAGAAGGCATGATCTGTAATTCAATATATAATTCTAGCCATTATCTTCTCCATCTTTCAAAGGCGCAATTTGAGGATTTGTCTAAGGAAGAATATCCAGGAAATTCATCAAGATCTGCAGCTGGCATTCATTTCCAATTCTAGAGATATTATCGTTGCAATCAAGGATACAAAAGAAAGGTTTCCATTAAAGAGAACAACAGTTTTTCACTCTGCAAATCAAAGGCTCTCGCAAGAAGAATAAGAAGAAATCTTCTCTTCCTTTGGAATCGTTTTGTTTTGAAGAAATCAATTCAGCAATCTGCTGCTGATATTTTCTGAAGAGAGAAGGTCAAGGAGGAAGATCTTATCTTCCTCAAGAACAACAGTCATCACAGTCGGTGCGATTCAAGAAGACAATTTTTGTTGTTGCTGATCTATTGAAGAACTCTGTCTGATCATTCAGATAGAATAAAAGGCTATATACATTGAAGAACTTGAGTCTGGTGATATTACAATCAACTTTCAATTCTTGTAGGATTTGAATTGTCAGATATGAGTGTAGGATCTTTTGTGATCTGAGTTGTAGGATCCAAGGGTGGATCTGAGTGTAGGCCTGTTGTTATAAAGGCTGAGGTAGGACTTTGGTAAGTGTGAGATTGTAGGATCTATTGAGATCTGAGACTGTAGGATCTGTTGAGATCTGAGACTGTAAGATCTGTTGAGATCTGAGCCATAAGACCTTTTTGTGGTCTGAGATCTGGAGGAGATACAAGCCCTATCTGGCACACTGCTAGAGGGGAGAAGGGGGAAAGTGGATTACCCTAGATAGGGGAACCACTATAAAATTCTGTGTGTTTGTGATTGTTTCTTGAAAGCTCTGATTATAACTCACATAAACTTAGGATTTGATCAAGAACTAAAATAGAATTTAAAATAACCTATTCACCCCCCCCCCCCCCCTCCAGGTAATTAGCTACCCTTAAATAAAGACTTTCAAGTGGTATCAGAGGGAGGTTGTTCAAGAAAAGCTTTATCAGCCTGAACAAGACCTCCTAAGGGTAGATCTGTTAAGTATTCATGGCAAACAATGAAGGGAACAAGGAATTCACATCCATGAAGTTACCAATCTGTAGAAAAGAGAATTTTGGGATTTGGAAGGAAAGGGTTAGATTATTCATGGAAGCCTCTGACCCTAGGATATACATCACTGTACTAGAAGGACCTTTTGTTCCTGTGAAGGTCTCATTCACAGATGGAAACATCAAGACTCCCAAAACATATTCTGAGATGACTAAAGATGAAGTAACTCTGGCCACCATGGATAAGAGAGCCCAAAACATCATTGTTAGTGTAATTGAGGATTCAACTTTTCAGAATCTAGTGCACTGCAAAACTGCCAAGGAAATGTGGGATTCACTTATTGTCTATATGGAAGGGACTGAAGAGGTTAGAGATGACATGGAGTCTCTTCTGAATCAGCAATATGAGGCTTTCAGACAAGACAAGAAGGACACAATAGCAATATGTTATGAGAAATTCTTCAAAATTGTCAATGGTCTGAAAACTTATGGAAGAACATTTACAGACTATGAGCTGAATGATAAATTATTGAGATCCCTTAACAAAGAATGGGACATCAAGATCTGTGCTATCAGGGAAATGGGAAATCTGGGAAACATTCAGCCCCAGAACCTATATGGGAAACTTCTGTCCCATGAACTTCACCTAAACACCAAAAAAGTTGAAGAAGGACACAACAAGGAGAATCCCGTTGCTCTGAAGGCAGAAAGTTCCAAGAGAAGCAAGGAGAGGATGTTATCACCCCCCAGGATACCATCTGAATCTGAAGAATCAGGGACCAGCAATTCTGATTCTGAAATATCAGATGGTGAACTGGCACTCTTCACCAAACAGCTGAAAAGGATGCTCAGAAGAAAACAACACTAGAAAACTAGGCCTTCTCAGTCATCCAGATCCAAGAAGCACTCCAACTATTCAGAAGGATCCAGACCAGATTCCATGAAGGACAGGTATAATTCTAAACATAATAAATTTAATTCAGAAGAAACTGTGTGCTTTGGATGCAGGAAACCCGGGCACATGATTGCTGATTGCCCATCAAAGAGAAAGAACAACAAGAAGTCTGATGAGAGGAGGCACAAGTCTGACAAGAGACATGAGAGGATCTTGATAGCCAAGAAAGGCAAAGTCACTCTCAGTGACAGTGAGTCTCAACCATCTGATTCAGACAGTGAAGAGGCACTCATAGCACTGATGGCTGTCCACAAAAGTGAAGATATTCTGAACCATAGACCTATGATAAGAGCCCCACTATCAAGGTCTGATAGTGAGGAGGATGAAGAAGAAAATAAAGGACTCATGGACCTTAGGGATGAAGAGGATCAGGAGGCAATCTCCATTGTGAAGGTACTTGATAGAACTCCTTTATCTGATTCGGAATCTGAACATAACACCATTTCAAAACCTGAGGCAAATTCATTTTCTTCTGATGAGAGTGACTCAAAATCTAACTTTTATGTAGATAAAATGGTTGAGAAGTATGAGTCACTTCTTAAAGTCCTCATAAAGAGTAAAAGGCATAATAAAAAGCTACATAAAGAAATAACTGAACTAAAGGAGACTAACTCCCAATACTCTGAGGCAGCTGAGAGGCTGAATCAGGTAAGCAAGGAGCTTAGCAAATTGAGAGTTGAGTCCATCATTCATGTTGAGACTATATGCTCTAGAGAGAAATTAATAAAAGAACTTGAGACAAAGCTCCTAGCTGAAAGGAAGCTTGTGGCAAAATTTTCAAAACCACAAATTGTCCTTCCCATAATAGACACATTCTCTGCACTACACAGATGTGGCATAGGATACAAATGGAAGGCAGAAAATAAATCTAAAGATAATGACAAGGCACCCATGAACCCCATAAAATTCAAGAAAGCCATGCTTACCACAAATTAGTATGATCTAGAGGGTGTGCATGAAGATTGGAAGAATGAGTGATCCACTAGCAAAGCTCACTCAACTCAACCAAGTATTAGTGCTGCCAAATCTCTACACAAAGAAGAAGAATTATGTCATCATCGCCCCTTTGTATTTGGAACAAACACCAAATCTAAAGGAGAGGAACTAAGACCAGTAGTGAGGACTACTGCTGTCAAGAAATCTGAATCTGCAGAATTCACTGAAAAACTTTACAGAAAATCATCTCAGAAAACTCCATTGTTTAGGGTAACTAGACAAAATGTGAGTCAACCCAAAGAGGTGAAAAGACCTCAAAGGAGATATAACAAATATGAATGTTGGTGTTGTGGAAAGGTTGGCCATTTTGCTCTTGATTGCTGGTTCAACCCAACTATCCCAAGAAATAATTCTGGAAAACCAGTACTCAGACCTATGGCAACACACACAGCACAAATGATCAAACAACAAGTAAATAAACCAGTTTATGCTAATAAAATTCTAGGACCCAACTTTGTGTGGGTTCCTAAGAAAAAGTAATTTTCTTACTAAAGGTATGTCCAAAGACCACTCAAACTTATATCTGGTATTTGGACAGTGGGTGTTCCATGCACATGACTGGAACAAGAAGTTTACTGAATGACTATACTTCTGTGAAGGATGGACCAAAGGTCATATTTGGAGGATCTGACAGAGGTAAGACTAAAGGATATGGTAAAATCACAAATGGAATTGTCACCATCACCAAAGTTGCTTATGTTGATGGATTGCAACACAATCTCATCAGCATAAGTCAATTATGTGATCTTGGGTATGACATTTCATTCCACAAGGATGAGTGCCGAATTATGAAAGAGAATGAGATAATTCTCTCAGGCACTAGGAGTGGCAATATTTACTGTTTAAATTTTATATGTTTAGTAGCTGAAATTAATGTCTCTAGTAGTGTGCAATGGCACAAAAGGTTAGCTCATATAAACTACAAGACTATAAATACGCTCATTTCAGGAGAACTAGTGAGAGCAGGACCAAAGTGGAAGTGTGTGTAGGAGGGTCCCTGCCATGCTTGTTAAATGGGCAAGCAAACCAAGTCATCCTTCAAACCAATTGGTGAGAAGGATTCCACAAGATGTCTATACCTCCTACACATGGACCTGTTTGGCCCAATGCCAATTCACAGTTTAGGAGGAAAGGTTTACACTCTTGTTATTGTTGATGATTACACTAGATTCACATGGGTGCTCTTCCTACGACACAAATCAGATACTCTAGATGTATTCACTAGCTTCGTTAGGCAAATCCAAAATGAAATAGGAAATACAGTGGTCAAAATCAGAAGTGATCATGGAACTGAATTTCAGTCAGGTGCCATGACCAAGTTTTGTGAAAATCTAGGCATCTCACAAGAGTTTTCATCTCCCAGAACTCCCCAACAAAATGGGGTTGCTGAGAGAAGAAATAGAACACTCATTGAAGCCAGTAGGAGTATGCTGAGTGATTCCTCACTTCTTGAGCACTTCTGGGCTGAAGCTGTAAACACAGTTTGTCATGTGCAGAATAGAGCACTTATCAATAAGAAACTGAATAAGATTCCTTATGAGTTGATGAAGGGTAGAAAACCCACTCTAGCCTACTTTAAAATATTTGGAAGTAAGTGCTTTGTGTTAAATAATGGAAAGCACCACCTTACTAAGTTTGCTGAAAAAGCCTATGAGGGAATCTTTGTTGGCTATAGCTCTCAAAGTAGAGCCTATAGAATATATAACAAAGCTCTAATAAGATAGAAAAATCTATACATGTTGTATTTGATGAAACCAACCTTATTTATAAGGATCTGGGAAGTATCTCTAGTAATGCAGGTCCAGCACAGAAATTGAAGGAGCTGAATATCAATAAACAACACATTGAAGACAATGATGAATCTAATGGGACTGTGACTGTGACTAGAGAGGATGAGTCTCAAGAAGAAGACACACATGAAGAACAAATTGCTGTTGAAGAACCACAACATCCAGAACCTCAAGAACAGCCAACTCAAACAGCTGCACCAGAATCACAAAGGGAGAATGAGAGGTGGAGAAATGCAACCAAGCACCTAAAGGATCACCCCAAAGAACAGATTATAGGAAATCCCAATGAAGGTGTGCAAACAAGAAGAGGAAACTCAATAAATTAGGCATTGCATCATAACTTTCTATCCAAAATAGAACCTAAGAAATTTGAAGAAGCCAATAGGGACCCCTCATGGACATTGGCTATGCAAGAAGAGCTAAATCAATTTGAAAGATGCAAGGTCTGGATATTGGTACCAAGACCAAAGAAGCACAGTCATATGAACCAAGTGGGTATTCATGAATAAATTAGATGAAAATGGAGTGATTATCAAGAACAAGGCAATGTTGGTTGCCCAAGGATACAGACAAGAGGAAGGCATAGACTTTGATCAAGTATTTGCTCATGTGGCAAGACTGGAGGCAATAAGGCTATTCCTGGCCTATGCAGCACATCTTGGATTCATAGTATATCAAATGGATGTGAAGTCAGCATTCCTTAATGGAACAATACTGGAGGAAGTATATGTAGAACAACCCCCACGTTTTATTGACTCTACTCATCCAAACTATGTTTATCTATTACTAAACGCCTTGTATGGTCTAAAACATGCACCTAGAGCCTGGTATGAGACATTGTCTATGTTTCTCATTGAGAACAAATTCTCAAGGGGAAAGATAGACAAGACATTGTTTCTTAGGGTTATTAAAGGTCATATACTACTAGTACAAATATATGTAGATGACATAATTTTTGGCTCAACTGATAATAACCTTTGCAAAAGGTTTGCAAGCCTTATGCAAGGGAAATTTGAAATGAGCAGGATGGGAGAGCTCAAATACTTCTTGGGACTCCAAGTAAAACAGTCTGAGGAAGGAATTTTCATTTCTCAGACCAAGTACACCAAGGAGATCATTAAGAAGTTTGGAATGGAAAACTCCACTATCATGAAAACCCCAATGGCACTGGACAAGGATGACAAGGGGAAACCTATTGATGAAACCTTGTACAGAGGCATCATTGGCTCATTGCTCTACCTAACTGCTAGTAGGCCAGACATTGTGTTCTCAACATGTATGTGTGCTAGGTACCAAGTGAACCCCAAAGAATCTCACTACACTGCTAAAGAATCCTGAGATATCTGAAGGGTACTCTCAATCTTGGCCTTTGGTACCCTAGAAGCAATGATTTTGAACTGACTAGATTTTCAGATGCTGATTTTGCAGGATGCAAGGAGGACATGAAAAGCACATCAGGCACCTGTCAATTCCTTGGCAAAAGGCTAATATCTTGGAGTAGCAGGAAGCAGACTAGTGTAGCTATCTCTACAGCAGAATCTGAGTACATCTCAGCTGGAAACTGCTGCGCTCAGCTACTGTGGATTCAACATCAACTCCAAGACTATAAAATCCAGCTAAGTA
This sequence comes from Dactylorhiza incarnata, assembly GCA_033032865.1. NCBI lineage: Eukaryota > Viridiplantae > Streptophyta > Magnoliopsida > Asparagales > Orchidaceae > Dactylorhiza > Dactylorhiza incarnata. The sequence goes on along the minus strand of JAWHQI010000278.1, from coordinate 3,128,042 downwards.
AATCCCCTTTATATTGTGATTCAACTAGTGCCATTGCTATTGCTAACAACCCTGTATCACATAGTAGAACAAAGCACTTAGAAATTAGATATCATTTCATTAGGGAACATGTAGAAAATGGGGATATCACAATTGAATATGTCCCCACAGACAAACAAGTGTCTGATATATTCTCTAAACCCTTGGATGAAATAAAATTCAATAACTTTAAAATTGAATTAGGAATGCTAAATATGGAATGAATATTGAAATATACAATAATCCAAAATAAAGCTAGAATAAATAACAAGCTTCAATTAGTATAGAAAATGCAATAAATAAATAAAAAATAATAATTGAATTAAGTCCAAAAAGGTGAGTAAAATTATATCTGGCGTCGAGCGAGGATAACTGGCGTCGAGCGAGGATAACTGGCGTCGAGCGAGTATAACTGGCGTCAAGCGAGGATAACTGGCGTCGAGCGAGGATAACTTGCATCAAGCGGTCTCAACGCTTTTACGGAAAGAGCAAGGCCGTCTCGATACAGGGTGAATCTGAACCATTTGATCAATCCTATCAAACAAGTCTTGTGCGCGGTGTTTCAACTCAAAAACTAGAAACTCTATATATAAGGAAGATACTTCGGTAGTACCTATGCTTTCTTAAACCTAGAATTCCAAATTCGAAATTCTCTGCCCTAGAAAATCTCATTCTCAAGACCTTCAATCAAAAACCTACAACAACAATGCCTCCCAAGAACATCGATTACCTCTACGAAGGAAGTGAGCTAGTTCGAAATGGTTTCCAAGCCGCACCAGACGAAATAAAGAACACTATCGAGTTAATTCATAAATCAGGGCTAGAATACCTCTTATCTGAATCAACATTAATCTGAAAACGAGAAGTATTAGAGTTATTCTCTAATATAGTAGTAGACTCCGCCAATTCCAAGCTCAAATCTACCGTGAATGGAAAGAAAGTTAAGATCATAACAAAAAGACTTTCTAAGGCACTACAACTGCCAAGGCATAAGAGTGATGAAGAAGAAGAAGAGGTAAGTTCTGAACAAATCAGGTTAGCTCAAGTTTGGTGTGGGATTGAAACTTCACACGAAATATCTGGAAGTGTGCTGAGGAAAGGAATGAATTCAAGAGGAAAGCTATTCTCAGACATAATTGGAAAGGGACTGCTATGTAAGACAGGCTCCCATGACAAAATCTCTAGGAAAATGTTCATCCTACTGACCAGAATCATATATACTCTCAAAACTGACTGAGGACGAGTTGTTTTTGATAGTGTGATAGAATATATCCAAGCACCCAACATGGGTAGGATACTGTCTCTTTACTTGGTAAAGGTGATCCCAGATACATTGAACCACAGACTTGGATTAAGAATAAACCATATGAAGAAAATGGACATAAAGATGCTGGAACGGTGGGAAAGGACTCTGTCAAATCAACCACCAGCAGAGACATCCTCCAAGCAGAAGAAAACTCAAAAGAAAAAGAAGAAGCAGGTCTCTTCCAGCCCTTCAAGTTCATCCTCCTCCAGAGGTAAATCAAAATCCACCCCAATCCACAATCCTGATTTGACAACATCTGAAGATGAAGAAATGGAACAACCTCCTAGGGACAGTATTCCTGACACACAAATATGTACTGATCCAATATTGAAAGTGGGTGCTGAGATCAACAAGGAACAAGATGAGAAAAAGCAAGAAGAAGAAGAGAGAGAAGTTCCATCTGGACTCCCTGCTATAGCTGAGGGGGAGTCTATAATTGAGGGGGAGTCTCAGAATGAGATCCCTGCTCCAGAGAACCTTGCTCCAGAGAACCTTGCTTCAGACAATGCAGAAGTTGAGGGGGAGTCTCAGCATGAGTTCCTTGCTCCAGAGAATCTTGATATTGATACTATGGATGTGGGAGGAGAATCTCAAACCCAAAAGAAAAAGACTGAGAAAATTATCAAACTAGAATCATCCTCCAGTTCACATATGAGTTATAGAAAAGATTCTTTGTTCAAAGAAGACAACAGTAGCAGTGCTAGTGAAGCAAGAGCAATTAATGTGGACCTAAGTCCTATACTACCTCAGCTGGAAGATTTGCTTAACAATCAAAGAAGATCATTGGAGCAGTATATTGAGGAAAACAACACTAAAATGCAAAATGAAATAAATTTTCAAATGAGATTAGTAAGGTTTGAAGTCAACCTTCAGATGACTGAAATGAGAAATCAAATGGTCAAGTTTTTCAAAAGAGCTGCTGCTTCTGTGGATTACACAGCTGACCAGTTAAATGAAATCAAAGAGACTTCAAAGACCATTAAAGAAAAATAAGCAAGTATTGAAAAGACTGCAGATGATGTTCAACGCAATCAGGGCATTTTGAGCAACAATATGCAAGTTTTATATAAAGAACAAGTTGCACAGATTTTAACAGGAACTGCCAAAATAGAAGCCAAGTTGCAACAACATGATACTGATATGCTAGCTAAGATTGATGAGAGCTACTCTACATTAAGTAATCAAGTAAAAATAACTACAGATACCATTGATGACCACCTTCTCAAGGCCAAGAAAACTATTGAAGGAGGTGTCAATCATCTGGAGGGTCAGGTTAGATTTCATAAAAATGTACTCATAGATCATATAGTAGAAGAAGTCATAAAGGGGGAGAGGTCAATAATTAAAGCCAGCTCTATTCATGCTATTTGTACCTCCAATTGCATCAGAGAAACCTTAGGCCATCCTCCCATAAACTATGATGATCAAGTTTCTGAATCAAAGCATGCATCTCCTACCCAAATTCAAAAGAACATTGCTAAGATGTATAGCCCTGAAGATAAGAACAAGAGTAAGAATATTATTTATGAATAAGTAGAATCCAGCATGAGGAAATTCAGAGAAGAAATTGAAGCAAGGGATGATTATGAACACTGGTCTCCTTCCTCAAGGGACATAATTCTAGCAGCATGGAGAGCAGTTAAAACTAATCCAGGAGAAAGAGAGAAGTGGTACTCTGAAGTTGAGTGGAGAAAATACAGGGATCAGGAGGAGCTGATTATAAAGTTCAAAGCTGACAAGATGGCTGGGAGAGTTCAGGCAAATGCTAAGGAGCCAATCAGATGCTTCCCAAAGCCATTTGACTACTTCCAGAGAAGGCAAAGAGTCGCTGAAGCTCAAACCAAGAAAGTCAGGAGAGGACCAAAAATCAAGGAATCAGAACAACAATAGGACTTGAAATTTTCTTTTTAAAAATTATCTCAGACAATATATTGTGTAAATTGGACAATCTTAATGAGCTCCCAGAGCAAACTGATTCTTCCTTGATTATCATCATATATATATATATGCCTGTGATGTGATCTTTTCACTATATCTACATGATTAATTCTGAACTGTTTGTGATGTAGATCATTTAATCTATGATTCTATGTTGATGTTATAACTCATGCCTGAGATGTTTTCTCTTATTAGATTGATATGGTAATCTAATTTTATGAAAAGTGTTATATTAACCATATTATGATTGCCTGTGTAGAAAATATTGGTTATCTTTGTAAAAAGGGGTATATCATTGAATAAGGTTATGACTTCTTCAAATAGGGGGAGATTGTTGGGATCATTGCCCACAATGTCCTAGATTTGGAGAAGTCCATTCCTAAATCAAAGATATACCTCACAATGTATTTGATATATTATCTAGAATCATTGTGCAGGAGATCAGGTCAAGCTAAATAAGTTCATCTAAGTCCACAAGCGTCGAGACACTACACATCGCTCGACGCCTGTAACCCAAAAGCGTCAACCTATGTTTGCTGTCTCAACGGCAAGGTCACTGACTGAAGATTTGAGATTAAGTCAAGAAAGCGTCGAACCAAGGAACATCACTCGACGCCGTGGAATAAGAAAGCATCGAACCAAGGAACATCACTCGATGCCATGGAATAAGAAGCGTCGACTGAGTTACACACTGATCAATGCCCTCTTCCTGAAATGCTCTAAGTAATGGATTGTGCTATAGTATATCTACGGCAAGCTAAGCCACGTCGAGACGACGACTATGTCTCGACGCCTTGTCAAATGCTAAAGTCACTGAAGACCTTTGAGGATCTGCGTCATGCTGACATAGAGGAGTGTTTCAGATGGCACGGATTGCGGGTTATAAATAGAAGGCATGATCTGTAATTCAATATATAATTCTAGCCATTATCTTCTCCATCTTTCAAAGGCGCAATTTGAGGAAGTGTCCAAGGAAGAATATCCAGGAAATTCATCAAGATCTGCAGCTGGCATTCATTTCCTATTCTAGAGATATTGTCGTTGCAATCAAGGATACAAAAGAAAGGTTTTCATTGAAGAGAACAACAGGTTTTCACTCTGCAAATCAAAGGCTCTCGCAAGAAGAATAAGAAGAAATCTTCTCTTCCTTTGGAATCGTTTTGTTTTGAAGAAATCAATTCAGCAATCTGCTGCTGATATTTTCTGAAGAGAGAAGGTCAAGGAGGAAGATCTTATCTTCCTCGAGAACAACAGTCATCACAGCCGGTGCGATTCAAGAAGATGTTTTTTGCTGTTGCTGATCTGTTGAAGAATTCTGACTGATCATTCAGATAGAATAAAAGGCTCTATACATTGAAGAACTTGAGTCTGGTGATATTACAATCAACTTTCAATTCCTGTAGGATCTGAATTATCAGATCTGAGTGTAGGATCTTTTGTGATCTGAGTTGTAGGATCCAAGGGTGGATCTGAGTGTAGGCCTGTTGTTATAAAGGCTGAGGTAGGACTTTGGTAAGTCTGAGATTGTAGGATTTGTTGAGATCTGAGATTGTAGGATCTGTTGAGATCCGAGACTGTAGGATCTATTGAGATCTGAGACTGTAAGATCTGTTAAGATCTGAGCCGTAAGACCTTTTTGTGGGTTGAGATCTGGAGGAGATATAAACCCTATCTGACACACTGCTAGAGGGGAGAAGGGGGAAAGTGGATTACCCTAGATAGGGGAACCACTATAAAATTTTGTGTGTTTGTGATTGTTTCTTGAAAGCTCTGATTATAACTCACATAAACTTAGGATTTGATCAAGAACTTAAATAGAATTTAAAATAACCTATTCACCCCCTCCAGGTAATTAGCTACCCTTAAATAAAGACTTTCAAATATATTGTGTCATCTAGATATATTCCTTCAAGAATATATTGTGCCTTCGAGATATATTCCTTCGGGAATATATTGTTCCTGCAAAAAATATTCCTACGGGAATATATTGTGCCTTCGAGAAATATTCCTACGAGAATATATTGTGCCATCGATATATATTCCTTCGGGAATATATTGTGCTTTCGAGAAATATTCCTAAAGGAATAAAGTGTGCCTTGAGGAGCAAATCAGATGGCTGACGAGTTATACTTTGATGCAACCCGCATGAAGGATGGTCTGGGAAGACAACCCATGCAAAACTGATAGAACTACGTGGGTCTGAAATCGTATGCAGGATGATGCTGAGTACGTAGGCGGCGGTCGAGGGAAGACTGCCACGACCCAATAATAGTACAGATATTTTGTAAAACCCCAGGTTTTTTGTATCTGGGAGCTAGCGCCGACATTAGGTGTTAACGCAGGCGTTAGCTGCAGCACCCTTTTGCGATGGTGTTAGTCGAAGGGAGTTCGACGAAGGGACTTCATCGAACGGAGTTCGACGAAGAGAGTTCGGAACCGCTGGGACGTTGAGTTGTCTTCGTTCGTCGAAGGGAGTTCGACGAAGGGAGTTTGTCGAACGGAGTTCGACGAAGAGAGTTCAAAACCGCTGGGACGTTGAGTTGGCTTCGTTCGTCGAAGGGAGTTTGGCGAAGGGAGTTCGACGAAGGGAGTTCGACGAAGGGAGTTCGTCGAGCGGATTTCGACGAAGAGAGTTCGGAATCGCTGGGACGTTGAGTCGGCTTCGTTCGTCGAAGGGAGTTCGACGAAGGGAGTTCGACGAAGGGAGTTCGACGAAGAGAGTTCATCGAACGGAGTTCGACGAAGAGAGTTCGGAACTATTGGGATGTTGAGTTGGCTTCGTTCGTCGAAGGGAGTTCGACGAAGAGAGTTTCGTCAAAGGGAGCTCGTTGAAGGGAGTTCGACGAAGGGTGTTCGTCGAAGGGAGTTCGACGAAGAGCTAACGTGGGCGCTAGCACTAACACCGACGTTAGCTGACGGAACCTGTTCCGTAAGTAGCGCTTCCTGGACGTCCGATCAGTTTGGATCTTGATCCTACGGTCTAGATTAGTGCGCCCTAATGTTTTATTTAGGGAAGAGAAGTTCTATTCTCTTTTTGTTAACTCCTTTGTGCTTTTGGAGGCGTAGAAGAGAGGTAGGGTTTGGAGGAAGAAGAAGGCTAGATCCGCCATTGTTGGAGCACCGGAGATTCGTTCGTCGATCCGAGACCATATCCGTGGAGAGGACTAGAAGGCGTTTCTTTCTATTCGTGCCTTTCAACCGATCCATGACCAGGAAGAGAACTCTTAGGGTAACAACATCTCTCCTCCCAGTTTTAGGATGCGTGCATGACGTCTATGCTTTTATTTTCTCTTTTTTGAAATTTATGGCACCAGATCTCTCAAATGAGAGGGCTTTGGGTCGCCTTGGTTCAAGAAGAACCATCGGGTTGATTGAGTCCGTCCCCAACATGATTTTGCACTAGAGATCCGCTCCGTTAGTGGATTAGGCATTTTGGGTGAAGCCAAAATCGTGACCGATGGTCTGATTCGGTGATGTTGCTTAACGTGCATTTTAGGGATTTTGCTAGAAATCCGATGACAGCGAAAACGTCATATGTGTTGCCCTTATGTTCGTGTTAGAATGAACGTTGGTTTGGAAAGGGTAATTTTTATGTGTATGTGAAGGCGTGGTTTGTCTTTGTGGTCTGCTGGCTAGCCCGTGAATGCTTGGATTCATGTGGGGAGAGTGTCCCGGCAAGACAAGTCCCCTTCTGGGCTAACTGACAAGAACAAGTATGCTGGTGCGCCCGTTGGCAAGATGAGCCATGTAAGGGGTGAGGTCCCAGTGGAGTTCTTGGCTTTTGGTTTAGTGATTGTGGCGAGAACAAGTATGTTGATGCGCCCGTTGGCAAGATGAGCCATGTAAGGGGTGAGGTCTCAGTGGAGTTCTTGTCCTTGGGCTTGTACGCCCGTGGGGGAATGATACGTACCCGTGGTTTGTTATGAAATGTTGATGTGTGTTGTCATGTTAGAAGCATACACGCCATAGGGTGCCTTGGGTGAAACCCAGGTTTGCATACATGTTGCATTGCTAGATCCCCTTACTTTATTGCTCAACATAGAAGCGTGGATGATGATTGTGACACTCATGCCTGTTGTGTTTATGTTAATATTGTTTATTACATTTGCATACGAAGTGCTGACTTGCAGGGTGATGTAGTTCCCCGGGGTCCACTAGGACGGCCGGGAGGAGGAGTGTTGTTACACCATTGTTGGTCAGCCAAAGCTGACCCTCGTTATACCATTCTTTGTGATTTGGATGCAGGGAAAGGATCGCAGGCTAGACCTAGCTCGGCGGCCAGAAAGGCCTAAGCTTCATGAAGTGCACTTTTCATGCTTTCTTGTTTGATTTGATGTTTTTACCTGTTCCGGCTTGCATGCCGAGGTAGCTTAGGATTGTGATGATCTGATGAACATTTACATGCCCTGTTTTGACTTGAGTATGAGTTTTGTAAGGCCTTAGGGCCGTATTACTCTTATGTAGATGTGGACAACTTATGTGGTTTAGTTAATGTTTCTGCTGTGTTGGTTCTGAGTTTTGAGATGGTTAGATCTATATCACTTTTTAATACTAAAGCTGTGGCGATTATATTTTGTTGGGTCCCGACCGGACCTATATTATATAGTCATTGCAGGGGAGGTGTTACATATTCCTCCCTTAAATGTTATATTATGCTTGATGCTTATAGGAAATGGATTTGATTCGTGGTTCTAATAACTTGTCCTTAGCACAGGTGATAGGTGCAGGTGAGAAACAACGCCCAAGTGTGGAGGAAGCCACATAGCAGGCTACGTTAGGTATAAGTTTGTTAAGCTACATCTCCTTTTGTGTACCTTATTTCTTGGTATCTATATATCAACAAAGAATACTCGATTGATAGGATTTAATGCGGCAGAGATATTGAAATTAATCTTACAGGTCTTGAGTTTGAGGTTTCTGTGATAGTTAATCTTCCGCTATAATACTATGTCTTTCGCTAAGTACTATAAGGTGTACTCGATAATGGGGCCTTCCACTATAGAACTGCTTCGCTACTCTGTGGCGTGTTGTGACATTCTCTTAACATCACCCCTATGTGTGACAACAAAGTGTTCAAGGAAAGGGATTGGAGTAGGAAGTACCTCCACCTTTCGTGATCGCTTCAGCGTCATGCAGAAAGGGTGGTGTGCGATAAGATCCCACGGTCGGACCGGCGATTTGGGAGGGGGTGGGGGGTCTTATAGGAAGAGTGCGAGCTCGTCGTCAAAATGAACAACATCAATCTTCTTTTCTTCAACACGAGCTAAAGAGTAAGTTGAGCCACCCTCAACACGGGCGGGGTGAAGAGATCTGCGCCCGCCTGCTACGGTTTGAGAGGGATGGTGGATAAGTTTTCTCTCACAAAAACAAATCTCTTATTCTAAAGATGGACTTTATTAGAGGTCCCGTGGAGCTTGAATGTACCGCTCGCGAAATTGGTGACTCCCTCTTAGATCGTCCTCATGGTGAAGATCTTGCTAAAGATCGTAAGGTCAAACTCTATTCCCTCCTCGCGAAGAAAATAGATATATGTGATGATGACCGCGATACCATTGGGATTGATTTATGATAGGACCAATCTGAAGTAGCAAATTATTTGGCAGAACTTATGACATCAAGGGAGTCACAGTCCCACCTCAAAAAGTGCTAAGGGGAAGGAGAGCCGATCAGGGAAGAAGGTGTTGATTAACTTGTTAGATCGGTAGGCGCCCTTAGAGGGGGGGTGGTGGTGAATAAGGGTTTTAAAAAAAATTCTTATATTTTGAATATCTTGAAATAATAAGAGATTAAGATGGTGAGAAATCAAACAAACTAAGTAAAATAAAATATAGACATTTTTTATTAATATGAAATATGGGTTTACAAAAATTGATTTCTATAACGCTAGAAATCAGTGGCGAATAATAATAAACTCTTTTTGTTTTCTATCCTGACTCGCATCCCCACGAACCGGTGGCCCTAGCATATCCTTCCCCAGATTCGGCATCAAGCCGCTCTAGCCAATCCTACCCCGGATATGGCCTTGAGCACCCCCTAGACCTAACCTAGATCTAGTCGCCAACACGAGACGAATTTCTGCCCTAAGTCCTACCCAGACCTAGTCGCCAACATGAGGCAAATTCTCTAACGGTTTACAAAAGATATGAAATTATAATAATAAAAACTCTCTCTTGAAAAACTTCTGAAGTTGGAGACGAAGATCTGCTGTAGAATAAGCATTGTTGAAGCGGACGTCGTTTGGATCCGGCGTGAAGAAATCCTCCTTTAAAAAATCGTAGAGCTTTGGTGGGAGATCAACTTTCAGCCAAATCAGGCTCTGGAATTCTAGCACTCAACCTCTCTCTCTGATGGTTGTCCAAAACGAGAGAAGAGGGGTCCAATTTATAGCCTTAGCGCAATCGCCGGTGCTATCCCATATTAGGACATATTCTACGCAGGAGAATCTTCAATCCGAGGAAACATTTTCGTCTTGCCTTCTGTGCTCAGCGCTACCTCCTGCACTATCCGCTACCGCCTAGCGCTAGCGCCTTCTAAATTTGTTCCCGAAATTGCGCTAAACATCGCTAGCGCCGGGCGCTATGTGCTACCGACAGCGCTAGTGGGCATGTTGAGTTTATTGGCTCAATTTTGGGGGCAACCTTCTTATGTTATCCTTAAGTCATATGGACTTTGTTTTCTGCGCACTTAAACACACAAGATAAAATACACATAGGATTTGTTATTCTCAAACAAACTCCCCTTTTGATAATAATAAATCCATTAATGATTAATCAGAGCATTAATGTATAAGCATGATGAAACCTACTTGTGTGTGTGTGAGAGTGATGACTTAGGATAATTATCGATTTTAGTATTTAGAATTTCTCCCCCTAAATACATGCTTCCCCTAAGTGAATGCTCCCCTAGTATGTAAGCTATCATCTTATTTAATCATGTTAGTTTTCCATTTTGATAGCGAATTTTATTTATCATGTTAATTCTCCCCCTTTTGTTATTAGCAAAAGTGGGTAAGGAAACAAAACACATAGAAAATTTGATAATAAGATAAAGGCATGATCGAGCTTTGCGAGAGAAAGAAATGATAAAGAGTTTTAGAATAATTTTCATAGAAATAAATCAGAGTTTTTAGCAAAAGTATGTTCATAGAAATAAATCAGAGTTTTTAGTTTTAAAATGAATAATATAACATTTACCATGCAAGTGTACCATTTGTAAAACAAAAATTGAGTTGGAAGACTTGAGATAAGCATGAAAAGAACACAAGGTAAACATAATGTTGCGGAAGACATATAAATACAACAAACATCTTTGTGCAAGGTATGATGATTCATAAAAAAAAATATGAGTGAAGGTCCAAAAATGAAAAAGATGTTTTTGTAAATCATTTTTCTTTGAAAATCCTTAAAGATTATCATGAAGTAACCAATCATGAAAGAGATGTATTAAAAAAAGAGACTACTACAATGTTATTCCAATTCATAAATTCAAAACATACCAAACATTGTAGAGAGCATGCTAGGTTATCTAGTGCATTTAGATATAAAAAGTATTATAGAATTAGCATTAGAATCCAATACTCATGAGAAGAAGTGTTATGGAAGATAATGATGTGCACATAAGTGTATTTTGAAAAGAGTAAATAAATGTTATAATAAAAAATACAAGACATATGTAGAGTAAAGTGCACAATAAAACACAAATAAGATTACTTCCACACACTTTTTATGCACAAAAAAATGTACAACTACCAAGGTGCTTTGCACACACAATGCACATTAAGACTTATCAGGGTGCAAAGTAGTGCTTGGGGGATCACACAATTTTATTTTTCAATATCGATTTTGTTTTTGATCTGGTGTACTTAAGAATAAGTGGTGTAAGAAAATGAAAGGTTTGCACAAGACACTTTACTAATCTTTCCAAGGTGCTCAACCTCACAACGCTTATTAAGACTTATCAGGAGGTTCAAGTAGTGCTTGGTGGAGTTAACTTTGTCAATTTATTTCATGATTTTTGTTTTATACAAAGTTCTCTGATTACACTTGCTTTGCAAACCAATTAAATTTTGAAAGTACAACCACTTTTCTTTATATTTAATAGTGCAAATAAATGTACTGTAAGTAAAATACTTGTGCAAATTTAATTTATTGTACAATTACAATACACTAGCAAGCATCTTCAAATTACAAAACGCAGGTAGACTTAGCCAAAAGGTGAGTGAAGAAATATCATTATCAACCATAAAACATTTACTCATACTTAGAGGCATGCTAAGCTTGGTTCTACACTACTTTTACAATATAATTGATGCACATATTAATAGATATATCAAAGCATGATAAGAACATTGTTCAAAGTAGTTTGACAAGATAAATTGTAATATTATAAAAGTTCTAAGTGATAGATTAAATCATGCTTGATTTTCATAATAAAGTCCATACCATTTTTTTGATAATTTTTATGTTTTATATTTTTGTATTTGATTTTTGCATTTAGAAATAGAATTTAAACAAATGAACACAGAAAAAGAAGTAAAAGAAATATTTTTTGTAATTTGGCTTTTGTATTTTTTTTTATTTTTCAAAAATCAATTCAAAACAGAACTGCAAAACTATGTAGTACATATAATATAGCATAATTTTATGTATTTTATAAAATTTTAAAAATACATAAAAACAGACAGGTGCGCCAGCACCGGCGCTAGTGCTAGCGCGGGAAACAGTACATGATTATTTAGGATTTTAAAAAATTTAATTTTTGATATTGAGTAAGTGTCCAAAGTTTAGTTGTATGCAGAAATTTCAGAGGATTTGAAGATGTTTAGATATGGAAAAATTACATAAAACTATTGCGTTTTAAGAATGTGTTTTAACTCGAAAGATCTAGGACACCTAATTCAAGTCGTAATAATCGAAATCTTGCATCGGGGAGAAGTTTAGTGAATATGTCAGCAAGTTGGGAGTCCGTACCAATTAAACTTAATTTTACATGCTCTTTCTTAATATGATGCCTAATGAAATGATGGCAAACATCTATGTGTTTGGATCTAGAGTGGTGTACGGGATTATTTGTAAGGTCTATGACACTTTTGTTGTCACATTTAAGATCAATGTTTTTGAGATGAAAACCAAAATCTTTTAGAGTTTGGCTCATCCATAACGCGTGTGCACAAACAACTACCAAGTGTTTTGTATTCGGCCTTCGTGGTGGAAAGTGCAACCGAAGATTGTTTCCTACTAGACCATACAACTAATGAGGGTCCTAAAAAGTGAGTAGTACCGCTAGTGCTTTTTCAATCTAGTGAACAACCGGTGTAATCCGAATCGGAATAGTCGTGAAGAGTAAATAAATCATTGTGTGGGTACCATAATCCTAATTTAGATGACCATAATAGATAACGAAAAATATGTTTTACCGCTTTTAAATGAGATTATTTTGGATTGGCTTGAAAGCAAACACATAGACATACGACAAACATTATATCTGGTCTAGATGCACTTAAGTAAAGAATAGATCTTATCATTCCTCTATATAAAGTTTGATCAATGGAAATTCCAGATTCATCTTTTCCTAGTTTTATAGAAGCACTCATAGGAGTAGAAGCTTGTTTAAGGTTTTCAAATCCAAATCGTTTAAGCATATCATGAACATATTTTGTTTGGCAAATAAAGATATCATCATTTCATTGTGAAATTTGAAAACCAAGAAAATACGATAGTTCTCCTACAAGACTCATTTCAAATTCATTCTTCATTAATAAGACTACTTCATTACACAACTCTTCATTAGTGGCTCCAAAAATTATATCATTAACATATATTTGTAAGATAATTAAATCGATATCATTATGCTTAATAAAGAGTGTGTTGTCAGCACTTCCCATGACATAACCGTGCTTTAATAAAAATGATGTAAGTCTATCATACCATGCACATGGCACTTTCTTTAAACCATAAAGCACTTTTTTTAATTTATAAACATGATTTGGAAATTTTTCGTTTATAAAACCGGGGGATTGTTCTACGTAAACTTCTTCTTTTATAAACCCGTTTAAGAAAGCACTTTTAACATCCGTTTGAAATAATTTTATCCTTTTAAAACTCGCAAATGCCAAAAATATTCGTATAGATTCTAAGCGAGCAACGGGTGCAAAAGTTACTTCAAAATCTACCCCCTCGATTTGAGAAAAACCTTGAGCGACTAAGCGAGCATTATTTCTTGTAATCCTAGATTCACCATCTAATTTATTTTTAAAGATCCATTTTACACCAACAACAGGATGATTAGATGGACGTTCTACTAGGTTCCAAACTTTATTTCTTTCAAATTGATCTAACTCTTCATTCATAGCCAAAAACCAAAATTCGTCATTAAAAGCGGTTGAAACGTTTTAAGGTTCAATTTCGGAAATAAAGCAAATATTTGAAAATATTTTATGAAGAGAAGATCAAGTTCTTACTCCAATAGATAGTTCCCCAATGACTAGCTCCTTTGGATGATTTTTTGAGAAGTTCAAGACGCTTGGGGGCACATATTCATCTTCCTTGGCCTTCTCCTCCTCTGCTTTGGAAGGGTCCTCTTCTTCGTGCTCCAAAGATGGCAAGGGTTCATCATTTGTACCTGTAGGAAGTCTTTCTACACAAGGAATAAATTCATCAAATTTTACATTAATAGACTCTTCAACCTTACTCGTTCTTTTGTTAAATATACAATAGGCTTTACTAGTTGAAGAGTATCCAAGAAATATTCCTTCATCACCTTTTTCATCAAATTTTCCTAAAGATTTTTTTTTGCATTTAGAATAAAACATTTACAACCAAATACTTTAAAATATGATACGTTAGGTTTCTTTTGATAATATAGTTCATATGGTGTGAGATTTAAAGATGGACGAAGCATGACTCTATTCATTACATAACATGATGTGCTTACGGCTTCGGCCCAAAAGGACTTAGGTGATTTATATTCAGATAGCATAGTACGTGCTAGTTCTTGGATTGTCTTATTCTTTCTTTATACAACACCGTTTTGTTGAGGTGTGCGTGGAGCAGAGAACTCATGCTTAATACCTAACATTTCACAAAAAGATTTAAAATTTTCATTTTCAAATTCTCCTCCATGATCTGAGCGAATGCATTTTATTTTTAAATCTAGTTCATTTTGAATACGAGTACATAATTTTGAGAATTTGCAAAAATGCATCAGATTTGAAAGAGAGAAATAAAGTCCAACAATATTTAGAGAAGTCATCTATTAGAACGAAAGTATATATTCTACCACCAAGACTTGCGGTGCTAACGGGACCAAAGAGATCCATATGAATTAATTGCAATGGTTTTGAAGTAGAAATTTTGTTTTTGCTTTTGAAAGACGATTTTGTAAATTTTCCTTTTTGGCATGGAGAACATAGTGAAGACAAATTTCTATTCAATTTAGGCAATCCTCTAATCAATTCCTTTTTGGCTAGTTTTAAAATGAGCTTTGTACTAGCGTGACCTAAACGTCTATGCCATAGTTCTAACTCGTCATTTTTAGTTATAAAATATTTTATAGATGATTTGGAAATATCATGAAACAAAATTATATAAACGTTGTGAATTCTAGGCGCAGTTAGTAAAACATCTTTTGTGTTAGGATTAAATATTTTGCAAGGATTAGTGGATGATTCAAATAATACATCTAATCCTTTATCACACAATTGACTAATAGATATTAAGTTATGTTTTTCCTTTTACATAAAGAACATTTGAGATGAGAAAGGATTCGTTACCCACTGTACCTACTCCCATGATCCTTCCTTTACCGTTATCTCCAAACGTTACGATCCCTCCTTTCTTCTTTTCTAGGCTAAGAAACTTTGCTTTGTTGCCCGTCATGTGGATGGAGCAGCCTGAGTCCAAGTACCACACGTCCTCCATTTCCTTAGCCTTCCTGCAAATCTAGAAAGAAGACGAGAGTAAAGATCTGGATACCTAAGAGGTACCACCCATTGAGTAAGTGGATTTCTTAGGTACCCAGATTTGTTTTAAAGATCGTTGTTTTATATTTCTGCAAGAGCTAGACGTGTGCACAAACTTAAGACAATTTGCTTATGAAATAAAGGGGGTTGAGACCCTTTTCTGAATTTCTATATTGCTCTTGCTGGATGATGTTTGAACTTTGGAAAAAACAGGAGATTTTTTAACTGTTGAGCTACCGCTGGCGTTAGTGGCTAGCGCCGGGCGGTAGGGCTCACTTTGATATCCGAGCCCAAACTTTCCAGAACCATAACATTGGTTTCCCAAAATCATATACAGGGATTTTTGACCTATACCGAATTTTTTATGGCCATATTGAGGTCATGATTTTGTTTTTTAAGAGATTTATTTTCTTGTACAATCATAACACATTTATTTTCAAAGCCCTTTTTGTCATTTTCAATTTGTAAGAGAGAGGTTATTTGTTTACTCTCTAAGTCCCCCTTTTCTTTTGCAATAGTTTTAATTTGTGAGAGGGTCTTAGAAAGAGAAACTTCAAGTTTTTTTGCCTTACATAAGGAGTGCACACACTCTTGACATGAAGCCTTTCTCTTTTCAAGGGAAATTAATTTTTTAGTAAGCTTATGATTTTCTTTGATGATAGATTCATTTTCATGATTTAAAATAATATTATCTTCTACACTTTTATCATAGGATTTGCAAGTTTGAACAAATTTATCATAGATTTCTTCGAAGGTGGGAGGAGTTACCTCAGTGTCGCTAAGAACACTGGTGTCATCATCGTTTCTTTTTGCCATTAAACATAAATTTGCTTCCTCCTCGCTGCTTGACTCAGATCCGCTTGATTCTTCGGAGGAAGAATAATCCCAAGTTGCGGCTTTCAATACTTTCTTTTTCTCCTTCGCTTTGTATCGTTCTTTTTGATCCTTTTGATACTTCGGGCACTGGTTTCGAATGTGCCCGTTCTTTCTGCAGTGGTAGCACTCTAGTGGTGGTCTTTCTTCTTCGTCTTCACATTCTTCTTCGTCTTCACTTGCTTTTTCTTTCTTTGATGAAGAGGAAGATCTTTTTCGTCGAGCATCCTTTTGGAAGTATTTCCGGAAGGTGTTCCTTCTCTCCGGATTTCTAATGAACTTCCTGAAGTTCTTCACCATGAGACCTTCTTCATCTTCATCATCATCTTCGATGCTCTCCTTCTTTAATTTTAGTGCCAACACCTTTTTCTTTGGCTCTTTATTGTATTCATCGTGTTGAATCTGGAGTTCTATCTCATGGGTCTTGCGATTCCCAATAAGGTTCTCAATCTGGAGCGTTCTCAGGTTGTGCGACTCCGAGATGGCCGTCACCTTTGGATTGAACCTTGGAGGTAGAGATCGAAGAATTTTTCAGACCAAGTCCCAGTCTGAGTATATCTTTACAAGTGCTTTTGAAGCGTTGACGATCTTGGTAAAGAGTGTGTACATCGGGTTGATGTCCTCTTCAGTATCCATCCTGAATTTTTCATATTCAGACTCCAGTTGGAGTAGCTTTGCATCTTTTCCTGCGATGTACCTTCATGAGTAACTTCCAATTGATTCCAAATATCATAAGCAGTTACACATGCAATCTTTTACCTGCGATCTATCCCGACTCGCATCCCAACGAACCGGTGGCCCCAGCCTATCCTTCCCCAAATTCGGCCTCAAGCAGCTCTATACAATCCTACCCAGGATATGGCCTTGAGCACCCCCTAGACCTAACCTAGATCTAGTTGCCAACACGAGGCGAATTTCTGCCCTAAGTCTTACCCAGACCTAGTCGCCAACACGAGGTGAATTCTCTAACAGTTTACAAAAGATATGAACTGATAATAATAAAAACTCCCTCTTGAAGAACTTCTGAAGTTGGAGACGAAGATCCGTTGTAGAATAAGCGTTGTTGAAGCGGACGTCGTTTGGATCCGGCGTGAAGAAGTCCTCCTTCATAAATTCGCAGAGCTTTGGTGGGAGATCAACTTTCAAACAAAGCAGGCTCTGGAATTCTAGCACTCAACCTCTCTCTCTGATGGTTGTCCAAAACGAGAGAAGAGGGGTCCAATTTATAGACTTAGCGCTAGCGCCTGCGCTACCGCTACCGTCGGTGCTATCCCATATTAGGACATATTCTGCGCTGGAGAATCTTCAATCTGAGGAAACATTTTCGTCTTGCCTTCTATGCTCCGCACTACCGCCTGCGCTATCCGCTACCGCCTGGCGCTAGCGCCTTCTAAATGAGTTCCTGGAATTGCGCTAAACATCGTTAGCGTCGGGCACTATGTGCTACCGTCGGCGCTAGTGGGCATGTTGGATTTATTGGCTCAATTTTGGGGGCAACTTTCTTCTGTTATCCTTGAGTCATACGAACTTTGTTTCCTGCACACTTAAACACACAAGATCAAATACACATAGGATTTGTTATTCTCAAACCTAGGAGATGCGGAAGACCATGTTCCAACAAAACTCGCACTCTTTGGGCAACCTCGCCTCATATCCTTCAGGAAGGTGCCGAGACCGAAATGATTCCAGATCGGCAGCAATAGTCTTAGATTTCTTGTACACGTGGGCCAAAAAACTCATCGTACAAGACAAGCAACCACTATCATTTTTTCTGAAGCAGACAACATAAACCGAGTAAATTGAGGCAAGGAACTCACACAATTCATCTCGCTGACAAAAGATCGAGCAAAAAAATCGCATTTAATGTTAGGAACATTACCTACAATGTTCCTGATTTGCATAAGTCCTCAAGTCAAAGATAAATACACTTTGTATTTGACATGTTTGTTCTAGATTACTGCTTTCAGGTACTAGACAGTGCAAGTCTAACATAGGGCTAGACTTAGGGGAATCAGACATTGTTTTGCTAATGTTATCCCTCATTGTGCAAAACATCATGTCGACCTATGATCTAGACTATATTAGACTTGTCACTAACTCATAATCATCAAGTATAAAAGTCCATCAAGTGAGCTGAAGCAAAGGATTTGAGTTGAGAAGATCAGAATTTCACTAAGGCAAATATCGTCTTGGTAAGCTTAAATATCGTCGAGTGAAGGTCTCAATATCGTCTTGAATACCTTAAGCTCCAAGACAATATCGTCTTGTAAACTCACAACAACATTCATATCGTCTAGTATAGAAGAAGAAAATGTATATCCAAATATCATCTTGGTATAATACTCTCCAAGACGACATCATCTTAACAAGGCTCATATATCTTCATATCGTCTTGGAAGTATATTACATATGTCTTAAAACATTTATATGAAGGAAGAAATTGACTAAGACAATTATCGTCGAGGTCATGTGAAATATCGTCGAGGAACCAAGATGATATTTCATGAATATCAAAGACGATTCGTCTAGAAGAGTTCAAATATCACCTCGAAGATTATAAAGAGATATCGAGTCGATTCGTGTAGAAGATTCGACTATATGGCACAAGCAGTGAAATATCTTCTTGAAGACAATGAAGAAATATCAAGTCGACTCATGAAGACGATTTGATTAGAAAGCCGAAGCAATGATATATTGCCTTGAAGACTAAGTAGAGATATCAAGTCGATTCACGTAGATGATTTGACTAGAAGGTTGAAGCAATGAAATATCATCTTGTGGAAGAGACTTCAAGGCGATTCGTGTAGATAATTTGTGCAGAAGAATTGAACTAAAGCTATAAAGTGCAAATTCGACCAGAAGAACTCAATTCAATTAAACATCTAGTCGAATGGCGGAAAGGCCAGAATTCAAATAAAAGCCTGATTTTGGTGTCACGTCTTTTATTACCACCGCAGATTGAGCCAATGAAAGTAGAGATTTATGGAAAGCTGATAACTAACATAAAAGACGTCTGAGGAAGAGGTCGTTATCAAAGGTCCCTATAAAAGGATTGAGATGAATTTCAGCAAACCCTAATCTTAAGATTGGAAATCATTTCGATAATAATTTCTGAAGAGAAGAGCTCGCCGCCGTCAACATTCGTTTTCATTTACAGAGCTCAAGAAAAAGAAGAAGAAACACTTTGAAGCTGATCAATACATTCTTCTTAAGAAAATATTCAATCTTTTTGCCGAATCTGAGATTCAACATACATTGCAAGAAGATCTGTGAATAAGTCATTTCCGCTACAGGATTCAAGAAGACTCCAGCTTTACATGATCATATTTCTGAGTCTAAGTTTTGTTTATAAGAATATTGTTTTACATATTCACCTATAGGATTTCTAAGGAAATCTGAGTGCAGGATTTCTAAGGAAATCTGAGTGTATGATCTTTCAGATCTGAGTTGCAGGATCCTTGCTAAGGATCTGAGGTAGGGGCTTTAAATAGTTTCTGAGGTAGGATTCAGTCTTGAATTTGAGCTGTAGGATCTAGGGATTGGATTTGAGGTAGGGAATACGAAGTTATGTTATTTTACTTTTGTTCACCTAGATCACACCTAGAGAGGGGTGAATGGTGTGATGGGTGCTTTTTAAATCATTTTTTTTTAATTTTCAGCAAGATGATAAAAATTCAAGCATAGAAAACACACAATGATTTATAGAGGTTCCCCCAGAATGCCTTGGGTAGTCCTCTCTCCACACCCCCTATCTAGCAATGTGCTAGACTAGGTAAACTCCTCCAAATCTCAGTCTTCTTCTTCAAAACTTACACTCAGGCCACCAAGGCCCTACAACTTAACCTCAACAACAAGAGATCTACACTCATATTCACAAAGGAATCCTACATCAATCTCAGATTCTCAAAAGAATACTACCACTCAGGCTCAAACAACCCTACAACTCAAGCTTACACTAAAATCCATACCACTCATATCTCAAATGATCATATAGCAAACAATTTATAATTTTACTGTTTGCTTCACAATATAGACTCAATAAGATAAAGAAATGAATGACTTAAGTCTTCTATTGAAGCACAACAGACTGACTTCTTCTTTCTTGAACAGATCTTCAAATAATCTTCTTGGGAAATAAGATTTAGATCAAATAAACTCTTCTTGCAGAAAATAATCTTCTTACTCAGATAATCTTCATGGAGAATTGAAATTGCTGAGTAGAGTTTGAGCAATATGCTGAATCAATTCTTAATTGTATAGGCTCTGACGATCTTGCAAGAAAAACATGAGAACTTGTAAAAGCAGCACCTTAGGGTTTTTTCTTGAGAAATCTTGGTGCTCCCTCCAATGAAATTATGTTCTCGAGAAGGATGCAGATGAATCACAAAAGTCTCTGAAGTTAGAATTAAATACCATGTTTTAATTGTGAGCCCTCAGACCCTTTATATAGACCCATCATCTAACGGCCAAAAATCAAGAATGATTTATTAATTATGACCTTCTAGACGAAATCCTCTGATTAGTGCATTAATTATTGTAATTAAAAATGAATATAAACTTAAGACATAATATCTGACTTTATTCGCATGCCTTGCACATATAAAAATCTTCTAGACGATATAGTCTTCAACACGATATATGTCTTCTAGTTGATATAGGCCTTCTGGTCGATATAGTTCTTCTAGTCGATATAATCCTTCTAATCAATATAGGCCTTCTAGTCGATATATGCCTTCTAGTCGATATAGCTCTTCTAGTCGATATAAGCCTTTAGTCGGTATAGATCTGATAACTGATATACAACTTTGTCGTAGAGAGCTTTTAGCCGATACAACAATGATCTAGAAAGCACACAGTTTTATGTCGTTGAGAACTTCTAGCTGACACAAAAGTAGTCTAGACGACATATAATCCTTATCGTCTCGATCATCTAGCCGATATTTAACTTAGCCAATTTTAGGCTTAAACCAACCCAATGACTATCTTTGCAGCTTCTTATCCAAACCTTTTTTCAAGTGACTTTTCCTTGATAATGATAAGTCTAATATAGTGTTAAATCATAAGTCAACATATGTTTTGCACAATAAGGGATTACATAGGAAAAATACTATTTGATAGACTGTAAGTCTAACCCTACATTAGCCATGTACTTTAGTTATAACTGTCACATCAAAACTAAAATAGAATATCAAATACATGATGTGTTTATTATTATCATAAGGCCTTCTTCAAAGTAGCAATCTTGTGGTCAATATTCCCAATAAGTTATTCCTGAACTGTAGGAGTCATGAAATCCGAGTTGTAAGATCTGATTGATCTGAGTTTTGGAGAAGTTAGCCAAGTCTAGTACACTGCTAGATTGGTGGTATGGGAAAGTGGGCGTACCCAAATTGGGGAACCACTATAAAATACCTATGCAATCTGTGATGTGCTTGATTTTCTATGGTTTATTTGCTTAAACGTTTAGTATCCAAAAAATGATCAAACACCTATTCACCCCCTCCCTCTAGGTGATTATGCATCCCTCAACTTATAAGTGGAATCAGAGGGAGGTTGTTCAAAAAGAGCCTAACAACTTGAACAATATCCTCAAAAAGGGAATAAGTATATTCGCCATGACTTTTAGAGAGAACTATACAGAGCTTAGTTCTATAAAGCTGCCTATATGCAGAAAAGAGAACTTTAGAATATGGAAGGAGAGAGTCAGACTATTCATGGAAGCATCTAACCCTAGAATCTTCATAACATTGGAGGAAGGACCTTTCACCCCCATGAAAGTATCCACTATAGATGCTAACATATAAGTTCAATGAAATACTCTAAGATGACAAAGGATGAAGTTGTTTTGGCCACTATGGACAAAAGAGCCAAGAACATTATAGTAAGTCTCATAGATGACTCCACATTCCAAAATCTAATTCACTGCAAAACAACAAAGGAAATGTGGAATTCATTGATAATATACATGGAAGGAATTGAAGAAGTGAGAAATGACAGAAAATATCTCCTCAATCAAGAATATGAGGGCTTCAGACAGGAAAAGAAGGACTACATAACTGAATGTTATGAAAAGTTCTTCAAGATAGTAAATGGACTGAAGAACTATGGGAGAGAGTTCTCCAATTATGATCAGAACGATAATTTCTTGAGGTCCCTCAACAATGAGTGGGACATCAAGATATGTGTCATCAGGGAGATGGGGAATCTAGCCAACATCCAACCCCAAAATTTGTATGGGAAGATGTTATTAATGAGCTACAGCTAAACACCAGGAAGGATGAAGAAGAGTCTTCCAGATCTCATTCTAGAGAAAAGTCTGTGGCTTTCAAGACTGAAAGCTCCAGGAGAAGTAAAGAGACTCTCCAGCTCTCAGGGAAAGAAATACAGAAGCAGAAAATTCTGAGACCAACACAACAGGTTCAGATTTCTCGGAAGGAGAACTATCCTTGTTCTCCAAGCAATTTAAGAAGCTGCTAAGCAAGAGGAGGTAGTATAAGAACAAACCTTCATCCTCTTCCAGCTCTAAGAAACAATACAACAACTCTGACAAAGCAAATCACAATCCCAAAAGGGACAAGTATGCTTCTAAATAGAACAAACAACTTTCTTCTAATGTTGTTTGTTATTGCTATAATAGGTCAGGACATGTCATAGCTAACTGTCCAGATAAAAGAAAGGAAAGAAAAAAAAGAAGATGAGAGAAGATCTCATAAAAGCAAGAAATCTGAAAAGATCTTCAATGCAAAGAAGCCCAAGTCCTCGAGTGATGGTGACTCAAGTTCTTCAGAATCTGAAGAAGAAGCCAACATTGGGCTTACTGCTGTCTTTGAAGATGTACATAAGGGCACCTCTATCATTGTCAGGCAGTGACAGTGATTTTGAAGAAGAAGAGATCAGTCATGGATTGATGTCCTTTACAAATGAAGAAAATGAGGACAACTCTTGTTCTGATAAGATACAAATCAAAGCCCCTCTTTCAATTTCGGGATTAAATAGTGAGACTGATGCTAAAACAGAAGCAAACTCATTAGCTGATGATGAGAGTGATTCTGATTTAGCAGATCAATATGATGATCTGATCTGCCAGTATGGTGCTCTTCTAAAAGCACTAAAGAAGAGCAAAGCCTTGTCCAAAGCTCAGGCTGAAGAAATAAAAATTCTTGAGCCATTCAGATCCCAGGTGAATGAGAAAACCCTTGAAATAACAAGGTTGACTAATGAGTTTTTTGTACTTCAAAAGAAGTAGCTCAAAGGGAAAGAGCTATCAAGGTTGTGGAGGAGAAGCTTCTTGTAGAAAGAAAGTTTGTTGATAGCTTCTCAAAGCCTAAAGCTATTCTTCTAATTAAAGAGAGTTTCTCCACTCCATATAGAAGAGGACTTGGTTATAATAAGGAGAAGGAAGATGCCTACCTAGCTAAAACCATCTTCCAAAAAGTTGTCCTGCCCTCCAACACATATGACCAAGATTTGACATACCTCACCAATGGGTGCTCTACTAGTGGTACTAAGTGTAACACCCTTCCTTGTTATATAGAATATAATAGTAGGTCTGGTCGGGACCCCACGCCATATTAAACGAACAGAAAAGAGAGTCACGTATTAGTTTTTAAACAGCTTAAAGAAACCATCTCAGCATACTCAGAGTTATACAACGGAAGCATAATCCTTTAGTATAAAACCTAGATTTCATGCTCACTTTATCTACTAGGAATGAAAGTACAATATCAGTTAATTACATGTAATGTTTATATAAACATGTGGTTGACTAAAATTGGCACGCATGCCGACCACACATGAAAACTAGTAAACCTTGCACTTGGGCCTTCGAGGGCCCGCATAGCACAGCAACTGGGATTCCAATCTGCAATGTCCCGCTTGGCTCGCCAGCACCTGTAGAAGCACATTCCACCAAAACGTGGCAAACAAGTAACCAATCAACTTTAGCTAACCAAGAATTATAACGACCCCACCACATTCCCGGGCCGGTGATACTCCTTCCCTATAAGCAAGCATTAACATCATATATTTCAAAAGTGCGTTTAAGCACTGCAATCAACAACAACGTAGGCACTCACGTCCATACATTTCGTGCTCTCGTGACACTCTTTTGGTGTACTCCCCGAGTCACACCACCTTCCTAAGCCTCGCTTAATTTAGATGGTTATGAGATTTACCGTCAAGGTAATCATACCTTAAAGTTCCTTTCCCAAAATTCTTTCAGTGCACTGTGGGGCGACCTCTTCACTGACCAGCTAAGGGACGGGTTTGGTTCACCTTTGCTCGTGCTCATAACAATGGGATCAACTCTGCCCGACCCGGGTATGACTTCCTCTTATTCCATTGTTGACACACAAGGCCAACGAAAATAGGCACATCTGGCCCTTCCTCTTCACAATTTGCTCACTGGAGCAACCGCCAGTGGTAGCACTACCACCTGACACTATCGACAGAACACACATCTTCCTTGAGCTATGCTCTATAATTGCAAGCTTTTATAGCTTTCTGGTGTTACATACCTAGTCCCTAGGACCTAGGCTTCACACCCACCACAAATGGCTCGCTAGTTTTAACCAGTAGCTTCGCCAGTGGTAGCACTACCGCTGGGAGGTAAAAGACAGAGCAATGATTATGTCCCCTTTTTTGGGTATTTCCTAGAGGTTACCTCCAGAACTCCTTACAGCACACCACAGTACCCAGAACCCAAAAACACAACATATATACACGGAGTCTTCCTCCGAATCGCAATAAACATCACCAATCCAGACCAACCTATCTGGATAGGCTTCACACATCATGTATATGTTTGTACTTCGGTCCGGACTCTATACACAATTTTTATAGGTGATAATCCATATCGACCCATCGGAAGAATCCTCTCCACCAATATGGAAAGTCTTCCTACTATGATGTCAATCAAAGGACTAGCATGCCCAAATATTCAGGAGGAGAGTCATTACCCTTGAAGCTTGTTTCGGTGCCATAGTATTATAGTTAAGCAGGATGGAAGTGATCAAAGCACCTTCCTCTCCGCGGATCGAACATTGGCAAAATCCTTCAAGAGCTCTCACAAGTCCAATGACTGATTTTAATTCAGCCTTCCCCTTCCTCCTCCTTCCTTTCTCCTTTTCCTTTAGCTTGAAGAGAGAGAGAGAGAGAGAGAGAGAGAGAGAGAGAATGAGGGAAATAATGAGTTCACTCAAAAGTCCCTCTGACCATATTGAACCCAGGCCTAATCTCAGCCACAAGATCTCCAAGCCAAATCCAAAGGATGGCCCTGATTTAATCTACGATGTCTGATCCTGGCTGCCACTGCCCGGCGGTAGCACTACCACACCACATAGTAATTGCTTATTGACCGCTCAAGTAATTGGACCTACCGCCAGTGTTAAATCTAATGCATGGTGTTAGCGTCTCATCGATACAGAGATCATCTCGTCGATATAGGACTCATCCCGTCGATACAGGACTCATCTCGTTGATATAGCTACCGCCAGCGGTAGCACTAGCGCGTGGCGTTAACTTGGCAATCGCCGAGACATCTCGATGAT
The DNA here is from genome assembly GCA_033032865.1 of Dactylorhiza incarnata. Classification (NCBI taxonomy): domain Eukaryota; kingdom Viridiplantae; phylum Streptophyta; class Magnoliopsida; order Asparagales; family Orchidaceae; genus Dactylorhiza; species Dactylorhiza incarnata. The sequence goes on along the minus strand of JAWHQI010000278.1, from coordinate 3,102,400 downwards.
AATAGGAGCTTCACGTCAACAAGGCGTGCCATCAAGTCGATATCGACCTAAAGCCAGTGTTAGCACTAACGCCCAACGTTATCTCCTGTTACCATATTACTTTTCTTTCTGCAATGGGGAAACCTGGGGTGTTACACTATGCCATAAAACTCAAAGAATAGAGCAAACATTGGACTAAGTGCACTAAAGGCACCCTATAAGCAGATCCAGATGAAGTATCATGATCCATTTGCGATTGGCTCTACAACACCATCAACAAAAGGGTAGGGAAAGGCTTTTCCTCAAAAGTCAATCCCTAAAATGAAGCCTGTGACTGTGTAGCCAATCTCCAAATCTATGCACAGCCACATGAATGGCTCTAGAAATGCTTACTGTGAAGCAGCTGCTCTTCTGATCATCAACACCAATACTCCATTCAAAAGGTGATTCAGAAGAGGATCTTGCTTTTCTCTATCTGTCATGTCCAGGTCAAGTGCAGTTCTCTCTTCCGAGCTCAAGAATAGTACTAGTGTGGTATAATAAATTTGATTGCTGGTGTTGTGGCAAGATTGACCACTTTGCTATAGATTGTTGGTTCAACCCCACAGTGCCTAGAGCAAGGAATGTTAAGCTTGCTAGTAGTCTTGTAGTCAGGATTCCTGCAGTCAAAGCTAACTGAAACTAAGGACGCAAATATGTTTGGATTCCTAAGGTAAAATAGTTTGTTTTTACAGGTATGTCCAAACCCAATAAAATGCCAATCTGGTATTTGGACAGTGGATGTTCCAGATACATGACTAGAACAAGAAGCCCAATGAAGAACTTTGCCTTTGTGGAAGATGGAGACAAAGTTATATTTGGTGGATCTGACACAAGCATTATCAAGGGCTATAGTATGGTTACCAATGGCATAGTCTCCATCTCAAAAGGATCTTATGTGGAAGGCTTTCAATGTAGCTTTATAAGCACAAGCCAACTAAGTGATCTTGGCTATGTCATTGATTTCCACAAGGATAAGTGTCTAATTAAGAATTCAGTTAATCTTGAGAAAATTCTATCAGGCACTAGAAGTGGCAATGCCTATTGTTTAAATTTCTTGTGTTTAGATTCAGCTACACCTGTTTGTCTTATAGCAAATGAGAGAGAATCTCTTTGTGTGCAATGACATAAGAGGCTTACTCATATGAACCACAAGACAATCAACAAACTTTTTTCAGAAAATCTAGTTAGAAATGGATCTAATCTTAATGCATTAAAGAGGGTATTTGTCATGCTTGTCAGATGGGCAAGCAAACTAAGACCACCTTTAAGAGCATAGGTTCCAAAGATTCAGAAAGGTTCCTTTACTTATTATATATGGACTTATTTGGTCACATGCCAATTCATAGTTTAGGAAGGAAGTTATATACCCTTGTGATAGTTGATGACTTCTTTAGGTATGCTTGGGTGTTCTTTCTTAAAAAAAGTCTGATACCTTGGATATCTTGCTTCATTTGTCAAGCAAATTTAGAATGAAATGGGTTGTTCTGTGGTTAAAATCAGAAGTGACCATGTGTCAGAATTTCATTCTATGACAGATTTCTGCAAAGAACAATGCATCCTTCAAGAATTTTCTTCTCCAAGAACACCACATCAGAATGTAGTTGTTGAGAGGAAAACAGGACTCTCATGGAGGCTGGTAGAACAATGTTGAATGACTCTTCACTACCAGAATATTTCTGGGCTGAAGCTGTCAACATTGCATGTCATGTGCAGAATAGATCCTCTACCAATAAAATTCACAAGAAAATTTCGTATGAACTAATTATGGGCAGAAACCAAATTTGTCCTACTTTAGAATCCTTGGATGTAAGCGTTATGTCCTAAATAATGATAAATCTTATCTGACTAAGTTTGCTGAGAAATGTTTTGAGTGGATTTCTATTAGATATAGTAGCCACAACAAGGTCTATAGAATATTCAACAAGAAGACTCATGTGTTAGAAGAAATAATACATATTGTATTTGATGAAACAAGCTTGATTCATCAAGGCTTGTTTAGCCCTTCTAGTGTTGCAGGTAAAGAATTGAAGATGAAAAAGCTAAGCCTATAAGAATCAACATCTCCTGACCTGATCATTAAAGATGGAGAACCAGTCCAAGGAGAAGCACAAGAGACAACGGTTGGACAACAGACAGTTGGTACAATGAATGTTGAAGCTCAAGGAGCACTTCCACCATATTGGAGGCACCATAAAGACCTTCCAAGCAGTCAAGTAATTGGAGAATGATCAATGAGTTAAAAGAAGAAGTGCTCAAAATGAAGCATTATATCCGAGTTTCCTCTCTCAGATTGAACCCAAGAGATTTGAAGAAGCCAATTCAAATCCTTCTTGGATCTTGGCTATGCAAGAAGAGTTTAGTTAGTTCAAAAGATGCAAAGTGTGGAAGCTAGTTCCTAGACCTCAACACTAGAATGTAATTAGAACCATGTGGGTCTACATGAACAAGCTAGATGAGAATGAGATCATCATCAAGAACAAGGCAAGGATGGTTGCAAAGGAATATAGACAAGAAGAAGAGATTGATTTTGACCAGACCTATACACCCATGGCAAGACTTGAGGCAATAAGGCTTTTTCTAGCCTATGCAACTCACAAAGGATTCAAGGTGTATCAAATGGATGCGAATTCTGCATTCCTCAATGGTGATCTCAAGGAAGAAGTATATGTAGAGTAGCCTCCAGCTTTTGTCGTTCCTAACTTTTCTAATCATGTTTATTTCTTGAGGAAAGCTTTATGTGGTTTGAAACAAGCTCCTAGAGCTTGGTATGAAATCATATCTAGCTTCCTCATTGAAAATAAGTTTTCAAGGGGGAAGATAAATAGGACATAATTTCTAAGGGAAATAAAGGGCAAGAGTTTGCTAGTCCAATTTATGTTGATGACATAATTTTTGGGTCTACTGATGACAAACTTTGCAAGAAGTTTGCTAACTTAATGCATGGGAAGTTTGAAATGAGCAGCATGGGGGAGCTGAAATACTTCCTAGGGCTCCAAGTGAAGCAATATGAGGTTGGAATTTTCATCTATCAGACCAAGTTCACTAAAGAACTTATAAAGAAGTTTGGAATGGAGAGTATAACCTCAATGAGGGCTCCAATGTGTCTCTAGACAAGGATGAGAAAGGGAAACATTTTGATGAGACCTTGTACAGATGCATCATTGGATCTCTGCTCTACCTAACTGCTAGTATACCAGATATTATGTTTGCTACATGTGTTTGTGCTAGTTATCAAGCTTCCCCTAAGGAATCTCAATATACCTCTGCTAATAGAATCATGATATACATCAAGGGAACTCCTAATCTTGGCCTTTGGTGCCATATAAGTAATGATTTTGAGCTAACTGGGTATTCAGATGCAAATTTTGCATGTTGCAAAGAAGACTGGAAAAGCACATATGGAACCTATCAATTTATAGGGAAGTGGATGATCTCATGGAGCAACAAGAAGAAAATAAGTGTGTCAATCTCCACAGCTGAATCAGAATACATCTCAACTGGGAGTTGTTGTGCTCAACTGCTATGGATACAACATCAGCTAGAAGATTACAACATCAAGATAAGGAAAATAAGTATGTACTGTGATTATTCCAGTATTATCTCAATTGATAAGAACCTTCTTGTATCACACAGCGGGACTAAGCACATTGAAATCATGTACCACTTCATCAGGGAGCATGTTGAAAAAGAGGATATCTGTCTTGAGTATGTCTCCACTGACAGCCAAGTAGCAGATATCTTTACAAAGCCCCTTGATGAAGCTAAATTCAACTTCTTTAAGTTTGAGCTTGGTATGTTGAATTTAAAGTAAACATATCAATGCTATTTTAGTTCATTACTATTGTGCATATGCATGCTAATGAGACTTTTGCAGAAAATTAGCCAGAAAAATACAGGAAGAATGCAGATTAAGTCTGTGTAGTCGAGTATACAAGACGACATATAGGTTGTGTTGAAGGATTGTCAAGCCGACATAGAAGGCGTATCGTCGTGGTGCGTCTTCGACACGAAGAAATTGGCTATTATTGGATCTTTCATCACAGCCGTCCAATTAATGATCAATAGATTTAGCTAAAGCATCCAGGTACGCGCCTTTTGACATTCCTAAGATAAATAAATAAATATATATATATATATATATTGGATAAATGCTTAGAAAAAATTAGAATTTCATTTGCACTAAGTCGTCAAAAACAAAAAGCTCATCACGCGCGACATCGGTGACCTTCAACTATCCAGTTTTTCTCGCAATGGCACCAAAGAAGGGAGAAGATTACTGCAATATAAGATGTGAACTAGTGAGAGTTGGATTCAACAGGGCAGATGAATAGATTAAATCTATCATTGGATTATTAATAGCGTCAGGGCTTGAGTATATTCTTTCTGAACCCACAACAATTACACAGAGAATTAGCAGAGTTCTACTCAAAGCCCCAAGTAAGCACATTCGACAAAGCCATAGAAATAAGAGTAAATGATACCTTGATAAGGGTTACAGTTCGAGGGTTGATGAGAGCACTCTGCCTGCCAGTCTTTGAGGAAGAAGATGAAGAGGATGAAGTTTCAAATGAAGACCACTCTAAAGGATTGAAGTGGTGTGGACATGAGGGAGAATGCAATGGCTCCTCGAAATGAGCAAACTTCAACTCCAAGGGCAAGCTTCTAGAAAATATAGTTGGAAAGGTACTGATATGCAAGCCTGTGTCATACGACAGAATCTCAAGAGAGATGTTTGAAATTATGACAAGGATTATTCTGAGGATGAAGACCAACTGGGTTCAAATTCTATTTGATAAAATTGTGGAAAGCTTCAATGCAACTAATTTTGGAAGAATTTTATCATTATATCTACTGTCAAGCATGCCAAAGAAGATGAACGAGAAGCTTGGGTCTCCCATCCACTGCATGAAGAAGATGGATATAAGAACACTAGAAAGGTGGGAGAAAGTGTTCTCCAAGTCTCCTAAGCAAACCAAGAAGGCTAGTGTAGTGAAAAGAAAGAGAATTGCTGAAGATGAGAGAGACTTTTCAGAGGAAGATAAACACATTGCCAACTTAACCCCTGCACAAATTGAGGGGAAGACTGGTTAAGTATCAGTTCTAAGTCTTACAACTGAACCATTGGGTGAGCCCATGGTAACTAATGAGGCTACTGCTCCAGAACTTGTTGCTCTAGCTGCTGAAAGACATGAAGAACCTCAAGATAGTGCTTTAGTTGAGGGGGAGACTCACACTAAGCTCCCCGCTCTAAGGGTTGAGGAAGCAACCTCAACTTAGTTGGTTGTCCAAGAGGACCCAGAATGTTCTCAAAAGATCATGGATGATGCTGAAACTGAGGATACGGGACTAGGAGTTGAAGTTCCAAGACAGGACTCACCTGATATTCAGTATAATGATGAGGCAATGGATAGCATGTATCAGGACATAATACAAAGGAAGGTTGTTGAGCAAGAGAAGGCTATTCCTAGCACATAAGCTCCACAACCTCAAGTCGACACTTCAAGTTCAATCATCCAACAGATTAAAGAATTGCTAGCAGTTAAAAGGATTCACTACCAATCCAATGTGGATAATGTGGTGAAGAACCTCAAAGAAGACATCTCTGCTCAGATGAGGGAGATGAAATCAGATATTGATCATGTCAATAGTCAAATTACTGTTTGGTTCACAAAGACATGAACAACAGTAGATTGTAACATGAAAGACTGCAATCTCAGGGCACAAGGATGTATTCTACTTTGGAATCACATCAGAGATCAGAAGAAAATCTAGAAAGTGTAGTGGACTTTCTCACCAAAAGAATGCTGACAGTCAACAACATATAATGAGCAAATGTGTGAACACTCAGACGTTAAAAAGATAGAAGACTCCTCCTAGAACTTACAAAGATGTATATTTGAAGAAGTCAGAAAGTGGGAGAAGGCTGGGGCTGACCAAGCAATCTGGATAGTAAATACACTTCAACACTCCCTGGGACTCAATCCCATAGTGACTGAACCTCCAAGAAGTGTCAGTCCTGTGAACTTTTCTAAAAGCACACAAGCAGAAGCTGGTTCTATTCAGCAAAAGAGGAGAAGGCCATCAAAAGAAGAATTAGCTGCAATCAAAAGAAGAGAAGAGGACAAACAAAGTCTAAACATTTGGAGCCCAAGGTCAAAGAAAAAAAATTCTACAAACATGGATTGATCTTGGTAACATTGGAAAAGATATTGACAAGTATTATCCAAATGATGAATAGACCAAACATTTACAAACTGAAAATCATAGAAGAATTTACAGGAAGCATCAGAAGGAGGGGACACTGCCAAAGAATGTTCCTCCCATTTCCAACACTTACATTCCAATGTCATTTAGCTTCTTTGATAGGAAAAGAAAAAAGAAGAAAGCTGAAGGAAAGAAGAAGGGCTTTTGAGTTTAGATGTGCTATGGAGGAAATGTAGTTTTTGATAATCTGTTTCCAAACATTTATAACTTTTATATATGTGATATTTTGGATGTTGCCTCTAATCTTTGTGTCATGACTTTAATTTTTGAATGTGCAGTTCATCTTTGAGTGAGGTTCTGACTTCTTTAAATGGAGGGAGATTGTTGGGAACTTTACCTACAATATTCTTGATTTGAAGAAGTCCTTAAGTCAAAGATAAATGCACTTTGTATTTGACATGTTTGCTTTCAGGTACTAGACATTGCAAGTCTAACATTGGGCTAGACTTAGTGTCATCAAACATTATTTTTCCAATGTAATTCCTCATTGTGCAAAAGGCCATGTCAACCTATGATTTATACCATATTAGACTTGTTATTAACTCATAATCATTAAGTATAAATGTCCATCAAGTGAGCTGAAGCAAAGGATTTGAGTTGAGAAGATCAGAATTTCACTAAGGCAAATATTGTCTTGGTAAGCTTAAATATCATCGAGTGAAAGTCTCAATATCCTCTTGAAGACCTTAAGGTTCAAGACGACATCGTCTTGTAAACTCACAGTAACATTCATATTGTCTAGCCTAGAAGAAGAAAGTGTATATCCAAATATCATCTTGGTATAATACTCTCCAAGACGACATCATCTTAACAAGGCTCATATATCTTCATATCGTCTTGGAGGTATATTGCACATGTATTAAAGCATTTATATGAAGGAAGAAATTGACTAATGCAATTATCGTCGAGGTCACATGAAATATCATCGAGGAACCAAGATGACATTTCATGAATGTCAAAGGCGATTTGTCTAAAATAGTTCAAATATCGCCTTGAAGATTATAAAGATATATCCAGTCGATTCGTGTAGAAGATTCAACAAGAAGTCATAAGCAGTGAAATATTGTCTTGAAGACTATGAAGAAATATCAAGTCGACTCATTAAGATGATTCGACTAGAAGGTTGAAGCAATGATATATCGCCTTGAAGACTAAGAAGAGATATCAAATTGATTCTCATAGAGGATTCGACTAGAAGGCAGAAGCAATGAAATATCGTCTTGTGGAAGAGATATCAAAATGATTTGTGTAGATAATTCAACCAGAAGATCAAAGCTGTGACATATCATCTTGAAGGCTATAAGGAGAGATCAAGACGATTCGTGTAGACAATTCGTGCAGAAGAATTAAACTAAAGCTATACAGTGTAAATTCGACCAGAATAACTCAATTCAACTAAACATCTAGTCAAATGGCGGAAAGGCCAAAATTCAAATTAAAATGTGATTTTGGCGTCACGTCATTTATTGCCACCGCGGATTGAACCAATGAAAGAAGAGATTTATGGAAAGCTGAGAACTGACATAAAGGACGTCAGAGGAAGAGACTATTATCAAAGGTCCCTATAAAAGGATTGAGATGGATTTCAGCAAACCCTAATCTTAAGATTGGAAATAATTTGATAATAATTTCTGAAGAAAAGAGCTTGTCGCCGTCAAAATTTGTTTTCATTACAGAGCTCACGAAAAAGTTGAAACACTTTGAAGCCGATCATACATTCTTCTGAAGAAAAGATTCAATTTTCTTGCCGATTCTGAGATTCAACTTCCATTGCAAAAGTATCTGTGAAGAAGCCATTTTCGTTATATGCTTCAAGAAGACTACAACTTTATAAGATAATATTTCTGAGTCTAAGTTTTGTTTATAAGAATATCATTTTACATATTCACCTATAGGATGTCTAGGGAAATCTGAGTGTAGGATCTTTCAGATCTGAGTTGTAGGATTCTTGCTAAGGATCTGAGGTGGGGGACTTTGCATAGCTCTCGAGGTAGGATTCAGTCTTGAATCTGAGCTGTAGGATCTAGGGATTGGATCTGAGGTAGGGAATACAGACTTATTCTTTAGTTGTAGGAGTTGTGGACTCCGAGTTATAAGATCTGATTGATCTGAGTTTTGAGAAGTTAGAAAAGTCTAGTACACTGCTAGATTGGTGGAGGAGGGAGAGTGGACGTACCCAAATTGGGGAACCCAAGCTGGTCTATTTATAGACAAGGCCCACCGACTCTGCGCGGGACAAGGTTGGGGAGGGAACAAGGTAGGATGTGATGATGATTTTTGCGTAGGTCCAAAAATAAACCGATTAAGCAAATGTACCTATCGTTTTATAGTATAAGTTATTATAAAAAATATCAAGTGTCTGATTTTTCTGGGTTTGTTGAGTATTATTACTCACAAAGATTACTATTATTTTATCAGCAAAATTGTGGGTTTGGTTTTGTGAAGAGCAAAAGTAACGACTAACTATGGAAAAATTCGATGAATAAAGTGTTAGCACTTGATTTAAAATCCCTTTGGAATTAAATAAAATAGATAAAAATTGATTTACAAACTTCCAATTACAAGTCTCAATAGTGGAGGTTCCTATAATATGATATCACATCGCTAAGGTAATATTATCACTTAACGTTAGGTTGATCGATTAAGATCTCTCGAGCAGTTAAAAACCCCAAGCTTGCTTTAAGCAGTTAACCCTAATTTTGTATTCACGAGAAATCTAAAGTTTACTGAGAACCAGAGCACGAGATTGCAACCAACGCCTCCAATGGAAATCACGCATCTGCTTAGGAATTGCTTGAATCCTTCAATCAAATCTTCAATCGAGTGAAACAAGTTCTCAGAACAGCCGATCCAATATCAGACCCGATTCTGCGCATCAAGTTTCTCCTCTTACTCACTGAAAGCCGATCCATCAGAGGAGAAAAATTTCTTCATGGTTTGAAGTCTTTAATAAATGAGAAGCAGATCTACAACTCAATCGTCTCAAGCTTCAAGAAGACTCAACACTTTCAATATCTAATTTATTGAGTCTATTGAAGTTGCTGTAAAAACCTATAAATCTTTTGGTATGATTCATTTGTTGAATCTGAGTTATCTATAGAATTCCTCTGTGGAATCTGAGGTATTATCTTGAGTTAGGGGATTTGAGGTAGGAAACGAGCTAGTGTTCTTGAGGTAGGAGATCAGTTCGCCGAATGTAAAATCATTTATTGATCCGAGTTGATTTGGAGTTGCTGAGGCTAGCACACTACTAGATAGGCGAAGGGGGAAGTAGAGTACCCATACTGGGAAACCACTATAAATATCTGTGTGTTTGTGCTGTATTTTTTCTCTCTACTTACGTTTAAATTATTTCGCCGTGAAAAAAATAAAAAGGTAAAAAGATGTCACCTATTCACCCCCCTCTTGGTGAAAGCTAGGTTATTCTCATATAACAATTGGTATTCGAGGGAGGTTGTTCATCAAAAGTGTAACCATTTGAACAAGATCCACTTTTGGGAATTCAAATTTCCACATCATGCTTGCCGGAGAGAACTACAAGAAGCTCAGTTCTATGAAGCTTCCCATCTGCACTAAAGAGAACTTTTCTATTTGGAAGTAAGAGGTCAAGCTATTTATGGAAGCATCGGATCCCATAATCTTCATCATTATTGAGGAAGACCCCTTCATTCCTACAACTCCCTCTACTGTCAACAATGCGATGACGGTCCTGAAGAAATTCGTTGATATGACTAAGGATGAAATTGCCTTAGTCACCATGGACAAGTGAGCCAAGAATATCTTGGTCAGTGTCATAGATGATTCAACATTCCAAAATCTCATCCACAGCAGGACTGCCAAGGAGATGTGGGAATCACTTATTGTCTTCATGGAAGGCACTGAAGAGGTTAGGGATGATTGAAAGTCTCTACTGAACCAAGAGTATGAATCCTTTCGACAGGAGAAGAAGGACTTCATTTCTGAGTGTTATGAAAAGTTTTCAAGATTGTAAACGGGCAGAGGACATATGGTCGTGAGTTCTCTAATTATGACCTGAACAACAAATTCTTGATGTCCCTGAACAAAGAGTCGCACATCAAGATCTGTGTTATCAGGGAGATGGGGAACCTGACGAATATGCAGCCTCAGAATCTCTTTGGAAAACTACTTTCTAATGAACTCCAACTGAACATTAGAAAAGTAGAAGAAGGATGCAAGTCTTACTCCAAGGAGAAGTCAGTTTCTCTCAAGGAGGATAGCTCAAGAAAAAGCCGGGATGAATCTCCAATTCATTCGGCCAGGTCTGATGAATATGAGGAGTCAGAAGACACTACTTTAGGCTCTGAATTGTCTGATGGAGAATTATCACTTTTCTTAAGACAATTCAAGAAGTTGCTCACTAGAAGAAGGAAAGGAAAAACAAACATTCTTCCTCCTCCAGTTCAAAGCCGAGCTACAACAATGATAGGCACAGACACAAGTACAAGGAGGACAGGTATAAATCGTATTAGAACAAAAATTCTTCATCTGACATTGTTTGTTATTATTGTAAGAAGACATGCCACGTGATTGCTAACTACCCCATGATAAGGGAATAAAGCGGGAAGTTCGGAGAGAGAAGTTCACATAAGGGAAAGAAGTAGGAGAAGAGCTTAATAGCCAAAAAGTCTAAGACCCTAAGTGAAAGTTACTCAAGTTCTTCCAATTTTGAGGAAGAGGCCTACTTTGGCCTTATGGCCTAGTCAGAAGATGAAGTCCATGATTATTCCTATCATGGCAAGGTACTTTCTCATACCCTCTTTCAACTTTCAACACAAAATCCGAAGTGAGTACACCTTCACAGCATGAGGATGAAGCTAATCTAGTAGACCAGTTTGGTGCCCTACTGAAGGCTCTGGTAAAGAGCAAGAAGAAGGTCAAAGCTCAGGATAAAGAGATTGAATCTCTTAAGTCCCTTGAGTCAGAGCTCTCAGAGAGGACTGAAAAGTTGACTCTGTTGAGCAATGATTTCATGGAGATTCAAGAGATGTCTGAAGCCTAAGCTGATATACTCCTTCAAAAGGAGAAGATCATTAATGATCTGGAAGACAAGCTTCTAGTTGAGAGAAACTTGCTTGCAAAATTTTCAAAGCCAAAAACTATCTTGTCGATCATTGATGAATTCTCTGCACCATATCGAGGTGGCATGGTAAAGGAAAATTTGCTGGAAAACCTCATCAGGGTCAGACCTTATTTAAGAAGGTTATATTTCCCTCAAACAGCTATGACCTTGATTGGACCCATGGGTTCTTAACAAATGGAAGTTCTTCCATTGTAACAAAGAAGCCACGGGAATGGAGGTACCCCCGGATTATTGGAATGAGCAAAACACCTCATGAAGAGATTATCTTGAAGGATCATAGACCCTTCGTAGTTGGATCTTTTGTGCCAACATCAAATGGTAAAAGTTGTTCTTCAGAAGTCTAATGCTCAGAAGAAGTCTATGACTGTGGCACCTCACTCAACTCATATACACAATCATGATACCAAAGTTATAAAGGTTGTGACTTCTGAACCTAGCTCTTCTGTTCACCAGCACAGTCACTTTATTCATAGAGTGAACCAGAAGAGAAGGTACAATAAGTTTGACTGTTGGTGTTGTAGCAAGATTGGTCATTTTGCCATAGATTATTAGTTTAATCCAATATTATCGTGGGCTAGTGATGTGACACTGACCAATCATATTGTTAACTCACATCCTATGGCTAGGACTAACAAAAACCAAAGGCCCAAGATGGTTTGGGCTTCTAAGGCCAATTAGTTCATTTTGTAGGATAGTCCAAACCTTTGGAGGATCTGATAGGGAAACTACAAAAGGTTATGGTATGGTTACTAACGACATAGTCTCCTTCACAAAATTAGCATGTGCGGAATGGTTGCAACATAACCTGATTAACATAAGTCAACTATGTGATCTAAGTTATGTAGTTGAGTTCCACAAGGATAAGTGTCTTACTAAACAGTCTGTTGATTCAGAAACTATCTTGACTGGAAGTAGAAGTGGAAATATTTACTATTTAAATTTTCTTTGCTTAGATTCATCCACACTAGTATGCTTTGTTGCCAAAGATCGTGCATCTTTTTGTGTTCAATGACACAAGAGATTAACACATATAAAGTTTAAAACAATTAATAAGTTACGTTCAGACAACTTAGTTAGGGGTGGACCAAAGTTGAAATGCATTAAAGAAGGTTCATGTCATACATGTCAAATGGGCAAGCAGACAAGGGTTTCCTTTAAGGGCATCAGTTCCAAAGATTTTACCATATGTTTATATCAGTTGCACAAGGACGTGTTTGGTCCTATGTCTATTCGTAGTTTATGAGATATGTCTTATACCTACGTGATTGCTAATGATTACTCACGTTTTGCATGAGTTTTCTTTCTGAAATGAAAGTCAGATACATTGGAAACTTTCACATCTTTTGTCAAGCAAATACAGAATAAAATGGACTGTTCTGTGGTCAAAATCAGAAGTGATCATGATACATAATTTCAGTCAGGGGTTATGACAGAATTCTGTAAAAGCCAATATATCTTTCAAGAGTTTTCCTCTCCTCGAACTCCGCAACAAAATGGAGTAGCCGAGAGAAATAATAGAACACTCATAGAGGCAAGTAGAATGATGCGTAGTGACTCCTCACTACCAGAGTACCTATGGTCTGAAGCAGTCAACACAACTTCCCATGTGCAAAACAGAGCCTTAATCACCAAAGATCATTACAAGACTCATTATGAACTTATAAAGGGCAGAAAACCAACTGTGTCCTATTTCAGGTTTTTGGAAGTAAATGTTATATGTTAAACAATGGAAAATTCTATCTTACAAAAAATATTTTGAAGGTATTTTTGTAGGCTATAGTAACCATAGTAAGGCATATAAGATTTTTAATAAGAAAACTCTGGTTGTGGAAGAATCAATCAATGTTGTATTTGATGAAATGAGCATGATACACGAAAGCTCGTCTAGTTCTTCTGTTGTAGGTACAAAATCAAGATTCAAGGAGTTGACCATTGGTGAGCATGAAGGAGTTAAAGAGATAACCTCACCAGATGTTGTCACTGAACATGAAATATACAATCAAGAGTATATACCAGACTTAGTTGAAGTAGATCATCCCGCTGAAGAAGAAGCAACATCGAATCTAAGAAGACTCCCTTTGGTTGTAAGACACCAGAGGATCATCCACCACACCAAATAATTGGAGATTTAAACCAAGGAGTGCAAGCAAGGAGAAATGCACATAATGAGGTATTGCATCTCAATTTCTTGTCATAGATTGAGCCAAAGAAATTTGAAGAAGCCAACATAGATCCCTCCTAGATTATGGTTATGCAAGAGGAGCTCAACCAATTCAAAACATGTAAGGTATGGAAATTGGTACATAGACCCCAAGGTCAGAACATTATTGGAAGAAAATGGGTCTACATGAATAAGAGGGATGAAAATGGAGTGATCATAAAGAATAAAGCAAGACTGGAGGCATTTTCATCCCTCTTGATATACCTGAAAGGTACACCTAAACTTGTCTTGTGGTACCCTTGGAGTAATGACTTTGAGCTTATAGGCTTTTCAGATGCAGATTTGCAGGATGCAAGGAAGACCGGAAAAGTACATCTGGCACATGCCCATTCCTAGAAAGCAGAATAATTTCTTGGAGTAGCAAGAAACATACCAGGGTGACCATATCAACTACTGAGTCAGAGTATATCTCAGTTGGCAGTTGTTGTGCCTAACTTTTGTGGATTCAACATCAATTGGAGGACTACAACTTGAAGATCAGGAAGACCACGATGTTTTGCAATTCATCGAGTACCATCTCTATTGCCAAAACCCCAGTTTCTCATAGTAGGGCCAAACATATTGAGATCCGCTACCATTTCATAAGAGAACATGCGGAGAAGGACATTTGCTTGGAGTTTGTGCCTACAGAGAAATAGATAACAGACATATTCACGAAGCTACTGGATGAAACTAAGTTTAACTATTTCATAATTGAACTTGTTATGCTTAACATATAGTAGTTTCATATTCTTATAGCCATTTTATCACATGGAATCAAGTTTTTTAAATCATGTCATGTGAAATATTTTTGTTTTAATTTATAGTACTCAATATTTTTTTTAATATATATACTGTGTCAACTAGAAGGATGCTCGACACATTAGTTCTAATATGGAAAAACTAGAAATTTTCTAAGTGTTGATAAGTATCGACTAGAGGTCAAGTCGACATTTACTGTTGTAGACTTGAAGCATCGTCTACACGGATGATCATTAATTCATCATCTTTGTGTCGACGGGACTTGATTCGGATACACGGACATGGCCCAATTTTACTGGATTCTAATAAGAGTCATTGATCAATTAGTCAAGTTAATGAATCCGTGAAATTTCATCAATAATGTTTGTGCCTCTTGGCATTCCAAATATTTGCATATAAATAGGTCAGTTGTTAAATGAAATTACCCTACGACATTGCCCTAATCCCTTCGACTAACTGAGCGCCTATCAGTATTCTTCATCCTCGCGTGCTGCTGAAGTTGACAGAGCCACTCCTCACACCAGAATTTATCAGTCTTGGTAGCAATTGTGAAAGTATCTAGTTGCGGCCTAAATCACCTAGAGGGGGGTGAATAGGTGGTTTCTATGTCTTTTTGCGGAATTAAAATTATATGAATAAAAGCACATAGAAAACCAAAGAGCACAGTACACACAAGGATTTATAGTGGTTCCCCGTTCTTGGGTAGTCCACTTTGTACCTCACCTATCTAGCATGACCGGCTAGACTAGGCTACTTCACTATTCTCGGATTATGAATAATCCTACAACTCGGAGTCAAACTCCTACAATCTCGGAGAACAAAATCTCCTACAACTCGGAGAACAAAATCTCATACAACTCGGAGAACAAAATCTCCTACAACTCGGAGACAAGGCTCCTACAAACTCGGAAGAAAAACTTCCTACAAGCTCGAAGATGAAATCTCCTACGACTCGGAGCTGCAACTCCTACAAAGAGAAATAGTTGTAAAACAAACTTCTTGAAATCTCAATGAGATTTGACTTCAGATCTGAGAAAATCGGTCCTCTTCTTTCTTGCTTGAGAGATAAAGTCTTGCACCTGAAGATCGAAGAAGAAGAAAAACCTTGCTTGAAAAACCTTGATCTGAATACTTGAGTTGACTTGATCAGGAAGATAGTAGAGAGATTCAGAATAGCTTGATCTTGTCGACTGCCCTTGAGAAGAAGAACAACAGATGTTCTTTCTTGATCTGTAGACTGCTTTTGGTGAAGAAGAAAATAGCTGAAATTATTTCCAAGTTTGTTGACTGTCTTTTTCAAAAGAGGAGCATCAGATCTTCTTCTTGTCGGAGAGGAAAACTTTGTGTGAGAAAATATCAGCCGATAGAATACTGGAAGGAGAGAATGATTTTCATGAACATCACTTCACAAAATATCAGAAGATAATATATATCAAACTCTTCTCCACGGCTGTACAAGAAAATTAAGGAATAAGATAATTTTCAACGGCTATAATCACGAGATAAGGAATAAAATATTCTCCAACGGCTGTCTGCAATAATTAAGGAAGATATTCCAAATATACTGTACGCGGAGGAAGCCTAAAATGGAAAGCAGACATTAAGAAAGCCCAGCGATTTGAATTTCGAAACAGCGCCAGCGCAATTTCAGAATCTGTTAAAATTTCGTCGAACGGAACATCGATCAACGAATTTCCTTCATCCTTCAGCAAACAGCGGTCGACGAAATATAAGCAAACAGCGGTTGACGAATTAAATAATTACTGCATTCGACGAACTGCCTGTACTCTGCGTTCGACGAAAAGCCAATAAACTGCGTTCAACGAACTGCTGATTCCCTGCGTTCGACGAACTGCTACTTCCCTGCGTTCGATGAACTGCCTTCAGCTAACAGCAAACCAGAGAACAATGAAATATTTATTTCGTCGAACGGCGAATGCCATGGTTCGTTCAACGAATTCTTGCGTTCGACGAATTTTTCCCAGTTAGTCGAACTGAGCTCGACGAATTTTTCCCAATTCGTCGAACGGAAAATTCTTAAGAAAAATTTTCTTTCTTCCACTTTTAGCAGCAAATCTTCTTAGCTCTTCCTTTGGTCCCTGACCTCTAAGTGCATTCCAACAGAGAATTACTCATGAATCAACTCTTGGTCTTACACAATGAAGAGTTACATTGTCTAGGACTGCATTTGATGATCCATAGTAATTTGACATTGGTTTGCACTTAGTGTAACCACCTGTCAAAACAATAACTAAAGAGACATATCAAATACAATCTCTGAAAGAAATCGTTGTCTACCAAAATCACCTAGAGGGGGGTGAATAGGTGATCTCTACTGCGATTGCGGAATAAAAATTTAGCACACACACAACAATAAATATCACAGCACAGAGACACAAGATTTATAGAGGTTCCCCAAAGGTGGGTACTCCTCTCTCCCGCTCCGCCTATCTAGCACTTCGGGCTAGCGTCGTCAACTTCACCAAAACTCAAATTTATCAACAAATCCTACACTCGGAGAAAACGACTCCTACAAACTCGGAGAACAACCTCTCCTACAAACTCAGAGTAAACAACTCCTACAACTCGGAGTAAACAACTCCTACAAAATAACTCGGAGTAAACAACTCCTTCAAAATAACTCAGAGTAAAAACTCCTACAGAATAACTCGGAGTAAAAAATCTTACAGGAATTAAATAAAGTTTGAAACGAAACTTCTCTTGAATCTCAATAGAGATTAACTTCAGATCTAGAGAGACTGAATTTTCTTCTTCCTTTAGAGTGAAAGCTTGGATCTTCAAGGATTAGGAAGAATAATGAATCGGCAAACCTGATCTGAGTAGGCCCTTTGATTAATTTGAAAAGATCTTCAATATAGAGAGCAGCAACTAGATCAAAGGCCTTCTTATTTGAGAAATCTCTAGCAACACTGAAGAACGAATCTTGAGCGGCGCAGACTTTAGATCTCAGAAACTTGTTCAGCAAGAGAGAAAGAAACGGCTAGCTTCTTTTTAACAATCGGGTGATTTCTTGAGTTTGCCCTAAAAATAAAAGATTATTTATAGGCAGACCTCCAACGGCTCGGGCGACAAGAAAGGAGAGATCACCACGTGTACTGTATATGGCGGCCAACCCTAAATTTCAAAAACGAAACATAAATTTGAAATCCATCTGTCCGTCATTCGTCGAGACTTTACGTGAACATTCGACGAATTGACTTAGCCATTGAAAAATACTGATCAAAGCTTGAAAACTGTCTTCTGTTTTCATTCGTCGGAATTCGTCGGGAGTTCTCGAGAACATTCGACGAATTGACTTAGCCGCGCATTTTCCTTCACATGTCTGCCTTTTTGACTTCTGTCTGCGTTAGTCGATATTCGTCGGGAGTTCATAAGAACATTCGATGAATAGACTTAGCCGCAGAAATTTCTTCTTTAAACTAGAAATTTGGCTTCTGTCTGGATTCGTCGAGATTCATCGAAACTTCACGAGACATCTCGACGAATTGACTTAGCAAAAATTTCTTTTCTCCTGAAAGCCTGCTCCACTCCTCAAACTTGAAAACCTTCAGTTATGAGTTTATGAAGTACACCCCAATAGAGAGATTACACATGGACCAACACTTTGTTCTACACAATGAGGGATTACATTGTCTAGAACTATGTTTGGTGATCCATTGCAACCTGACTTTGGTGCGCACTTAGCATTAAGACCTGTCATAACATATCTAAACAGAAATCATCAAATACATCCTCAATTCAATTTAGTTCACTAGGGGACATCTTCAAATCCAGGTAATTGTGGATACAATACCCAACAATCTCCCCCTATTTGAAGATGCCATAACCCTATGCACTAAGTTGAATTGTACAGAAAATATAATGAATAAGAAGAGCACTAATCAGGCAGTAATATTTAAAGAAAAACTCAATGTTTATCTTAACACAAATATATATATATATAAACAAAGAAAACATCATGATTCCAGAACAGCTCAGCTCATGCTTGATCCTTGCCTTTCTGCTTTTCAAAAATTCTTTCCACTGCCTCAGCTCTCTTTTTCTGTTCAGATTCCATTCTTTCAAAGAAGGCTTTTGGTTTAGGCCAATACTTATCAGGAGCAGTTTCTTTGGTTCCCCCAGCCTTGAAGTGAATCCTTCTTTCAGATGTCCTTTTCATGAACTTACTCCATTCATCCTGGCTGTAGTGATCACTGACATTTTCATGATGTTTACTGACTAGATTGAAGGTTGTGAGAACAATACCTTTGGAAGTAGGACTCCAGCTCTCTTGGAAATTCCTTGGGGATGGCCTATCATAAAACTCTCTAATCTTTTTATAAGGATTAGACCTCTTTGCAGAAGGTTTGTCACCAAATATTTTTCTTTTCAGAGACTTTTCAGAGGGTTCAGATACTTTGGAGCTGTCAGGCCCTTCAACAAAAACTGGATCATCCCAGAACTCTTGGTAGGTGGAGGCTGGGATATCTGCTTCAGCAAAATCAAAATCCTCAACAGGAATTGGAGAAGAATTTGGAGCACTTGGACCTGGAGCACTTGAAGAAGGAACATCTGACTTTTTGTCCACAACAGTGAATCTAAGCATGCCTGCAACTTCCTTGAACAGCCAACTAGTTGATTCATGGGTATACCAATTTACATCTTTAACATTTTGCAAGATGTTCTCATGAAGCTCTTGCATTTTTGAAAATACATATCCATCCAAATCATTCACTTTACCATCCAAACCATTCACTTTACTAGCACTCTCCTCTATCTTAGACACCATACTCTCCTCCCCCTTTATGACATCCTCATGTAGGAGGGCATAGAGTTTGGCCAGTTGCCTTTCAACTTGATCATCCAGAAACTTAAGCCCTTGATCATGAGAAATTCTGAGAGCTGTTTGAGCAGTATTCAGATTAACAACATCTTCAGCAACCTGATGCAAGGTATTTAGAACATGCCCAACTCCCTTATTGGTGTGGTCTAATGCCTTTCCTGCCTTTGTCATCCAGGCTTCTTGAGCACTTTTGAATTTGCCCATTTCATGCCTCATTTCAGTCATTTCCTGCCTCAAATCACTATCAACAGTGTCAATCTTCTGATAGACTTATCAAAATGCTCAGTCTGAGCTTGCGGCAAACTTGTAATAGACTTCAGCAGAGAAGATTGAGAGCTCTCTCCAGTTTCAAAATCTTCAGGAGAGGCTCTATCAGCTACAAAACTGGTAGACTGTGCTTGCTCATCAAGCACAGTTACTCTTGGAGATTTTCTTAGAAGAACTTCTGGTGGGGGCAAAAGCAGCACAGAAGGAAGAACCTGAGGAACTGCAGATTCATCCATGAATAAATCTTCTTGTTCTTTCTCCCCCTCAGCCAAAGACATCATCTTGGCTAACTCCAACTGAGCACCAAAACTGCCCTTCTCCAATGAATCAGATTTCTCAGAATGAACAGATGCAGGATCTGGCAAGTCTTCATTATCTTCTGAATTAGAAACAAAAACTGCAGGTGATCTCCTTGATTCTTCTAGCATAGCAGCTTCATCTACATCAGCAAATTTCCCTTGACCCTCCAGGTCATGAACAACATCTGGGACAACAGTACTAACTGGATCAACAGGAACTTGATCAGCTTCACTGGGAGGAATTTCTTTTATAGCAGCACCACTTTCAACATTGTCTCTTGGGGTTGGAAACTCCCCCTCAACATGTTCACCTCTTCCCTGATCAGGAGCTGGACTAGGTCCACTTCCCCTTGAGGGTTGACCTTCTTCCAGAAATCTGTCATCCCTCTGCAAGCCTGCTTCATCAGCATCAGCAGCTCTCTTCACTCCACCTTTTGGGATGACTCTTTCCCACTTGGAGAAGATATATGAGGTAATTTTCTTTGTATGATGGAGTGGAGATCCTCTTCCAAGATTAAACATATCAGGATTACTACCATTCAGCAGCAGACTAAGAATTCTGCCAAAATTTGGGGCTAGGAAACTTTCTTTAATTTTTTCAAATATAACTTCACCAAAATTGAAATCTTTTCTACGATAATAGCACTGTGAATCTTAAAAGCTTCTTCAGATAGGTAGTCATGAGATCCTACCTTGCACAATAAAACTTTTCCTAAAATATCACATAACAATTTACCTCCATCATTCATGAATTTCCTTCTTATTTTAGAACCTTCATCAGAGATGCCACAAAATCTCTTGGCTCTGAGAATGTCTTCAGCATACACTTCTTCTGATTCGACTTCAGGCATCCTCAAGATCCTGTTGATGCCACTGGCTTTCAAAACTATTTTACATGACCTGATGCAGCTCTTTATTTTCTTGCCTTGACTGGAAACTTTTGCATTCCTGTAGAACTCAAGAACATCTTGTTCTAAAATTTTAGCCGGCTCCTCCAAAACATAACTGAGTCCGGCGACATCAAGCATCATGATGATATTTCTGAACTCATCTGAAGCCGCTCTAAGCGCACCTCGCACTAGCTCTCCACCAGAATGCAGACCTGCTTTTGGCGCCATTGAGCTTGACGAAATCGGGAAGAAGAACAGTGATTTCTCGAGAGAGACGAAGAGACGAGAAGGGTTTTCACGGAAGGGACGCGTGGAATCACGTGTTTTCAATATTTATATATATATAATTGGGCGCGTACCTGATTTCACGGATGGCTCTTCGAATCCAATAAATTGTATTTAATAATAAGATTTCACGGGAGACGTGTCCGAGAAGAGAAATATTTTGACATGTGAAATCCCGTGAAACTGCATGAAATTTTCTAGTGAAATCATTTCTGATTTATCTAGTGAAATACCATGCAATTTCGTGAAATTCCAACAGTCCTGTCTTCAAGATTCCTTGTTAAGCATTCCAAGTTCCATTTTGAAGAAATTGAACTTGGTCTCGTCCAGAGGCTTTGTAAAAATATCTGCAATTTGCTTGTCAGTATTAACATATAACAAATTTATGTCCCTACTCTCAACATGTTCCCGGATGAAGTGGTAGTGAAGCTCGATGTGCTTTGTTCTGCTGTGAGAGACTGGATTATTTGTTATGACAATAGCACTTGAGGAGTCACAGAACATGGGGATTTCTGTGAGCTTTAAGTTATAGTCCTCAAGCTGATTCTTTATCCACAAGAGTTGTGCACAACAACTGCCGGCAGAGATATACTCTGATTCAGCAGTTGATATTGCAATACAATTTTGCTTCTTGCTACTCCATGAAATAAGCCTTTTTCCCAAGAATTGGCAAGTTCCTGAAGTACTCTTTCTATCATCTTTGCTACCTGCAAAATCATCATCTAAAAAACTAATTAGTTCAAAGTCATTGCTTCTCGGGTACCATAAGCCGAGATTTGGTGTACCCTTAAGGTATCTCAAAATCCTCTTTGCAGCAGCATAATGAGATTCCTTACAGTTCACCTGATACCTGGCACAAACACATGTTGAAAACATTATATCAGGCCTACTAGCAGTAAGGTAGAGCAAGGACCCAATTATGCTTCAGAACTTGGTTTCATCAAAAGGTTTCCCTTTCTCATCCTTGTCCAGAGACATGCTTGAGCCCATTGGAGTCCTCATAGAGGTTGCACTCTCCATTCCAAATTTCTTAAGGAGCTCTTTGGTGAACTTCGTCTGAGAGATGAAAATTCCATCTTCAGATTAGTGCACCTGGAGTCCTAAGAAATATTTCAGCTCTCCCATACTGCTCATTTCAAACTTACCTTGCATCAAGTTAGAAAACTTTTTGCAAAGTTTGTCATCTATAGAGCCAAAAATAATATCATCGACATAGATTTGCACAAGCAAAATCTCACCTTTCACTTCCCTAAGAAACAATGTCTTATCTATTGTTCCTCTTGTGAATTTGTTCTCAAGAAGGAACTTAGACAATGTCGCATACCAGGCTCGGGGTGCCTGTTTGAGACCATACAAAGCATTATGTAAATAATATACATGATCAGGAAAGTTAGGATCTGCAAAACCTGGAGGCTGAGCTACATATACTTCCTCTTTAAGGTCTCCATTCAGGAAGGCTGACTTCACATCCATCTGGAAAACCTTAAAGCCCTTATATGCAGCATAGGCCAGAAATAATCTGATGGCTTCAAGTCTTGCTACTGGTGCAAAGGTCTGATCAAAATCAATCCCTTCTTCTTGCCTGTATCCTTGTGCAACCAGTCTTGCTTTGTTCTTTGTAATGATGCCCTTTTCATCAAGCTTGTTCTGGTAGACCCATTTGGTTCCAATCACATTTTGTCCTTTGGGTCTTGGTACTAACTCCCAAACTTTACCTCTCTTGAATTGGTCGAGCTCTTCTTGCATAGCAAGGATCCAAGATGGATCGGTGTTTGCTTCTTCAAACTTCTTCGGCTCAATCTGTGAAAGAAAACTTAAATGTAAAACTTCGTTAGTTATACCTCTTCTCGTTAGAACTCTGCTTGAAGGATCTCCGATAATCTGATCAGCTGGATGGTCTCTTGAATATCTGACTCCCAAATTACTTGCATTTTCAGGAGCAACTTGAGGTTTAGCCACCTCTGGAACATCTTCTTCTTCATGGACTTCTTGTTCATCTTCAGAGTGATCTGAGATCTCTTCTGCCAACTTTGGTGCATCATCTGTGGTATTTACTCCATCTTCCATAGTGAGTTCCTTTAGCTTAACCTGCATCTTCAATGAACACACTAGACGAGTTGCTATGTAGCAGACTCGTCTCATCAAATACAACATGGACTGTTTCTTCTACCACCAGAGTTTTCTTATTAAAAATCATATATGCCTTACTATGGCTACTATATCCTACGAAAATACCTTCAAAACATTTTTCACTAAACTTGGTCGTAGGATGTTTTCCATTGTTAAGTACATAGCATTTACTGCCAAAAATTCTAAAATATGAAATCTTTGGTTTTCTGCCCTTTAGAATCTCATATGGGGTCTTACGATGGTTCTTATTGATGAGTGCTCTGTTTTGCACATGGCAAGCTGTGTTGATAGCTTCTGCCCAAAAATATTCTGGAAGAGCAGAATCACTCAACATAGACCTGCCAGCTTCTATGAGGGTTCTATTCTTTCTCTCGGCTACTCCATTTTGTTGTGGAGTACGTGGAGAGGAAAACTCATGGGAGATACCTTGACTTTCACAAAACTCTGTCATGGCCCCAGACTGAAATTCTGTTCCATGGTCACTTCTGATTTTGACCACTGAACAGTCAAGTTCATTCTGAATAAGCTTGACAAAAGTAGTGAATATGCCAAAGGTTTCTGACTTAAGTTTTAGAAAGAACACACATGCAAATGGGGAATAGTCATCAACAATAACCAAGGTGTAAGCTTTCCCACCTAAGCTTCTAACTGACATTGGACCAAATAAGTCCATATGCAGCAGATGAAGACATCTGGTAGAATTATTGCCAATTATGCTCTTAAAGCTAGGCTTTGTTTGCTTACCCATTGGCAAGCATGGCAAGGGCTTTCTTTAATGCATTTAACTTTGGGGGCATCCCTTACCAAGTTGTGAGAAAATAACATAGATATAGTTTTGAAATTAATATGTGCTAGTCTCTTGTGCCATTGGTCACAAAGAGATGCACTATCTTTGGCAACAAAACACACTGGGGTAGAAGACTGTAAACATATAAAATCCAAACAGTATATACCACTACTCCTAGAGCTTGTTAAAATAGTTTCAGCATACACAGACATCTTTATCAGGCATCTATCTCTAAAGAACTCAACGGTATAGCCTTTGTCACATAGTTGGCTTATGCTAATCATATTGTATTTCAATCCTTTCACATGAGCTACACGTGTGAAAACGACTGAGCCGTTGGTTATTGAACCATAGCCTATAATAATACCTCGTTCAGATCCGCCAAACTTTACTTTAGGCCCGTTCTCAACTGGAACATAATCCTGAAGTAATCTTCTTCTCCCGGTCATATGCCGAGAGCAACCACTGTCCAAATACCAGATAGGAATTTCGTCGGCCTTTGGACATTCCTGCAAATATGATCAATACCCCTTAGGAGCCCAAACATTTTTGGGCCCTTGGTTCCTTGTTAGTGGAACACCACTTAGAACATTAACTTTGCAAGTGGTCGGTCTTGCACTGTTAACTCGTGGAGTTCTTGGCACAGTATGATTGAACCAACAATCTATGGCAAAATGACCAATTTTGCCACAACACCAGCATTCAAATCTATTGTATCTCCTCTTTGTGTTCTGCTGAGCCTTTTGAACGGGTGGCTTTGCAGGAAGAGCAACCTTGGAGGTAGAAGCCTCGTTGGTGCAACATACACAATTCTTAGGCACAATAGGCTTGACCTGCGGTGCCTTCTTAGCATTTGATCCATGAACGAATGGTCCATGATGCTTCAATTGAACTTCCTCATAAGGAGCCTTGAGGGAGATAGATCCAAAATTTCTGGGTCTGGTCCACACTGAGTTCACTTTGGCAGGCTCAACATGGGTTGGTCTGCTGAAGTGACCATAAATGCTCTCAAAATCATAGGTGTTTGTAGGAAGAATCACCTTCTTGAAAGTTGGAGCACACTGTGGACCCTTACCCTTTGCTTTAGCAGCTCTTCTTTTGGTTGACTTACTTAGGCTCTTTTCAGCAACATGGCCCAAACCACTACTACCAGAAACAGTAGTGAAACTGTCTATGATAGGAAAAACTGTCTTGGGCTTAGAGAAGTTCATTATGATCTTCTTTTCAGCCTCAAGCTATTTAGTCAAATCATTGATAATTTCATTCTTCTGAATGCCTGCTGAAGTGGCCTCGGAGAGTGCAATCTTCAAGGATAAGATTTCTTCCCTGAGTAGGTTAGATTCTTCAATCTCCTTTCTCAGGTTTGATTCTTGATCCTTTAGGGATTGAATCTCCTTTGATTGAGTTTTAACAAGCTTTCGACACTTATTAAACCCCTTCAACATTTCCTCATACTTAGCAGTCAACTTAGAATCCTCTTCCGAATAATAGTTTTCATTAGCATCAGATGCCGTTTCTGAACATGAAAGAGGTGTAGAAGATAATACCTGACCGATGAAAGGAACAATATCTTTGTCATCATCTGACATGGCCATTAGACTGTAGAAGTAGTCTTCTGTGAGACCTTTTCCTCTATATTGACCAAATTGGTCTTCTGTATCAAGTTGAGCCATCAGTCCAAAGAATGCCTCTTCATATGAATTAGACTCATTTGTGTCACTATCACTCAGAGTCTTGGACTTCTTGGCAACAAAACTCTTCTCCTCTTTCTTCTTTCCTTTGAAGGACTTCTTTTCTTCTTTTCTTGAAGATTCCTTCTTGTGTGGGCAATCAGCTATCATGTGCCCTAGTTTTTTACAACAATAACAAATAGGTTCAGTATAATCGTGTTTGTTCGGTTTAGAACCATACCTGTCATTTCTATCACGATGTGATCTCCTGTGATCTCTTTAGGAAGATGAGCCTTTTCTCATTTTCCTCCTCTTGCTAAGCAACTTCTTGAATTGCTTGGAGAGGAGGGAAAATTCTCCTTCAGATAGTTCTGAATCTGCAGAACTGCTTTCAGCTTTATCCTCAGAGGACTCATCCCTCACAGGGGACAGAGCCCTGCTTCTTCGGGAGCTTTCAGACTTTAGAGCAATGGTATTCTCCTTGCCAGAGCTCCTACTGCTTTCCTCTTCTGACTTCCTGATATTCAACTTCAGCTCATGGGAAAGCAGCTTCCCATACAGAATTTGTGGCTCCGTAGTAGCCAACTTACCATATTCTCTGATAGCTATCACCTTGGGGTCCCATTCCTTAGACAGGGATCTAAGGAATTTATCGTTTAGTTCACCCATGGTGAATTCCCTTCCATAGTTTCTCAAACCATTTACAATCTTGAAGAATTTCTCGTAGGTGTCAGAAATTGTGTCTTTGCCTTGTTGCTTGAAGGCTTCATATTCTTGGTTCAGCAAAGACTTCTTGTCATCTCAAACTTCTTCAGTACCTTCCATCAGAACCACAATAGAATCCCACATCTCTTTTGCAGACTTGCAGTGAATCAGATTTTGTAGCATTGAATTATCAACTGCACCTGCTATGATGTGCTTTGCTTTCTTGTCCAGAGTGACAAGTGCAATTTCGTCCTTTGTCATTTCCATTAGTTTCTTTGGCACTTGTTTGGTGGCATCAATGGTAGAAGCAACCGTAGGAATGACGGGACCTTCCTTAACTATCTGGGAGATTCGGGGATCATTTGCTTCCATGTAGAAGATAACTCTTTCTTTCCACATTGGGAAGTTCTCCTTAGTGCAAACTGGGAGCTTGGAGGAAAACCTTTCCATGCCTCTGTCCATAGATAGAGATCTTGACAACGTTGAAGGATCTTTAATCTAGGTGTTAACCTCTTAAAGATAACCTCCTGAAAGAAATCGTTGTCTACCTAAATCACCTAGAGGGGGGTGAATAGGTGATCTCTACTGCGATTGCGGAATAAAAATTTAGCACACACACAACAATAAATATCACAGCACAGAGACACAAGATTTATAGAGGTTCCCCAAAGGTGGGTACTCCTCTCTCCCGCTCCGCCTATCTAGCACTTTGGGCTAGCGTCAGCAACTTCACCAAAACTCAGATTTATCAACAAATCCTACACTCGGAGACAACGGCTCCTACAAACTCGGAGAACAACCACTCCTACAAACTCAGAGTAAACAACTCCTACAACTCGGAGTAAACAACTCCTACAAAATAACTCAGAGTAAACAACTCCTACAAAATAACTCGGAGTAAAAACTCCTACAGAATAACTCGGAGTACAAACTCCTACAGGAATTAAATAAAGTTTGAAATGAAACTTCTCTTGAATCTCAATAGAGATTAACTTCAGATCTGGAGAGACTGAATCTTCTTCTTCCTTTAGAGTGAAAGCTTGGATCTTCAAGGATTAGGAAGAATAAAGAATCGGCAAACCTGATCTGAGTAGGCCCTTTGATTAATTTGAAAAGATCTTCAATATAGAGAGCAGCAACTAGATCAAAGGCCTTCTTATCTGAGAAATCTCTAGCAACACTGAAGAACGAATCTTGAGCGGCGCAGACTTTAGATCTCAGAAACTTGTTCAGCAAGAGAGAAAGAAACGGCTAGCTTCTTTTTAACAATCGGGTGATTTCTTGAGTTTGCCCTAAAAATAAAAGATTATTTATAGGGAGACCTCCAACGGCTCGGGCGACAAGAAAGGAGAGATCACCATGTGTACTGTATATGGCGGCCAACCCTAAATTTCAAAAACGAAACATAAATTTGAAATTCGTTTATCCGTCATTCGTCGAAACTTTACGTGAACATTCGACGAATTAACTTAGTCATTGAAAAATACTGATCAAAGCTTGAAAATTGTCTTCTGTTTTCATTCGTCGGAATTCGTCGGGAGTTCTCGAGAACATTCGACGAATTGACTTAGCCGCACATTTTCCTTCACAAGTCTGCCTTTTTGACTTCTGTCTGCGTTCGTCGATATTCGTCGGGAGTTCATGAGAACATTCGACGAATAGACTTAGCCGCAGAAATTTCTTCTTTAAATTAGAATTTTGGCTTCTGTCTGGATTCGTCGAGATTCATCGGAACTTCACGAGACATCTCGACGAATTGACTTAGCAAAAATTTCTTTTCTCCTGAAAGCCTGCTCCACTCCTCAAACTTGAAAACCTTCAGTTATGAGTATGTGAAGTACACCCTAATAGAGAGATTACACATGGACCAACACTTTGTTCTACACAAGGAGGGATTACATTATTTAGAACTGTGTTTGGAGATCCATTGCAACCTGACTTTGGTGTGCACTTAGCATTAAGACCTGTCATAACACATCTAAACAGAAATCATCAAATACATCCTCAATTCAATTTAGTTCACTAGGGGACATCTTCAAATCCAGTTAATTGTGGATACAATACCCAACAATCTCAATTCAACTTAGTTTAAAGGGACACTTCTTCAAATCAAGGTAATTGTGGCTACAATACCCAACAATCTCCCCCTATTTGAAGAAGTCAGAACCTATGTACTGAGTTGAATTGCACTTAGATAAATATATATTAAATAGATAAGGAGAGTTAAAACTTAGCTTTTTCAACTTTCTCTCCCTTTCAACTTTCTCTTTCAACTTTACCAATTCTAACTTTGCCAATTCCTCCCAACTTCAAATTCTCTTCCAATTACAACTTCTCTCCCCCTTTCTGACTACTTCAGATAGGGAAGAAAAAGCATGAGAGCTCAAAGCTCCCCCACAGCAATTGCATAGGAGTCCTCATTTGGGAGTAGATTTGAAAATATTGAATCAGCTCCCCCTCAATCTTCCCCCCCCCCCCCCCCCCTTAGTCTTATCTCCCCCTTAGAATTTCAGTGTCTGGACTGATTTCCTAAGCTTTTCAGCAACCTTACTATATACTTCTATGTTCTGGTCAAGTACCATGAACATCCACTGTCCAAATGCCTGATTAGAGTTTTGGTTGGCCTTTGGACATACCTGCAAACACAGATTAATTTCCCTTAGGAACCCAAAAGGATTTGGGTCCTAGGTTTCTGGTTAGATCAACACCACTCGGAATGTTAACATTGCAAGGGGTCATTTTTACATTGTTAACCCGTGGAGTCTTATAATTTCTGGGGTTAAACCAACAATCTATGGCGAAGTGACCAACCTTGCCACAACACCAATAATCAAATCGATTGTATCTTCTCTTGTTCTCCTGTTTTAACTTTTGAATGGGGAGTTTAACAGGAGCAACATTCTTAGAAGTAGAAGCCTCGTGGTTGCAACATACACACGGCTCCTTCTTCTCTTCAAGTGATTTAGCAACAATAGATTGGATCTTTGGTGCTTTCTTAGCAACTGATCCATGTGCAAATGAACCATGATCCTTGAGGATTACTTCTTCATAAGGTGTCTTGAAAGCAGTTGTTTCGAGGCTTCGGGGACGGCTCCATCCTTGGTTCCCCTTACTTGACTCAACATGAGTTGGTCTTGTAAAGTGACCATACATGGACTCAAAATCATAAGTGTTTGTAGGGAACACTACCTTCCTGAATGAAGGTGGACTTTGATCAGCATGTCCTTTTCCTTTCACAGCTCTCTTCTCAGCGGCCTTACTACTTTCAGCCTCATGAACAAGGTCACTAACCTTCGCAGGAGCAGAAAATCTTTCAATGATTGGAAGAATAGTTTTTGGTTTAGAGAAGCTTTCAACTATCTTCCTTTCCACCACTAACTTTTCTTCTAATTCATTTATGAATTTCTCCATAAGATTTAATAACTCAGAGGAGCTTTTAAGTTCATCTTTCAAGATTTGGACTTCTTCTTTGAGAGGAGTTAATTTTTCAATTTCCTCCCTCAAATCTGATTCCACCATCTTGAGAGACGTAATCTCTTTTGACTGAGATTTGACTACCTTGCGGCATTTGTCAAACCCTTCCAAAACGGCTTTATACTGAGTCATTAATTCTGAATCTTTCTATGAAGAATAGCCTACATTCGCATTGGAGTCAGTTTCAGATGCAGAAAGAGGAGTGTGCGAGTTTACCTTCCCTTCATAAGGCTTGTCGTAGTTATCTGAATCTGAATATGCCATAAGCCCAAAATAGGCTTCATCATTCGAGCTTGACTCCCCTGAGTCGGTGTCGCTAAGAGTATTTGTCTTCTTTGCTAAGAAGCTCTTTTCTTCTTTCCTTTTTCCTTTGAAGGATTTCTTCTCTTTCTTCTTCTTGTATGGACATTCCGTACTTATGTGTCCTGGCTTATTACAGCAATAACAATGAAATCAGTCAAAACATGTTTATTCGCTTTGGTTTTATACCTGTCGTTGTTGTGTTCTTTCTTGTGATGGTCATCATCATGTCTTGATCTTCTATGATCTGATGAGGAGGATTGACCTTTCCTTTGATTCCTTTTTCTGATCAATTTCTTGAATTTCTTGGAGAGTGAAGAGAACTCTCCATCGGACATGTCTGAGCTTGATGAGCAAGCCACAGACTCATCGTCTTCATCTGACGACTGTGTCCTTTCAGATGATCTAGCTTTACCTCTTCTTGCCTCTTTGGCCTTCAGTGCCACGGGCTTCTCCCTTCCAGAAGTGGAGCATCCTTCTTCTTCTGCTTTTCTGATGCTGAGCTTTAGTTCATGGGAAAGAAGTTTCCCAAACAATATCTGTGGCTCCATCATAGCCAACTTTTCGAATTCCCGGATAGCAATTGCCTTGGTATCCCATTCTTTCGTCAGGGATCTCAAGAACTTGTCATTTAATTCTCCTACGGTGAATTCACGATCATAATTCCTAAGACCGTTTACGATCTTAAAGAACTTTTCATAAGTGTCTGAGATGGAGTCTCTCGGATCTTGCTTAAATGCTTCATATTCTTGATTCAGCAAAGATCGTCGATTATCTCGCACTTCTTCTGTACCTTCCATGAGAACCACAAGGGAATCCCATATTTCTTTTGCAGATTTGCAATTTATCAGATTTTGCAACATAGAATCATCCACTGCACTGGCAATGATGTTCTTGGCCTTTTTATCCAAAGAGACGAGAGCAATCTCATCCTTAGTCAATTCCAGCATTTTCTTTGGAACATGTATGGTTGAGTTTGTTGAAGAAGGTTTCATCGGAACATGTGGACCTTCCTCAACAATCTGAAACATTCTTGGATCGGTCGCTTCCATGTAGAACTTCACTCTTTCCTTCTACATGGGGAAGTTCTCTTTATTGCAGACTGGCAACTTGACGGAATCCTTGGATTTATCCATTCCGGACATACTGTCTCTTGCAACTAGACTTAGAGATCTTGTTCAAGGTGTTAGCTTGAGGAAGAGACTCATCTGGAGTCGTCTATCCAAAAGAACCAACTTTCTGCTGATGATATGGTTGAGTAAGAGACTCATATGGAGTTTTCTATCTAAGAGGACCTAGTTGTTTCTAATGATGCAGGTAAGGGAAATGCTCATTTAGAGGTGCCTGCCCATGTACTTGAGAATACTTACAGGGACCTGATAGTTCTTAAAGAGAAAGTATTCAGGGTGGAAGAGAAAGCTGCAAGTCTTATCCATACTCCACACACCCCTGATGAAGCTTTTGACAACTCCTTGCTGGAAGGATCTATCAAAACGAAGGAGAATCAGATGGGATCAGATATCCCTAGCACATCTGCCTCCAGACCCCAAGAAGAAGCCTCTGGCCCCATCTTAGATTAGAAGAGATTATTATTAGGGGAGCAGAGGAGATACTTTGAAAATTATGTGGATAAGGCTATGAAGAAAGTAAAGGAAGAATTTTTTGCCAAAATGGATGTTTTAATGAACAACACAGATCAAATAAATTCTCATATTACTAGTTGGTTCATTAAAGTAGTAGCTGCTGCAGTTGACAATAATTATTAAGATCTAAAATTTCTTGATGAAAAGCTAGATAAAAACCATCATGAACATCAGATGATAGTGGATGAACTTGAGAATGCCATTGCTTTCCTCACAGAGAAAATCACTGCAATCAAGAAGGGAACCTTAAAGAAATTTGCGGATGGATAAGACTTCTCTATTTAGTTTTTGTCTGACAAATTGGATAAATGCAAAGATGAGATTATGCATAACACTTTTGAAGAAGTCAGAAAGGGGGGAATGTGACAAGTGAAAGTGCATTGTGGTTGCTTAATGAGATGAATCAAATCTATCATCCCATCACTTTTTATCAACCCTAGAATAGCAGTACAAATCTACAGAAGAGTTCTATCATCCCCCAAAGTAGTACTATTTGTCAGAGGATGAAGTTCAGATAGTGGGAGAGCCCAGGCCAAGGATAGGCTCAAAGAGAAAATTATTTGAAGCCTAGACCAGTGCACAAAGGAGAAAAGAAGAAAGGGAGAATGACCCTACATTTGTTGCCTAGAGTCCTGGATCAAGAGAAATCATTTTATGGAACTGGGAGAATTTTGTCAAAGAAGGCAAAGACAAGGATAAATATTATAGTTCTGAAGAATGGAAAAAATATGAACTACAGAAAATCAAGAGAAGAATTTATAAGAGATATTTCAAGTATGCATATGGGCCACTTCCTAAGGATGCCCCTCCTGTGCCTAGAAGATACATTCCAAAGTCATTTGACTACTTCGAAATGCAGAAATAGAAACCTAAAGGAATGGAAGATGCCATGGAAGAAGTCTTGAAGAGAGCCAAAAAGGCAGATGGTGGGGACATGGGTAAGGGAAAAATGTAGTCTAATTCCATTGTAAACAATTTGATGTTATTTATATATAAAATTTTGGTGTGTTGAATCATATCTATGCACATGTTATTTTGATATGTGAAGTTCATCTTTACTTGAGATTCTGACTTCTTCAAATGGGGGGGGGGGGGGGGGGGGGGGGGTTATTGGGAAAATTGTTCACAATTATCGTGATTTGAAGAAGTTCTCATAATAAAGATAAACTCACTATGTATTTGATGAATTGTTAAGTTTTGATGTTTCAGGTATAATCTAGTGCAATGTTAGCATAGGGTTAGGCTTATTGTCAGTAGACATATTTTGCCAATGTAATTCCTCATTTGCAAACACCATGTCAACACAAGTTCTAGACTACGTTGAGCTTGTCACTTACTTATTCTCAATATTTACAAAGTTCTACACATCTTGTTGAAGCATTGGCTAAAAGATCAAAAAAGTTGAAAAATCTGTCTAAGTCATTTGTCGACTAGACATGTCACTGATACCCAGTATGTCAATTGGAAGACCCTTAGACAGAAAAAATATTTAGTATGTCGGCTGAAAGATCCTTATACAAAGAAAGCATATTCAGTATGTCGACTGAAAGATCCTTAGACAAAGAAAACATTATATGTATGCTGACTGGAAGATCCTTAGACAAAGAAAACATTCTATGCATGTCGACTGGAGATGCCTACTACATTACTTCTGTGAACAGTGCATGCCGACTAGGATTGTCTTTGACAGATTCAGTGAACGGTCTATGTCGGTTGGAAGATCTTTGGACAAAGAAAATACTTAAGTATTTATTGACTAAAATGCTCAGACAAGGCTTGCAGCAAATGTCGACTGGACTGCTTATGTCGATTGCACAGTACTTGTCGACCAGAGATGCTTTGGTTAAGAATTTAATAGTGCTTGTCGAGTAGACTGCTCTTGTCGACTAGACTGCTCTTGTCGACTAGACTGCTTATGACGACTGCACAGATGATGTCGACTGGCCGGACTGCTTATGTCGATTGTACAGTGAATATTGACTGGAATAGTAAATATCGACGAGACAATTCACGCTGTTTCTAAAATTCAAATCAGATGGTCTCGATCGTTCTTATCACTTCGTACAACTATCATGGACACGTGGAAGCATCAGGCCGAAGTCAAAATAGTTGTTAGTCTCACATATCTTATAAATAGGGAGGAGATATATACGGCTAACCCTAATTCTGTATTTACGAGAAATCTAAAGTTTATTGAGAACCCGAGAACGAGAATGTAGCCAACGCCTCCAACGGAAATCATGTCTCTACTCAAGAATCGCTCAAATCCTTCAATCAAATCTTCAATCGAGCGAAGCCAGTTCTCAGAACAGCTGATCCAAGATCAGGCCCGATTATACATATCAAGTTTCTCCACTCACTCACCGAAAGCCGATCCATCAAAGGAGACACATTTCTTCAAGGTCCGAAGTCTTTGATCAAGGAGAAGCATATCTACAACTCAATAATCTCAAGCTTCAAGAAGACTTAACACTTTCAATATCAATTTTATTGAGTCTATAGAAGTTGTTGTAAAACTACTTAAAATCTTTTGGTATGATTCATTTGTTGAATCTGAGTTGTCTGTAGGATTCCTCCGTGGAATCTGAGGTAGGATCCTGAGTTAGGGGATATGGGATAGGGAACGAGCTAGTGTTCCTGAGGTAGGAGATCTGTTCTCCGAGCATAAGATCATTTGTTGATCCGAGTTGATTTGGAGTTGTCAAGGCTAGCACACTGCTAGATAGGCAAACCTTTATTTTCCTATTTTATATTTGATAATATAATCGTAGCCCAAAAGTTTGAAGAGAAATGTGTGCTACTCAAGCGTGTGTAATTCTTTCGTAAGTAATGTATGCAAACCTTTATGGTCTATGAGTATGGTGAATGTTTGACCTAAGATATACTAACGCCACTTGTCCACGGCAGAAGTTACAACAAACATTTCCTGAACGTAAGTGGATTTATGTTTCATTAAAAGGGAACGTCTTTTACTATAATAAGCAATTGGTAGGTTATTTTTTGTTAAAATCGCACCTATGCCTATTCCACTGGCATCGGTTTCTATAGTAAAAGGGAGATTAAAATTTGGCAGATTTAAAATTGGCGTAGAAGTAAAGCAGTTTTTTCGGTCGGGCGCATGCTTTTCGACTGGACGTTCATTTTTCTCCGAGACGGGCGTTTTTAGCCCGGGAGCACAATTTTTCGCTCGAGCGCGTGTTTTTCACCCGGGTGCGTATTTTTCTCCCGGGCGGGCGTTTTTCGGCCGACCGGGTGTTTTTCGGCCTGCCGGGCTTTTTTCGCTCGGGCACTCTTTTTTCGCTCGGGCGCGCGTTTTTGACCCAGACACACATTTTTTAACCAGCGCGATTTTTTTTCTCGTTCGGGCACGTTTTTCCGCCTGGGCGCGCGTTTTTCATCCGGGCGCGAATTTTTCCATCACGGCGCACGTTTTTTGCCCAAGAGCGCTTTTTCCGCCTGGTCGCGGCTTTTTCGCCCGGTCGCGGCTTTTTCGCCCGGTCGCGGCTTTTTCGCCAGGGCATGGGTTTTCCCCCGGGTGCGGGTTTTTCGCCCGGGCACGGGTTTTTCGCCCGAGCGCGCGTTTTTTCGCCCGGGCGTGCGATTTTCTCCCTGAAGCACATTTTCTGTGCGGGAACATGTTTTTCCCCCGACGAACATTTTTTGCCAAACCGATATTTTTTCGGCCGGGAGCTCATTTTTTGCCTGGGCGCACATTTTTCTTCCAACCACGCATTTTTTCCCGAGCCACAAAACGCACACCTGGGTCGAAAAACACCAGCTCGGTCGCAAGTGAATAAAAAGCGCGCACGGGCAAAAAATGCGCGTCCAGACAAAAAGTGTGCTTCTGTGCCAAAAAATGCACTCTCAACCGAAGAACTCGCGATCGGGCGAAAATGCGGTCATGGGCCAAAAAACACACACATTGGCGAAAAACACGCGTCCTGGAGAAAAATGCGCACCTTGGTGAAAAAATTGCGCTTGGGCGAAAAACAAGCGTCTTAAAACATATTATGCAATTTAATGCGTTCGGCGCTAACACCTATTTTGAGTTTTATAAAATTATTGTATAATGTTAATTCTAATACCAATTCCATCATTCAGCCGAACAACTTTTGTGCTTCAATTCCAATTATGTTGACCGAATTCAATCTTACAGCCGAACAACAAAATTGGAATTCTGTACAAAGCCAATTCATGTATATATTGGTTTTCGTCGAAAAGTTAATTCCAGAAAGTCAATTCAGTTCAAACGAACAGACCCTTATAGTTATCTTATTTAAATCCATATAGTTGATACAAAAGCGCCACAATCCATCTTTTTTAATTAATATCACTGAAGAACTACTACTATAGGTGCTTGGTCGAATAATGCCCGACTGAAGCATCTATTGAATCTGCAGCTCGATTTCGTTTTTTTTAAGTGGGGATAGCGGTATGGCTTACCATTGGTTGGGCTAGCCGAAGTTTATAAAAGTATACATGATCGATATTATGGGTTACAAGGTAACATCTTAGGTTCGATAAAAAGTGGCGAGAATTCTATTAACAAATTGTTGATTTGTGGTGGCATTCCTTCTTGAATTTGGGTTTCAGTATGCCTGTGTGGGCGGAATGGACTCCGATATTACTAAACACATTGCTGCGGGTTGGAGCCTAATTAGGCGATTCAACTGCAATGATGAGACTAAACCAGGGGGTGAGTCGATGCGCTCTAATAATATAACTGGTCCCTGAGGTGAAGGATATGACAGTGTATTGGTCGAGTAATAGGTGGTCACAGGTCCTAAGGACCGTAACCAACGCACTACCAATATAAT
Organism: Dactylorhiza incarnata; assembly: GCA_033032865.1. Classification (NCBI taxonomy): domain Eukaryota; kingdom Viridiplantae; phylum Streptophyta; class Magnoliopsida; order Asparagales; family Orchidaceae; genus Dactylorhiza; species Dactylorhiza incarnata. The sequence goes on along the minus strand of JAWHQI010000278.1, from coordinate 3,065,942 downwards.
GTCCGCCCCTGAATGTCTAAGACATAAATCAAGGGTGAAGTGTTGGGATTGGATGAGCAGTTCGATGTCATTGCACCGCTCGCTGCAAGTTATAGACATCATGTTACCCAGGTAAACTGTAAATGGTGAAATAGAATAAACGGGGAGTGATAAAAATAATGTCATACGAATGGAAATGAAATTATGCAAGCTACCACAGTCGATTAGTGTTTCGAGTGGTTGTGTGCCAACGTATGCGGTAAAGCAGATTCAGTCGATCCAGAGGTGGTTGACCGTTTAGTGCCAATAAGAAAACCTCTTGTGGGTCCTCCTGGGTAACTTGGATCGGAATATGTGGTGAGTCGGGGTCATCATCATCACACCCTGAGAAATAACACAGTGAGTCTCGACCCTTGTATTTATGAGAAGCGGAGTATTTTTCGTCACAGTTGTAACAAAGCCCGCATTCTCGGTGGGATTGAAGTTCTGTCAGTGTTAAACGCTTCAGTGGTAGAGACGGTGGCGCGTGCGAGGAACTAGGAAGATTAGAAATACAGAGTGGTTGAGAAGAGTATTTCGTAAAATAATGTGAGCGAGGTTCATCCCCCGTCTCATCTTCAAACATGCGTGCAAGAGAATAGGCATCATGTAATTCAAGTGGGTGTTGGGTCAAGACTGAGCGCCAGAGGTGAGGCTTTAAGCCCGACACGAACATGCTAGTGAGAAGTGAAGGTGGAACACCGGGCACTCTTGTGGACAGATCCTCAAATCGTTTTTTTAAATCATACCGCGGTGGTTTGCTGTAATTTAGTTAGGGCCAGTTTGGGTGAGCTGTTGCTGATGAATAGCTGCTGATATTAAAATTGTTGTTTCTGGAAAATAGAGTTTTGTTAAAAAACTGTTTGTGTGAAATGGAGTTTGCAGAGCTTTTGATAAGCTGTTTTGTACAAACTGTTTGGCAAAAGTGGAGTTTTTTTAGGTTAATTTTTTGTAATTAATTTAATTTCTTTGTTCAATACCTGAAATAGTTTTCAACATTTAAAACCAACGTCACACTACATACCAAATAAATTTCAATGTTTTTCAGATATTACAAACCAGCATTACAAAAAATATTTTAAACTCTCGACGCACGGATCCATCAGCTGCATGCAAGTATTTCGGTGTATCACCGTGTATCTAGATATGGTTTTATATACCCTCTTTGCAGTGGATATCCAGCATCTACCAAATAATACTTTCCTGCATGATTGACGCACAAATTTTAATGAAACAAAATAGGAAAAAATTAATGTATGAACTCATATACAAACACACACTCATATACAAACACAATCACACATACATACACACACTCATATACAAACACAATCACACACACACAATCACACACACACACACACACACACACACACAAATACAATCACACACACTCACACACAAATACAATCACACATACACACATACATACACACACTCATATACAAACACAATCACACACTCACACAAACACAATCACACATACACTCATATACAAACACACTCACACACAAACACAATCACACATACACATACACACACACACACACATATACAAACACACATACATACACACACTCATATACAAACACAATCACACACACAAACACAATCACACATACACATACACATACAAACACACACACACACACACAAACTTCACACAATTATATATACAATCACATATACAATCACACACACACACTCATATACAATATAATACACACACATTCACAAATACACATACATACAAACTTCACACACACACACACAAACACACATATACAATCACACTCACACATACACATACAATCACATACACACATACATACACTCACTCATATACACGTACACACGCTCACTCATATACATACACACACACACACTCACTCATATACAATCACACACACACACACACACACAAACTCATATACAAGCACACGCACACAAACTACACACAATCACATATACAATCACAAACACACACACACACACACACACACACACACACACACACAAACTTCACACACAAACACAATCACACATACACATACACATACACACACACACACACACACACAAACTTCACACAATTACATATACAATCACATATACAGTCACACACACACACATATACAATATAATACACACACATTCACAAATACACATGCATACAAACTTCACACACACACACACAAACACACATATACAATCACACTCACACATACACATACAATCACATACACACATACACATACATACACTCACTCATATACACGTACACACGCTCACTAATATACATACACACATACACACACTCACTCATATACAATCACACACACACACACACAAACTCATATACAAGCACACACACACAAACTACACACAATCACATATACAATCACAATCACACACACACACACACACACACAAACTTCACACACAAACTCACTCATATACAATCACACACACACACACACACACACACACACTCACTCATATACACATACACACACTCAATCATATACATACACACATTCAACAAAAAAAAACAGGGGAAACTATAGAAGAGATCCAGAATATACTTAACATTCAACAAAAAAAACATGAATCTATAGAAGAGATCCATGTATCTTCTAAAGATATATGGAGGAGTTACCAACAAGCCAAGAGAAGAAAAAACAGAAAACATATGGAGGAGTTACCCAAAAATCAGGGGAGACGGCGGAGATTGCACGGACGGCTCGCATGAAGGGGACCTCGGCGCTCGGCGAGGGTTCTAGAGGCGTGTTCCACGGCGTCGGCCACCCGTCGAGGTATTCTGGAGCTCGTATGCGGAGAATTAACTCGGGAAATTGAAGGATTTGCGCACTCGGATAGGGTTTCAGAAGGATCCGTCGCGCTTGCGTCTCCAACGGGAAGGAGGAGTCGTGCTTGCGAGCTTGCGGCGCGGCCAGAAAGGAGGAAATTGAAGGTTCTGCGCACTAGGGTAAGGTTTCGGAAGGAGGAATCGCGCTTGCATCTCCAACGGGAAGGAGGTTCGTGCTTGCGGGCTTGCGGCGCGGTCAGAAAGGAGGAAAAAAGAGGTGCCCAACTTACCATAATAACAGCTGATTTTAAAAACAACTTATACCTGCTTCTGCATACCAAACACAACTTTTGGTGGAAACAGAGTTTTAGGGCTGCCGCACCGGAGGCAATAAGCTTCCCCAAACGCTACCTTAATTGTCCCCCCTGGATCTTCGTACATGGAGGGTCCAAACCATTTAAGAATTGCATTTTTAAATATTGCAAATGTGAGTGTTGGATGGTCTCTTAATGTGGCGTGGTACTACTGTGACGCTAGTTTATCCAGATGAATGGATGCAAGAATCAAATAATCCGTTGTGCGGACATTATTAAATTGATAGAAGAGATGTAATTCATGTAGCCAATTGTTTGGGTCGCCATCGACAAATCGTGGACAAGTTATACAAACTTGGTTAAAATTCCGGGAAGGAACAAAGACAACCTGGGTTCCGGAAGAGGAGCCGAACGTGCCAAGAATGCCAGCAACGGTGGAAGTGGATGCTGGTTCGACGGCAAAAGCTTGTCATTGAATTGGAACTTTAGGACCGGACCGTTTTAGTTCGCTTATTTTAGCCAAGATCTCCCGGCGGAAAGCTTCCAGTTGGTCGGAAGCGCCTCCCAAGCGTCCATTATTTGGATCGTGAGGACGTTTCTTTGATCTGCAGATATTGAGAAAACCGTTGTTCTAAGGCTTCCAATTGGACAGTTCATTAGGCTTGTTCATTCTTGATGGCCGTCTTGATCTCGGTGAATTGGTTTTGCGTTTCTTTACCCCTAGTGGAATCAGCCATTGGTAAGCGTTGACTTTAGATCAACGAGAGCACCAAAATGTTGCGTGCTACCAGAGAAGAGAGGCGAAAGGGGGTCGCCAGTGATGTGGGAGAAGAAGGAGAGGTGACGAATTTTACGAAAAATAAACATAATACTTTCATTCATTCCCCGTTTACAGGTACATTGGTTTTATGGCAACAAACATATTACCGTTGGCTGCTGGCCACATGGTAGAATCCAAAATGACATTTGCAATGTTTTGCTTAATAATAAGCAATATAATAACAATCTCTCTCCGGTGCTATGACCTTCCTTATCTGTAGTACAGATGCTGGCGAGTTGTAGCCTGCTGGATGTAGATATGTGATGGGTTGTCATATATTATGTAGAGAAATTCGGGCTGCGGTTAGACAAAAACACAACTCCTTCATTAAGATAATGAGGTAATGGGCGAGAAAGTAGGTTTAACCAAAAGAGAGTCAAACTCACTATCTCCGCAAACAACCGCGCGCAGTCGCGCTCGGCACCACGCCCAACCACACGCGCACGACCGAACGCGCGCGACCGCGCACATGACCGCGCCGCGGTCGCACACAACCGCACGTGCGCGACCTGCGAGCTAGCGCGCGACCTGCGAGCTAGCGTGCGCGCGCGGCCTGCCGGCGATCTCCCTCGACGTACGGCACGCCCGCCGCCCCTTTGCGTCGTCCTCGCACGACTCCGATCATGCTTTTACGCCGTTCCCGCTCGGTGCTCAATGCGGGATTAGCGCCGCTAAGTTCGTAGCGTGCTTTTGATCCGCGCGCACTTGAACATTGCAAAGTTCATAGCGCGCGCAGTTGCTAACTCCACTATTTTTCTTGAGATTGCAGGATTCACACATTGCAATCGGAAGCTGCCCGAACTGACCGGGGGGGGCGAAATTGTCATATTCAGAAAGTGGCGATCCGTGTGCTCTCGATCAACGGTCAAGATCAGCCCGTCAGGTAGTTACGGTGGTTACAACGGCAAAATTATTGGGTCGCCCCCGGCCAAATCTATAAAAGGGACATTGAATCTTCATTTGAAAGGATTTGACACTTTGCATCCGAGAGAGCTCCTTGAAGAAATCCTTCGAAGACCTCCTTCGCGGATCCGAAAATCTCCCTCGCGGTGCGAAGATCTCCTTCGTCACTTGAAAATCTTCTTCGGACTTTGAAGACTTCCTGCAACACCAAGACACTTAGCTTTTCTGAGAGGTGGTCTGTCACCCTCGGAGAATTTTCTTCAACTGCAGTTGTAACGAGAAGCGGCATGTCGCTCTCTGAACTTGTAACTTCGTTTGTAACATACCAACACTTAGTGAAATTTGGCTGGTACCGATCCGGCCACGTGGTTTTTAACTCTTTCCGGGTTTTCCACGCTAAAAACGTTCTCTTGCCACCTGTCTATTCTCTCTGTGACGGTTTGCGCATTCGGCTCACTCTCGGGCTAAGACGGTTCAATTCGCCCGGTCTGGAAGAGCGTCGAGTGACCCGCAACAATATGTAATCACGTCCGTCGGATAGAAGTACGGATCGCATCAGTAACACAATGCCCGCTTGATGTTCGATCGAATACCCAAGAGAGATGTCGCCTCTTACAGCGCTCTAATCTCCACTCATATCCTCTGCATTCAAGATCCCATGAAGTCGTTCTTCTCTACTCGAGAATGCTGTGGAAGACCAGATGCCCAATGCATTATCCATTTACTTTATCACTGATTAACCTATAGGATGACAAAGAAATAAACTATAATTAAGAGAGCAAGTTTTTACTGTTTGTTAGAGCTTATTACAGAACATTACTTGCATCAATTTCTTCCTCCTCAGTTTGTGTTAGTTTCAATTTTCAAAGGGAGAAATTCAATCCTCAAATAAAAAGATAAATTACTTCAATTTTGAGTTTGTTGTATTTAGAAGAGAAGCTATTGGCTGACGATGATTTGTCGAGGCTTCGTTTGGTGTGACTTATTTGCTCCGGTGAGTTTGGTCAAAAACACCATTATCATAGAAGGTATGTTTGGCAAGACAAAGGTTATGACAAACTACCAAGAAAATAAATCAGTTTTGAGAATAAAATGCATGAATTTTGTTAGGTGACGACGACGGTTACCGCGTTCATGACCGGCGCCACCGCGCCAAACGAAGCCTCAGAATCTAACAAACGGGCATCACTGAAAGAAAGATTCAAGCATTTCGGAGTCACAGAAAGAAAAAGCATGATCAAATAAATAGGGTGCTGTTATAAGCAAATCCTTTTTGGTTGCTAGCAAACCAATTTCTATGAGTTATTACGCGCCTTTTGAAAATATGTCTTGTACATGCATTTTTAGGAAAAGTGTTGAACACGAAAATTGTAGATCTCGTCGAGATCTACAACTTTCGTGTTGAACACTTTTCCTAAAAATGCATGTACAAGACGTATTTTCTTGTTATTTTCAAAAATTCACTATAGTTACGATCAGGGCGATTTTAGGGCCTTGTTCGTGCATTTTTAGGAAAAGTGTTCAACACGAAAGTTGTAGATTTCGACGAGATCTACAATTTTTGTGTTGAACACTTTACCTAAAAATGCATATACAAAGCATATTTTCAAAAGGCGCGTAATAACTCATAGAAATTGGTTTGCTAGCAACCAAAAGGGGTTTGCTTATGACAGCACCCAATAAATATTGTGCGCTGATATTTGCACGCCAAATAAAAATATTTGCAGGCGAAATTTTGAAATATTTTTTTTTACAAAACCTAACACCTAATTGCAGCTCTAAATCTCCCCCGCACGCATAAACTAGTGCAGTGTTTTGCGATGCTACAATGGCTTCCGTTGCTCCGTGTCCCCCCCTTCCCGTCCTCGCAAACCCCGGCTCTATCCTAAATCCTCCAGAAAACCTAACACTAACTTTAGCTTCCACCGAGCAATGGCTTGTCTCCTCCCTGGGTTCCTCATCCACTTCCTTGGAGTTCTCCGCCCTCCATGCCGTCGCGCTCAAGACCGGCCTCGCCCGCCGGAACGCCGTCATCTCCCATCTCCTCCAATCCACCTCACCATCGTCCTCTCTTCTTCTCCTACGCTCTCTTTCCACCCCGCCTGATTCTCCTTTTCCCTTCAATTATCTCATCTCCTCCTTATCCCGCTTCGGCTCCCACCTTCCCGCCCTCGAGGCCTACTCCATCCTCCGCTTCCTTTCCGTCCCCATCGACCACTCCACTCTCCCTCCAGTCCTCCGCTCCGCAACCTTTCTATCCTCCATTGCCGCTGGCCTCGATGCCCACGCTCTCGCGTTTAAAACAGGACTTGCCGACCACCTCCCAGTCGCCACCGCTCTCATCCGCTTTTATTTCTCCCTCGAACTTCCCGCCCATGCCCGCCGCATCTTTAATCGTTGCCGCACTCGCGACTCTGTTCTCTGGAACACCACTATTGCCGGATTGATTCGCTGCCATGAGTTTGACAGTGCACATCACCTTTTTGGTAAAATGCTTCCAAGGGATCGGAACATTGCTTCGTGGAACAGCATGATTGATATGTACTGTAACAAGATGGGGAATGTCGGCATGGGCAGGAAGATGTTTGATGAAATGCCGATGAAAGATATTGTCTCCTGGAATGTGATGATATCTGGGTATGCGAGAATCATGGACTGTACTTCTGCAAGAAAGCTTTTTGATCAGATGCCGCAGAGGGATGTGGTGTCTTGGAATGTTCTCATTGCCTGTTATGTCAAACAGGGATTCTTCTCCGAGGCTGTTGATCTTTTTCGGAAAATGCAGGATCTTGTTGTGGTAAGGCCGAACGAGGTTACTTTAACTGAAGTCTTACCTGCCTGCTCTCATCTGGGTGCTCTTGATCTTGCCATGTGGATCCATGCCTATATCGAGAGGCAACGCATGCCGATCGACCTGCAATTGACCACCGCACTCGTCGACATGTACGGGAGATGCGGATGCATCGAAAATGCTCAGAAGGTGTTCAACCAAGCGAGGAAGAGGGACACTTTCTTATGCTCTACACTGATCGAGGTCCTGGCAATGCATGGGATGGCTGACGAAGTGTTCAGGGTTTTCAATAACATGAGAAGCGAAGGAATCAAGCCAAATGATGTCGCCATGATTGGGCTCCTGAAGGCTTGTGCTTACGACGGTTTGGTGGAGATTGGGCTCGGATGGTTTAACAAAATGGAAGATGAGTTAGGCTTGAGTCCCAGAATGGAGCACTATGGCTGCATAGTTGAATTGCTCGGCAGAGCAGGGAAGATAGATGATGCATACCAACTGATTTTGAACATGCCAATGGAACCCTCTCCTGTGGTATGGTCTTCATTGTTAAACGCATGTAGAATTCATGGTGATATTGCGCTCGCGGAGAAGGCTGGGAGCCGTCTAATTGGATTGGAGCCCGGAAGCTGCGGAAACTACGTTCTTTTGTCGAATGTGTACTCCGCAGGGAGGCGGTGGAAGGATGCAGAAAAGACGAGGAAGTTGATGAAGGAAAATGGTATTGTTAAGAAGCCTGGATGCAGCTCGATTGAAGTGGGGAACAAGGTTTACGAGTTCTACGCTGGTGATAGAAGTCATCTTGAATGTAGGGAGATTTACGAGATGCTGCACCGGGTCACGGTGAGACTAGAGCAAGCAGGGTACATACCAGAAAGTAGCTCAGAATTGCATGAGGAAGGAGGCACGTAGAATGGGGGAGATTTTTGTGTCCTGAGCCTGGACACGGTTTGTCATGGCACATATGAGATGTCATTTAGCGAGATGTCCATGTGGGTGACATTTGAGATGTCATTTCCGACATCTAAAAAAATGACATTCTCAGATGTCGAAAATGCCTCTATAATCTCTCCCGGGACATGTCCGAAGCCGAACATAAAATTTTTGCTCCATGGGCTTATTCATCACAGTGAGAAGCTGGCTTCTGGCTTTTGGTCTGATGAGTTGGTAGTAGACCGTATTTTCATCCAACGGCGACGATAGAAACTCTGCATCTAACAGCGGATAGGCTTCCGTGTGTTGTACCCGAAGATGACGTTACGAAGGCTGTATTATAAACGAGAATTATAAATTACTCGCATTACATGTAATTGAGGATCATTAATATCCTTAATAAACCTCATTCTGTCAAAAAGAACTCAGTCACGTGGCTAGAGCGCCCAACGGCTATAATTTGGGTTTATAAAAAACCATGTATCTTGTAAATATGATTACAATGAATAAAGTTTGCTTTTTCTTTCTTAAATTCGTCTCCTACCTTCTCCCCCTTCGTCTCTCCCGTTTTTGGCGACCTCCGCCGCTCCTCTCCAATGGGACCTAACTATTATTTAAGCGATTTCATTTTTAAATTAAGGCGTCACTATATTGAACAAGATTGCAGATATCAAACTCATGTCGGTTTGCGCTTGAAATGTTGGATGTCAAATTGAGTGATATATTAGAGATATTTATAATGTTAAATTATAATATTTATATAAATTTATTTATATATATAAACATTTTTTTAAATATATACAATTGTACAGTACATAATAAATATATATACACAATGTTTATTTATAAATTACAGAAGAAATAGTCGTCGATGACAATAAAGGACAAAAAACACAAAATAAGAACGAGACAAGTTGTCGAAGCTAGCGCAGAGAGACGAGAAAGTTGTCGGTTTGCGTTTGAAACATCTATAACACGGATGTTGAATATTATTGAAAATATTCTCGCCGTTGTTGATGACGAATGAAGCCGCCGATTAGAAATAATAAGTTGCAAAGACGTTCTTGATCTGGAAACTCGTGGTCTTCAGCTCTTCCTCTTCACGAGAACTGAAGGAAAAACAAGGACGTTTGCTTGCAGGTCGGTGTTTACTTGCAGGTAGTAAGCACCCGATCTCTGGACACAAGCAGAAAAATGCCATTTTCCAAAACGAGTGAGAGAAAAGAACCCAATTTCTTTCAACCCTTGTTCATGAAAATTAAGATTTGCAGATTTGAGACAATCGAACCACGGGCCTTAGTAGGAGGAGACCAATGAGAGTTACAAAAGGAAAAGATTCAATGAATCCAATTAATTCCCCAATTAAGTGATGAAATGAAAACTCAAACTTAATTAGATTTCACAACTATGCCAGAATTTGTGCCATGGGAGTTCGTGTCATGAATCTACGAGATGGTCTAACTCATCTATCACAGATTTCGATCGTTCGCGTGACTAAATTAATTCATGCTTGTACGAGTCTGAATAGACTCAAATTATTGTGTACGAATTAACGTCACATTTCAATATAATGAGTCTATTCAACGTTAAAAAATTCTAATATTCTCCCACATGGACTCATTTCAATCGTAATTAACAACCCTTCGTATAAAGCCTTCACAAACTTAGGGATACTAATAGTGAACGCAATATAAGAGTCTACTCCCATATCAATCCGGTCTAACCAAATCTTTCACTCCGAATCATGGAGGAAACCGCATCATTGAGCGATACGGGACCTTCCATGGTCACAATAGCTTACCGATTCAATCGACATAGACAAATCACAGTTATCTTAAGCTAGAACAACATAATGAAAAATAGGCACACAAATGTCCTACTTGGTGGTCAACCATTTTTTCTAATAACTGCACTAAACTATGACACGAGAAATACTTAAGCGTTCAAAAGAACATGTGTATCCTATCTTAAGATTTTAATTAATGTATCAAAAGATATACAACAAGCACTAAAGCGAAATGAAGTGTCCTAAGTATTGTGCTCAAATTGAAGCATGTCATGAGAATTTTAGATGAAGTATGACACGACACATAAACTGTATGATATTGAATCTTAATGATATTCTATGTGAATATTTCATAATGTCCGATTCAAAGCCTATTTGTTTACCCGGAATCCTGTGGTCTCAGAGGGCTTCAACATCTTCACTATTTGCGATTCGGGCGGGTACAATTTTTTAGTACCCAGTCAAATCGCAGGCAGAAGATCAACAATTTCCTCCAGAGGTCACAGTTTGTCCTTGGCTGGTCGCCAGATCGCACAGTTAGCCCTTCTTTTTTCTCAGCGACATTTGCACAACATGTAACATCTCACCCTTGCCCAGTTCTGATGTACCCTAGGCAATTTGTAATTAAAGACATGTCCGTACAGGCAGGCTTGATGTGTCCCCGAGATAACTCGGGGCAATCAACGCGACAAGTGCACCGGTCGTCAAGTAATAATTATAAATCGGGAGTAGGACCCCCTCCCCCGAGAATTGTTGGGTATTGTAGCCACAATAGTCTTGATTTGAAAAAGTCTCCCTTGAACTAAGATGAATTGATATTGTATTTGATTTGATATTTAGTTGTGTTTGCAGGATATTAATTGCTAAGTACAAACCAATGTCAGGTTTCAATGAGTCATAAATACAGGCATATGCAATGTAATCCCTCATTGTGTAAATCAAGGTGTTGACTCATGTGAAATCTCTCTATTGGGGGGGTGTACTTCATATTCAAGCACTATGGAGAAGTCAAGATGAAGTAGTTGCTGTGTTCAGGACTGGAAGAAAAATTATTCAAGTCAATTCGTCGAGTACACTCGAGAAGACTTGATGAATTCGTCGAGACATCTCAAGTGGATCGACGAATTCGTCGAGACATCTCGAGTGGACTAGACAAATTCGTCGAGATCACTTGATAGGTCTCGTGAATGTCTAAGTCTTATCGTCGAGTAATAAAGTGTTCACTCGAGAACACTCGACGAATTCGTCGAGTGGTCTGCTTGTTTCTCGTGAACACTCGACGAATTCGTCGAGTGCTCTCGAGAAGGTCTCGAGTGATTTCAGCTATAGTTTCTTCCCGTCTCAGCTTTCTACTAAGTTATTTTCGTCGAGTCTTCGTATAGCTTTCGTCGAGTCACTAAGTGAATTCGTCGAGTAGTCAATGATTTCACGAATTCATTCGACGAATGAAGATAGTGCGCTCTTTTCAAATGTGCTGACGGAAATTCCTTATAAGTCTTCACCATGTACAGTACACGTGGAGGTCCTTCCTTAGATTTCGTTTATAGCCGTTTGAGAAGGATTCCTATAAATACTTAAGAGTTATTTCATCTAACCCTAATCATGCATTATTTTAAAGATCACAAATCGTCTGTCGGCTATCCTCTCTCTCGCAAATCGACATTCTTGCTGCCGACAAAGTTCTTGCATGATCCTTCTCAAAGTAAAGATTCAATAAGATCTCTGATTCCAGATTTGTTCAAGTTCTTTTCAGATCTTGTTGTCTCTCAAGTTTTCAGATCCAAGTTTCTCAAGACAAGATTTCTTCTTCCTCTTTCAAGACCAAGACTTTCATTTCAGTCAAGGAAGAAGAAGATCCATTATTTTCAGATATGAAGAAGATAAATCTCAAAGAGATTTTAGAAGATTGTCTTTCAATCTAAAGAGTTGTAACAACCCCTTTACAATATTTTTGTAGGAAGTTTTTTCTTCCGAGTTATTGTTAATCCTAGTTTAGAGGATCGAGTGTAGGAGAGTTTGTTCTCCAAGTTTTTGTAGGAGAGATTGTTCTTCGAGTTTGTAGGAGTTGAGGCTCTGAGTTTGTAGGGGACGTGGTCTCTGAGTTTGTAGGAGTTGTATGCTACGAGTTGTAAGATTTGTTTAAATCTGAGATTATAGAAGAGCCTAGTCTAGCCGGGAGTGCTAGATAGGTGAGGCGGGAAAGTGGACGTACTCATTCTGGGGAACCACTATAAATCCTTGTGTTTGTGTGTGTGCTTTTTATTTCTGTGTGCATTTCTTTCAAGTTTTTAATTCCGCATAAAAGCCATAGAAGTCACATATTCACCCCCTTTAGGTGATTTTGGTAGCAATTAGATACTTTCAATTGGTATTAGAGGTAGGCTCTTCGTTAAGAGGTTAACACCTTGAACAAAGTCTTCTATCTAGTTGTTCAAAGACACCATGTTTGGAATGGATAGAAACAAGGATTCTTCCATGAAGTTGCCGGTGTGCACTAAAGAGAACTTTCCTATGTGGAAGGAAAGAGTAAGGTTCTACATGGAAGCTGCCGACCCAAGAATCTTTCAGATTGTTAAAAAAGGTCCTCACATTCCAATGCCAACACCTACAATCAACCCAAACATACAGGGTCCTAAAAAGATGCTGGACTTAACAAAGGACAAGATTGCCATTATCGCCTTGGACAAGAAGGCAAAGAACATTATTTCCAGTGCAGTGGACGATTCGATGTTGCAAAATTTATTCCACTGTAAGTCTGCCAAAGAGATGTGAGATTCTCTAGTAGTTCTGATGGAAAGTACTGAAGAAGTAAGAGATGATCGTAGATCTCCACTGAATCAAGAATACGAATCCTTCAAGAAAGATCCAAGGGACAACATATCTAATACTTATGAGAAGTTCTTCAAAATCGTCAATGGTCTAAGAAATTATGACCGTGAATTTATTGTTGGAGAATTGAATGACAAGTTCTTGAGATCCCTGACGAAAGAATGGGATATCAAGGCTATATCTATAAGGGAGTCTGGTAAGTTATCTACGATGGAGCCACATATTCTATTTGGGAAGCTTCTTTCCCACGAGCTAAAGCTAAGCATCAGAAAAGCGGACGAAGAGGGAACTAAGACTTCAGGAAGAGAGAAGTCTGTAGCTCTGAGAGCCGAAAGGTTAAGGAGAGGTAAAGTTGTGCCATCTGTGAGGAGACAGTCCTTAGATGTGCATGATGACTCAGAGGCTTGCTCATCAAGCTCGAAAATGTCAGATGGAGAGTTCTCTTCACTCTCCAAGCAATTCAAGAGAATACTGAGCAAGAGAAGACAAATGAAAAATCAGTCTTCCTCTTCTGACTTCAGAAAATCAAGATGTGATGATGATCATCATAGGAAAGACTACTACAACAACGACATGCATAAAACTAAACCGAATAAACATATTTTGACTGATATTAGTTGTTATTGCTGCAATAAGCCAGATCACATAATTGTGGAATGCCCGTACAGGAGGAAAGAAGGATCGAGAAAGGAAGACAAGAAATCCTTCAAAAATAAGAAGAAGGAGGAAAAGAGCTTCCTAGAAAAAAAAGTCTAAAACTTTGAGCGACAGCGACTCAGACGAGTTAAGCTCAGATGAAGAAGCCTACATCGGGCTCATGGCACAAACTAACGAGCAAAACTACGACACCCCTTATGAGGGGAAGGCAAACTCTCACACTCCTTTATATGAGTTTGAAATTGAGTCCAATGCAGATGAAGGCTACACTTCTGAGGAGAAATCAAAATTAATGGTTCAGCACCAAGCTTTGTTAAAGTTATTTAACAGATGCCGCAAGGCGGTTAAATATCAAGCCAAAGAGATTGCATCTCTTAAGACCGTGGAATCGGATCTGAGGGAAGAAATTGAAAAATTAATTCCTTTCTGAGATGAAGTCCAACTCTTGAAAGACGACCTCAAAAGCTCTACTAAAGTAATAAAGCTAAAGGAGAAATCCATAAATGAGTTGGAAGGGAAGATAGTGGTTGAGAGGAAGCTAGTAGAAAGCTTCTCCAAATCAAAGATCATCCTTCCTCTTATTGATGGTTTTTCAGCTCCTGCGAAGGGTAGCGGTATCGGTCATGAGACCGAGAAAAGTAAGGCAGCTAAGAGAAAGACTGTTAAGGGTAAGGGAAGGCGAATCAAAGTCAACTTTCATTCAAGAAGGTAGTTTTTCTGACAAACAACTATGACTTTTAAACATCTTATGGTCACTTTACGAGACCAACTCACGTTGAGTCAAATAAGAGTAACCAAGGATGGAGCCATCCCCGAAACTTCGGAACGATTGCTTTCAAAGCTCCTTATGAAGAGATAGTCCTCAAGGACTATGGTTCATTCGTGCATGGACCGTAAGCTAAGAAAGCACCAAAAGTCAAACCTGCTGCTACGAAACCACTTGAGAATGGGTCATATGTTTGTTGCACTCACAAGGCTTCTACCCCCAAGTCGGTAGCTCCTGCTAGACCCCCCGTTCAAAGAGTTAAGCAGGCGAGAAAAAGAAGGTACAACAGGTTTGACTGTTGGTGTTGTGACAAAGTTGGTCACTTCGCCATAGATTGTTGGTTTAATCCAATGAATTCTAGGAGTCCACTAGTTAATAATGCAAGGACGACCACTCACAATATAACACTCCAAGTGGAAGTCGTCTAACAAGGAACCTAGGACACAAATTTGTTTGGGTTCCTAAGGGTAATTATTCTGTGATTACAGGTATGTCCAAAGGCCAACCAAAATTCTTATCGGGCATTTGGTTAGTGGATATTCACGGTACATGACCGGAACAAGAAGTCTATAATGAAATTGTTGAAAAGCCCAAGAAATCAGTTCAAGCACTTAAATTCTAAGGGAGAGAGAAGATTGAGGGGGAGATGAAACAAGTTTTCAAAGTCTACTTCCAAATAAGGACTCCGGTGCAGTTGATAAGGGGGAGAACTATATTGAACTGCCATGTTATCACTTCCCTATCTAAAGTAGTCAGAAAGGGGGAGAGAAGGTTGAAAGGGGGAGAGAAGGTTGAAAAGCAAGAAGGGTTAAAAGCAAAAAGGTTGAAAAGCTAAGTCTTTAACTCTCTACGTCACTTTATGTATTTGATATTATTTATTATCTGTGCAATTCACCTTAGTAGATAAGGTTCTGACTTCTTCAAATATGGGGGAATTGTTGGGTATTGTAGCCACGATAGCCTTGATTTGAAGAAGTTCTCCTTGAACTAAGATGAATTGATATTGTATTTGATTTGGTATTTTAGTTACGTGTTTGCAGGATATTAATTGCTAAGTACAAATCAATGTCAGGTTTCATGAGTCATAAACACAGACCAATACAATGTAATCCCTCATTGTGTATACCAAAGTGTTGACTCATGCGAAATCTCTCTATTGGGGTGTACTTCATATTCAAACACTATGGAGAAGTCAAGATGAAGTAGTTGTTGTGTTCAGGACTAGAAGAAAAATTATTCAAGTCAATTCGTCGAGTACTCGAGAAGACTCGACGAATTCATCGAGACATCTCGAGTGGACTAGATGAATTCGTCGAGATCACTTGATAGGTCTTGTGAAATGTCTTAAGTCTTATCGCCGAATAATAAAGTGTTCACACGAGAACACTCGACGAATTTATCGAGTGGTCTGCTGGTTTCTCATGAACACTCGACGAATTCGTCGAGTGCTCTCGAGAAGGTCTCAAGTGATCTCAGCTATAGTTTCTTCCCGTTTCAACTTTCTGCTAAGTTATTTTTGTCGAGTCTTCATGTAGCTTTCGTCGAGTCACTAAGTCAATTCGTCGAGTAGTCAATGATTTCACGAATTCATTTGATAAATGAAGACAACACGTTCTTTTCAAATGTGCTGACAGAAATTCCTTTTAGTTCTTCACCATGTACAATGCAGATGGAGGTCCTTCCTTAGATTTCGTTTATAGCCGTTTGAGAAGGGTTCCTATAAATACTTAAGGGTTATTTCATCTAGCCCTAATCATGCATTATTTTAAAGATCGCAAATCGTCTGTCGGCTATCCTCTCTCTCGCAAATTGACATTCTTGCTGCTGACAAAGTTCTTGCACGATCCTTCTCAATGTAAAGATTCAACAAGATCTCTGATTCTAGATTTGTTCAAGTTCTTTTCAGAACTTATTGTCTCTCAAGTTTTCAGATCCAAGTTTCTCAAGACAAGATTTCTTCTTCCTCTTTGAAGACCAAGACTTTCATTTCAGTCAAGGAAGAAGAAGATCCATTATTTTCAGATCTGAAGAAGATAAATCTCAAAGAGATTTTAGAAGATTGTCTATCAATAAAGTCGGTGAAAGGCACAAAGTGGCTCGACAATGGTTGACGTTAGGCATTTTAATAATTAATCCTAAGATGTGTAAATGCCTCGAAGATCGCTAGGGGCGAGTTCTAGACATCGAGAAAGGACATTCTTTCATCGTGTAGGATAATGCGTCTCTAGCGACAACTACGCATGACTTACACTAGCATTCACACACGATCACATTCAATCTATAAGTGGATATAAACCGTAGATAACTAGTAAAATCGTGTAATTAAGCGTATGCAGAGAATTCAACTCTAGATCTATTCCTACCCAAGAACACGTGCACTCGACTAGTAGCACTACACAAGTCAACTATACACTACCAAATCAATTTTTAGGCTAATTTAAACACCAATAAAAAAAGCAAAGCACGAGATTAACAACTATACAAGTCAATTGTAAGTGGGTGCGGAAATGAAAATTAAATGAGCGAGACAAATTGAAAATTTTGAATCTTTTTGGTAAAATAAAATCACGTTGACGGAATGCAAATGAGTGACGGTCCATGAGCTACTGAGTGACGCGAATTCCCCCCCCCCCCCCCCCCCCCCGACTTAAATAAAGCATTGTCCTCAATGCAAAAAAAAATGATAAGACCGACCATAAACACCAAGTTCCCCGCCATGTTAGCTCAATAATCACAAAATAGAAATAAAAAGCAAGAAAATAAAACACGGAAAAACTGAAAAGGGCTTGGGTTGCCTCCCAATAAGTGTTTTGTTTATCGTCCTTGAGCTGGACCAAATACATATATTAAGCATTATAATAAAAGTGCAGGATAAAAAGTTCAGAAATAGTTCAGAACAACACTCCCAAAATTAGTTCAAAACAAATCAACTATACACCAAATTAAATTAGCTCTCGGCGGAGAGCTGAGAAGAACCAAAATATGTGGTATGTGGTCATTAAGTTAGAGGGGTAACGAGTGCCCCCCCCCCCCCCCCCCCCCCCCCCCAAATTGCATTGGTCCTCTCGGCTTTCCATTGAGCAGCGGAGTGCGAAGCGCGCAAAAAACTTCACCTTCTCCTTCTCCTCCACAGTGGGAGAATGCCATTTCTTGTTCTTATAATCAGATTTTTGTATATGTTGGAGGAATCGGTGAGGTGCGCTGCGTACTCTCCACCCGCGGAGGTAGGATGTCAGCCCACCTCACCTTTTTCTGCCCACTAAAGCATAAAGAGACATGGAGATCGAGGTGGGGCTGCTCATTCTCCATCAACAGTGTGTGAAATTTTCCAAAGATCTAAGAGTGAGCAGGAATTGTACAACTCAAAGCTATAACCAACAACCAGAAGCGCCTGAAGTAACACAATCTATATTGATGATAGCAAAAGTCTTCATTACATAGCGAGGTATACATGGCGAGACATGATTTCGCCAGCACACAAAACCAAAAAAGAAATTACAATGCTGAAGGAAAGATAACCAGCGGTCTGAAACCCTGAGACCGCTTGACCGCACGACCTGGCTGTTTGTGCTACTAGGAAACGAGACCGCGCGAACACACACTGCCGGCGACTTGAACAACACCAACTGAGAACTCCGCAACCTCCCGAACTCCACTGATTCTCCTGAACTCCAGCAACCCGCACTGCAAGCCGCAAGACCTCCCGAACACCTTAGAAGAAGAGGTGATCGCTGCTGCCCGCACAATCCGCAGAAGCTGCTCAAGGAAAGTTCAATCAGCTAACCGTCCGGTCACAAAAAGAGACCGCAAGAATTAGGCGCGAGCTCAGCTTACACTTGGTGCGATGTGTTATGCTGCAACAGTGACTCCTATTTATAGGCGTGCAACGTGATCCAGTCACCACCCTATGAGATAGAGTCACCGTCATCTGACCGCGTGACCAAGACCGGTCAACCTGCACGGTCAGCAGATCGCTCTGCGTCGTGAGCTCGCCGACTTCAAACCTGACCGGAGATCGCCACTTCTCCAAGAAGCCGCGTGATCATGACAACTCGCCGGGTCATGACGCCCACCACCTATGTTCGCAACACGAGACCTCCATCAGAGACCGGAAACACAACCAAGTCGACTAAGGCAAGAACCCGCCAAGTCGACCAAACACCAGAGACCGCATACACCAGCAGATCGCCAAGGGACCAGCTTATGCGAACTCAAAAGGGGAGACCGCGCGACTAAGAAAAACTTAGTCGACGCGCACCACCAAGAACCCGGACAGTCACCAGACCGGACTGCCCGTTCCAGAACACAACCCTGTGCGGTTACCACGAACCAGACCACACCGTACAGAGAACAACCCGCCACGCGGTCTCACGAACCAGACCACGCAGCCTCACCTTCCTGAAAACCAGCTCGCTGCGCGGTTACACAAACCAGACCGCGCGGCCTCACCTCGGCACCTTGGACAGAGAACGGCGGTCAAGACGAATAGACCTGCGGCTAGACCAAAGAGATCAGACCGCAGATGGAGACCGCAAGACCGTGTGGTTAGCCAGACCGCGCGACCTCCCCCCAGACCGCCAACTTCCACTTCAACATTTTCAACACTCCCCCTTGAAGTGGGAAGTTGAAAATAGCCCAAGTAAACTCCTCAGCCGAGTGAACGGCCCCTTCGCTAGCGCCTTTGTGAAAATGTCAGCAACGTTGCAAACCTCGGACAGCTAACTAAGTGGGTACAGCGCAGACAGCTAGTTATGGCCAGCTAGCCGATGCTAAGTGGATATTCTAAAAAAATTTAAATTAGCTAACTATAGCTAATTAACATTTGCGAAAAAAATAAAAAATAGCTAACTATAGCTAAGTGCAAATTATATTTTTTTGTAAAATAGCTAATTATAGTTAGCTGTAGCCAGCTGAAAATATGATCCTATTAAATTCCAGGCAACCGTACAAGTGTACCAAAATAAGTGTTACATGTCTATCAATTTAATGCGATATTTTTATTTGGGTAGACGTTATGGCCTGTCTATCAATTTAATGCGTTA
This sequence comes from Dactylorhiza incarnata, assembly GCA_033032865.1. NCBI lineage: Eukaryota > Viridiplantae > Streptophyta > Magnoliopsida > Asparagales > Orchidaceae > Dactylorhiza > Dactylorhiza incarnata. The sequence continues at coordinate 3,046,277 of JAWHQI010000278.1, read as the reverse complement.
TTACATTGGGTAGCCGGCCGGCCCGTGTTTGTGAACAGAAGTAGCCGCGGGTCGAAAACAAATACCACGCTAGGGCTCATTTTTTCGCAGAGAATGAAATCGGCGTCGTCTCTCCCGGTCGTTGCTAGGGCTCTCCGTTAATTTCTCCAGGTCGAAACCCGCCGTCGTCCATCCTGCCGCAGCTTCTCCGACCGACAACATCAAGCTTCCTGAGCCTCTTCGCCGCCTTTGCTAGGGCTCTCCGTTTATTGTTCATTTTTGTGTGTTTTTGTTAAACTCCCTTTAAATATCCAAATATTTATAATATTGATTTAGCATTAGAGTCAAACATAAAGTTCATATAGATTTTGATAGGTCATGTTAATGATGAAGGGTCATGTTTATTGTGAAGAGGGCCGAAATGCCATGCCTTGCTATGACTGTCTCAGCATTTCTTGCTAACAAAGCTTCATCTGGAGGGTTGGAGTGTGATCTAGGTGGAATGAACGACGTTTTAGCGCCTAAACGGTCAACTCTGCGCCCAGGTCTAGTAGAGGTTGCTATGTTCAATAAGTTGAACAAACATCTCATACCCACAGATCCGGGAGTTGTTAGTGACGTTGGTGGCATCTGGGAGACACTTCTTCCAGATCGATCCCCAATGCCGAACGAGGGAGACAACGGTGATGACGATGATGATCGCTTTGTGAGATCTGATGCAGAGGGCGAAGAATCAATTCTTGAATTGGAAGATGACGACAACGAGGATGATGTGTAACCAATGTACGAGTATGTATCAATTGACCTCCATGAATTCGTAAATTTAAGCATTGAATCACTCATTTTTTTTGGAATTGATGGTTGAATCACTATAGCTAAGTGGATTTGCCAAAATATTTTAAAGTAGCTAACTAAAGCTAAGTGAATTTGCAAAAAAAAAAAGTAGCTAACTATAGCTAAGTGATAAAATAAGGTGAAAAAAAAGCTAACTATAGCTAGCTGGCCAGCTATAGAAGGTCTGCAACGTTGTCCTGACTCCGAACATGCTCGACCGAAAGAGACCCCTCCAGCACCTTCTCACGAATGAAATGATGCTCGATCTCGATATGCTTGGTCCTCGTGTGACAAACTGGATTAGTAACCAGTTTGAGTGCACTCTCATTGTCGCCGCGGAGCAGAGTTGGACCCCGAACCTCCTTATGGACGTCTCCCACCAACCTCCTAAGCCAGATGGTTTCTTGAGCTGACAAGGCCGAAGCCTTGTATTCCGCTTCCGTGGTTGAGACAGACACGGAATCCTGCTTCTTGCTGCACCAGGATATAACCGTGGGGCCCGCCATGAAGACGAATCTAGATGTCGACTTCCGATCATCCAAATCTCCCCCATAATCAGCATCCATATACCCATGCACCTCGAAGCCCACATCCCTCCTGTAAAGGAGACCCATATTCGAAGTCGCCTTGACATACTTCAAAATATTATTGGCCGCTAGTAGATGAGGCATCCGTGGTTCCGCCATATAACGACTCACCCTGCCAACTGCATATGCAATATCCGGCCTAGTGATCATCAGATAAATCAAGCTCCCAACCAGAGCCCGGAACACAAGCGGATCTTCCAGAATCCTCCCCTCATCCTTCCAAAGTTTCATGACCTTCTCCAGAGGTGTATAAATGCACTTCCCTTCCTTCATGACGAATCGCTCCACGATTTGCTCCGCATATCCAGCCTGGGACACCAACACTCCACTTTCCTTCCTCTGCACTTCGAGTCCAAGGAAATGGTGAAGCTCACCCAAGTCCTTCATCTCAAATTTGATAGATAGCTCAGCCTGAAGCTTTGCTACCTCCTCCTTTGAATTCTCCGTCACGATCATATCGTAGACGTAAAGCAGCACGATGACCTGAAGCTCCCCGCTCTTCTTGACAAACAAGCTTGAGTCAGAGTCTGAATCACCAAATCCATAGAATAAGAGATATTCTGCAATCTTCTCATACCACGCCCTCAGCGCTAGCTTCAACCTATACAAGGCCTTCTTCATCTTACAGACATAGTCAGTAAAATCTTCAGATACGAAACCTGGCGGCTGGATCATGAAGATATCCTTGTCAATCTCGCCATACAAGAAAGCATTCTTTACGTTGAGTTGCCAAATCTCCCACCCCCAAAATGCCGCCAAGGCAATCACAAATCGAACTGAAGTCATCTTTGCCACCGGACTAAATGTCTCTTCATAATCTTCATCGTATTGCTGCGAGAATCCACGAGCCACAAGGCGAGCCTTGTATCGCTCGATAATGCTGTCTGCATTCTTCTTGAGCTTGTAGACCCACTTGCATGTCACAGGGGTGATACCCTTGTGTAAGATCTCTTTTCTCAAAACTCGTTCGGGTACTTGAAAACTCGAACCTCTCCCGCATCGCATGGTTGAGGTGGATCTTCGCCCAGAATCGCTGCCTTGCGGTGTCACCAACACTCGGGTCGGCTAACCCCGCTCAACACCAACCCTGCCGGCTATACGATCATAAGTAAAAATATGCCAAAATGAAGTACAGAAATAAAGGCATGTCCACAATCACATCATCATATATATATATATAATGAAACAGAAATGTCCAAAAAGAGAAATACAAGCAAAAAGGGCTTAAGCCCGATACATATCCAAAATAGTACTCTCTCACTCTCTACAACATGCAGAAACTACAACAAAACTCTCAAAAGATGAAATCTAACTATCTCATCATCAACCTGTGGCATCGTGGTAGTACGCTGCATCCACTGCTCAGGTCATGCCATCTCGTCCTGCTGCGCGCGGGACAACTCCATCTCCTCAGACTCCTGCGGTCACACCGACCGTTAGTCATAAAGACTAAGTCGTTTTGTCCTCGCCTCCCTCCACGACTCTTATGTACCGAGCGGGAGGAAGAAGCGGAGGACAACACGGGGTAAACAGAAGAAGAGGTGACATGACACTAATCTAGCAGTTATAGGTGAAGCAGTAAAACTATCTAGCAGTATAGTGCAAGTAAATGACAATAAAGTAGAGCATGAAGTAAAGCAATAATAGAAAGAAAAGTGCGGTGCAGTAAGTAAAACTAATCTACCATCACATATTCGTATCTTAACTTATATGAACGCCCATACGACATATAAGCTAAGATGTCCAGGTATCCCATCATATAAAAGAGCCCATACTAATTTATATGATGGGGGTATGCTAATGTGTATGTTATGCTATGCTATGCTTATGATGATTTAATGTGTTTATGCAATGTGACTCACCCACACGACTCCATGCGCACACACCTTTATAGTTCCCAATTTGTTAGAAAGGAAACCAACCTTTCGGGTACCGACCGTCGTGGCTCACGGTGGCAGTGGATCGGGCACTCCACATCCTAGGTGGGTATGGTCACTACCAAGCCTAGACCTCATGTACGCCTCAACGCTAAGAACACAACAACGGAGCTCATGCGTACTCTTGCTGGAATCCACCAGACTTTAAGGTCGGAGTGGGTTATTAGGGATTGTCTTCCAGACCGCGGTACTCAAACTTACCGGCCCTCTAAACCTCACCCTCACCCGAGTCAACGTACTACTGTTGGTGACACGACTAGCCTAGTACCGAAGACTTGCCACTATTTGAATAAGTAACAGGTGTTAACAAGTCCACCCGAGCTTCCAGCTCAGGGTCTAACACACATGCTGATCCAACCCATCTCCTTCCTAAAGGAGATCCATAACAGTTTACTGACCTAATTAGGCTACTCTTGCCTACAATATAGTTAGCGTTATATTTAGGGTGAATCTTGGACTTCCCGCAGTGTACTCCGTAAAGGGGTTCCCAACGGTACTACGGATTCAATGGGCTCAACCCCACCATCCTCCTCAAGACAATTACTTTAGTTGGTGATTAACATTTGGTTCACCCTTCATTATTTCATATACTTAAGTGACTTAGCTCAACACCCGTCCCACCCAATTGGGTTGGACGTACCTCCACGACTCATACACTAACCCTGACACAACCTCACAGCTAACCCTAGGTTTGACCCTCCTTGAATCATTGTGAGTTATCACTCAAATACTGAATGGATATAAGTACTAAACACAACCTAGGTGTCTGAATTGCCTAAAATTCAAAATTCTATTTTTACTAAACGCAGACCACTAAGTTGAACTAACCTCAAACCTCATAAGGGAATCCTTCTAAAAACTCATCACCAAGGTCTAGTATAATTATCCTAGGCTTCCACTGACCTTAATAAGGTATGTTCCAATTTCCATAATTTTCCATATTAATTTGGTATTTATTAAAATTTAAAGTAGTTCAGGCCTTAAGTCAAATTACACATGAACTACCCTCAAAATGCTTCTACATGCTACATGAAAATTATCAGTAAGGTAATATCCCTAATCAAGGTGGTTCACTGAGTTCCATGACCCTAGGACGTCATTTGGTCTACTAAATCATCATAGTTGTATAATTACCTAAATGCCACTATAATTAGTAAAAATAGTATTTCACATCTGAAAATTCTACAAAAATTACCAAGTGTCCAAATGGGGATATAGAGTCCTCTGCCAAAGGATTGTGTCATTACCATATGATTTGACATTTTAAAAAGATTTAACTTCCAAGTGTTGTAAATACCAATTTCTACATGAGGTACAAGAAATACTAATCTACAGGATTCCAAATAATTATCAAGGGTATATATTAATCTCAAATGACAAATAACCAAGTTTCATAATCTTGCCCCATGATTTGACATTTTAAAATGATTTTACATCCAAATGTTGTAAATACCAATTTCTACATGAGGTGCAAGAAATACAAATCTTCAAGCTTCCAAACAATTATCATGGGCATATGACAACATTTAATGACAGATATCCAAGTATCATAATTTTACCCAATGATTTGACATTTTTCATAATTAAATTCTTCTAAGCTAGTAAGCACTTAAAAAAAATCCTACACAAGGTATAGTGCTTCAATAAATCTTAACAAAATTACTATAGTCCATTTTCATCCCTATTCAGCCACTGATAAAGTTTCAAAGCCATACAAGGTCATATGACCATGCACTTTATTTATTTAAGGAAAAAGGGCAATCTCATTTATTAGGAGAAAAATACTTAAATGATACTAAAAATTCCCATTAAATTACCTAAGTCATTTTATGCTCTTAAAAATATGTCTACAAAGTTCTGAGTCAAGGCAAGGACATTTGGTCATATGTCCTTCACAAATCCCAACTTTGCAACCTTAAGAGTTTACCTTTAGGGTCTTAGGTCACACCACCCTAATGGCTCCAAATGGCCCATTAGGGTGCGTCACAAGCATTTGAATATCAAAACCTACATAATCATCAAGATGGGAGGAGGCTAACTCACTCAACTCCTCAAATGGCATAAACCCTAATTTGACCCCTTAAGGCCCTCATTAGGGTTTCCCATTTCCCATATCAAAACAACTCCAAATGGAGTAAAAATTTAGGCAGGCACTACACATGTACTAAAGAGCATGCCACCAAAATTTGGTGTCATTAGGACATCATATGCTCCAAAAATCATCATAATTTAAAAATACTAATTACCACAAAAACCCTAGGTAAAGGTGCTCATTAAGGGCTGTCCTTTGGACAGGGGGTGCCCCTAGGGTATACCTACCCATGGTGAAAAGCTCAGTCTCAAAGCTTGAGGGGTTTGGGCTAGGTAATTAATTTAGTGGACTGACCTAGTGTAGGACCAGTTCTAGTAAAACAGCTCCCTAGGGAGCTGTGGGTCACCAAATGACCTGAACTTAAGCCCTAATGAAAGTCAAGACCAAGGCCTACAACTTTCATGTTGGGCATGTTTTCTAATTCAGCCATTAGGAGGCCCTAACTAATTATAGAAGTGGACTGGTTTATTAAGCCAGAAAAATCCAATGTATGAATTAATTTAATTAAGAAAAATAGCTGCGCACGCATCTTGAAGCAAATCTGGCGGCAGCGCGTCGTCTTCCTCCTCCAGCCAACGGCTGAGATCCAACCGCGCTGGGTGATGTTTCGATTGAGATTCCCATGTCAACCAATGCCATTATTAGGAGTTTGGTATGGAATCAACATCTACCATGAAAACACCCATGTCAACCAATGCCATTATAGAAAAAGATGACAAAGGAAAATTAGTAGATCAAAAGACATATAGGGCAATCATAGGATCCCTTCTATATCTAACAGCTAGCAGACCTGACATTATGTTTGCCACTTGCATATGTGCTAGATTTCAGATTTATCCAAAAGAATCCCATCTCACCTCTGTAAAAAGGATTCTTAGATACCTAAAGGGAACCCCTGAACTAGGTCTATGGTACTCAGCAGAAACCAACTTTGAATTAATAGGTTTCTCAGATGCAGATTATGCTGGATGTAGGGTTGATAGAAAAAGCACATCTTGTACTTGCCAATTTCTAGGTGACAGATTAATATCATGGTTTAGTAAGAAACAAACCTCAGTCTCAACCTCAACAGCTGAAGCTGAATACATAGCTGCTGGGAGCTGTTGTTCACAAATCCTGTGGATGCAAAATCAGCTTCTTGACTACAAATTGGAAGTCCATAACTCAAAGATCTATTGTGATAGCTCTAGTGCTATATCCATAGCATCCAACCCAGTCCTTCATAGTAGAACCAAACATATAGAGATCAGACATCACTTCCTTAGAGACAATGTAGAAAAGGGTAAGATAACCTTAGAATATATTCCTACAGATAATCAAAGAGCAGACATCTTCACAAAACCCTTGGATGAAACTAAGCATAATTATTTCATCAACACCTTAGGAATGCTTGATGGTAGTCTGTAACCACAATTGTTGGGAAATCTAAAAGAAATCAGGAAATCTAAGAAAGTATTTGAAGATACGTCGAATACATATCGACGCACCATCGAGAAGAACTCGACGCTGGCGTTGATTTCTTCCAGGCAAAATTACATCGATAACTTATCGACGCACCGTCGAATTTATATCGACGCAGGGCTATGAACACGTCGACAGAACACTAAGTTGACAAATCCCTACGGAGCGTCGACTCCATATCGACGCACATGTCGACATCAATTCGACGTAACGTCGACTTCTGGTTAAAATTAGAATCAAATCCTTACTTCCTCTTTTGACGATTGGATTACCATGATTTTTGTTTCCTTTCTCGACGTTTCACCTTCTTTAAATAATACCTCTTATTTCATAACATATACTCTCCTCAACCGCCAAAACTTTGTCTTCTATCTCTCTCTCTCTCTCTCTGCGTCAATGGCACCAACTTCTGATCAATCGGCCCTCATCAAAGCAATGAACGATGCTCTCGAACACCTAGTCAATAACTTCCAGAATCGACTGAACCACTTCGCCAACGAATGTGCTGCCATGATCAACACCTGTGCAGCCAAACTGGCAAACCTCTCTGCTTCTCTTCCTGAGCTTAATACTGTCATTCATGAACGGCCTCTGTCGCCAGAAGGGTTTAAATCCTTTTTGCAGGATATAAACCAGGGGGAGAGTTGCTCCAGAAACCCCCCTTGTCAGGTTATCTATCTCTCTTACAAGCTCAGGGTTAATTTCCTCTCCAGCTCTAAATATTATCTCTAAAGTATTACACCAACCTCTTCTCTTACAATAGGCTCCAATCTTCTCCAATCACTCTGACTACACCTTCAACAAACACTTTGGAGAGACCTCATCTTACCATACTGAAGGAGATCATGCTGTGGATTCAGCATTCAGAGTAGATGCCCCACATATCCAGGGGGAGATTGCCGTGATAAAGAACACAGAAGTCCAGGGGGAGGAAGAAGCAGCCTCCTCTGATGACTGGAGAGGACAAGTGTGGATTGAAGCAACCCCATGTGAGGAAGAAATTCAGCATCACTCTCCTGGCTTCTCTGCCAGTTACATCAAACTGAAGACACCTCTACTTGAGGACATCCCTTCAGAAGAGCTTGGAGGAGGCAAACATCCCTCAGCAAAGATTACTCTACCAGAGGTCATTCTGCCTTTCACTGCAGAACAAACTCCTCCTCTTGAACAAATTCCTTCTCCACCTAAAGAGAAAACTCCTTATCCTCTGCTACCTCTACCTCCACCTCAACTTCCCTCTCTATCTTCACCTCCACCTCAACCTTCTTCTCTACCTCCACTGCTACCTTTACCTCCTCCAATAGCAAAACTCACTAAGCAGATCCTACCTAGGCAAAGTCTAGAAGGACAAATGAAAAGGAAAAGAGAAGCCATCCCCTACTGGCAAAACTTCTCCAAAGAAGAAAGGAAAGAGTATGCAAAGGAAAAGAAGTATAGAAAAGCCTGTGAGGAGATAAAAAGGTTTGAAAAGATGCCTGTCATCATTCCTAACAGCCCTGTAAAGGAATACCATGACCCTGACATGGAAAAGAGGCATGAAGAAATAAGAGAAAGAGAGCTGTATGAATATGAAGCAGCTAAGAAAGAAGTAGAAGATAAGAGGAATGTCTGGATGGAAAGATCAACAGGGGAATGACCAAGGAACAAATTCTTGCTGAATCTTCTATCAAAATTCCAAAGAAGTTGTTTGATATTGAAACCTATCAAAAGAAAAACCCTCAGGCAGGGGTCATCCTAGAGAAAGGCCAAAAGCACAAGAGGGGTGTAGGGTGTACAGAAGATACCTACATTCCCTATAAGAAGCCTACAAGACCTGCAAAGTTAGACACATGGCATAACTCACCCTGGAAAGGGAAAGGAAAGATGACTAAAATTCCTGAGAAACAGGAATCAGAAAAGAAAACAAAGTATAGGCCCAAGGTTGATAACAAGGGACCACCTGAGCTCAAGCCTACTCAAAAGAAAACTCAAAACATTACAATTGAGATGATTGATGAAAAGACAGCAATCATCATCAACAAAGGCTACTCCATAAATGACACTCTCCCTGATGGTGATAAAGTCTTGGAGAAACTGCATACAATCATCAGGAATGTCCAGGAACATCCTGATAGAGCCAGGGGCAACATCTTTGATGCTATTGAAAACTTATCTAGGAAACTTTATTCTGCCTTTGTCAACTTCATGTACAACAAGAAGTTTCTAGTTTAATTCTTGTAAAAGACAAATGCTTGTCATATGCTTTCTTATTCTAATTTCTCTTCTGATTGTTGAATATATTCCTTATCTGTACAAATGTTGTGCTATGTTAATTATATGCTGATACAATTTCTCTCCAATAGGGTTAAGACAAATAGGGGGAGATTGTTGGGAAAATGATTTATCTTAACCCCTGAAAATGAGTTGAATATGAATTCTAAGGAAGAAAAATCAAGGTTAAATAAATATGCGTCGAATAGTATTCGACGCAACGTCGAAGTGGTGTCGACGTTCCTTTCAGAATGAGTCGAAGTAACTTTAAGAAGAATTCGACGTATCCTATGTCGACGTAGCTCTGACTTCTAGTCAACGCATCTTGAGAAGTCGACGCACCTTAGTCGACGCACCTTCCTTATTCATCTCTCAACGTCCAGCCAGGATGAATTCGACGCTTACGTCGAATAGTAATCGACGCACGTCGATTTCTATGTTTAATTCAAAAATCGCCAGATCTCTTTCCTTCTTTTATAGATCTGATTTATATGGAATCAATTTATTCTTTATAGCCGTTCTGAATCATGCTTTTCCTCTAATAGATTCTTGGCTAATTTGATTAAATCCATTATGGACATTATTTGAAATCAGAATGAATTCTTTCCTTCTATAGATATAATAGTTATGGAAATATTTCTCTCTTTCTAATACTCTGTCTACTAATTGATTTCTCTCCTATAGTGTTATCTTAATACACAGAGCTATAAATAAGGAGAAGGTCGACAGAGAATAGTAGAAGTGATCCACCATATACATATTGAAAAAGAGGAAAAGCTCTCAAGTGAAAAAGAGAGAGAATTGAGAAATAGTCCTGCAGCAACCATCAAGCTTCCATCTTCTCCTGCTTCTGAAGCCATTCTGCTGCAAACTCTGATAGCTCTCACTAAAAGAGAGAAAAGCTACAAATCTCCTTCTCACTATAGAAGAGATTTCATTCACTACTTCTTGTGCTTCCAATCTTCTTGCTAGGAAGAAGATTCCTTCTTATCTTTATATTATTTCTCTTTCTTCTTTACATTTATTTCACTCTCAAATACTGTAAAAGAGTTTTTAGAATCTCTCTTCAAAAAATTCAGTTGTACTGGTTCTAAGAGTCTCCTTTTCAAAAGACTCAGTTGGTTCTAAGAGTCTCCTTATCAAAATACTCAGGGTGGTTCTAAGAGTCTCCTTATCAAAAGACTCAGTGCAAGATAGTGAATTCCTACCAAAGGGGGTAGAAGAGTGGACTACCCAAAGTTTGGGGAACCACTATATTTCCTTGTGTTGTGCTGTGATTTCTTTTCTTGCATTTACTTTCTTTACTTGCTTAATTCTTGTTGGTGTGTGGGAAGCCTTAATCTGTGATCACTACATATATATATATATATATATATATATATATATATATATAATTGCACAAAATATTTTTAATCTCTATTCACCCCCCTCTAGAGAATTCTAGTGAGGTTAACTGTGCACTTTCACTTCACAAATCCCAACTTTGCAACCCTAAGAGTTTACCTTTAGGGTTTTAGGTCACACCACCCTAATGGCTCCAAATGGCCTATTAGGGTGTGTCACAAGCATTTAAATATCAAAACCTACATAATCATCAAGATGGGAGGAGGCTAACTCACTCAACTCCTCAAATGGCCTAAACCCTAATTTGACCCCCTTAAGGCCCTCATTAGGGTTTCCCATTTCCCATATCAAAACAACTCCAAATGGAGTGAAAATTTAGGCAGGCACTACACATGTACTAAAGAGCATGTCACCAAAATTTGGTGTCATTAGGACATCATATGCTCCAAAAATCAACATAATTTAAAAATCATAATTACCACAAAAACCCTAGGTAAAGGTGCTCATCAAGGGCTGTCCTTTGGTCAGGGGGTGCCCCTAGGGTATACCTACCCATGGTTAAAAGCTCAGCCTCAAATCTTAAGGGGTTTGGGCTAGGTAATTAATTTAGTGGACTGACCTAGTGTAGGACCAGCCCTAGTAAAACAGCTCCCTAGGGAGCTGTGGGTCACCAAATGACCTGAACTTAAGCCCTAATGAAAGTCAAGACCAAGGCCTACAACTTTTATGTTGGGCACTTTTTCTAATTCAGCCATTAGGAGGCCCTAACTAATTATAGAAGTGGACTGGTTTATTAAGGCAGAAAAATCCAATGTATGAATTAATTTAATTAAGAAAAATAGCTGCGCACGCATCTTGAAGCAAATCTGGCGGCAGCGCATCGTCTTCCTCCTCCAGCCAACGGCTGAGATCCAACCGCGCTGGGTGATGTTTCGATTGAGATTCCCAGCGATCCAGCCACCACCACCGCCGGCCAGCACCACCGACACCTTCGTGGTGGTCGGGGCTACCATCCACCGGCGACTGGCGGCCGGATGTGGCGGTTTTCGGCGATCCCAGGCGTCCCGATTTGAGACGATTTCCATGGAATCGAAGAGTGGATTCGAGCTCAATTGAGCCCGATCCTTCAACATTTTGTGATAGGAAGCTAGCATGGGGGGAGGGGAGGAGAAACAAACTGTTATTGGGGCGTGGTGGCGGCTCCGGCGACGGTTTGCCATGGAAAAGATTTGCTCCGGCGACCCCACTCCCGATCTCGATTCTACAGCTCTAGCTTTGCTACAGTTGTCGTTCTCGACTGCTCTCTCCCTTATGAAGCTAATGGTGTGGTTGGATTGAAGTGGGGAGGCCTCTATTGGTGGTTTTTGGTCTTACTTATTGATTATTGGACTGTTTTACGTGATTCCATACATGGGCACACCATAGCTTCCGCTGCCTAGTTTGTCCGCAAACTAAGCTCGAGCGGGGTGACCCAGTATGTTGTGGACTGTTCTCTTATGATCGTTCGTTCAGTGATACCATTTGTAAGATCTCTTTTCTCAAAACCCGTTCGAGTACTTGAAAACTCGAACCTCTCCCGCATCGCACGGTTGAGGTGGATCTTCGCCCAGAATCGCTGCCTTGCGGTGTCACCAACACTCGGGTTGGCTAACCCCGCTCAGCACCAAACCTGCCGGCTATACGATCATAAGTAAAAATATGCCAAAATGAAGTACAGAAATAAAAGCATGTCCACAATCACATCATCATATATATATATATATAATGAAACAGAAATGTCCAAAAAGAGAAATACAAGCAAAAAGGGCTTAAGCCCGATACATATCTAAAATAGTACTCTCTCACTCTCTACAACATGCGGAAACTACAACAAAACTCTCAAAAGCTGAAATCTAACTATCTCATCATCAACCTGTGGCGTCGTGGTAGTACGCTGCATCCGCTGCTCAGGTCCTGCCATCTCATCCTGCTGCGCGCGGGACAACTCCGTCTCCTCGGACTCCTGTGGTCACACCGACCGTTAGTCATAAGGACTAAGTCGTTTTGTCCTCGCCTCCCTCCACGAATCCTAGGTACCGAGCGGGAGGAAGAAGCAGAGGACAACAAGGGGTAAACAGAAGAAGAGGTGACATGACACTAATCTAGCAATTATAGGTGAAGCAGTAAAACTATCTAGCAGTATAATGCAAGTAAATGACAGTAAAGTAGAGCATGAAGTAAAACAGTAATAGAAAGAAAAGTGTGGTGCAGTAAGTAAAACTAATCTACCATCACAGATTCGTACCTTAACTTATATGAACGCCCATACGACATATAAGTTAAGATGTCCAGGTAACCCATCATATAAAAGAGACCAACTAATTTATATGATGGGGGTATGCTAATGTGTATGTTATGCTATGCAATGCTTATAATGATTTAATGTGTTTATGCAATGTGACTCACCCACACGACTCCATGCGCACAGACCTTTATAGTTCCCAATTTGTTAGAAAGGAAGCCAACCTTTCGGGTACCGACCGTCGTGGCTCACGGTGGCAGTAGATCGGGCACTCCACATTATAGGCGGGTATGGTCACTACCAAGCCTAGACCTCATGTACGCCTCAACGCTAAGAACACAACAACGGAGCTCCTGCGTACTCTTGCTGGAATCCACCAGACTTTAAGGTCGGGGTGGGTTATTAGGGATTGTCTTCCAGACCGCGGTACTCAAACTTACCGGCCCTCTAAACCTCACCCTCACCTGAGTCAACGTACTACCGTCGGTGACACGACTAGCCTAGTACCGAAGACTCGCCACTATTTGAATAAGTAACGGGTGTTAACAAGTCCACCCGAGCTTCCGGCTCAGGGTCTAACACACAAGCTGATCCAACCCATCTCCTTCCCAAAGGAGACCCATAACAGTTTACTGACCTAATTAGGCTACTCTTGCCTACAATATAGTTAGCGTTATATTTAGGGTGAATCTTGGACTTCCCGCGGTGTACTCCGTAAAGGGGTTCCCAACGGTACTACGGATTCAATGGGCTCAACCCCACCATCCTCCTCAAGACAATTACTTTAGTTGGTGATTAACATTTGGTTCACCCTTCATTATTTCATATACTTAAGTGACTTAGCTCAACACCCGTCCCACCCAATTGGGTTGGACGTACCTCCACGACTCATACACTAACCCTGACACAACCTCACAGCTAACCCTAGGTTTGACCCTCCTTGAATCATTGTGAGTTATCACTCAAATACTGAATGGATATCAGTACTAAACACTACCTAGGGGTCTGAATTGCCTTAAATTCAAAATTCTGTTTTTACTAAACGCAGACCACTAAGTTGAACTAACCTCAAACCTCATAAGGGAATCCTTCTAAAAACTCATCACCAAGGTCTAGTATAATTATCCTAGGCTCCCACTGACCTTAATAAGGTATGTTCAATTTCCATAATTTTCCATATTAATTTGGTATTTATTATAATTTAAAGTAGTTCCGGCCTTAAGTCAAATTACACATGAACTACCCTCAAAATGCTTCTACGTGCTACATGAAAATTATCAGTAAGGTAATATCCTATATAAAGGTGGTTCACTGAGTTCCATGACCCTAGGATGTCATTTGGCCTACTAAATCATCATAGTTGTATAATTACCAAAATGCCACTATAATTAGTAAAAATAGTATTTTACATCTGACAATTCTACAAATATTATCAAGTGTCCAGATGGGGATCTAGAGTACTCTGCCAAAGGATTGTGTCATTACCATATGATTTGACATTTTAAAAAGATTTAACTTCAATGTGTTGTAAATACCAATTTCTACATGAGGTACAAGAAATACCAATCTACAGGCTTCCAAATAATTATCATGGGTATATATTAACCTCAAATGAAAGATAACCAAGTTTCATAATCTTGCCCCATGATTTGACATTTTAAAATGATTTTACATCCAAATGTTGTAAATACCAATTTCTACATGAGGTGCAAGAAATACAAATTTTCAAGCTTCCAAACAATTATCATGGGCATATGACAACATAAAATGACAGATATCCAAGTATCATAATTTTACCCAATGATTTGACATTTTTCATAATTAAATTCTTCTAAGCTAGTAAGCACTTAAAAAAAATCCTACACAAGGTATAGTGCTTCAATAAATCTTAACAAAATTACTATAGTCCATTTTCATCCCTATTCAGCCACTGATAAAATTTCAAAGCCATACAAGGTCATATGACCATGCACTTTATTTATTTAAGGAAAAAGGGCAATCTCATTTATAAGGAGAAAAATACTTAAATGATACTAAAAATTCCCATTAAATTACCTAAGTCATTTTATGCTCTTAAAAATATGTCTACAAAGTTCTGAGTCAAGGCAAGGACATTTGGTCATATGTCCTTCACAAATCCCAACTTTGCAACCTTAAGAGTTTACCTTTAGGGTTTTAGGTCACACCACCTAATGGCTCCAAATGGCCCATTAGGGTGTGTCACAAGCATTTGAATATCAAAACCTACATAATCATCAAGATGGGAGGATGCTAACTCACTCAACTCCTCAAATGGCCTAAACCCTAATTTGACCCCTTAAGGCCCTCATTAGGGTTTCCCATTTCCCATATCAAAACAACTCCAAATGGAGTGAAAATTTAGGCAGGCACTACACATGTACTAAAGAGCATGCCACCAAAATTTGGTGTCATTAGGACATCATATGCTCCAAAAATCATCATAATTTAAAAATACTAATTACCACAAAAACCCTGGGTAAAGGTGCTCATTAAGGGCTGTCCTTTGGACAGGGGGTGCCCCTAGGTTATACCTACCCATGGTGAAAAGCTCAGTCTCAAAGCTTGAGGGGTTTGGGCTAGGTAATTAATTTAGTGGACTGACCTAGTGTAGGACCAGTTCTAGTAAAACAGCTCCCTAGGGAGCTGTGGGTCACCAAATGACCTGAACTTAAGCCCTAATGAAAGTCAAGACCAAGGCCTACAACTTTTATGTTGGGCATGTTTTCTAATTCAGCCATTAGAAGGCCCTAACTAATTATAGAAGTGGACTGGTTTATTAAGGCAGAAAAATCCAATGTATGAATTAATTTAATTAAGAAAAATAGCTGCGCACGCATCTTGAAGCAAATCTGGCGGCAGCGCGTCGTCTTCCTCCTCCAGCCAACGACTTAGATCCAACCACGCTGGGTGATGTTTTGATTGAGATTCCCGGCGATCCAGCCACCACCACCGCCGGCCGGCACCACTGACACCTTCGTGGTGGTCGGGGCTACCATCCACTAGCGACTGGCGGCCGGAGGCGACGGTTTCCGGCGATCCCAGGAGTCCCAATTTGAGCTGATTTCCATGGAATCGAAGAGTGGATTCGAGCTCAATTGAGCCCGATCCTTCAACGTTTTGTGATAGGAAGCTAGCATGGGGGAGGGGAGGAGAAACGAACTGTTATTGGGGCGTGGCGGCGGCTCCGGCGACGGTTTGCCATGGAAAAGCTTTGCTTCGGCGACCCCGCTCCCGATCTCAATTCTACAGCTCTAGCTTTGCTCCAGGTGTCGTTCTCGACTGCTCTCTCCCTTCTGAAGCTAATGGTGTGGTTGGATTGAAGTGGGGAGGCCTCTATAAGTGGTTTTGAATTCAAGTTACCTCGGGTGAGCTTCCTTGCTGCCACCCTCCTGCCCGGATGGCCTCCTGCTTCCATCTGGGTCAAGCCCAGACCCACAGCAATCAGGGTTGGCCCCCTAGGATGATTGGGGGTGGAGTGTAGAAGGGGGATTTGCTTTTTGCTTTCTCCTTTTTGCTTTAATCTTTTTGATCACCTTTTGGTCCCCCTTCCTTTGACAAATCAAGCCTAAGCTTTGGGTTCAGTCTAGGGCTGTTATGGCATGTCCTAGGTCCAGGAATAATTGGTTAGATGATGGGGGTTGGGTCCCATTCAAATTAGGCCTAGAATTCCCTTTAAGGGACTAAGTTGACCATGGTTGACTTTGGTCAACCAAGGTGAGTGGGTTGACCTCACTTGGGGGTCATGGGTCCCTTAACATCACCCAACATTGGTTGGTCCATGGTGGGGCTCCAATTGGTTCAATTTAATCAAAGAGGTGTAGGTTTGACCAAAATTGGGTAAAGTTTGACTTTGGTCAATTTCATGAAATTGGGTCCCACCCAAGTGCAATTTCTATCCTATTGGTCTCCCGTAGTGGTTAGGGCATCATAAGTGAGGTTAATTTGGACAATTGAGGGTCAATTGACCTAGTTGAGGGGCTTAGGGTTAGGTTAGTTTTTGAGCTTTGGTGTGCATTTAGTAATTTCTACCCTAGCCTAAGGCCCTTGTGGCCACTCATCTCACCATTATGCCCTAACATTTCCAAAGGGTCTAGAAGGATTGGGGATGTTACACCTTGGGCTTGGGCACCAGAGACCAAGTCTCATTCTTCTGAAGAGCTGTCATCTCTTCTTCCATAGCCTAATCCCACTACTTCACGCCTTTGGCCTTCTCAAAGCTCACTGGTTCCCGCTCATCCAGGGGACCAGCAAAGAAACACGAGACAAAGATCACCATGTTTCATCCTGTATAGCGATCAGGGGGACTGATCGTTCGCTTCGATCTCCTCAGCTCCTTCCCCTGACACGCAATACCTTCAACTGCTTCTTCTCTAGCTTCCCTTCCAAACGTACTCGGAGCATCGCTCCCCCTGCTTCCTGATCCAGAAGCCTCCGTCTCAGAAATAGAAATGGATGGACCACCTGGTGTCAAAGGCAGCTCCACCTGAAGATTTTCCACAGCTCTTTCCAGCTCCTCCACCCTGCTTTCTGGTAATTCAACACCAGAACTTCCCTTGTAAGACGTCACCTCGTCAAACACGACGTCGCGAGATACAACAAATCTTCGCGTCTCCGGGTCCATGCACTTCCAGCCCTTCTTCCGATCATCATATCCCACGAAGACCAGCTTCCTTCCTTTTGCATCTAGCTTCGTCCGAAGCACATCTGGAACGTGCATATAGCAGGTGGAACCAAACACCCGAAGGTGTGCCACGCTTGGCTTTTCTTTGAACATCATCTCATACGGGGTCAACATGTTGATGGGACTGAGAGGCATCCTATTGATGACATAGGCAGCACAAGACATTCCCTCCACCCAGAAGGACCTTGGGATACTCTTGGCATGCAGCCAACACTTGCAGGTCTCCGTCAGATGACGGATCTTCCGCTCTGCAACTCCGTTTTGTTGTGGAGTATAAGCTCCCTCCGGATGCCTGCCTTCCTGCAAAAACTAGAGAACTCACCAGAGGTGAACTCCCCCTCATTGTCAGTTCTCAACTTCTTAACCCGCAAGCCTAGCCGACCCTCCACTAGCTCCTTGATCTCCACAAACTTGGCAAACGCCTCCGCCTTCTCCTTTAGAAAATAAACCCAGACATATCTGGTGTGATCGTCGATCAACACCAGCATATACCTGCTGCCTCTGAGGCTTGGGGTAGCAGTTGGTCCCATCAAGTCAACGTGGATGCACTCCAACGACACACTACTCCTTGTCTGCGACTTATCAAACGGCAACCGATAAGACTTGCCGAACTGACATCCCGCACAAACATGACCATCACGATAGGAAGATAGACTAGGAAGGCCCTTGACCAGACCTTTTATCGCCATAGCCTTCAGCTTATCCATCTCTACATGCCCCAACCTCTCGTGCCATATGATGACACTATCATTGGTCCACATCTTGTCGACATAAGAACTTGTCGATAAAACGAACAAGTCTTTTGCCCTTCTCCCGACATGAACGACCTCGGCCTTCACTGCCTCTATGTTTCGAAGAAACCTCACTTCTGTTGGGCCGAACAGAACGTGATACCCAGCGTCAACATCGTTGGTCATGGAGAAGAGGTTTTTCCTCATTCCGGGCACATGATAGAAACTCTTCAAAGTTAGTGGCCCTCTATCACCGCCCAAGGAAACAACCCCCACCTTCTCGACACTATGCACAGTATTATAAGCAGTTATGATGGCATCATTACCTGAGTAAGGCTGCGCTGAAGTAAGCTTCGACTCATCCCCGGTGAGGTGTTGACCACACCCCGAGTCCATGATCCAGTCCTCCTGATAGTTGATAGGAGTTGCAGCTCCAATAGAAGCTGAGAAGGCTCCTCCCCATCCTCCATCATTTGGCCTGGCCTCAGTATCCTCCTTCCCTGCAGCAGCATGCCCTGGCTGAAGATTCACCCGGCAATCCTTCCTGATGTGACCAAGCTTCCCACATCTGAAGCACTTGGATCCTTCTCCCTTCTTCTTCCCTTCAGCCTTAGGAGCATAGCTCCTCTCCTGCTGACCAGAAGTTGACGGCCCATTGCCTCCAGCGATCTTCTTCTTCTTATTCCATTTCTTCTTCTTCCCTGTGAAGAGAACCTCGCCATCTCCCCAGACACCGACACCCCCGACATCTGCCTTGCTAGACTCTCCTGCGATGCAAGCAGATTCTCCAGCTCCAGCAGAGACGGCTAATTTTTCCAACCCTGCAACGACGTCACAAAGGCCACATACTCATTCCGCAAGCCGCAGATGATGTGCCTCTTCAGCTTCGCCTCAGAAATTGGATCATCAGGATCCAGTGCTGAAATCTCAGCGCACGGGTTCTTCATCTTCAGGAAGAACGTAGAGATAGAGAGATCACCCTGAGCCGACCTAGCCAGCTCATTTTCCAGAAACTGTAGCCTCGCTACATTCTTCTTGTTAAACAACCCATCCAGGGCTCTCTAGATCTCCGCAGCTGATCCACACCCCAAGATGTGATCGAATTGGTCAGATGATATTGCCCTCTTTAGAGTGAACTCTGCTTTCGCATTAGTCCTTCTCCAGTTCCTCACCTCATGACCATTGTCCCCAACTGGGACAACTTCCTCTGTACTATCTCCTCCAACAACCTCCCAAAGGTCCTCGCCCAAAAGATAACTCTGCATGCACGACTTCCACTTCTTGAAGTTAGTCGAGTTGAGCATCTCAATTCCAAGACCTCTTGCTTCCATGGCTCTACCACTGGTTCCTTCTTCACAAAGGCGATGGCAACTTTAAGTTGTTCACTGCTCTATCCACTCCAACCTGGCTCTGATACCATGTGAAATTTTCCAAAGATCTAGGAGTGAGCAGGAATTGTACAACTCAAAGCTATAGCCAACAACCAGAAGCACATGAAGTAACACAATCTTTATTGATGATAGCAAAAGTCTTCATTACATAGCGAGGTATACATGGCGAGACATGATTTCGCCAGTACACAAAACCAAAAAAGAAATTACAATGCTGAAGGAAAGATAACCAGCGGTCTGAAACCCTGAGACCGCTTGACTGCACGACCTGGCTGTTCGCGCAACTAGGAAATGAGACTGCGTGAACACACACTGTCAGTGACTTCAACAACACCAACTGAGAACTCCGCAACCTCCCAAACTCCACTGATTCTCCCGAACTCCAGCAACACGCAATGCAAGCCGCGAGACCGCCCGAACACCTTAGAAGAAGAGGTGACTGCTGCTGCCCCCACAATCCGCAGAAGCTGCACAAGGAAAGTTCAATCAGCTAACCGGCCGGTCACAAAAAGAGACCGCAAGAATTAGGCGCGAGCTCAGCTTACACTTGGTGCGATGTGTTATGCTGCAACAGTGACTCCTATTTATAGGTGTGCGACCTGATCCATTCACCACCCTATGAGATAGAGTCACCATCATCTGACCGCGTGACCAAGACCGGTCAACCCGCGCGGTCAGCAGATCGCTCTGCGCCGTGAGCTCGTTGACTTCAAACCTGACCGGAGATCGCCACTTCTCCAAGAAGCCACGCGATCATGACAACTCGCCTGATCATGATGCCCACCACCTGTGTTCGCAACACAAGACCTCCATCAGAGACCGCGAACACAGCCAAGTCGACTAAGGCAAGACCCGCCAAGTCGACCAAACACCAGAGACCGCATACACCAGCAGATCGCCAAGGGACCAGCTTATGCAAACTCAAAAGGGGAGACCGCGCGACTAAGAAAAACTTAGTCGACGCGCACCACCAAGAACCCGGACAGTCACCAGACCAGACTGCCCATTCCAGAACACAACCCTGTGCGGTTACTACGAACCAGACCGCACAGTACAGAGAACAGCCCGCCACGCAGTCTCACGAACCAGACCGCGCGGCCTCACCTTCCTGAAAACCAGCTCGCCACACGGTCACACAAACCAGACCGCGCGGCCTCACCTCGGCACCTTGGACAGAGAATGGCGGTCAAGCCGAATAGACCTGCGGCTAGACCAAAGAGATCAGACCGCAGATGGATACCGCAAGACCGCGCAGTTAGCCATACTGCGCGACCTCCCCCCACACCGCCAACTTCCACTTCAACATTTTCAACACAGTGGTGGAGGAGAAACCCTCACAATACAATCTTTGTTCAAAACCAAAACATGAGCAAAATGTTTATATCCAAAAACTAAAGTGGTGGCCGACAAATTGGTCACCATTTCAGCATATCATTCACATCCATTGGATGCTCTTTATCACCACCGAGAGGTCATCCGAAGACTTCACATACACAACTACAACATCAACTCCTTTATATTTCTTACCATCTTCATCATCACGTGCCAACTTCGATATAGATACAACTCGACGATCATCATCTCCAACAACTTCCAGACTCACCATCAATTCAACTCCATCAGTGCCAAACAAAACAGGGCTGCACCGCACACCATTAGAAAATTCATTAACAACCAAGGACAGATCGGGAGTGACATGCTTGGATGGGAAAGAGGCACACCCATATGCAAGGTGCAGAGTGGTGCCAATAGATTTGAGCAGTGGGTCCCCAAATACCACAGGAGACTCATTATCCGGAGACCCCATCACTTGAAAATTGACTTTAAAATTTCCCCATCCAAGACAATGTCTACGTCCCGCACCCCACCAACAATTTTCACAAGCACACCATCAACAATCACTAGTTATATAGGGTACTCCACATAAGGCTCAATGGTGAACTTGTCCACATCATGGAGAGAAATGATATTGCGTGAAGATTCGGTATCACATAATGCTTGTATGGTGATGTTGTTGATTTTGCAATTGAATACAATACCTCCCTCCAAAGTAGAAGTCAACTCTAAAGATCCGAGCTTGATCCTTCGGGTTTGTTTCTATATTTCTTGGGAGGGTGCCTTGCAGTCACTCATTTAAAAATTTGGCCATTTGTGTTTCAAAATTTTTTATAGACGCACCTTGGTTAGTGACCACGGTCTGCATCGTCTCTATGAACTTCTCAATAATAGATTCCAAGTGGATCTTCCTATCCAGTGGTGGTGGTGGTGTGGGCAAAGGGGATGTCTGATATTTGTTTTGGGGCCGGCTACCTCTAGCCTCCCCACCTTGGCTATGCTGACCCGACAACAACTTCTGACCCTATAAATTTTGGCTCCATGGGAAATTTGGGTGATTGCGCCATCCAGGATTGTAAGTATTTGAGAATGGGTTGTTCCGTTGTTGATTCCCTACAAAATTTATAGATTCATCAACATAGAAAGTAGAGGGATCAGCAATGGAGGCACCCATAAGACACTCATAGGTGTGATGGCCGGCTTTGCCACAGACATGGTATGCCAGCACCATGACTTGGGTAGGGGAAACTCTTTTCATGATTTTCAGATTCTCCATCCAATAAGAGGCAAAGTCTACATGCATAGTAGATTGGTTCACCAAGTCGACCTTATATAGTCTGTTGATTTGCTTTGAACATTCCTCCTCATAGTCTAGTGAGATCTATGGGAAGCAATGTCTTTGATCAAGTCAAAGAACTCCTCGGGAGTTAGGCGCATCAGAATTTTGCCTACGACAATATCAATAGTTAAGCGATAATGGGGATCAAGAGAGTAATAAAAAGTTTGTACCATGAGCCATTGGGGAAATTTGTGTTGAGGACAATTCCTCATTAACTTATAGAAGCGCCCCCAGGATTCGATTAAAGTCCCTTGATCAAGGTGTCGGAAGTTCATGATCTTGGAGGCGAAAACGGCGAAATAGTTCCTCCTCGCGGAAGAAGATCCCTAAAATCCCATCAGGAATTAGTATTTATAGTCGAGCAGAAAAATTAACGCACACGGTTAGGCGTACGACCAGTGGTCATTCGCGAAGGAAATGCCACTAACCGTGTACCAAGGAAAGAAAATAGGTGGGAAAATAATGAACATGCATGACCAGTGTTCGTGCGAGAAGGAGTGCTGATAACTGTGCGTTAAGTCATGCATTAAAATGGGGGTTTATGGTAGACTATGTGCAAATAGGCGTGTACGACCAGTTTTCATGTGCGAAAAATCCACTAATTGTGCTCGAAGAAAAATGCACGGTTAGTGGCCTCCACAACTGTTAGTCATTGAACAATCACCAAGGGGGGGGGGGGGGGGGGGGTTAGGTGATTATCGCTGTTTTCAAGATATTTAGCAAGAATGAGTTCAATGTAAGTGATGCACAGAAGATTCACGAGAAGTCTCAACACACACACTACACAGGATGTATAGAGGTTCCTCAAGACCGGGTGTCTTGAGTAGTCCTCTGTCCCTCTGCGCCTACCCAGCAGTGTGCTAGGCTTGGCAAACTCCGCCAATGTCTCCGGCCCTCAAGCCTTACAACAGGGACCCGCAAGTCCCTGCAGCCTAGGCCCGCAAGCCCCTTCACTACACCCGAGCCTGCAAGCTCGACACTCAGGCCCTCAATCCCTACACAGCACAGACCCGCAAGTCTTGTCTGCATCCTAGGCCCGCAAGCCCCTTCACTGCACCTGAGCCCACAAGCTCGACACTCAGTCCCTCAAGCCTTACAACTCGAACCCGCAAGTCCCTGCAGCCTAGGCCCGCAAGCCCCTTCACTGCACCCAAGCCCGCAAGCTCGACACTCAGATCTGAAAATAGATCTTACAAGTTCTTGGCCCGCAAGCCTTACAAGAAATTACAGTAATGAAAACTGTTTCTTCTGCCGGATGTAGATTGGCTTCTTGACTTGAGGAAGATGCTTTTGAAGTCAGACTTGATAGCGCAACTCTTCTCCAAGCTTTCTTCTATCTAGAACTCTACTTTATCAGTCGATGAGTCTGGACTGATTCTCCAGAGAACAAAGGATGAAGATCAACTTGTTCTCCGTTCTTTCTTTTTCTTGTCTCCGTCGTTACTGTTCTATCGAAGAATGCTTAGGGAGATACTCTTAAGTTCCAAAAATTCGAGAGCTGTTTAGGGCATCCACTCTTCCCTTTTATAGGACTCAGATGCTACATAACGGTCACATATGATGTCCTTTACTGACAGACGCCCATCCCTCAAGAGCATGTGTTGATTGGACAATCAGGCGACGGCATTAAATGCTAACAACGCGTCTGGCTACTTTTGAATCTGTCTCGATGATATTTCCATTGTTACGATGACATGGATAATATCTCGATGACAGGGCCTTGTCGATGTCTTCAACTGGTCTCTTCTTCAATTCTTCATCAGATAGTGATATCTCGACGATACTGGACATCACTTTTCCATTCGAGCATAAGACGACTCGAAGTCATCAAACTGATATCGGCGAGAACTCCTCGTCTGCACGATATCACTGAGATCACCTTATCATGTTGACAACATAATTGATATCATGTCGACAGACTATACTTCAGCAACTGCTTGTCTTCAAATGTCCTTCTTCAGTCTTCTCGACG
Source organism: Dactylorhiza incarnata (assembly GCA_033032865.1). Lineage (NCBI taxonomy): Eukaryota > Viridiplantae > Streptophyta > Magnoliopsida > Asparagales > Orchidaceae > Dactylorhiza > Dactylorhiza incarnata. The sequence goes on along the minus strand of JAWHQI010000278.1, from coordinate 3,022,042 downwards.
TTCTGATATCGTCGTGTAGATGTCATAAAGATATCACTAATTTGCCTTGCTCTGCATATTCTCGACGACATCTATTATTCCTTGGCCTTATCGACGTCAAGGCTTCTTGTCGACCCGATCTATTCTTCTTTAGCCTTATCGACGTTGAGGCTTCTTGTCGACGCGATCTATTCTTCTTTATCTCGACATTCTGATATCGTCATGTAAATATCACAACGATATCACTAATTTGCCTTGCTTTGCATATTCTTGACGATATGCCTGCTATTATCGATGATACATCTGCTGTTGTCGACGACATGCTTGAACCTTTTCGACGACATCAGACAGAGTCATTCATCTTTGCTTTGCATATACTTATCTTATACTGAAATGATAAAGCTAAGAGGATAATCAAATACATAATGTAGTTCCCTTGAATTGGTGACTTCTCCAAATCAGGAATCATGAGGGAAAGATTCCCAACAATCTCCCCCTATTTGAAGAAGTCAGAATCCCAATTCAAGATTACTTGCACTGACCATTAAGATGTGAGTTTATACATTGGAGGTTTAACATAGTTACCGTTTCCTTAGCTTTTTGCATCTTCTTGAGCTGGTTGCTCCCCCTTGATCTTTACTCACCCTTGATCTTTACACCCCCTTGATGTGATACAACACCATGTTGCATCTTCTATACTCAGGTTATTCTTCTCTCCCCCTTTCTGACTTTTTCAGTATATGCCTTTTATGACCAGATTGTTTCAGTACTTGTCCTGCAAGTTCTTTTTACAGTTATATGTAGGGAGATTAGTGAGCAGTAAGTTGAAGTTTTTTATTCTAAGTTTAACATTCCCAATTGGAATTTGAAGAAGTTAAACTTAGCTTCATCCAGGGGCTTTGTGAATATATCAGCCACTTGTTTGTCTGTGGGAACAAACTCAAGGATGATATCTTCATTCTCCACATGCTCCCTGATTAAGTGATACCTGATCTCAATGTGATTAGTCCTGCTATGTGAGACAGGCTTTTTAGCAATTGAGATTGCACTGGAAGAGTCACAAAACAGGGGTGTTTTGGTCATCTTTAGATTGTGATCTTCAAGCTGATGCTGGATCCATAGCAGTTGAGCATAGCCGCTCCCAATAGAGATGTATTCTGATTCTGCTGTGGAGATTGCTACACTTGTCTGCTTCTTGCTGCTCCAGGAGATCAGTCTTCCTCCAAGGAATTGGCATGCTCCTGAGGTACTTTTCCTATCTTCTTTACATCCTGCATAATCTGCATCTGAGTAGCCTGTTAGTTCACACCCATTGTTCCTAGAGTACCATAGTCCAAGATTTGATGTACCCTTTAGGTGTCTTAGGATTCTCTTTACAGAGACATGATGAGATTATTTAGGGTTCACCTGATATCTAGCACATACACATATGACAAATATTATGTCAGACCTACTTGCAGTTAGGTAAAGTAAAGATCCAATCATGCATCTGTACTTGGTTTCATCAAAGGGTATTACCTTCTCATCCTTGTCCAGAGACACATTGGTTTCCATTGGAGTCTTCATAATGAATATGCCATCTTCAGATTGTTTCACTTGGAGACCTAGGAAGAATTTGAGCTCACCCATGCTGCTCATCTCAAACTTTCCCTGCATCAAGCTGGCAAACTCTTTGCAGAGATTGTTATCTGTAGAGCCAAAGATAATATCATATACATAGATCTGCAGTAGCAAAATCTTTCCCTTAACTTCCCTTAGGAACAATGTCTTATCAATCTTCCCCCTTGAGAATTTATTCTCAATGAGAAAGCTGGACGGAGTCTCATACCAGGCTCTAGGTGCCTGCTTCAAGGCATATAAAGCTTTCTTAAGAAAATATACATAGTCAGGATGAGTTGAGTCAACAAAACCTGAAGGTTGATCTACATAGACTTCCTCTTTGAGGTCACCATTTAAGAAGGTAGACTTCACATCCATCTGATAGACTTTAAATCCTTGGTAGGCAGCATAGGCAAGGAATAGTCTGATGGCTTCTAGTCTGGCTACAGGGGCAAAGGTCTGATCATAGTCAATCCCCTCTTCCTGTCTATATCCCTTTGCCACCAGTCTTGCTTTATCTTTGTGATTATTCAATTCTCATCCAATTTATTTCTGTAGACCCACTTAGTTCCTATGATATTCTGTCCTAGGGGTTTAGGAACCAACTTCCATACCTTGCATCTCTTAAATTGATTTAACTCCTCTTGCATTGCAGCAATCCAAAATGGATCCTGATTTGCTTCCTCAAATTTCTTGGGTTCTACTTGAGAGAGAAAACTCAGGTACAACGCTTCATTTATAGCTCTGCTCCTTGTGAGCACTCCTTGGTTGACATCTCCTATTATCTGCTCTGGGGGATGATCTCTCATTTGTCTCAAGGCAGTTGGCAGTATTCTGGGTATTTATTCATTGACAGGCTCTTCAGGCTGCATTACCTCTTCTGTTTCAGAAGCTTCTATGGTCTCTTCTGCAATTTCAATTATTGCTGACTTTGTATTAGCGTTGATTGAGGTATCATCCTTTTCTTCAATGGATAATTTCTCCATATTCTCTATTGTACCTGCATTCACTGAAGAACTAGACCAGCTCCTATGTATAAGGCTAGTCTCATCAAATACAACATGTATAGATTCTTCCACTGCTTGGGTATTGATGTTGTACACCCTGTAAGCCTTGCTATAGGAGTTGTAGCTAACAAGAATACCCTCACTGCTTTTCTCAGCAAACTTGGTTAGCCTGACCTTCCCATTATTAAGTACATAGCATTTACTTCCAAAGATCCTAAAATAGGATAAGGTAGGTTTTCTGCCTTTCATTAGCTCATAGGGAGTCTTCTTGTGGTCTTTGATGATGGAGGCCCTGTTGATCACATGACAAGCGTTGTTCACAGCCTCTGCCCATAAGTATTCTGGAAGGGAGGAATCACTTAGCATTGTCCTACTTACCTCTATCAAGGTTCTGTTTTTCCTTTTAGCAACCCCATTTTGTTGAGGAGTCCTAGGAGAGGAAAATTCTTGAGAGATACCCAGTTCTTGGCAGAATTCTGTCATGGGTCCTGACTGAAATTCTATACCATGATCACTTCTGAGTTTGACCATAGTACGGTCCATCTCATTCTGGATCTTCCTGACAAAATTCTTCAAGATTTCTAAGGTGTCTGACTTCTTTTTAAGGAAGAATACCCAAGTGAACCTTGAGTAATCATCAACTATCACAAGAGTGTAGGCCTTCCCTCCCAAGCTCAGAACTGACATAGGACCAAACAGATCCATGTGCAATAAAAATAGGCACCTAAGGAATCTTTGTCAGTTATGCTTTTAAAGCTGGTCCTTGTCTGCTTCCCAAGTTGGCAGGCTTGACAAGGACCTTTCTTGATGCATTTAATATTAGATCTATTTCTGACCAAGTTTTGTGAGAAAAGCCTGCTTATGGTCTTATAGTTAATGTCTGCAAATCTCTTGTGTCATTGAACACATAGAGCCTCTTTATCATTGGCCACAAGACACACATGCATGGAAGAATTTGCATTAAGAAAATTTAAGCAATAAATATTGCCATTCCTAGTGCCAGTCAAGACAACCTCAGATTTTAAGGACTTCTTGATCAAGCACTTATCCTTGTGGAACGTGATTATAAGACCTAGATCACAGAGTTGACTTATGCTTATGAGATTATGTTTCAATCCCTCAACATAAGCAACTTTAGTGAGGTAACTAGGCCATTAGAAATGTTACCATAGCCTTTAGTCATTCCTTTTTCTGAACCTCCAAAGATTACTGTTGGTCCATTCTCCACAGGGATGAAGCTTCTTAGATACTTTTTGACTTCAGTCATATGTCTGGAGCACCCACTATCCAAATACCAGATTGGAGACTGGCTGGTATTTGGATATACCTGCAAGAGAGATTAATTCCCCTTAGGCACCCAATTTGAATTGGGTCCTTGGTTCCTGTTAGGAAAATGAACTGGAATGTCGCACCACTGAGGGTTCTGCACTCTCTTTGCATTGGGCCTTGTTGGGTTGAACCAACAATCTAGGGCAAAGTGGCCTACTTTCCCACAGCACCAGCATTCATACCTGTTGTACCTTCCCTTCTGCCTCACCATTTGAGTAGGATGAGAGTTTTTGTGAGCAGGAGGGAGGACACTTGACCTAGCAGGTCTTGGGTGAGCCTTACAGGTGGGAGAATTGTGTTTCATCACTTGTTGGTCCACCTTCTTGGGAACAGACCTGGAGGAGGCAGCTTTTCCCATTCTCTTCAGTGCTATTGTTGTAGGTCCATGGCCAGAAGAACCTGATGCAAGTATCTTCTTAGAAGAAGATTGAGCTTCAGAGCCTCTGTCCTTGACAGTCTCCTGATTGAATCCTATACCAGCTCTGAATGATCCAGAGAAGGTATCAATGATAGGTAAGACTGTCTTGGGCATAGAGAAGCTTGCAACAAGTTTCTTCTCAGCCAGCAGCATCTCTTCAAGGTCCTTAATGACTTTGTTCTTCTGACCTAATTCAGCATTCTTAAGCCTCGTGGCTTCCTTGAATCTGTCCACTTCTTTGCTCATGGAAGCCAGCTTTTCAGCTGTTTCCTTGCGCTCTGACCGGACAACCTTCAAGGAGTCTAACTCCTTGGTCTGTACTTTGAGGATTTTCTTGCAGTTCTTGAAGGCTTTCCATAAAGCCTTATACTGCTTTATCAGGTCAGATTCAACATCATATTGAGATCTTGAGGTTGTGTTGTTGGCTGCAGACACACTCTCATCATCATGCACAGAGTTTGTTACGGATTCAGAATCAGAGACAGATGGATAGGCTTCGACAATTACCTTCCCAGGAGAGATGTCATCATGGTTATCTTCCTTTATGGCCATGAGGCCTATCAGTGCTTCTTCCTCAGTATCTGAGGAGCTTGAATCAGAATTACTTAGTGTTCTGATTTTCTTTGCTATAAATCCTCTTTCTGATTTCTTCTTGTCCCTCGACCTTCTTTTGTCGTCATAATTCCTTGATTCCCTTCTCTTAGAAGAGCAATGAGCAGCTGTGTGACCTGTCTTATTACATGAGTAACAGATAATGTTAGCAGAATCAAATTTAACAGGTTTTGATTTATACCTGTCCTCCCTTAAGGATTTAGACCTGTCATGATGATCAGATCTTTTTGAGCATGAGGAGATGTAAGACCCCTCTCCCGCACCAGGAGAGTTCCTGGATCTTATGCCCAGAACCGCCGCCTTACGGAGATGCTAGCACACAAGTTAGCCACCTCCGCAAGACGCCGATCCTGCCGGCAAGAACGATCAACCAGGCCAACCAGAGATAAGAAGAAAAAGAAAACTAGAACCAAGTCCACAATCACACATTTATTCAACAAAATATAAAAGTCCATCAATGAGTACAACAAATGAAAGAGTAAAAGGGGCTTATGCCCAGTACATAACCAAGGTAGAATAAAATCTCACTCTCTCACTCTACATCTATGCGGAAGCTAACAATTCTCAAATCTTCAAACACCTGTCCTGTAGTAGAAGTATTGCATGGCTTCTGCTCCTCAGATCCTGCCATCAAGTCTTGGCTGGTCGTGTCGGTGCTTCAGCTCCTCGAACACCTACGGTCACAACCGACCGTTAGTCATAAAGACTAAGCCGATTTTGTCCCCGCCTCCCCCCGCGACTCCTAAGCACCGTGCGGGAGGAAGAAGCGAAGGGCATCAAAGTGGAGTAATCAAAAGCAGGTGACAAATTTTCTACGCTAACCAGAGTATAACATATAATTTCTATGCTAGCAATATGAACCAGTAAACAGTAATAAACGCAGTAAAGTAATATCGCAGCAAAGAAAGAAGTAAGCATAAAGAAGCAGTGCGACGCAAGTAAGGTAATTTAAAAGTAACCATTGATTTATAGGAATGCCCATACAAACCTATAGACCAAGGGGTCGTTTAGCAGGGCCTATCGTATAAAAAGTCCCATACCAATTTATACGATAGGGGTAGGGGTTGAAATGCAATGTTCATGCTATGACATGCAAGGTATGTTGTTATGCTATGTTCATACAAGTGAAACTCACACACTACGACTCTATGCGCATAGACCTTTAGTTCCCCCTTTTTGGAGCTAGCAAGACTCCCAGGATACTCCCGTAGTGGCAAACGGAAGCGGTGGGTTGGGCCTCACCCACCTCTAGGTTGGTATTCACACTACCTAACCTAGACCTATCGTACGCCTCAACACAAAACCGCGGAGCGTCTGCGTACTCTTGCTGACTGGACAGCCAGACTTTTTAGGCTAAGTGTATATACCACACTTGCCGAGTCAACGTATTGACGTCAGTGTGAACGTCCGTCCAATACAGAAGACCAACCACCTTCGTGCACATGCAACATGTTCTACAATCTATCTCCAAGCTATAAGCTCCCCGGGCTAACCTGCCCGTCATTAATAACCTTCCGAGCCATATGCTCCCCGGGCTAACCTGCCCGTCATTAATAACCTTCCGAGCCACCGGCTCCCCGCCAACCCGTCCGTACCAACAAACACTACTGAGTTGCAAGCTCACCTGACTTTCAATCCGCTCTTTCAAACACTGAGCTTACTGCTCGCAGCACCAAACAGACTAGGCTCCCGTAACCACGGGGTGTGGGTGAGTGTGTTATTAAATTATTCTTGTAGCATCTTATCCCTACGGTTTACGTTTAATCTTGGATTCCCGAGGGTTACCCTGTAAAGGGCTCGCTACGGTATTAGGAACTACAATGGGATGACACCCCAAAGTTCCCTTTCCCAAGACACTTAGTATTATTGATATCTACCCATAAGATTACCCTCTTATCATTTCACTTGAATTAAACTCAGCGCTTTATAACTCTCTAAGGGGAAGGACGATCTTTCGTCAATTCCGAGCACAGCCATACCCACAGCTCACCAAGCACTCTCATCTTCTAAACTCCTATTTAGACTACTCTTGTTTAGTTATTATTCAACTTGGAAGTTTAGGGTGGATCCTCGACTTCCCGAGGGCTACCCGGTGAAGGGTTCCCAAGGTACTAGGGTATATGATGGGGTGATGCCCAACCCCTTTCCAGGACATTTAACATTCTTGGCGGCTACCTTGACCTAACCTTCCTCCCTCTCATTACCCTTTATAACTTACGCCTTATGTTTCACCCCGCTCCTATGCAATCAATCTTTTGGACTCAACTCAAAAAAACTTCTAGTCCTCTAAATGGTCTTAACTCATCTCTTGTTATAATCAAATTCTCACCGATTTCCTTGTGATTATATTGACTTATTCATCATAATGAGTTTTCACTATCCGCAGACCACGACATATAACTACTTAGATTCCTATGATGGAACCTTGGTCAAATTACTTCCAAATGACTTCTAATTTTTATCATAGGTTCATAGTGGATAAAATAAGGGATGATCAAAATCCAAGCATGTTTCATACAATTTTGCCTTCTATAAAAATTCATTATTTACTAATCTGAATCTAAAATGTGAAGGAGGTATCATGATAGTGAATTCAAACTTGTTAAATATCCTTCCAGAGATGAAATGTGACATGATAAAAAGATTTCCAAGATTTCATATTTTTCCAGCAATTAAATAACCCTAATCCCTAATTTTCAATGAATGAATGGAAACATAATTTTACACATCAAGTACAAGATTTTGACTCCCTAAAATTCTGGAAAAATTACAGTAGCTTCATATGAACATAAAATCACTATTTCCCGAAGATCATATTTTTCCAGCAAATTTATAATCATAATTTATATTTATCATGAAAAAGATGAAGACGTGACTTTACACATGATGGCGCAAATCTCACACACCGCTATAGGCGGTAGCTCGACTGCGACACGAAACGGCAGTGTACCGATCGTTCAAGTAATATAAAACGAGGAGTAATCCCCGAGTATCGAATCTCTTAAGAAACACCGTAAGGTGGAGTTAACGTTCGAGGAAGGACTTGAGATCGAAGTCCTTGAGTCGGATGAAATGCGGAAACGGGGTGATTGGGCTTTTGGAAAATAAAAGAAAATACTATAAACTACTCCTATGCAATGCCGCTATGCAATGCTTCGCTTGGCGGGATGGAGACTAGGCAGGCCTTGAGCGCGCTGCGTCGCAAGGGCGGATGGACGAGTAGGCAGACGGATCGAACTATGCAGGCCTTGAGCGCGCTGCTTCGTTAGGCGGGATGGAATACGGGACGCGATGCCACGCTTCGGTAGGCGGATGGACGAGAAGGCTAGCGGATCGAACTATGCAGGCCTTGAGCGCGCTGCTTCGTTAGGCGGGATGGAATACACGGGCCGCTATGCCACGCTTCGGTAGGCGGGTGGACGAGTAGGCTAACGGAATGAGGGTCGCAAGCACCTCTTCGATAAGCACGCCACTAGCAATTGCTAGTGCGGCACCGGACACGGTGGTGGGATGGAAAATGGATGGTGGCGCTGCTCAAGCACACAAATAACAAATATTTCACAATCACATGAAATATATGGAAATACAAACTAGTTCAAGTGCAACTTCATCAAAATATACAAGATCTAGCTATTACAACAATCAATAAAAGGAGAACAAGGCAAGAAATCGACCGAATCCGAAGGTTCGTTGAAGATTCACGGTTGGAATCGCCGGGTTGTCAATCCGCGTCCAAGCTCGGTCCACAACTACGTCCGGGGTAGAGAGAGCTGTCACGACTCTCCAATGGACCCGTCTTCTTCGTGTCACGATCCGGTAGAGGTTGCAAACTTCCTCTTGCTCGATGGAGATAGCGGCTAGGTCTTCCTTTGGAGCTCTTGGATGAAGGAGGAGGCCGAGAGGAAACTCCGGCGAAGATTTGGCGTTGAAAGCTTGCCCGGAGATCCTCCCTAAGGTGGGCGGCGATGGAAGGGCGAAACCAGGCGGACGGGAGCAGAAAACGGCGGAGTCGGGCGAGAGATCCGACCTAAATCGCGAGCAGCAGATTTTATAGGCGCTGGAATAAACAGTGCGCATGGTCATTGGCGCACGACCAGTGGTCGTGCGCACTGGAATCCTGTGATCGTGCGCTCTGCCTGGACGGAGCCTGCAAAGACAGAAATTATAAAATAAAATGTTCGCACGACCAGTGGCGCACGACCAGTGGTCGTGCGCACTGTAGTTGATGGTCGTGCGCACTACAGCAAACAGAACTCGGAAATTTAATGGCAAATACGCACGAGCAGTGGCGCACGACCGGTGGTCGTGCGCGCTGGCATTGATGGTCGTGCGCACTGCACCAAACAGAACTCATAAAAAGGGTCAAGTGCGCACGATCAGTGGCGCACGACCGGTGGTCGTGCGCAATAGAGCCAGTGATCGTGCGCAGTGTTCCTGTGCAGAATTGCACCGGGAACACCTGCACGACTCCAATTCCAGCATACGACACCGGTCTCGCCACTGAAAATGGAACTTAACAGTACATGAAAACTACTAATGAAGATAAGCATGAAATCACACCAAAAATGGGCCTAGAGGTGCACCTAGCATGAAATATCAAATATAAACGATAACAGGGCTAAAGTGCGGTGAAATGACTAAATAAATGGCCCAGATGAGTCCATAAAAGTGTATATGATCAGGACTCATCACACCCCCAGACTTACCTGTTTGCGCGTCCCGAGCAAACAAATTCTAAGCGAACTGGGAAAGAAAAGTAGATGGCTTAAAACTACAATACAGAGTACCATGCGAAGTCGCATGCTCACGTGCATAAGAAGAATAGTAGAGAAGATTTCTGATTATATAAACAGTTTATATATTTCTAAAAGAGTAAAAGCATATTACAACTACTCAAAATGGTGAACAGCGGTGAATCGTTCGGTCATGCATACGGAGAAAGTAAACTAAACGCTGAGACGAGCATTGCCCAAGATCGGGATGCCGGACAAACTCCACCGAAATCCATCGGTGTCGGTGACCATAGGCTTGCCTGGTCACATTCTCTCCACGGCACTGGTTTGACTCAAATGCGTGAATCAATAGGACTTTGGGTTTTAAATGGGGCTTGGGTTTAGGTGAGGAAAAACAAAGATAAAAATGACGGCTAAAGCACTAAACCCAAATGAGCTAATGCAGGAAACTATCCTCATTCACCACACAAACATGCGGGTACACAACACCCCCAGACTTGGACTTAACAGCATGGGTGCGTGCACCGCCTACTCCCAAACATAAATCTCAAACAGATTTTTTTTTCAATCAAACTTTTCATTCTTCTTTTTCTTTTCAAATCTTTTTCTTCTTTTCTTTTTCTTTCTTTAACAATTTCAGCAAATTTTTAAAAGATGCACAACCACATTTTCACAATGTACTACCACAATCAACACCACCAATTTGAAATTTAAACAAAATGCTTGCTTTTTGGGTGTGCGACTAGGATTGGAGTTTAGGCTTTGGTGAACAATAATGGGGCTGAACCAAAAGAATGGGGTAGGCACAACTGGGCTAGCGAGGAAATGATAATAGGAATGGCACAAAGGCTCAACCGGGCCAAGATGATGGCCTATATCACATTCACACAATTGACTAACCGTATATCCATGCTTCAAGAATCGCTTGGGGCAAGTTCTAGCCACCGAGAAAGATTCTCCTTTCTCCCGACTCAAGCAATACGAATCTAGCGATCGTTCACACACATCCCTATGCTACCGTTTGATTCACACTGGATTCACCATTTGAGTAGAGTAAACAACATTTACACTAATAGAGAAAAATATAAAACCATAGTATAAAAAGAAATCTAATCTACACAAATTTCTATGCAACCGAGCACTCGACTAGGAGCACTACTAGAGTCAACATTTTACTCTGCTACATAGTCCTAAGCCATCACCTAGACTTTCCCACATAAGCAGAAGAATTAAATTCACTACAGAGCAAGCAAACAGATGAGTACGCGCTCAAGTGGGTGATGTGGTGTGCAATGAAAATGAACAAATAATAAAACTGTAAATAAAATACTTCTGGCATGCTATGCATGAGTGCACGTGAGTGGGTGCAAAAACTGCTCTCCCCCAGACTTAAACTAAACACTCCACAGAATATATGACATGAAAATCAGAAAAAAGCTAGGGAAAGAGAGTACCCAGTGCCCAGAAATGAGCACACCAGAAGATTGGCGTTTAAACCACGACTAAGCTGCAGCATCCGCCATCCAGAAGAAGTACCTGCAGGGGTCAGCTCCGCAAAACAAAAGAAACAGAAAAAGATAAACTACAATACTACAGCTAACTAAACAGGATTGAATAAAATAAAATGCATGAAAAGTAAGATAACTACTGGGGTTATTGTCATCCCAGCACGACTTATTCAGATTTTTGTACAGTTCTAGCTTATAGGCCTATGAAAAGAAAAGTGCACAGGTAACTGTTCTAATATGCGCATCGGTAACGGGTACCGATACGGAGACAGAACAGTCACCCCTCTACCTAAATATAGATACCTGCTCCTCACAGGTAGAGGGTAGAGAATGTAAGAAAAGGAGGAGGCCTGGTCCTCACTCATCTCACAAAACACATCCTTGCCTAGCAAGGTATCGTCAACAGGGAGGCAGCAGGAGGAAAAGGCAATGAGTGGAGCTTCCTCTATGGAGGAGGGGTTAACCTCCTCACATGTGAGTATACACTCATCATTGACTTGAGCATCATGCTCCAAGTCCTCATGATGTACCTGTGAAGACTCAACCTGCACAGGCTCAGATGAAGAAGGGGGGTCAGGAAATAAAAGAGAAGAATGACATAAATAATCAAAAATCGGGGGAGTGGTCCCGGTCTCACTCCCAGCAGGATCCAAACATAGATCACTGTCAGTATCATATGAGTCGTAACGAGGAGAACCCAAGAGCTCGGGGTCCTTGGTGGTGAGCCGGATGTCCCCATCCAATAAGAAGGTAAATACCTCCTCCTCGGAAAGAGAATCCTCCTCATCCCACCGCGGCGCGTCATCGTGTTCAAAGGTATCAAACTCCCCATCAGAGAGAATGAAATCCTCGTCCCACTTTGGCGCAACCTCAGGCGCTGAATCAGCCACCCGCACGACATCATCAGCCGACTCACCAAAGATTGGAGTAGATGAATTTTGCAAGGAATGCGGAGGAACCGGACTGCTCTCATGATCAGAAAGTAAATGAGCAGTTGCCTCCGCGAAAATATCCACAGACGCCTCCCCGCAGGAAGAACCAGAATCTGCACACCATACTGGTGCATCCATGAGTTCCCAATCCTGTCCCTGTTGACCATCGAATGAGTGCACATCGTCACTCAAGGGGAGCTCATAAGAGGGGATTGAGGGACCCATGAAAGAGCAGTACGCGGCGAGAGATTCCTCGGTAATCTCCAAGGGCAAAGATCGAGCAAGATGTGCAATGTCAGTATAGGGGCCAGGCAACACTCTGGTGGGCCTGTCCGCAGTAGTCTCCCGTAAACGGGGGGATGCTACGTACACGTCCTCAGAGGGGGAAGGATCGCACAGACGAGGGCAATCCTTCAACACATGGCCTATACCTTGACATAACAAACACCTAATACAATGCTCAGCGTTTAAAGCAGTCATGGCGTCGATGTATCGACGCAAAGTGTCAGAAAGATGACACTCGGCTTCAGAATACATCACAGAAGTATGTGGATAACAAAAAATAAAGATTCTTTGCAAAACAATACTACACACACAAGATAAATCTGAAAATCCTGCTTTAGAAAAGTTAAAAACTAGAGAAAACAACAGAGCAAAGAAAATTAAGAGGCTAAAATTTTTTAAGACAAAAACAAAGTTGAAAAATGGATATACAAGTGAAAAAAAGAACTAGAATCTCTCGTCTACCTCTCAAGAAAACTCACACGACTGTGCTCCCCGGCAACGGCGCCAAAAACTTGATGGCGCAAATCTCACACACCGCTATAGGCGGTAGCTCGACTGCGACATGAAACGGCAGTGTACCGATCGTTCAAGTAATATAAAACGAGGAGTAATCCCCGAGTATCGAATCTCTCAAGGAACACCGTAAGGTGGAGTTAACGTTCGAGGAAGGACTTGAGATCGAAGTCCTTGAGTCGGATGAAATGCGGAAACGGGGTGATTGGGCTTTTGGAAAATAAAAGAAAATACTATAAACTACTCCTATGCAATGCCGCTATGCAATGCTTCGCTTGGCGGGATGGAGACTAGGCAGGCCTTGAGCGCGCTGCGTCGCAAGGGCGGATGGACGAGTAGGCAGACGGATCGAACTATGCAGGCCTTGAGCGCGCTGCTTCGTTAGGCGGGATGGAATACGGGCCGCGATGCCACGCTTCGGTAGGCGGATGGACGAGAAGGCTAGCGGATCGAACTATGCAGGCCTTGAGCGCGCTGCTTCGTTAGGCGGGATGGAATACACGGGCCGCTATGCCACGCTTCGGTAGGCGGGTGGACGAGTAGGCTAACGGAATGAGGGTCGCAAGCACCTCTTCGATAAGCACGCCACTAGCAATTGCTAGTGCAGCACCGGACACGGTGGTGGGATGGAAAATGGATGGTGGCGCTCCTCAAGCACACAAATAACAAATATTTCACAATCACATGAAATATATGGAAATACAAACTAGTTCAAGTGCAACTTCATCAAAATATACAAGATCTAGCTATTACAACAATCAATAAAAGGAGAACAAGGCAAGAAATCGACCGAATCCGAAGGTTCGTTGAAGATTCACGGTTGGAATCGCCGGGTTGTCAATCCGCGTCCAAGCTCGGTCCACAACTACGTCCGGGGTAGAGAGAGCTGTCACGACTCTCCAATGGACCCGTCTTCTTCGTGTCACGATCCGGTAGAGGTTGCAAACTTCCTCTTGCTCGATGGAGATAGCGGCTAGGTCTTCCTTTGGAGCTCTTGGATGAAGGAGGAGGCCGAGAGGAAACTCCGGCGAAGATTTGGCGTTGAAAGCTTGCCCGGAGATCCTCCCTAAGGTGGGCGGCGATGGAAGGGCGAAACCAGGCGGACGGGAGCAGAAAACGGCGGAGTCGGGCGAGAGATCCGACCTAAATCGCGAGCAGCAGATTTTATAGGCGCTGGAATAAACAGTGCGCACGGTCATTGGCGCACGACCAGTGGTCGTGCGCACTGGAATCCTGTGATCGTGCGCTCTGCCTGGACGGAGCCTGCAAAGATAGAAATTATAAAATAAAATGTTCGCACGACCAGTGGCGCACGACCAGTGGCGCACGACCAGTGGTCGTGCGCACTGTAGTTGATGGTCGTGCGCACTACAGCAAACAGAACTCGGAAATTTAATGGCAAATGCGCACGAGCAGTGGCGCACGACCGGTGGTCGTGCGCGCTGGCATTGATGGTCGTGCGCACTGCACCAAACAGAACTCATAAAAAAGGGTCAAGTGCGCACGATCAGTGGCGCACGACCGGTGGTCGTGCGCAATAGAGCCAGTGATCGTGCGCAGTGTTCCTGTGCAGAATTGCACCGGGAACACCTGCACGACTCCAATTCCAGCATACGACACCGGTCTCGCCACTGAAAATGGAACTTAACAGTACATGAAAACTACTAATGAAGATAAGCATGAAATCACACCAAAAATGGGCCTAGAGGTGCACCTAGCATGGAATATCAAATATAAACGATAACAGGGCTAAAGTGCGGTGAAATGACTAAATAAATGGCCCAGATGAGTCCATAAAAGTGTATATGATCAGGACTCATCAACACACCAAGTATTAAAATAAGAATTCCAAAAATTCTGAGAAAATCAACCTAGCATACTAATCATCTAAAAACACCAAATCCAAGGTTTCATAATATTCCAGGTAATATTTATCCACAATATTCATTTAATACAAGTGGTGTGCCAATAAGAGTTTACACTACAACCACCACCTACATGTCTCAATAAAATCTGAATAAATCACAGAAGTGTGTTATTGACCTAAAAACAGCAATGCCTAAGTTTCATATTATTCCAAGGAGTATTTACCCTTAATTATCATTTGTTACATTTGGTGTGCGTATAAGGGTTTACACTACAAGTGCTATGTTAAGACTTCAATAAATTCTGGGAAAATTATCATGGCATAATAATGGTCTAAGAACACCAATTCCTAAGTTTCACATTTTTAACAAGAATATTTGACCATAATTTCTATTTAACATAAATGGGGTGCAAATAGGGATTTACACTACAACTACCATTAATATGTCTCTATAAATTCTGAAAAAATTATCATAGTATAATAATCATCTACAAACACTAAATCCAGAGATTTAGAATTTTACAAACTATTTTACCCCATTAAATTAATTAATTACAAAAGGGTGGTTTTTTCTCAATAAATTGATAATTACCACAAAAATTCATCTAAAAATTATGAAAAAATTTACAGAGCTATAAAATCACCAAGGAAACCTACTAGAATAATTTCATAATTCTCCAAATGCATATGAGACCTAAATGTCATATTTGAATAAATTGACCTAACCAAATAAATCAAATTCGGAGAAATAAGTGAGGTCCAAAAATTCCAACAAAATTCCTAAATGTGCCTTTCCAGTCAAAGATCCATTTCCCAGAGTTTTGGATTTAACCCTAAGTTTTTGATTCAAATTATTCCATTAATTTAAAAGTGTGACAATTTTCATTTAATTAAAAACTTTAGAAAAATAACTTCCAAAAATATGAAACTTATGACAATGATGTATATCCTCATGACATACACTAACCCCAAGGTTTTAGAGGCATGCAAGGTGATCCCCACCATCAATTCCATCAAAAAGCTCAAAAGCCCAAATTGACTATTAGCACCCCAATTCTTCACTTAAGACCCTAACTTCATTTTAAAATTCAGAGAAAAATAGTCATGCACATGTGATGAAATTTTAACCAGAGATTTAGATATATATATAAAGAGCTCACCCTCCAAATTAGGGGGTGTTTGGAGTTATACAACTCCATAAATACCAAATATTTACATTTACTAATAACTGAAATATCTCAATGCATATACCTCCATAAATTCTCAAATTTTAACCCTAGGTGTATCCTCATACCATGCATGCATGGTAGAAATTTCAAGGAATTTGGTTAAGCCATTTAAAAGTTATAGCATATTTAATTTCTGCCCTACACAAGGAGCAGTCCTAGGAAAATGGGTGCCCTGATGCCCACAGTGCACCAAATCAGATTATTCAAGTGGAAAATGAAAGTAGACTCCTAGAGCTACAAAAGTTATCTCTGCCCTTTTTTTGCAAATATGGCCTCTAGGGCCTTTAATTTTTGCATGCAAACCATTGCATATTCAAGTTTTGACCAACCTCACAAGAATGACTACTGTAGATCCTACAGTGGTCCAAATGACTTGATCTAAATTTCTACTGAAAGTAGACATCCATATCTACAAATCTTGTCTCTGGTCATTTTTCATAATAAGGCCTCTAAAGGCCTCTAAATAATTAAACAATCTATGAAACAAGGGTGTGACAGAAATTCACATTAATTCAGATTAATATATATATATATACATAAATCAAATCACGCACGAATCCTGGCGCAAGATCGACGGAGCCCCTTCATCGTCCCCGACAGCCAACGGCTGCGATTGATCCCATCTGGGCCGACTTCCTCGGCCATTTCCCGGCCATCCACGGCCCACCACCGCCGGCCACCGCCTCCACCACCTCCGTTGAGGTGGTGGCCATTGATTGACGGCGGCACGGTCGCCTGAGAGCCCGTCTCCGGCGATCCTGAGCAATAAAAGAGCTCGGTAAAACTCCCTCGATCTCACATGGGATCGGGCTCAATTGAGCCCGATTTCTCTCCTAGATGAATCTAGATACTAGCACAGAGGGACAGGGGGAGAAATCGTACCTTAGATTGGCTTGAGGTTGAGGAAAGCTCAGAATCGCCATGGCCGGCCACCTCCATTAGAGCTCCTTGCCGATTTTGCTCCTCTCCACCAAAAGATTCGATCTAAGACTCGATTTCATATGCCCTACACCTTCTGAAGCTGATGGAAAGGTCAAACGAAGCTGATGAGGGCTGGATATAGGAGATTGAATTTGAGGATTTCGTCCAAGCTTTGGAAGCTCCTCCCAGCCACCAAGTGGCACCATTTCAATAGGAATCCGGCTGGTATTGATGTAGGGGGTTCAGTGGGGGCTTTGGGCAGATGTGAGGAGGGCCACATGGCAAGCTCTCCTCAAAATCCCCTTTGTCCTTAATGGAGGAGGGGAGAAATTCCACTTTTGCCCCCATGCATGTCTTTGCATGTTGGAAATAGGGGGCAAGGCTGGTCATTTAGACCTATGGGCTTCAGAGTGGGCTTTGGGTGAGTGCCTTAATCCATTGGAATTTGGATTAATTCCAATTAAGCCCAATTTAGGCAAAGTTGACCCTATGTTGACTTTTGGGTTGACTTGGTCAATTGGGTGTGTTGACTGGTCCAATGTGTTGACATTGAGTCCAGTGACACCACCCAAGGTTGGTTGAGTCATGGTTAAGACCTAAGTGAGCCAATTTGACCCAAAGGTGTGATTTTGACCAAAATTGGGGAAATGTTGACTTTGGTCAAATTGGTCAAATTGTTGACCCCATGATGGGGCTTTTGGGTCTATAGCATTCCTTGGAGTGTTTATCATCTATTGGTGGAGTCAATTTGCAAGTGTGAGTTCATGTTGAGCTAGTTTGACCTAGGTTGACTTGAGTCTTATAGTAGACCACATGTGAGTTCACCTAACCCTAGGTATCCTAAGGCTGCAATCTAGCTCAAACTCACCACACTCATCACTTGTCTCACCCTAAATTGGAGTTAGGGGGGTCTAGTAGGAAATGGGATGTTTCAGGAGATAGGTCTTTAGTACTCTCTTCTTCTTCTGGTTATCAGTTTCTTGAACTGCTTAGAGAGAAGGACCATCTTTTTGTCAGTATCATTAGAGTCTGATGTGTGGGCGTCAGGCTCTTCACTGCTCTCTGATATGTCTGATAAGCGAGAGTCTTATCCTTGGATCTCCTTGTGCTCTCAACCTTGAGAGCTATAGATCTTTCTCTAGAGCTCCCTTTTGAGCTCTCCTCTTCAGCCTTCCTGGTATTGAGCTGAAGTTCATGGGATAGTAGCTTCCCGTACAGATTCTTGGGCTCCAAGATGCCCAGCTGACCCATCTCACTAATGGCACAGATCTTTATATCCCATTCCTTAGAGAGAGATCTAAGGAATTTATCATTTAGGTCAGAGTTTATGAATTCTCTTCCATAGTTCTTCAGCCCATTAACAATTTTGAAAAACTCTCATAACAGCTTGAGATAGTTTCAATCTTGCCTTGCTTGAAGGCTTCATACTCTTGATTGAGGAGGGATTTTCTATCATCCCTTACCTCCTCAGTGCCCTCCATGTAGACAATCAGTGAATCCCACATCTCCTTGGCTGTCTTGCAGTGAATGAGATTCTGGAGAGTTGAGTCATCAATGGCACTTACGATTACATTATGTGCCCTTTTGTCCAGACTTGCCAGGGTCAGCTCATCCTTGGTCATGTCTGTATACTTTTTGGCCACCATACTCGTTGGATCAATTGTGGATATCGTCATGGGAATGAAGGGGCCCTCTTTAACAGTTATATAGATTCTTGGATCAGCTGCCTCCATGAACAACCTCACTCATTCCTTCCAGATAGGAAAGTTCCCCTTTGTGCAGACTGTTAGTTGCATGGCTCTCATCTCTCGATGTTGATCCCCTCCAGCCATATTGGATTGTTATACGATCTAGATCTGACGATTAAGTCACTTTCTTGATCAACCTACCTCTGACACCACTTGTTAGTTATAAAACAATCACCAGGGGGGTTTAGGTGATTATCATTGTTTTTAAGATATTTAGCAAGAATGAGTTCAATGTAAGCGATGCACAGAAGATTTATGAGAAGTCTCAGCACACACACGATATAGGATGTATAGAGGTTCCTCAAGACAGGGTGTCTTGAGTAGTCCATTGTCCCTCTGCGCCTACCTAGCAGTGTGCTAGGCTCGGCAAACTCCCCCAACATCTCCGGGCCTCAAGCCTTACAACACGGACCCGCAAGTCCCTGCAGCCTAGGCCCGTAAGCCCCTTTACTGCACCCGAGCCCGCAAGCTCGACACGCAGGCCCTCAAGCCCTACACAGAACAGACCCGCAAGTCTTGCCTACAACCTAGGCCCGCAAGCCCCTTCACTGCACCCGAGCCCGCAAGCTCGACACTCAGGCCCTCAAGCCCTACAACTCAGACCCGCAAGTGCCTGCAGCCTAGGCCCGCAAGCCCCTTCACTGCACCCGAGCCCGCAAGCTCAACACTCAGATCTGAAAATAGATCTTACAAGTTCTTGGCCCGCAAGCCTTACAAGAGATTACAGTAATGAAAACTGTTTCTTCTGCCGGATGTAGATTGGCTTCTTGACTTGAGGAAGATTCTTTTAAAGTCAGACTTGATAGTGCAACTCTTCTCCAAGCTTTCTTATATCTGGAACTCTACTTTATCAGTCAATGAGTCTGGACTGATTCTCTAGAGAACAAAGGATGAAGATCAACTTGTTCTCCGTTCTTGCTTTTTCTTGTCTCTGTCGTTACTATTCTATCGAAGATTGCTTATGGAGATACTCTTAAGTTCCAGAAATTTGAGAGCAGTTTAGGGCATCCACTCTTCCCTTTTATAGGACTGAGATGTCGCGTAACGGTCACATATGATGTCCTTTACTGACAGACGCCCATCCCTCAAGAGCATGCACTGATTGGATAATCAGGCGGTAGCATTAAATGCTGACAGCGCGTCTGGATACTTTTGAATCTGTCTCGACGATATTTCCATTGTTACGACGACATGGTTAATATCTCGACGACAGGGCCTTGTCGATGTCTTGAACTGGTCTCTTCTTCAATTCTTCATCAGATAGTGATATCTCGACGATACTGGACATCACTTTTCCATTTGAGCTTAAGACGACTCGAAGTCATCAAATTGATATCGGCGAGAACTCCTTGTCTGCACGATATCGATGAGATCACCTTATCATGTCGACGACATAATTAATATCATGTCGACAGACTATACTTCAGCAACTGCTTGTCTTCAAATGTCCTTCTTCAGTCTTCTCGACGTTCTGATATCGTCGTGTAGATGCCACAACGATATCACTAATTTGTCTTGCTCTGCATATTCTCGATGACATCTATTCTTCCTTGGCCTTATCGACGTCAAGGCTTCTTGTCGACGGATCTGTTCTTCTTTAGCCTTATCGACGTTAAGGCTTCTTGTCGATGCGATCTGTTCTTCTTTATCTCGACATTCTGATATCGTCATGTAGATGTCACAATGATATCACTAATTTGCCTTGCTTTGCATATTCTTGACTATATGCCTGCTATTGTCGACGATACATCTGTTGTTGTCGATGACATGCTTGAACCTTTTCGACGACATCAGACACAATCATTCATCTTTGCTTTGCCAATACTTATCTTATACTGAAATGATTAAGCTAAGAGGATAATCAAATATATAGTGTAGTTCTCTTCAATTGGTGACTTCTCCAAATCAGAAAACATGAGGGCAAGATTCCCAACCACAACTAAATAGGGTCAGACACCCGGGAGATGCTTCACACGTCTAGACCTGCATGACTACAATCCAGAAAAAGCAGAAATGATAATAAGAGCATCAACACAGCCAATATAATAGTAAAGTCTATAAAGAGCCTAAAACACTATATAAAATATGCTCATCAAGGCTCCCCCACTAGTATAAATAGGGGTGCATAGTACCCAGAAAGCCACGTTGAATAAATTCCAAGGAACGGTTTCTCACAACTGAGGACTCGAGTACATCTCTCTCTGCAACTCTTATGACCTCCATAGGGCGGTCTATGTTGTCACTTTTTAAGCATCTAATAATATCACCCACAATAAATGGAGTTGCCGTTACGGGCAGTGTGGCCTCGCCGTTCGTGACATTTTCTCTTTTTTCCTTAGTCCGCTCAAAACAATCATAGAGAAACTGACAACTCTTATTCTTCTCCTTTTTGCCTCTCTCGCCAAGCATGAGTTTGTGGAGGTGCATTTTGAGCACCGGCAGAATGAACATGCAACCTTCAAATCAAGAGTTGGTCGACAAAAATGTGATTACAATGGGTGATCGTGAAGTTCATCATCGCCTTCCCGCGAGGCCTCGACCTAATTCAGTAAGTGCAATCTCTTTGGATGATCTGGAGCTTATATTTGAGCAAGCTTGCAGAGATATTGCACATCAGATTGATGCAATGCTGAAAGCCATCACCCAGCTAACCCAACAGTTAAAGCCTTCGGCAGTAGTGCTTGCGACCCCTCCAGTCGGACCACCAGAGCTTCCAGATTGTCTGTCGATTCCTCCTGGCTGCCAGGTCATACCTCCTCTGCGACCTTAAGTAAAAGTGTTCGCAGCTACTCGATGCAATTTTTTTAGAGTAGCAACTCAGGGGAGCCCTGCCCAAGTCTTGAACTTCCAAGAAACCCATGTCAATTCTCCAATTGAGGAATAAGAAAACTCATCACCTTTCTCTGATCAGATTCATTGGGAACCTATTACCAATAGGTTCAGAGAGCCTCGTCTTCCTCTTTTCACTAGGAAAGAAGTTCTTGTCAGCCTTCTACTTGCCTTCGAGTCCGCTATATCCATGAGGACTCTATCTGATAACATTATGTGTAAATTGTTTGTTACTACCTTCGATGGAGAGGAAAGATAGTGGATCTATAAACTCCCATCTTAGTCAGTAACTTATTTCGGAGATCTTCGTAGAGAAGTCCTCTTGAGGTTTGCCACCTCCAAAAAAAGAAAGAGTGGTCATGCAACTCTTTTTTTAGATCAGGCAGGGCGAGAGAGAAACCTTGGGTCATTTTGTTGATGGGTTTCAGGAGGAGATCTTAGAAATTCAAGATACAAATTCCTCTATGTATCAAGTTACCCTTACCCGTGGACTCAAAGAGGGCCTTTTCAAGGTCTAGGTCAACAGTAAACCTCCTGGTTCTTACAAGAGTAAATCAACATGACCAACCATTTCATAGAAGGAGAAGTTGCCAATCTAGGCCATCTCTCTTCCTTATCTCAATTAGTCTAGAAATGATGTGGGGGGACTTTCTTCCATTCAACCCTCTACTGCTCCTCATCATCTAATACAATAGAAACCTCGGGCTAAGACATGCCCTACAATAAGTCTATCAAATATACAGAAAGGTTTGACTATCGTCTCCTTGCTTTATTGTGGAGGTAATAAGAACATCAACAACAAGTACCATTATCATCATTCATATCACCACTATCTCATGCTATACTGGCTACTGCAACACATGGGGTGGTAAAAAATGAACTCTTAGTCTAAGATACTAAGTGGTTCCCTCCCTCTCCCCCTATGCCATCCTAGTGCACCGGGCAGAAGGAAAGATAATGAAGCTGCAAATATTAACACAAGTGATAAGTATACATATATAATAATGACAGAGTATTAAGACTATCATTATAAGTTGCATAGAAGAAAGCTAAGAAACAAGTATTGCAATATAACCAGAGAATATAACTTATCATATATGAATGCACATATAAACTTATATGATAATGAACTGGTGTAAGTAAAGTAACTTAATGTATAAAAGTTCCTATACAAACTTATACGCTAAGGTTCTGTAGGTGCTATGCAATGCAATGAATGTCATGCTAATTAATCATACTCATATCATTCCCATATATCAACATAACTCTGATCATTTATTAAGCGGGTAGCACACCACATAGGCCTCATTGTCGTGGCAAGATGGCAATAATGGAATGCTCAACTCGCTTATAGGTATGGTGTCCCACAACAACCACCTAGGCCTTATAGTATGTACAACAAACTGTACTATTTGAGAGAGATGAACACCGAACAATGGTGCCAACTGATAAGCTAGCTAGAGGGTGTAGTCTGCCGAGGTACAACACTAGGAAGCTAACCTAGGCACCTATAAGACACACACCACTCTGCTAAGAGTATAACTCACAACTCCCTATCAATGGGAACTATCTGGTGGAGCCAGTAGATCCTCCACAGTAATCACATCTCATGCATCAAAACTCAAGCACACAAGAACTAGAAGAACACTAGCTTAAACAAAGGTTCAAAGTGGTGGAAAGATCAACCACACTAGCCACAAGACATGGCTCAGGACCTATTATGCAAAGAGTATCTGCACTATTACACAAACCCACACCTACACTTAGGTTCCTATCAAACAAGGGCCAAACTCTAAGTGCGGTGGTGTAAACTCAACTACGAGTATAATCTGTAGTATACAACTATATGCACTACATTAAATCTAAGCCATGATGACACTATGGAGCCACAACAATCTCAGGTATCCATCCAAGACCCTAGGAAGTAATCAAGTCAAGCAAATCATGACTTACACTCAACTAGAAAATGGGTATATTGGAACGGACACCGCTTCCGACAAAGAGGAAACACATTGCACCCAATCATATTCATCAGGTTTAGACTCTATAATCACCAAACACTTTGATATGGATTAATCACCAATCCTAAAGTTCTGAGCATCTACACACCATCTGATTAACTATAAGTCATGTACGAGAAACTACACATGCTCATGGCTTTTTACCCTTAATTCTGCTTACCCGAGATCACCACCAAGAGGGATAGCTCACAAGATTAAGGTCTTACATGTAATCTAAATTAGGTGCAACAAACTTCTAAGACATATGATGCCGAACCGCAAGAACAAGGGTTCTGTTACATAATCATTCATGCAAGGTTATAAAATATAATAACTCTAAACCTAATGTTATGACATCACCTAAGTGATTATTTACCCAATGACATGAGTTCACATATTTGATGTAACCATCAAATCACTGTCACATTATTATTAGATTAGATCATCATAAACATTTTATGATGAATGACTTATAAGCACTATTCATCCTTCACATCATATTTTCAACCCAATAATGTGACAAGGATTCAATCACATAATTACAAAGGTGAAAAGCCACCAAGTTCTTGTAACAGTCTAATACTATCATTGAGAGTTCTATACTCAACACTGGGCTCCTCCAATTAATTAATTTCTAATTTAATCAACACATAATCTATGATATGAGTTCATCAAGAATGTTAGGCTAAGTCCTCCAAAGTTCAAATTGCTATGTGAAGTCTCACATAATAGTATTATAATCACCCTAAAGTTCCATTTCATCTAAAATGAGAGTCAAGTGTGTTGTGTACACCCTTCATTAAACCAAGGTCAAATTGGGAGTTAGGGCAAGAATTTGACTAATGTCATGTATGCACTTTATATTCCTCGAACTAACCGATTAGTTTGGCATAACATGTGATCCTATCAGTTAAACAATATCACACAGTTTGACCTCAAGATAAGGTCATATGCTAGTATTTTTTCATAAATAAGGTCTTTTGATATTCAATGAATATTAAACAAAACTATAGGACAAAAGTGCCCCAAAAATTTCACCATTTTTTGAAAAGTTATGAGATGTCATAACTCACCTACATATTGAATTTAATCAGCATATGACTCATATTCAGAGAGTTATCACACTTATATAATTTGTCAAATGGCAGCTTAATCATTTGTATTAAGCTAGGGTCTCCATATTTAATCAAGTAAATATACTACTTTACTCCCATCCAATTGGGCTAATATTTTGTCTCATAGTGTGTTTATGAATTCCTAACACACCACCAAAATATGAGGGTTAAATAATATCATATGCCCTAAATATTTCATTTACATGCTACTTGAGTAATTATTGAATATTTTCACAAAACCTTATGGTCAAAGTATCCAAAAATTCTACCAATTTTTGGAGACATATGCACTGACCTAACTCTGAGAATTCCAAAGTTTCAAGACAATTATTCAATATTCAAGGAAATATCAACATTATTTAATTCTTGTTACACTTAGGAGCAATTCCACTAAAATGGCTCTAGAAAGAGCTACAATGGTCAACAAAAAATGGACCATATCATTTTAGAATGAGAAGACAAAGATCTACAACTTATATTCAAAAAACTTCCTAAAATAATGGGCTTAAGGCCTTAAAATATGTAGTTAACTATTCTGTTTCAATAATAACATTCATTATCAGATTAATATGTTTAATGTAATCTATAATTCGAGTTTGTTAACTCGGCATCACAGATCTTAACAAGATCAGATGACTATGAGCACAGGAAAATGAGAAGTGTCCTTCTCCTACAACGGATCTGCTATCAATCCATTGTGCAGAGACTTCCAATCATTAGTTAGCAGGATTTAAGGATATTATTAATTAGTAACCCATCTTCTTCCTCAAATCGAACGGTGGACATTTCTCGCCAGAGAAATAGTTGCTGGAGCATATAAACTCCTTCCTCCACCACACAATGATGCGGGTACGACAAGAGTACCAAATTCATCAAGTAATAATAAAATGAGGAGTTACCCCAGAGTATTGATCTCACGTGGAACACGGTGGGGTGAAGTTATCATTAGAGACTAGATTTGAGATAGAAGTCTTTATGTCGGTGTTTTACGGGGGGTTTTGATTT
Source organism: Dactylorhiza incarnata (assembly GCA_033032865.1). Taxonomy (NCBI): domain Eukaryota; kingdom Viridiplantae; phylum Streptophyta; class Magnoliopsida; order Asparagales; family Orchidaceae; genus Dactylorhiza; species Dactylorhiza incarnata. The sequence continues at coordinate 2,996,413 of JAWHQI010000278.1, read as the reverse complement.
GTGAAGAATAGAAAAAAAATTATTTAACTCCTCCGCTTCACACACTTGCGGGTAACCTTCACCGCTTCAATCACTTGCCGGTTGTAGGTCTCTGCTTCGCTCGTTGCGCTTTGCTAAAGCAAAGGCCAACCTCTCTCTCTCCCACCGGCTCATGTCTAGCTTAATGACAACACAACCCAACACTCACTTGCACAATCACAAACAAAAGCATACACAAATGGAAAACACAAAATCACAACTAGAGGCTACTCCTAGGCTACTCTAAAGGAAATGAACAATTATCAAAACAACATTGTAAATAACATTAAAAGGTTAAGATCAAGACATGTTCAATCCTACCATCATCAAAATAGAAGAAAACATTCACCAATATCTACCTAATGCGCAGAAAATAAAGAGAGAAAAATAAACAGTGCTCGAGACTCTTCCATATATGTGTAGGGACTCAGGAGTACAAATCTGTGTTGGCCTAGATCATCTTCTATCGTCTGGGGTTGAGGAATTGTTGTCACCAATTGATAGATAAAATTTACGATATAAATATTTTTCTCCAATTCTACAAACTATAGGCAAGAGCACCTATCGTTCATAGTACAGGATATTTAAAAATAAATATCAAGTGTCGTATTCCACGGGTCTGTTGATTACTTCTACTCACGCAAATTAATATTATTTTATCGGTAATAAAATAAAGGTTTTAAGAAATGGTAAAAGAGAGGAAACATTTGATCGAGAATCCTTCTTAACTAAAATATTTCGTTAACTTCATAAATTGATTTGGACAAACTTGACCGTGGAGGTTCCCAAAATATAGTAGAGCCTCACTTGAGAGAACTACCACCTAACCTTAGGTTGATCGATTAAGACCCCTCGGCTAGTCGAAAACCCTAAGCTTATTTTATGCGGTGAGCCCCACTATTGGACTTGACTCCAATCCGAAAGATTTGTGTCACCCTCTCTAGAGGAATGCATGCAACTCTTTCTACCGATGAGCGATCTACATGTATTTACGGATCTCTCGATCAACTAAAATACAGATCCAACTTGATTATCTTACCCTAGAATTATGAAATCAAATCATTGCTAATCAACGATAAATCATAGTTTTCCAAACTAAACTATGAAGAAGAGATTACAAAATAACACTACTTAGGAATTCATCCGATCAAATGTTATAAAATTAGCTTGATGCAGGACGTCGGGGCCCCGACCGCACCCCGTGGCATCACACCAGCTAGCGGACCACAGCCAAGCACCCCTGCCAGAAGGACTGCAGTCCATGCATCGCAACCCGTCTCCGCTCATGTTCTCAGAGCAGCGGGTTGTTGAGGTCTGGGGCTCGATCCCCAGACCTTCTTGATAAGAACCTCCTTGATACCAAATTGGTGGCGGACTAGTCTCCGAAAGACTAGTGCACAGCTAAATGACGCTCTCTCACAATACCCCGCTCTCCAACGTATTTGGGTAGAAATCTAACCACCTAATCCGATGTCAAACAACCACAAACTTAACGTCAGTACCAAGAGGATCCGACTAAAACAGCGATCGAAAAGTAGTCGGAAGAACTCCCAAAAGGGTTGGTCTCCAGATTGCCGCAATCCACCAAATCGGAAGGGGATATCGCATCACCTTGCGGATTTGAATTAGATCTTGCCAATCCTTCAAGGTCTCAAGAGATCGGAAGCTATTACGATTGATTCAAGCAAACGCTGTAAGGAAATCATTCAATGCTTCCAAAGTCACACTCAAACTAGCCACCAAATAAACGGAGGAGAACACACCAAGTGGGGAGATTCGTTACCGAACCGAGAAGATAATTAGACGAGTCACACGCCAAGGATCCGACGTAGTCACATCGGAGGAGATACTCCGCTTGACTTCAACGGAGTCGCACTGATGAAGATCTCCCGCCGAGGGAAGAGAGACCACGCCTGGGCTTGGTCGAGATTCACGAGGAGCAGGGAGGGGGGACAACATCCTGCTGCGTCGCACGACAGGGAAGCGGAAGAGGGCGTCGGCGAGTCTCACGCCGGGCGAGGGGGCGGCGGCTGCATCGCGCGGTACACCAGGCGGAAGGAGGGGCGAACCCTAGGAGGCACGAGAGTAAATCGCACGGGAGTTTTTTTCTTCTTAATTATCAATAATCTGAATTAAAAGAGGAGACCCACCTATATATAGTGGAGCCTCATTACATCATAACCATTCATGAAAGAAATTAGATCCTAGCCACTAGTTATGCTAAGCGCAGATTAACATACATGCTGAATTTAAGCTTTAGAACTAAAAAATAACGGTAACGGAGAATAAGAAACTAATATTTAATATGTTTTATAATCATATTAAATATTAGTTAAGTGCGAGGCCGCAAGTCGTAGCGGCGGCGAGCGTTGCGAGCAGGATCCCCCTTGTTGTTGCGCCTCAAGTCTTTTACGGCGGTGACGACTTCCTCGGTAATATCTTCAATAGGTGGAGGCGTCGTCACATCAGCATGAGCAGTAGGAGTAGCACCACGAATATGATGCGTAGGAGGCGGGCCTGCATCATAGCTAAACATGATTAAATGAAATATGATTTCGTAACTATGAAAGGAGAATCACAATTGCTGGAAATGGAAATCTAAACTACGAATTGAAATTACAAAGCATAAAGTAAAATTGAATAAAATGAGAAAATACAATAAAATGCAGCAAATCTAATCTAAAAATCAACCAATCTAAGCATGGATCGGATCCCCAGCTTCAAGGCAGCAGTAGGAATTTATAGGCAAAAGTTCTGGAAGTCACTCCCCTAGTCACGCCTGTGACCTAGGGCGTGTAAGGTACGGAACCAGCGTCTTGAAAGCCCAGGAACGTTGGGAGCAAAACTGCCAAATTTCATCAATTTGTAGTACACGCCCCCTGGTCACGCCCGTGACCATGGGCGTGTCTTGACCGAGACAGAGAATGGCTGAAAATGGCGGGAACAGCAGTAATTCTGGCAGTTGCGGGAGAAGTCACGCCCCTAGGTCATGTTAAAAAATTTGAGGTCCGGAGGTGAAGTAAAATGCGGAAACACTTCACAAAACTTTTCACAAGTGTAGCACATCAATGATAATGGGAAGAACGAATACTGCTATGATATTAACTATCTCTTTAAAATTCGAGGTATACATGGCGAGACATGATTCATAAGAATCACGGAGGAGAGAAGCACAAAACACAAAAGAACAAGCTGTTGGCGACTTGACCGCTTCAGACCGCCAGACCGCGCGAATAGATAAGTCAGACGGGTAATCCCTGAGACCGCGCGAACAGAGCACAAGCCGCACCTGTCAGACCGCAACCACAGACCGCCTGACCTGCTATTTTATTCCACTGCTGAAAACAACCAGTTCGCACTTCTTGATCGCCCAGACCGCACGGTCTCCAGATCACATAAGAACCCGCGAACACTGAACAAAGAACTGCTACCTGCTGCAGACCGCAACTCAAGATCGCCTGGTCACTTAAGACCACCTGATCAACTGAGTCCGCTACACAGACCAAGAACACCTAAACACAGTCTGCCCGGACTGGTTTATTCAAAGCTGGAAGAAAGGAGACAAGCTGACCGCGAGCTGCTAGCCGCTAACCTGCGAACACACAAAACGGTCAGACAAAATCTCAGACCGTGCGACCTCAAAATGAGACCGGCACAATCAAGCCAACTTTGGTTCTTACATTATGAATGACGGCCCCTGCACCCCTATTTATAGGCGAGTAGACAGATGTCGTCACCGCACAAACTAGGATACAATAACCGCCCATCAGATCGCAAGCAGTCTCACAAAATAGACCGCCTGAGCTCAGCAAAGCTAAACAGCTCCCTTATTAACCTGCATACCTTTCCTGTCATAGCATAAACATTGCATTTCAACCCCTACCCCTATCGTATAAGTCGGTTATGGGACTTCTTATACGATAGGCCTTGCTAAACGACCCCTTGGTCTATAGGTTTGTATGGGCATTCCTATAAATCGATGGTTACTTTTCTATTGCTATTGTCTTTACTTACTGCACTTTACTTATTCTTTACCTGCTTTTACTATGCTCTTCTACTGCTTCAGTTATATGTGTACACATGTGTAGTGTAGAAACATTTCCTGTACCACTGTCACCTGTTATTGTTTATACCCCTTGCTGTCCTCCGCTTCATCCCTCCCGCACGGTGCCTAGGAGCCATTGGGGGTGGGGTGGGGAACATAAGGCTTAGTCTTTTTGACTAACGGTCGGTGGACCATATCATTTTAGGGGATCGAGGAGATGCAGCAACACCAGAGCCCGATGCAGACGGAGGTGGACTAGTGCAGTACACGAGCACAGGATTAAATATCAGTGAGTGATTAGGAGTTAGCTTCCGCGAGTGATCTTGTAGTGAGGATATGATGTACAAGGCGTGAGCCCTTTATTATTGTAACCCTTGTTATCTTTTTATTCAGTTATATCATGTGGACATTTTTATATTTTTCATGTTGATTCTGTGGACTTGTCTTCTTTAATGAACTTTTCTTTGTGATCGATTTGGCCGACAGGATCGGCGTTTTGTAGTGGCGACCTTTCCGAGCGAAGGTGTCATCGCAAAGCGGCGGTTCTGGGCCTAAGACCCGGTGTTTGGAAAGAAAAAAAAAGGGGTCTTACACAGGTAACTCCACCAGAACTTCCCGTGCAGCTTCCACTGGTCCACCATCTACCCTGCTTCCTTGTAACTCAACAGAAGAGATACCTTGGTATGACGTTAGCCTGTCAAATACCACATCCCTAGAGACCACATATCTCCATGTCTCGGGATCCATGCATCTCCACCCTTTTTTCCGGTCATCATAACTGACGAATACTAGTTTCCTTGCCTTAGCATCTAGCTTCGTTCGAAGGGCATCCGGAACATGCACGTAGCAGGTAGAACCAAACACTCAAAAGTGTTCCACGCTTGGATTATCCTTGAACATCAACTCATGAGCAGTCTTTATATTGATGGGACTGAGAGGCATCCAGTTGATAACATAGGCCGCACAAGACATTCTCTCTGCCCAGAAGGACTTTGGGATACTCTTGGCATGAAGCCAACATTTGCAGGTCTCCGTCAGATGACGAATCTTCCGCTCTGCAACTCTATTCTGTTGTGGAGTGTGAGCACAAGAAAGCTCCCTTTGGATGTCATGCTTCCTGCAGAAGTTAAAGAATGCCTTGGAGGTAAACTCCCCTCCATTGTCTGTTTTGAACCTCTTGGCCCGCTGGTTAAGCCGACCTTCCACCAGCTCCTTGAACTCCACAAATCTCTCGAACGCCTCTGAATTCTCCTTCAGAAAATATACCCAAGTATATCTGGTGAAGTTATCAACCAAGATCAGCATATACCTGCTACCTCCAAGACTGGCAGTGTTGGTAGGTCCAAACAGATCACCATGGATACACTCCAATGGTCTTTTACATTTGCTTTGTGATTTGTCAAATGGAAGACGTTGAGCCTTACCAAACTAACAACCTGCACAAACGTGGCCTTCCCCGAAAGATGACAAGCTAGGCAGACCTTTCACCAGGCCTCTTCCCACCATAGCTTTCAACTTATCCATCCCAACATGCCCAAGCCTTTCTTGCCAGATGACAGCGCTGTCGTTAGCCCTCATCTTATCAATATAAGAACTTGTTGAATGAACAAACAAATCCTTCACCGGTCTCCCAACATGATTGACCTCAGATTTCACAGCTGAAACATTTCAGAGAAATTTCACTTCTGTTGGACCGAACAGAATGTGATAGCCAGCATCCACCGCATTGGTCACCGAAAAGAGGTTCTTCTTTATCCCCGGAACATGATAGACACTCTTCAACGTAAGAGTACCTCTATCATCGTTCAAAGAAACCACACCCTCCTTCTCAACTGAATGAACAGTATCATCAGCCATAATGATAGCGACATTACCTATATATGCCTGTAAAGAGGAGAACTTCGACTCATCCCCGGTGAGGTGATGAACACACCCAGAGTCCACTATCCAATATTCTTGATAGTTGATGGAAGTCATAGCCCGAACACACGTGCATGTCATGAATACACCTCCACCACCCCAATTATCTTTAAAACTGGAACCAGCCGCCTCTTTCCCTGCAGCATGTCCTGGCTGAAGATTGACCTTGCAGTCTCTTTTGAAATGACCAAGCTTGTTGCACCTGAAGCATCTAGGTCCTTCCTGCTTCTTCCCATCACGGTAAGGAGCATAGCTCCTCTCCTGCTGATATGAAGTAGATGGACCATCATCTCCAGATGCCTTCTTCTACTTGTCCCATCTCTTCTTATTGCCAGAAAAGAGAACCTCACCTTCTTCCCCAGAGACAGACATCCCAGCCATTTGCTTAGCCAAACTCTCTTGCGAAGCAAGTAAGTTCTCCAGCTCCAGCAATGAAGGCTGATTGGCCCAGCCTTGAACAGAAGTAACAAAGGCCACATACTCCCTCCGCAAGCCGTGGATTATGTGCCTCTTAATCTTAGCTTCTGAGATAGGCTCATCGGGGTCCAAAGCCGATATCTCTGCGCAAAGGTTCTTCATCTTCAAGAAGAACGTTGAGACAGACAAATCCCCCTGAGTTGCTTTCGCCAACTCATTCTCCAAGAACTATAGCCTAGCTACATTCTTCTTATTGAACAAAACATCCAAGGCTGTCCAAATTTCAACACCTGATCCACATCCGATGATGTGATCAAATAGTTCTGGAATGATAGCTCTCTTGAGAGTGAACACCGCCTTAGCATTCGTTCTCCTCCAAGCCTTCACAAGCTCAGCATTTCCTTCAGCAGGAATAATAGCTTGTCTTGCTTCTCCTCCTACTACCTCCCATAAATCCTCGCCAAGAAGATAGCTCTCCATGCAAGACTTCCACTTCTTGAAGTTAGACTGCATAAGGAGCTCAATACCAAGACCTCTAGCATATCCTCCTTCCATTGCTATCCCACTGATGGCTAACCAACTTGAGAAACCCAAGAGAAGTATCAGCAAGCAACCTCAGCAACCTAACTCCGATACCATTTTAAAAAACTTGAGGTCCGGGGGTGAAGTAAAATGCAAAAACACTTCACAAAACTTTTCACAAGTGTAGCACAGCAATGACAATGGGAAGAACTGTTGGATCGGTAGGCGCCCTTAGAGGGGGGGTGAATAAGGGTTTTCAAAACTTATAATATATTTTGAATAACTTTGAAAAAGCTTTGATTATTAAACTAGAGAAGATCAAGACACATCAAGTGAATTAAAAGTAAAGACATGATTTTATTAACTTGAGAAGCATGATTACAAAACTTGATCTCTTATCGAAGCTAGAAATCAAAGCTAATAGAAAGACTCTTTTTGTTTTCTATACCGACTCGTATCCCCACGAACCGGTTGGCTTTAGCCGATCCTTCCCCGGAAACGGCCTCAAGCCGCTCTAGCCAACCCTTCCTCGGATATGGCCTCGAGCACCCCCTAGACCTACGCCCGAGACCTAGTCGCCAACACGAGGCGAATTTCAGCCCTAAGTCCTACCCAGACCTAGTCGCCAACACGAGGAGAATTTACTAAACGATTACAGAAAAGATGTGAAATAAAAAGACAATAATATAAAAACTCCATCTATGTAGATCTCTTGGAGAAGTAGACAAAGATGCAGAGTGTGATCGTAGTCGATGCGGTCTTTCGGCATGAAGATGAAGCGTGTTGAAATCTTCTCCACGGATCTCCTTAAGCCTTCATGGATTTGTGGGAGTATCTCTCTGAATCTTCCTCTCTATGATATGGCACGAAGCTCTGGAGTTTAGGGTAGTAGAAGAGTAAGGAAGACGGAGCCAAAGGGTCCTTTTATAGCCTCAACGCTAGCGCCTGCGCTAGTGCTACCGCCGGCGCTATCCCATTTTAGGACATATTCTACGTGGCAGAATCTTCAATCCGTGGCAACTCTGCTGAGATTCCTCTGGTGTTTTGAGCTAGCGCTATCGCTACCGCCGGCGCTACCTCAGATTAGGCAATATTCTGTGTGTGCGAATCTTTTATTCCAAGGAAACCTGCCAAGATTCTTCTTCTGTTTTGCGCTAGCGCCTGCGCTAACGCTACTGCTAGCGCTATCGCTACCGCTTGCTCTAGCAGCTACCGCTGGAGCCACCGCCGGCTATAGCGGTCAGTTTTGAGTTTTCGCTTCAAACTTGGGCGCAACCTTCATATGTTATCCTTGAGTCATATGAACTTGTTATCCTGCACACTTAAACACACAAGATCAAATACACATAGGATTTGTTATTCTCAAACCAAGGAGATGCGAAAGACCATGTTCCAACAAACTCCCCCTTTTGATAATAACAAATCCATTAATGATAAATCAAAGCATTAATATATAAGCATGATGAAACGTACTTGTGTGTGTGTGTGAGTGATGACTTAAGATAATTATCGATTTTAGCATTTAGAATTGCTCCCCCTAAATACATGCTCCCCCTAAGTGAATGCTCTCCTAATATGTAAGCTATCATCTTAATTAAGCATTATAGTTTGATAGTAGATTAATATTTATCATGTTAGTTCTCCCCCTTTTGTTATTAGCAAAAGCAGGTAAGGAGACACCACTTAAAAGTTGATAATAGATAAAGGCATGATCGAGCTTTTAGAGAAGGAAATGATAAGGAGTTTTAGAATTACTTTTCATTTAAATAGATCAGAGTTTGGGTATTACAATATTTTCATAAATCAGAGTTTGTAGCGTAAACAAATGTAATGATTTCCAAGTAACTAAACTACCCAAACAATATGTCTACACCCTAGCCCCGTACTAAGTGACGGATGGGCATGAGGAGCTGTATACATGCCGTAGGTTTGGGTGTTAGTCCCATATGCAAACACTAGACACAACTCAACCTAGGACTCTTTCCCCCCAGTGCCTCGCAAGGCCCCACTGGAACCCTCCCCGGTTAAGGACAAGACATGACTAGAGATAAAGGTTATCTAATGTCTACAACCCTACGCCCCCACAATGGTGAGAAATGAAGTCATGGATAATAATTATTGGAAACATTTAAGCTTTTTAAATCTAATGACATAGCCTATGGATTTAAATTTTTATTTGAATTTATGAAAACACTCACGTAGCTATTTTGAAATCCATTCATAAATCAGAATTTTAGCAATACAATATTTTCATAGAAATAAATCAGAGTTTTTAGCAAAAAAGAAAATATTCATGTTTAAAGTAACCAATATAAAATCTACCAAGCAAGTCTACCATTTGTTGAAAGAAAGGGATTTTGGTATTTAAGACTTTGATATAAGCATGAGAGCGCAAGGTAGAAATATATGGTGATGATGCGGAAGACTTATAGAAATACAAGAAACATCTTATTGTAATGATGATCCTTAAAAAAGATATATGAGTTAAATTTCATAAAGAAGATGTTTTTGTAAATCATTTTTCAATTAAAATCTTTAAGTTTGATAATAAAGTAACCAAGCATGAAATAATGTTATCAAAAAGAGATTACTACAATGTTACTTTAATTCACAATTTCAAAACATACCAAACATTGTAGAAAGCATGCTAGGTTATCTAGTGCATTTCATAAGTAAAGATTAGTATAGAATTAGCATTAGGATCCAATACTCATGAGAAGAAGTGTTATGGAAGATAATGATGTGCACAAAAATGTATTTTGAATAGGGTAAACAAATGTTTTAATCAAAAATACAAGTAATATGTAAAGTAAAGAGCATAATAAAACACAAATTATTTTACTTCCACGCACTTCAATGCACAAAAAAAATGTACAACTACCAAGGTGCTTTGCACACACAATGCTCATTAAGACTTATCAGGGTGCAAAGTAGTGCTTGGGGGATCACATATTTTATTTGTAATGTTGAGACTAGTGATCCGGTGTACTTAAGAATAAGTGGTTTTTTTTTAAAGAAAGTTATGGTTTGCACAAGATACTTTACTATTCTTTCCAAGGTGCTCAACCTCACAACGCTTATTAAGACTTATCAGGAGGTTCAAGTAGTGCTTGGTGGAGTTATCTTTGTCACTTTATTTTATGATTTTTTGTTTTGTACAAAGTTCTCTGAATACACTTGTTTTGCAAACCAATAAAATTTATGAGAAAGATAACCATTTTTCTTAACTTTTTAAAAGTGCAAATAAAGGAGTGTAGGTAAGATACTTGTGTAATTTTAATTCATTGTACTAATACAAAAACATACACAGGCACTCTTAGATTAAACACATATGTAGACAATGCCAAAATAAGTGAGTGAATAAAGATCATTATCAAACATAAAACATTTACTCATACTTAGAGACATGTTAAGCTTAGTTCTACACAATTTTTACAATATAATTGATGCACATATTGATAGATATAACTAAGCATGATGAGAACAATGTTCAAAGTAGTTTGAAAAGATAAATTGCAACATTATAGAGGTTCTAAATAATAGATTAAGTCGTGCTTGATTTTCAATGAAGTTTATACAGTATTTTTGAAGAATAATTTTGATTTAAAGTTTGAACTCATAAGATTGATCTTGGACTTCCTGAGGACTACCTTGTGAGGGGTTCGCCCGGCACTAGGAGATGTGATGGGATGATAGCCCAAATCCCCCTTTCGCAAGATACATGTAATTAGAAGAGTTAAGTTCAAAAAATAACAATTTTTGATTTTTTTTTTTGGTTTTATATTTTTTTATTTGATTTTTGCTTTTAGAAATAGAATTTAAATAAATGACAAAAAACACAAAGGCAAAACATATATTTTTTTGTAATTTGGCTTTTGTATTTTTGTATTTGATTTTTAAAAAATCAATTATAGGCGGAATTGCAAAAATGAGTAGTACATATAGATTAATATATTTTTAAGCATTTTTCAGAATTTTAAAATTTCAGAAAATCAGAGACTCGAGCTAGCGCCAGCGTTAGGTCCTAGCGCCTGCATTAGCTCACAGAGAGTGCTTATTTTGATCGAATAGCCTTGATTTTCTTCGATTTTTCTTCCGATTTTTCGTAATTGTGTTTTTGCAATGTAAGGCCTGTCTAATGAAGTGATGAGACGAGAAGAAATCGCAAAAAGTTGCGTAAGTTAAAATTTTAGTACATGGGTTTCACATTCATTAAAGTTCCATATTCATTAAACCTTAATTCTTGAGTTTTGCACAACCATTTAAGCTTAATATTATAGGATATGCAAACAAAGAAGATATGATTGAACACATATGCATGATTTTATTGATAAGTATGAGATGATGTTTTTGCAAATAGCAGCATGGATATGTCCTAACATATAAAACCTAATATAGATATAAATATTCTTTAGGTGATAATGTTAGTACGATAAATTTGAGATTATTGTTATGCCAAAGTTTGATAGTGTTTCAACTTATAGACCTAGAATGAAGTGAAGATTCTATTTGATTTGGTCTTGTTGATATCAAGATGATTCTAAGGTCTAAACTTGAAATAAATTACAAAGCACACAAAATACACCAACCATGGTATGCAATTATAGTACCAATTGTCATCATATAATTCATATAAATGTGATAGAAATAGTTATTTTTAGATGATTCTTGATATGAATTTATGATATATGATTTTAGAGAATTTTAACAAAGGACATCAATACATCATGGTGGTGCATGTGAATTCAATATTCATTATGATGGTAAATTCTTGCAATACTTTTGGCGATTTTCTTTTTAGTTATGAATTTTGAATATATATATGTGATTTTTTGATAGGTGAACAATAATGATGGTTTAGATCATGGGCATACAAAGCATTTAGATTTAATAATAATTTATAAATTATGATAATATAAAACTTGCTAGTCATCATGAATTCTAAGTTCCAAATTGAAGTTCATGATTTCATTAATTTAGATAAATATCTTATAACAAATTTAGAGTTTGATTTATATTGATAATATAAGATATTTATAGGCAATGAATTTGAGAAAGATAGATAGGTCATCAAAATAAAAATATGATTTTGAATTTTGATCAATTTGTTTTATAAACTCATAAAGTTTTATGAGATAAAATCATATTTCCAATAATATATAAGATGGCCATAACATGATAGCTTAAAAAGAAAACAAAAAAATAGAAAAGACATTAAAGCACATCATGAAGTAGAAATTTGTAAATTTCAATTTGAAAATATTCTACTTCATGCATTTGGATGATACTAGTAGATGAGAGATTTGGGTATCCAAAGGGAACCAAGTGTAACGGTTCCTTTAGGTACCCAAATATAGCGTGATAATTTTTGGGGAGACGACAATGAACGAATTCTTTCAAGTGGAGTTAATGTTTCATTTTTTATTTTGGGTCTCCATTCATATTTTGATTTAATATTATGCATCAAATTTCCATATTCATTAAACTTAGGTTTAAAATAATAATCACTTTTGAAATTATATTTCATAGAAAATTTGTGCACATTAGAATTTAATTTGGGAGATACATAATATGGGTTAGAATTCATTATGTTTGTGTGATTAAACATTCTACTAGGTGCATGTTTAATATGTTTTAACATACTAGTAGAAGATTTACACATGTTTGATGATAAACTAGAAATAAGATATTTAAAATTACTTAATCCTTTTTGAAAGAGTGATTTTAAAGATTCTAGTTTATAAGCGAGAATATTATTTTCGTTTATCAATTTTTCGTTATGTTCTTTTGAAATTAAAAGTTCTTTTTCTAAATCCTTGAATTTTTCTTTAATATTATTATAATCAAAATAAGGTGTATAGTTTTCAAATGAAGAGCATGATTGAGATTCAAACACATCCTTTTTGGATTCTTCATTCACATTTGCTTTCAAAGTTTTATTTTCTAAACGTAATCTCTTATTAGCAATTTTTAATCTCTTCATTGTACGTTTAGCAATTTTTTGTATATGGAAATAAGATAAGGAATTAGACTTTCTTACAGCGCAATTGGAAGAGTCAAGATGTGAACATGACGTTCCTTTGTCGTCTTCTAGGCCTTCCTTCTTTATAGATGAATTTTCATCTTCTCTTGATGAATTGCTCTCTTTGGCTAAGTCAATTTCCATGATTTCCATGGTTTTGCTACAAGAGAGATTTTCTTGAATAATGGTGGATGCTTGTATGTCCTTCTCTTCCTGTGTTTGTTCCATACCTGCAAGAGAAAGATCATAAGTTATCTCAAGAAAATTCCACATCTCGTATGTAGTAGGAAAAGTATGAATGAGTTTGGAAATATTTTGATCTAACTCACAAAATAGACTATTCATAGATTTTGCATTTAAAACCATTTCGTTTTTAATTAATATGCTAGGTGGCTTTTTAATAGTGATGTTCCAAACTTTTTCATCTAAAGCTTTAAGAAAATTTTCCATTAATATTTTCCATCCTTTAAAATTTCTTCCTTCAAATAGAGGTGGTGCTAGTGATTTTCCTTCTTTATAAAAATTACCCCCACTAATAGAAGCGAGATCATGAGACGCCATTATTCCCGGTTGTTAAGCCGATTGGAATAAAACCTTGCTCTGATACCACTTGTTGGATCGGTAGGCGCCCTTAGAGGGGGGGTGAAAAAGGGATTTAAAAACTTATAATATATTTTGAATAACTTTGAAAAAGCTTTGATTATTAAACTAGAGAAGATCAAGACACATCAAGTGAAGTAAAAGTAAAGACATGATTTTATTAACTTGAGAAGCATGATTACAAAACTTGATCTCTTATCGAAGCTAGAAATTAAAGCTAATAGAAAGACTCTTTTTGTTTTCTATACCGACTCGTATCCCCACGAACTGGTTGGCTTTAGCCGATCCTTCCCCGGATATGGCCTCAAGCCGCTCTAGCCAACCCTTCCCCGGATATGGCCTCAAGCACCCCCTAGACCTACACCCGAGACCTAGTCGCCAACACGAGGCGAATTTCATCCCTAAGTCCTACCCAGACCTAGTCGCCAACACAAGGCGAATATACTAAACGATTACAGAAAAGATGTGAAATAAAAAGACAATAATATAAAAACTCCCTCTATGTAGATCTCTTGGAGAAGCAGACGAAGACGCAGAGTGTGATCGTAGTCGATGCGGTCTTTCGTCACGAAGATGAAGCGTGTTGAAATCTTCTCCACGGATCTCCTTAAGCCTTCATGGATTTGTGGGAGTATCTCTCTGAATCTTCCTCTTTATGATATGGCACGAAGCTCTGGAGTTTAGGGTAGTAGAAGAGTAAGGAAGAAGGAGCCAAGGGGTCCTTTTTATAGCCTCAACGCTAGCGCCTGCGCTAGTGCTACCACCGGCGCTATCCCATTTTTGGACCTATTCTGCGCGGCAGAATCTTCAATCCGTGGAAACGCTGCTGAGCTTCCTCTTGTGTTTTGAGCTAGCGCTATCGCTACCGCCGACGCTATCTCAGATTAGGCAATATTCTGTGTGTGCGAATCTTTTATTCCAAGGAAACCTTCCAAGATTCTTCTTCTGTTTTGCGCTAGCGCCTGCGCTAACGCTACCGCTAGCGCTATCACTACCGCTTGCTCTAGCAGCTACCGCTGGAGCTACCGCTGGAGCTACCGCTGGAGCTACCGCCGGCTATAGCGGCAATTTTTGAGTTTTTGCTTCAAACTTGGGCGCAACCTTCATATGTTATCCTTGAGTCATATGAACTTATTATCCTGCACACTTAAACACACAAGATCAAATACACATAGGATTTGTTATTCTCAAACCAAGGAGATGCGGAAGACCATGTTCCAACAAGAATGAATAGTGCTATGATATTAACTATCTCTTTACAATTCGAGGTATACATGACGAGACATGATTCATAAGAATCACGGAGGAGAGAAGCACAAAACACAAAAAAAACAAGCTGCTGGCGACTTGACCACTTCAGACTGCCACACCGCGCGAACAGACAAGTCAGACGGGTAATCCCTGAGACCGTGCAAACAGAGCACAAGCCGCACCTGTCAGACCGCAACCACAGACCGCCTGACCTGCTGCTTTATTCCACTGCTGAAAACAACCTGTTTACACTTCTTGATCGCCCAGACCGCACGGTCTCTAGATCACATAAGAACCCGCGAACACTGAACAAAGAAATGCTACCTGCTGCAGACCGCAACTCAAGATCGCCTGGTCACTTAAGACCGCCTGATCAACTGAGTCCGATGCACAGACCAAGAAAACCTAAACATAGTCCGCCCGGACTGGTTTATTCAAAGCTGGAAGAAAGGAGAAAAGCTGACCGCGAGCTGCTAGCCGCTAACCTGCGAACACACAAAACGGTCAAACAAAATCTCAGCCGCGCGACCTCAAAATGAGACCATCACAATCAAGCCAACTTTGGTTCTTACAGTTCTCATTATGAATGACGGGCCCTGCACCCCTATTTATAGGCGACTAGACAGATGTCATCACCGCATAAACCGGGATACAATAACTGCCCATCAGATCGCAAGCGGTCTCACAAAACAGACCGCCCGAGCTCAGCAAAGCTAAACAACTCCCCTATTAACCATACTGTTATGTACAAACCGCCCGGTTACTGCGGTCTCTCTAAAGCAGACCGCCCGGTCATTATTGCAAAGGCAAAGAGCTTCTTCAGTAAACCAGACCGACTAGAATAGTCATTAGACCGCCCGGTCACTGCAAGAAGGCAGACCTATTAAACATCTGGCCGACTTGAACAAGTTTCCAGAGCAACCCACGTGAGCTGCCTGGACAAAGGAAGCGGTCTCCCAGATCAGACCGCACAGAACAACTGAGACAGAACCGGCCAGAGCACTGGCGCAAACCGCGCGGTCTCTGCGGTCTCCAACCTCCAGACCACCCAGCACCCTTCCACTTTCACTTCAAAAATTTAACAGGTCACGCTCATGACCCAGGGCGTGTAAGCTGGAAACATACTGCGGCAGAAACTGCTTGTATTGAATGCTTGTCGGGTGAGTCACGCATGTGGCCTAAAGGTCACGCCCGTGGCTGAAAGGTCACGCCCGTGACAGGGGGGCGTGTAATAATAAATCTACATGGCAGTATTTTCTGGAAGATGGAGGCTGAACATGGCCGTGACACTGGTCACGCCCGTGACAGGGGGCGTGTAAGCTTGAACATGGTCATGTATGACTAAACATGGCCGTGTACAGCTGAACATGGCCGCGTATAACTAAACATGGCCGTGTATGCTTGAACATGGTCGTGTAGAGCTGAACATGGCCATGTACAACTGAACATGGCCGTGACAGGGGGGTCACGCCCGTGATAGGGGGGCGTGTACTGAGGAATTTTGTAGATTTGATCCAGAATTTTTCCTGAACACGTCTGTGTGCTTGAATTTGCTACTAGCAGCCCCAGATTACCTGAAAATACAAAACAAACTAAATTAGATATATATTTAACTAAAATTATATAAAAATTAATTAATTACTACTAAAATATTATATAAAAATAACTATAAATAATGTACTATCAAATACCCGCATATTTAATCTTTTGCTATTCCAGAGCAAAACTAATTTATAAGTATGAGAAGAATTTATAGGACATTTCCAAAAAGATTTACTTCCAATTATGTACTCCAAATTTTATAAGACTCGTATCAATATAAGTTATGAAATTAAAATTCAGATTTATAAGAAATAATTCATAATTCATAAATTGAAATGAGTAGAATAAATATTAGTTTTGAAATTCTCTAACTAAATCTTCATAAACAAAATTGCATTGAATTAAGTAAAATAATCCAAGATTAAAATTATAGAAACTTTAAACATTATGAGAAACTTTTAGAAAACTATAAAATATTAACTATGATCTCTCAAAAATATCTTGGATAGCAAATAAACTTGACTAAATGGGGTAAAATTGGCATTGAAGAAGTTACTTTGTATATAGGAAATGATGAATTTTATCCTTTCATTTCCATCTTTTTTAAATTCCTTCTTCTTTTTATATCCCAAATGTATATATTTAGGAGTGATGAATTTTATCCTCTCATCTCCATGCCATATAATCTAATATAAATTTGGGTGCTTATGTTTAGGAATGATGAATTTTATCCTCTCATCTTCATGCCTCCCAAGAGCGCTTTGTTTACCATCTTTTAGCTAGACGTTAAGGGTTAGCTAAAAGGAAATTTAAATTGAAAAAGCACAGGCAACTCACTTAATTCACGCTGAGGTGAATATGCCGAAATCTGGTGCCCGGCGACTCCTCCGCTATAGTCTTGATTCTTTTGTTGTCCGTTAGCTTGAAATTGACAATCCAAATTACCCATACATACCTCCGGTAATTTGGATTGTTGGAGATGAACGGCAAATGGATCGGTGAAGACGTATGGTTGCAACGGCTCATCCTCTACATGAAAATTGTTAAAATAAAAAGAATCAAGATTAATCGAGTCAGAAAATTTTTCACAAGTGGGAGTTTCTTGTGAAATTTCATGATTAAGCAGCAGTTGTTCATTTTCTAAAATAAAATTTTTATCTGAAAAATCAATACCAAGGGGAGTAAATTCATGGGACACAAATTCTTCACAAATTATAATTTCATGAGAAAAAGGAGAAAGGGCGGGCGAAGAAGAAGAAGAAAAATTTTTGTGTTCTAATTCGCCCGGTGTCTGCATGATCTTGCGAAATTTTTGGTACAATTGTTCTTCTTGATCTTGAGAATAATCATTTAAATTTGGAGAAAAAGTCGGAAAAATTTCAAGATCAGAAGAAGAACAAATTTGTGGAAAAGGTGAGGAATGCAATAAATCATGATTGAAGGAATTTCCTTCTTCACACTGAAAACTATCTGGGTGACCTTACCACCATGAATAATCAACATCAGGGCAATAAGGAAATTCACTCGAATCATTATTTAAAGAAAAATTATTTTCATTATAAAAATTATTATTTTCATTATAAAAATTATTATTTTCATTATAAAAATTATTATTTTCATTATAAAAATTATTATTTTCATTATAAAAATTATATTGATTTTCATTAGAAAATTTTTGAAATGAAAAATAATATTTCTCACTAGAATGATGACCCCCACAAAAAGAACAAATAATTTGGCGCATTCGTGCGGCTTCCAAAAGAATGACTTTATTTTGAACTCGACAACTTTTGCGGCCAATTGCGATAACATCATTTTTGAAGAAAGAAAAATTTACAACAGTCACTTAATAGAATGAAATTGAAAAATAAAGCAAAAAGAGAAATGTGGGCGGAGAAAGAGATTGATAAAAGTAATAAAATTCACGCTTTCAAAATATCAACAAAAATATGTCCCCGACAACGGCGCCAAAAACTTGATAAATAAAATTTACGATATAAATAATTTTCTCTAATTCTACGAACTATAGGCAAGAGCACCTATCGTTCATAGTATAAGATATTTAAAAATAAATATCAGGTGTCGTATTCCACGGGTCTGTTGATTACTTCTACTCACACAAATTAATATTATTTTATCGGTGATAAAATAAAGGTTTTAAGAAATGATAAAAGAGAGGAAACATTTGATCGAGAATCCTTCTTAAGTAAAATATTTCGTAAACTTCATAAATTGATTTGGACAAACTTGACCGTGGAGGTTCCCAAATTATGGTAGAGCCTCTCTCGAGAGAACTACCACCTAACCTTAGGTTGATCGATTAAGACCCCTCGGCCAGTCGAAACCCCTAAGCTTACTTTATGTGGTGAGCCCCACTATTGGACTTGACTCCAATCCAGAAGATTTGTGTCACCCTCTCTCGAGGAATGCATGTAACTCTTTCTACCGATGAGCGATCTGCATGTATTTACGGATCTCTCGATCAACTAAAATACGGATCCAACTTGATTATCATACCCTAGAATTATGAAATCAAATCATTGCAAATCAACGATAAATCATTGCTTTTCAAACCAAACTATGAAGAAGAGATTACAAAATAACACTACTTAATAATTCATCCAATCAAATGTTATAAAATTAGCTAAACATGATTAAAGGAAAGATGATTTTATAACTATGAAAGGAGAATCACAATTGCTGGAAATGGAAATCTAAACTACGAATTGAAATTACAAAGCATAAAGTAAAATTGCATAAAAGAAGAAAATACAATAAAATGCAGAAAATCTAATCTAAAAATGAAACAATCTAAGCATGGATCGAATCCCCAGCTTCAAGGCAGCAGTAGGAATTTATAGGCAAAAGTTTTAGAAGTCACACCCTAGGTCACGCCCGTGACCTAGGGCGTATAAGGTACGGAACCGGCGTCTTGAAAGATAGGGAACGTTGGGAGCAAAACTGCCAAATTTCATCAATTTACAGTACACGCCCCCTGGTTACGCCCATGAACATGGGCGTGTCTTGACCGAGACAGAGAACGACTGAAAACGGCGGGAACGGGAGTAATTCTGGCAGTTGGGGGAGAGGTCACGCCCCTAGGTCACGCCCGTAACCCAGGGCGTGTAAGCTGGAAATGTACTGCGGCAGAAACTGCTTGTATTGAATGCTTGTCGGGTGAGTCACGCTCATGGCCTGAAGGTCACGCCCGTGGCCGGAAGGTCACGCCCGTGGCCGGAAGGTCACGCCCGTGACAGGGGGGCGTGTAATAATAAATCTACGTGGCAGGCTTTTCCGAAAGCTGGAGGCTGAACATGGTCGTGACACTGGTCACGCCAATGACAGGGGGCGTGTAAGCTTGAGCATGGCCGTGTACGACTAAACATGGCCGTGTATAGCTGAACATGGCCGTGTATAACTAACATGGTCGTGTATGCTTGAGCATGGCCGTGTAGATCTGAACATGGTCGTGTACAACTGAACATGGTCGTGTACAGCTGAACATGGCCGTGACAGGGGGTCACGCCCGTGACAGGGGGGCCACGCCCGTGACAGGGGGACGTGTATTGAGGAATTTTGTAGATTTGTTCCAGATTTTTTCCTGAACACATCTATGTGCTTTAATTTGCTACTAGCAGCCCCAGATTACCTGAAAATATAAAACAAAGTAAATTAGATATATATTAAACTAAAATTATATAAATACCAATTAATTACTACTAAAACATTATATAAAAATAACTATAAATAATGTACTATCACCAATCCCCAATGAGCCCGTCTTCTCGAGGGGCTTGCACCATCCACGTTTCCTCTTCACGATCCTAGCTTGCAGAAAGAATGGATGGATTTATCTTCACCTTAAATATCTTGGATGATGGGGAGAGCCTAGGGGATGAACCTTAGTCCTTGGAGATGAAAAGCATCATC
This sequence comes from Dactylorhiza incarnata, assembly GCA_033032865.1. Classification (NCBI taxonomy): domain Eukaryota; kingdom Viridiplantae; phylum Streptophyta; class Magnoliopsida; order Asparagales; family Orchidaceae; genus Dactylorhiza; species Dactylorhiza incarnata. The sequence goes on along the minus strand of JAWHQI010000278.1, from coordinate 2,976,146 downwards.
TAAAAGTTGTAACTCAGACTTCTCTTGTAAGAAATCATGGGAGGAAATATTTATAGTATGGTAGAAAAATAACCCATACACGATCGTGCATTTATAATGCACCCGCCCGTGCGATTGGTCATGTGTGAAGACCTATAAACCTGCGTGGGAAAGAGGGTCGCCCCAGAGAAAATGAAATAACATTTGCATAATCATGCAAAATAATACACCACCATGTACGATTAAAGTACAGAAAGCTCAGGACAACACCACATATAGTCGCACCATCATGCACGAGTAACAAATGATTGTGCGTGAAGAAATAACTTATGATTATGCGTTGTGCAGAAGACAACATCTGCATGTGCGCAAACAAATGCATGACCATTCTACTTTAAATCGAATGAGCAGTTGTTGGTTTACCTTAAATCTTGGATGGCCCAGACCCAAACCAAATGATCATGGCAGAAAATTAGAGACCATATAAAGCTAATAATGATTAAGAAATGATAAAGGGAGGGAGAAAAAACCTCCCTCATGCATTAAATGTTTTGTAACATCCCCCAAACTACTAGACCCCTAGGAAATTTTGTCATGACAAGGTCATGACAAAAATAGGATAAGTGACCTAGGGTACCTTGGTGACAAGTTGAATGAGAGGAGAACACCATGGTGTGCACTTAGCCACCATGAGTCATCCCAATTTAAGGAGAATTCAAGGGTAACTCAAAAGGGCTAAAGCACCTTATGCATCACCTATAACCATGGGGAAAACCTTAGGCTGAATTAAAGTATACTAGGTGGCATGGATGGTTCCTTGAACCAAAATGGTGTCCCATGATCACTATTGGAGCTTTTGACCTGGCTAGGTCAAATTACATATAAAGGCCCAATTTGACATACTTCACCATAATATAGGTCTATTAGCATGAGTATGATGAAATTGACCATAACACACCCTTCCTAAACACTAGGGCAGACTAATGAGACAAAATGGACCTAATGGAATTGGTCAATTTTTGGGAAATTAGGCTAAATTACCAAAAAGCCCCAATTTGACCTAATTGAACTAATTCCCTCAATTGACCTTCCATTGGCTCAATGTGATCAAATTGATCACACCCAACCCTCTATGACCATTAGGAGAGACTAGTGGGATAACATTGACCCATTTGAGTGGACCTTCCATTGGCCCTCCAATGACCTTCCATTGGCCATCCCAGGATGATTTCCTACGGAATCCTCCCCAGATTCCGACGACCTCCCCGTCGATTTCCACGGATCCCAAAACTGATTCCGACATCACACCGGACGATTTCAAACACCAGAATAGTAAATAATGAAATAGAAAGGAAAAGAATGCTTTTATAGTTGATTCTGTAAGTTATCGCCGACGGTAGAGTTACCGCGCGGCGGTAGCGTCTTTATGCATTTTTTACAGCTGTCCAGCACCAAATCAGGAAGGGGCCGAAAAACATTCTCTTGATGTCTTTGGATAGAGCTTCGCGGTAGCGCATCACATCGATTTCCTGTCGACGACATGCAGAGCATCTAGTCGACATAATCTTCTGGTCGACAAAGCTAGCGTGCAGCGTTAGGCTAGCGCCCGCGGTAACAGTCCCGCCGATATCGACTTGACACTTTCATCTCGATGACATGGGTTCTAGTCGACGCATCCTTCTAGTCGATATAAGTTGTCTCGTCGATAGAGCTAGCGCCCAACGTAAGTCTAGCGGGTGGCGGTAAGCTTCTCAATGACATCATCTCGATTCCATAAGTCTTCTCGTCGATATTTGCCTTTCCGTCAAAGCAAGTCACGTCAATATGGTTATCACCGGTGGTAGGACTAGCGCCCTACGGTAGGTCATAAAGAGTAGAACTCCCGACGCCTTCACACTTGTAGACCTGCACACTATTCCCAAGACATGTATGATCAAATACAGTATGGGATTTGATATTATCAAACTATAGAGATACATAACGTATGTTCCAACACCGGCGGCCCCTCATCATCGCGTGGCGGAATCATCGCACCCACTCGAGAAGGAGCTACCTCCTTTTCCATGGGGAGAGGCTCGCGTGGAAGAATGTGAGTAGCTATAGAAGGCGAGAAGACGGTATTAATCGCCATATATGAAGAACACTGCGAAGCACGAAAATGAAAGATACTCGATCAACAATATACCTTCACCCGGGAAGTCCTGCGCTAGTTCATTAACATATTGTCTCCAGAAGACGACATCAAACTTGCGACCTCGAAAGGCATTAAAGAGCTGCTCCATTGGTCCCTCTAGCAAAGGTGGGATGAAGACGCTGTCGGGCGGCTGTGGGGATTGACGAGGAATTCCTTCAAAGTCACTACCAACAACAATTATCCACTAGCCCCATCGATGATTCTTATTCGTCATGCCGACTAAAGTGCAGGTATGGTTGCACAGATAGACGACTTCTTCGTTAGTCACCCAGAAGGAGAATATCCTCTTGAATACCGAAAGATTGAAGGTGATCTTCTCCGATCAAAGAATGCTAAGGAATCTGATCGCCACACACATTCAGATTGATTTGGGCGGGGACTATCTCATAATAGCAAAGTATCTAACAATACTCCGGACACAAGGGAAGTCGCAGGCCGACCTCAAAGTGGCAAATTGGAAAGTCTATCTCCCTCTCCAAAAAGGTATTTAATCGCTCCCCTTGGCGGGGAAGCCTTGTTGAGTATTCTTCGGGCAGGAACCTCTCCTTGAAATCATCAAAATCTTTCTGCTTGGTGACCGAATTCTTGAATGTCGCCGCAATGAAGTTCCTCAAATGATCGATTCGACGAGCAACAACGTCGTCAGTCATCATATAAGAATATGAAATGAAAGAGTGCGATAAGAAAGAGCGAGTGTCGATGGGTGAAGGCGACGGGGGGTATCGGCCAGCACGCCACAACTAGAGAAAAGGGTGCGTCGAGCATCATTTGAATCCGCTGCTATAGCATCGCGCATAGAAAGTCGGCGACCCCATCTTGCTAGGACCTGCACAAAAGCATTTACAAAACTCACAGTGTCTGTGCACCAACCAAGCATCTATACTCATGAAAATTAAATTGTTGGCACCAAAAATGTACCTGGTCCACACATGCTCAAGCTGAAGGATGAGGAGGGTAATTGTTGAGTAGTTGGTTACTTTGAGCCACGGGTGAAGGAGTGAGAGAGGAAGAAAAGAGATGGTCGCGAGCAAGCGGAGAGACCAGATCTAACCGCCACGGCGATTGCCTCTCTTGTGGCAGGAAATGCTATTAATTAAAACATGTGTTACAACTGAAGTTACATTCAGATACATGAAAAATCATACAAAGTTTGAAGGAAAGAGATGGCGATTAGGAAAGTGGTCGTTGAGGACGATGGGAGCTGGTGGAGACCGCCTAGTAGAGGATGAGATTGCCTGGTAGAGTTGAGAACTCTTGGCAGAGGCGAGACTGCCTGGAAGAGGCAAGACCTCCTGGCAGAGGCGAGGTCGCCGTGGTCTAAAACTCGAAACTGCTCAGGCCAGAAGCTGGAGGGTGGAAGTTCTCCTTGTCCCTCCTTCTGAGTACCCCCCTTCACTCTATTTATAGACGTAAGGGACTGCCAAAACGGGTAGGTCTATGAATAACGAGCTGCCCGGATTCGCTGAGATCGCTTGCTGAGACCCACCTCGGACAGTTCGAGACTACATGGGACAGGATGAGACCACCTAGGACAGGCTGAGACCGCTTGGGAGAAGCTAAGATTAACTGGGGCAGGCTTTGACCGCCGGGGATAGGCTGAGACTATCTAAGATAGGCTATGTTCGCCGATCACCTGCAATAGTCAGCTCGGAGGGGATCGCCGATTTCTGGGTAAACATAAATAAGATAAGAAAGAAGCATCATCGCTGAATGTGAGACAATAAATCAAAAGCGAGATCAAGTGCTTGCCAAATAAAATTGCAAGTTATAGTCATTGTGTTGGTTTACATAGCCGCCAAAGACGATCCCTCAAAGAAGAAAAAGATGAAAGTTCTTAAGGTCTAGGAGGATTCACGCACAGATCAGGAGGCTGAGGATATCGCCCGACCCATCCCATGTCGCGCGCGCTCTTGAAATGCTCGGCATCCACAGTCAATGCATCTTTGCCCTTGAAATTTTGATCCTCCATTCTCTCTAGCCTTCCCGCCGAGCCCATGCTTGCATGCATGCTAACCAGTTCATCGTGGTGGAGCTGTTGGCGATGTTCTATCATCGCCACTCGCCTCTCTAACTCATTGAGAAGATATAATCGAGATTCTGTGCCGGCCAGTCGCTCCTCGAATTCCTCCATCTTCGCTACTCGCACCCCTATTGGAGAGATGCGGTGATGAGGCTAGCAGATGGCTAACTAGTCAAACTTGGCCTCTAACTCCATATAGGAATGAGCATTCTTCTCCTGATACTCGCGGGGTGGGAGCCCAATGGCATAAATTAATGCTCCCCCGAGGTAAAAGAGCGACCTATCAAAATGAAGATCATCATCCAGTTGGCGAGAATTTTAGCAAAAATAAGTACCGATTATACCGAAATGATGAAGTACCAGGCCGAGGAGTATTAATCCTCGCCTCACAGCGAGGATAACGAGATCGATCCCGGCGAGGAGATCGACCTCGATGGGGATAAGGGATGTGATGATTAGAATATCGCCACCCTGATGAGGAGCCCACATGATGATCCCTGTCCGTTGGAACAAAGAGCGGCGGCGACATTCCAGGCTACCTTGGAATGTCGGCGGTAAGTCCCTTGTCGCGACCATCCAGTGGTCTCCCTCCCCCTCTTGCCGCAAAGAGGGTTGAGGACCTCTAGATTCCCCTGCCTTGCGATGATCACACAAGAGGGATCAAGGGTGTAGATGCTGACGATGGATGGATGTCGGCTAGAGCAGCAAATGTTGATGGCAAAGGTGGCAGCGGTAGAAGGTTACTCGCGGGCAGCTGCGATGTATTCACAAGAGTTGGTCGCGAGGTACTCAGGATCAGTGGAGGGGGTTACTTGCTGAATGGTCTTCTTGATCTCCCGTAGGAGGTGGAGGCACCTTGTTCGCCCTGGGTTGTGAGGTCTTCTCTAGAGGAGGTCGCTTATCGCTCCCAGAAGTAACTTGTTTCCCTGACGACGTCCTTAGGTGGTCGAGGTTGATCTGAACAGAGTGGCCAACTCGCGATCCCGACTAGGATTCAAAGGTGATCAAAAGAGTTGATCACAAAGGAGGCACCAAGAGATGCTCGCTGGGAGCTCCAGTAGTCGGCGGTATTGCAATGAAGAGAAATATCATCAGCGCGAGTAAAGAGAAGTTGGCGATAATCTATAAAACGACAATAAAGCCCTCTCCTAGTGAGGAGGCGAGTTTAGATGGCAACTGGGGCTGGGACACAGCAAGGTTTGCCTCGGGGGAGACCTGCTGCGTGGGAAGGTGAGATGGATCGAGAGCAGGTTGCTCAACATCATCACCAAGACCTAGTTGGCCGAGAAACTCCCGGGTATCCGCGGGAATTCTCTGTTGATCGGCGGCGGAGGAAGCGACATTCTCTTGAGCAGGTTGTCAGTTCTTCCTCATCTTCGCAATCTTCTTATTCTTCGACGTGAGTAACTCAACAACATTGTAGCCCTCGCGAGAACTCTTCAGATTATGTGGATTCAGAAATCCTATCAACTCGTCCATGTTTGCTTGGAGTTCTTTCTCGGCAGTGCATGACATCGCGTGCGAGTTCAAAAAAGGTGTCCAATGAAAGAACCATCCCTTCTCTTTATAGATTTCAGGAGTTGGCAATGTGGTGCCAAGTATGCTAGATACTCGCTAGGAGCAGCTCGCTAAATAAGGGTTTGATGTTTCTTTCTGAGCTCCTTTGTAGTTTGTACACAGCGGAGATTGTGTACAACTTATATTCAATGAGGATAGGACCCAGTCAAGCCACGTAGACAGAAGTCAAAGTCAAAGTCAAATATCAAAGGAGAAGCCATGAGTCAAAGATCAAGACAACTCAGCCAACAAGAGTAGTAGAAGTCCTGGGCGAGTACGAGCGAGCATGTGCAAGTGAAAGTGCACAGTAACTCCCCTGAGAATTCTCTAGAGAGGGGGGTGAATAGAGATTTAAAAAACTTTAACTATGAGTGCACAGGAAATTAAGTCTAATTCCTAAGCATCCAAGATCTCACCCAAAATTAAATCAATCACAGAATAATAAAATAGACAATAGACAAACACTAAAAATTCGCAAGCACAAAAGACACAAAAGCTATAGTGGTTCCCCAAATTCTGGGTAGTCCACTCTTCTACCACCTTGGTAAGAATACACTATCACAGTGCCTAAGTCTTTTGATAAGGAGACTCTTAGAACCACTCAGTCTTTTGATAAGGAGACTCTTAGAACCAGGGACTGAGTCTTTTGATAAGGAGACTCTTAGAACCAAACCAAATCTTTTGATAAGGAGATCTTGAACCAAGACTGAATTCTTTGAATAGGGATTCTTAAAACTCTTTACTCAATTTACAGAAATGAGAATTAGATTAAGAAGAAGAAGATGATGATGATGATGATGATGATGATGATGATGAAGTGTAATCTTCTGATTTGAATCCTCTTTCAGCAGACACTGAGGATTCTAGGTACTAAGTGTTCCGAATTTATCAGAGGATGAATCCTTGGTTAGAAGAAGATGCAAAGATTATGAGCACAGATCCAGTCTTGCAGATTGATCTATGTATCTTTTGTTAGCTTCTTTCAGAGAGAGAGAGAGAGGAAGAAGAAGCTTTCTACAGCTTGAGGAAGAAAAACTGTTGTGCAGAGATCTGTCAAGTAGAGTCGGAGAAAGAGAGAGAGACAGCAGCAAAACATATGTAATGTTTCCTTTTGAATTCTTTTTGTATATAATCTTCTGTCGAATTACTTTCTTATCTGATCGACTCTTCAATTGGAAAGTATATAATGAGAATTGTAGCTTTCCATCTATATCAATTGACAACCCATCAATATCTTTAATATATCTTCCAATTTTATTACCTCTGAGTCTCTAATGCATTTCTTTCTTTATATCCTAATGCGACCCGTTATGATTCAAATAATTTCCATATATATATATGATTCGTTATAATCTTCTGAATCAATTCCAAGAAGAATCCATTCTTAGACTATATTCTACATTGCGTAGAATGCCTTCTGACTTCATATCGACACACCTTCGAATTCCATTAGAGGCTACATCGAGATGTGCTCCAAAAAACCTCAGCTTTGAATTGTTCTCTATTATCGACGCTGTGTCATTTCCTTATCGACATGTCCATCGAGATAAAGAACATAGACTACAAATTTTGACTTCTGTGTCGAATACCATTCGATGTTGCGTCAACTTCCAATGAAGTGCCGACTGCCAGTCTGAGTAATCTTTACTTCTGTTCAAAGTTACTTCGACTTTCAATGGAAACTCCATTGAATTCCTTTCGACACATATTTAACTCAACTGGTCTTTGATCTTCTTTTGACTAGGCTTTGACAATCTAAGGTGAAAATGACATCCCAGGACATCTAAAGACCATATTACCCTCACTATACAACATGAGTAATAAATCTTAGAGAATGAAATCACTTTTACAGAATTTGTAAGATAAATCAAGAGGGTCTTTTTCACAACATGGAGTATCCCTAGATACAAGCCAGGTGTGCGACCATAGGAGATGCTCGCCAAAGCCAGCCGAGATCCTCTCAATGTTGCATAGTCGCTGAGCAGGGATAGGCTATAAATAATGCCCCTTAGGTTTTCCTTATAAATAGGACCTCAGGTGTTCCAAGAATTGCACCTTTTGTTATGCTTTCGGAACCCATTTTTGAATACCCGGACTAGGAGATCTTGATCATCTCTCTTGGTCATCACTTTAGATACTCACCAAGTTGGTGCCTTCCCGTACCCTGCTCGACCATTTTTGGTTATGGAGAGGAAGTCTCTTCTGAGCTTCTGGATACGTGGTGGGACCTCCCTTCCAAAGTACATGGGGTCCTGTTGTTACTCTTTTAGTCTCTTTGTCCTTGCCCATCAAGCCGTCAAGTTGGACTGCGAGACTAGTAACCTTAGGCTGCATTGATCTGAATATTTGGAGTCGGGAATTTCTTGGCTTCAACAACACACTCACTAGTTAAGCGATGACCGACCTTAAATCTGGCTATGCAGATGGTTGATGAGAAGGATCCAACTTCATTTCTGAACCATCAGAATCATTCTTTTGGGCACAATATGAAAGTGCCGACAAAGACCGTACTCGCATCGGCGGCCACTTAAGTTCACTCCCTATGAGGATTTTTGATACGCGGAGAATAGATATATACGTAAGTGCACATGCTAGATTAAGTAATGTTATGAAAGTAAAGATCATTCCCATGAAGAAGTGACTAATCTAATGCTCGCAAATACTAGTTTAACATTTTCTTTAAAATTAAGCAAATCTAATTAAGAGATTTTTGAAAACAGTAAAAAAATACGAATAAAGTTAAAGAACAAGCAATTTGAAAAAATAGTCTTGTATTCTGATTTCATATGTTTGTTGTTATGAATCCTTAGAAAAATGATTTTTGAGAATGCTCAATTAATTATCTTGCAACGATTTAAATGTAGAAATCTTTATCTCTCAATATCAGAAATCTTTATATTCTTTATTCCTCTATTCATCTCTAACTTAGGCGGAATGAAAAATATTATGAAGAGTAAAAATCAATGTTGCTAGAAAGATGATGAATTCTCTTTCTCCCTTATATGCTATATTGAATTTATGTTACACTTACGCATCCCCTCTCTTGAATCTCAACACGCAGTGAAAATATAGAAACTTTGGTGAAATACTCACACATCTACTATCTCCAATATTGAAACACGATAAGAAAATCTCCATCCAAATACGTACACTTTTCCTCTCTCGAATCTCAAAATGCAGTAAATTGATGAAGAACCAAAGTTTTTTTTATCAAGTTCATAAACTCAAAAAACATAAATCATCAAACATACATCAAGCTTAAAAGAAATTCATCTTCACAACACACATAGTACTCTCATCATACAAGACTTTGGGAGATTAGTACATAATAGTAGAAACACACCACACACATAGAAAGAACTTACTAAACATGATGATTAAATTTCAAACGTTGCAGGAATTCTCCTCAGATTTTTACCCAAAACTGCCTTCTTCCTCGAACCGGTGCTTCTCCTTCTATTTTTCACCCAATTGGAATTCGCTCTATATAAATCCCCCTATAGAAATCCCCTTTTTCCTTCTAAAACCGTCCCTCTTTTTAAAGTATTTTGCCCCTTTTTCGAAGTCTCCATCCTCTGAAGCAATGCCACTTTTCAGTTTCGTAACCGATGCAATTTTTAAAATTTGATTTTTGAAATTCGCTTCCACCTTGTTGCGACAACCTGTAAAGTTGTTGTAACAACTTTTTGAAACTATGTAATTGCTCAAAACAGAAAATAACTTGCTGGAACATTTATAGTTGTTTGTTGCAACATGTTTCTCAGGCTTCAAATTGATATGTACTTCTTCAATATTTCTATAATAAAAACATAAGAAAATAATGATAATACCCAAACTTAAATCAAATATAAAATTAATCACATCCCACTCATTTAAAATCCATATTTATCAAATATATTAGACATAGGATTATTTTTATTGATCAAGATAACTTTTTTTGAGAAGTTATCACAACCCCACACTTAGCTCTTTACTAGTCCCTAACAAAGATTCATATCAATAAATTGAATGAAGAGATAACTATCAAAATACAAATTTGAAAGACCCTTTTCTCAAAAATAATTAAACAAAGCTTGCTCAAGTGATTCGCATTAATCAATTGATAAACTTGTCAATCATTAAGATTTCAAACATTCACAAATCCATTAGTTTGATAAAGGTAAAGCTCAATTAAGATTTCTAGTGTTGTGTTTGCTAGCTATTCTTTAAAACTATTTACTCTCATGCAACATTTCTTATTGGACTTTCTCATCAATAAGAAAGGATAAGAATAAGTTGAAATTTTGATTTAGTCTCCACAAGAGTTTGGTAGATTATTTGAAAGAAAATCATAAGGACTTGTATTAGGATTGACTTTGGCATAGTTAGAAATTCATGGTTAAGTTTTGATAGTAGAATAGTATTTCTCCAGTTAATATTCTTAATAACTTTCCATATTATGGGACTTAATTTCTAAACAACGTTTTCACATATTTGGTCCTGAATTTTCATAACAGTACATTTTTATGCGTCATAGTTGGGATCATTCCAGGTATATGTACACATACTTGGGCCACATATCACTATGAAATATATATATACACACGTGTGTGTGTGTGTGTGTGTGTGTGTGTTTTATGCTTCATAGTTGGATCATTCCAGGTATATGTACACATACTTGGGCCACATATCACTATGATATATATATACATATGTGTGTGTGTGTGTGTTTTATGCTTCATAGTTGGATCATTCAAGGTATATGTACACATATTTGGTCCACATATCACTATGAAATATCTATAATATATTTTAAAGAGTATCAATTTTGGCCATGACAAGGTAAATAGACTAGGTAATGGGGATATTGGGACAATCTCCACCATTTGATCTCAAATCAAACCATCAAAAATGGCCTGCGAATATCCATTTGAATTAAATCCTTCTCCCTCCCTCCCCCCCCCCCCCCCCCAAATCCCGAGCCCCCTCCCATGTTCTTCTACCCACCACCCATTTGGGCTGCCGCCGGGGGCAACCCAAAACGGGCGGCATTTTTGTTTTTTAAATGCTTTATTTCATTTTTTTCTTATAATTTTTTTTTGTAAAAATATATATATAATTAAAGGTTACATAATTAAATAAAACAAAACGTTAAATAACTAAACAAATAACTAAATTCATATATATTAAAAGCATTCTAGGGCGAATCCCGTCGGTGATGCGTGAATCCCGCCGGTGGCGGGCAAATCCCGCCAATTGCACTAACGTAGGGCCGGAGGCCCGTGCCATTTGACTCGTGTGTGTATATATATATCATAATGATATATGGCCAAAGTATGTGTACATATACCTAGAATGATCTCAACTATGGAGCATAAAACAAAAAAAGTATGTGTACATAGACCTGGAATGATCCCAACTATAAAGCATAATATATATATATTATGCTTTATAGTTGGCATCATTCCAAGTATATGTAAACATACTTGGGTCACATATCACTATGATATATATCTATACTACCTTGTAAATAAATATTGTGGCAAGAAATTTAAAAGTAATTGGAAAGATCAGATCCGTCAATGATGACATGATTAATACGGACCGTCCGATTACTTACAATTTTTTTACTAGAGCCCCTACACCTACTATGATATGGTGTCCTATGCTTATGTTAAGGTGTATGGTACCATAAAACATGATATTTCAGTTTTACCCCCAAATTTATTGAAAAATTAGAGTCATATGACTCAATTTTTTATCTCAGAAAATTATCAATGGTGAGAATTGAACTTTATTTCTCACTATATCAAGCAAAAATGGCAACCATCACTCCATAAGGTTTTTATTGAACAACATTAAACTATGTTATATATATGTATATAAATATGGAATAACTAATAATTCTAATTGTTATTAAAAATATATACAAGTCTGCGAGTGCGGGCAAAGCCCACCGTTTCACTAACATAGGGTCGAAGGCCCGTGCCCTTCGACTTGTATATATATATATATATATATATTCTTTTTAAATTAAACACACATAAATAAAAAGTTTAATAAGATAAAATAATTAGTAGTATATGGGGAATTTATAAATGGTATGATGTGTATCAAAATGAAAAGGTTCAAGCTTAAAAGTTCTAGTGGATGATCAAAACAAATATAGGCTTTATGGTGCGAAGTGATTCAAGGATGGTCTTAATCATTTTTACCAATTAATTACCTAATCTCAACGTCTTTGCTTACATCATTGACTCAGTTCTTGCTCACCCTTTCACCATTGTTTTTAGAAGTCAATAAAAATATATTGTTAGGAAGCAAACTCTTTTAAAAAATATTGTGCATAAAAGAAATACTTGAAAGAATTTTTACATATCTTGCTAACTTAAAATTCATAATTTGAACTCTTAGGATTGAGTAGCATACCATTTACTTCAAATTGAATAACTTGAATAACTTACTTATTAATTATAACAAGAATAATGATCTTAAAATTAACATTCAATAAGCTAATCTTCACCCAATCGGTAGAGGTTATACCACCCTCACACTCATTCCTTTGCTAGTCCCTAGCAAAGATATCACTTAAAGTATGCTTACGATATATCACATTTAAACAAAAAAAAATTAATTTAATTATGCAAAAGAAAAACTGAATGTAAATACTCCTCTGGAATCAGCAACCCGGAACATCTTCACATCTCTTCTCTTTACGTACTCTATTATAAAAGTTACTTCTTTGATATAATGTTCTGCATCATTTTCAATCAATTGAGTAACCAGGAGGCGAAATGAGATCAACGATCCTGCTGTTAAATCCAAATGAAGTATACTTGTAGTGGTGAGCTCCAACAAACAAGGAAAAATAGATAAATAAAAATGAAATTCAACTAATTAAACTAGACTTAGAAAAATAAAAATGCAGAAAAAATAAGATAACTACTGGGTTTATTGTCTCCCATCATGACTTATTCAGGCCTTAAAATATTTTAACTTATTGTCCTGTAAAACATAAAGTGAGCATGTAACTGCCTTAATATTTGTTGCGGTAACGGGTACTAGTATGGAGATAACATAGTTACTCCCTCTCCTAAATAGTAATACATGAACTTCACAGGTAAGGGGAATAAAAAGTAAGAGGAGGAGGAGGTCTGCTCCTCATTCATCTCATTAAAATATATATCCTTGCCTAGTTAGGTGTCCTCATCCACAAGGACAATACATGGGGAGAAAGCAACAAGTGGAGCTGCCTCAATGGGGGAGGGATCAACTTCCTCACAAAAGAGGATGCTCACCTCATCAAATTGAGCTTGTTGATCCCTATCCTCCTGATGCACCTGCGACTTATCAACCTGCATAGGCTTAGACGGCGAAGGGGGTTTAAGAAATAAATTAGAAGTAAGACATAAATAATTGAAAATTGGGGAGTGGTCCCGACCTCACTCCCAACAGCTCCAAATCATATTCACCGTTGTCGACATCCAAGGCAGGGAAAGAGATGCCGGAGAGTATAGGAGTCACATAAGTGACATGAGCATCGTCAACGAGTGAGGAAGTGGATACTTCCTCAACCAGTGAGATGTCTTTGTTGAACTTTTGCGACTTGACTTCAATCTCCGTAACCTCACCCTGTTGGATGGCTACATTAGGAAGAGTGGAAATGGGTGCAAAAAGTTTATGCAATGGAGGAACTACGTCATATGCAATATCGGAGAATCTCCGGGGGTGAATCCAAAATAGATGATGAATGTGAATGGAGAGGAGGTTCCACTTTGTCATTGCACCAATCATCGGAAATTATGATAGAAATATCTGCAACACTCCCCATAGACAAGGCGGTGGTGCGTATATATCATCAGAGGTAGAAGTAACGCGGAATGTGAAGAGGACAAGATGATTCGAATAGACGGCTCATTCACCTCCTCCCTTTTACGTTGAAATGCAGCACAATCTTTTAATGTGTGGTCGGTGCTATGAAAGAACTTACATTATTTCCCATTTCTTCTCGGCCTTTGAGGTGTCGGGCTGAAATAAGGGAATGATACTTGTTGTGGAGGTATGTAATTATAAGAATTAGGCTCGTCATATGATGTATCATAGGATATTGGTGCCCCATAAGGTGATCCATATGACGTATAATTATGGTCTCCTATATAACATTCATCACTATTGTGAGTATAAGACCCATACCATCGACATTGAGAGTAAGAAAAGATGACGCTGCAGAGATTGATTCACAAATTGAAATAATGCATAAATTAGTTGTACAAATACAAAACCACTATGGTGGCTTAGAAAATTAAAATAATAATGAAAAAGGAATTTAAAAAAAAAACTTCATAATTAATTTATCTGATAGAAAAACAAATACTTATGCTCCAAATACTTAGGATTACTAATATTTCAAGATGAAACTAAATTAGTTTACACTTCCCCAGCAACGGCGTCAAAAACTTGATACGCCGAGAATAGATATATACACAAGTGCACGTGTCGGATCAAGTAATATAATGAAAGTAAAGATCGTTTCCACGGAGAAGCGGCTAATCTAACGCTCACAAAAATAGTTTAACATTTTCTTTAAATTCAAGCAAATCTAATTATGAGATTTTTGAAAACAGTAAAAAAAATACAAATAAAATTAAAGAACGATTTGCTAAGTAATACTTTTTAAGCAATTTGGAAAAGCAGACTTGTATTCTAATTTCCTATGTTTGTTGTGATGAATCCTTAGAATAATTATTTTTGCGAATACTCAATTAATTATCTTGCAATGATTTTAATGTAGAAATCTTTATATTCTTTATTCCCCTAGTCATCTCTAATTTAGGTGGAATGAAGAATATTATGAAGAATAAAAATCAATGTTGCTAGCAAGAAGATGAAATATCTTTCTCCTTTCTATACTATATTGGATTTATGTTATACTTCCGCATCTCCTCTCTCGAATCTCGACGTGCAGTGAAAATATAAAAACTTTGGTGAAATACTCACGCTTCTCCTCTCTCGAATCTCGAAACGCGATAAGAAAATCTCCATCCAAATACTTATGCTTCTTCTCTCTCGAATCTCGAAACATAGTAAACCGATGAAGAACCGAAGTTTCATTACAAAGTTCATAAACTCAATAAAGATAAATCTTCAAACATACATCAAACTTAAAAGAAATTCATCATCACAACACACAGAGTACTCTCATCATACAAGACTTTGATAGATTAGTTCATAATAGTAAAAACACACTACGCAAATAGAAAAAACTTACTAAACATGATGATTGAAGTTCAAACGCTACAGGAATTCTTCTCAGATTTTCACCCAAAACTGTCTTGTTCCTCGAACCAGTGCTTCTCCTTTTATTTTTCGCCCAAATGGAATTCTATTCAGGAGGAGGAAAGGCCGGTTCCAAAAAAGAATGACTAGGTGAAGGATAAGGATGTGGAAGATCTTAATACACTAACTATATTTCAAACAGTAAGTCCTGCTACAATTGTTTAGGGGGAACATCATACAAGTCCTCAAGAAGATCCAACACAAGATGATGAAGCACTTCCTGCAGTAAATCAGGGGGAGCTACCATCAACTCAAGGGGAGCTCCTTGTAGATGATCTACTACTAGATGAGGTATCAAGAATTGCTAAGGAAGCTGCCCAGGATGCTGAGGAAAATGCTCAATCTCAAAGTGAGCTTCCCAAAGATGATGAAATCAATAAAGAAGCTGAAAGGAACCTTGAAGAAGATGAAGAACCTCTTGCATTTGCTGCAAGGAAGGTAATACCTAAGGTCTTTTCAAGGAAAAGGAAAACTACTGATAAGGAGCATTGAAACTCAAGTATTATGGTAAATAGATATGGTGAACAATATATTTACTTGACAATGAATGAAATGGCACGTGATTTTGTTCAATCATATCATATTATATTGTCTATAAAATCTTGTGTCTTCTGTGTTGTGCATTTTCTGTGCTGTCCCTTTTATAGCTTGTTGTTTTTCTGTTTTATATTTACAGCATTTATTTATTCTGTGTTGGTTTTGTTCAGTGCATAGTACCTTAGTATTTTTATTGTATGCATAGTTAGGGTAAAACATTTAAATCTCTACCCCCCCCCCCCCTCTAGAGAATTCTCAGAGGCACACTGTGTAGTTTCAATTGGTATTAGAGGGAGGTTGATCATTAAAAGGTTAACACCTTGATCAAAAGATCTCCTACTCTCATTTATTCATTTTTAAATTAATTAAAACTATTTTTAAATAAAATGAGTACTAAGGTATTATGCACTAAACAAAACCAACACAGAATAAATAAATGTTGTAAATATAAAGCAGAAAAATAGCAAGCTATAAAAGGGACAGCACAGAAAATGCATAATACTGAAGACACAAGATTTTTATAAAGGTTCCCCAAAATGTGGGTAGTCCTCTCTTCTACCTCCTTGGTAGGATTGCATAACCTGTGACTGAATCTTTTGATAAGGAGACTCTTAGAACCAAAGATCTTTTGCTAAGGAGATCTTGAACCACTCAAATCTTTTGACATGGAGATCTTTAACCACTCAGATCTTTTGATAAGGAGATCTTGAACCACTGAATAATTTGGAAGATGGATTCTTAAAACTCTGTTACAGTAGTAGAATAGAGTAAGAAGAAAGAATGTAGTAGAATAGATTAAGAAGAAAGAAGGAAGTAGAAGATAAAGAATTCTGTTCTCAGAATTCTTTAGAAGCTTTTCTCAAGTTCAGCTTCTGTTTTCTTTCACTGGATCTACTGATGATGAACTCATGCTTATGATTGTGATGATTTGCAAGGGTTATGTTTCTCAGATCCTTTTCTCTGAAAGCTTCTTGTAATATGGTTGTTGTGAGATATAGAAGAAGAATCATCCCTGTATATTTCTTGTGCAGAGAGAGCACTTGATTTCTCTATATGTCTCTTAGGGTTGAAGGAGGAAGAAGAAGAAACAACTCTAATCAACAGTCAGACCAATGTAATTGCTATTCTATGTTCTCTTCTACTCTTTTTACATACTTATTGTGTATGATTGAATTTTCAAAAGCCTTTCTCCTTTTGGCTTGTCCTGAAAAGGAATTCACCTAATTTTCATTCCTCTTTTATTCTCTATCTGTCAATCCATTTTGAATAGATTCCAAAAGTGATTTGATGTGTCCTGGAATGCTTCATTCTATTCTTGGCAACAAACGAGTCATTGGAAAACTGTCTCTAGCCTGGTGGTCCTTCTGAAAAGGTCCAAAAAGGACAGCTGGAAAAGCTTTATTTTTCTGACTATATTCGACGTTGCGTCGACTTCATCAACCTTCATGTCAACGCACCTCTGAGTTCTTATCGACGTGGCTTTGAATTTCTTCTTAGCTTTGGATGAACTCAGATGTCGACGTTACGTCGATATCTTATCGACGTACCCGCCAAGTTGAAGCATTGGACTTGATCTCTTAGCTTCTGCGTCAAATTGTAGTCGATGTTACGTCGACTTGTTAGATGGCTTCGACAAGCTCTATCTTCTGGGTCGAGATCCTTTCAACGTTCCATCGACTTGACTTATACTTCGACGGGCTGAATGAACTGCTTCGACATCAACTCAGAGTTGCGTCGATATCAAGTCGAAGTTGCGTCGACTTGTATTCGACGCAAGACTTAACTTAACTCATTTTAGGCTTTTCTTGACTTAGTCTTGACACTCTAAGTTGAGTGTGACATCCTAAGACATCTAATGACCAGATTACCCTTACTATACAATGTGGGTAATAAACCTAAGAGGTAAAATCAATTATAGTTAATTTGTTAAGTTAAATCAAAAGAGTTTTTCCCAACAAATTGACTCTATATAAATCCCCCTATAGAGATCCCTTTTTTCCTTCTAAAATTGCCCCTCTTTTTATAGTATTTCGACCCTTTTTCGAAATCTCCATCCTCTGAATCAATGCCTCCTTTTCATTTTCGTAACCGGCACAATTTTGAAATTTGAATTTTGAAATTCACTTCCACCTTGTTGCAACAACCTGTAAAGCTGTTGCAACAACTTTCTGAAACTGTGTAACTGCTCTAAAAAGAAAATAAGTTGTTGCAACATATATAGTCATTTGTTGCAACATGTTTCTCAGACTTTAAATTGATTTAGCTTAATTTATTCAGTTGTAATTCTTCAACATTTTTACAATAAAAATATAAAAAATGATGATAATACCCAAACTTCGATCAACTATAAAATTAATCACATTCCACTCATTTAAATCCAAATTTATCAAATATATTAGACATAAAATTAAATTTATGGATCAAAATAACTTCTTTTTGAGAAGTTATTGTTGAAAATGTTGAAGTGGAAGTTTGGGAAGTTGGCGGTCTGGGGGGAGACTGCGCGGTCTGGTCTGACCGCATGGTCTTGCGGTCTCCTCTGGCGGTCTGACCTCTCTGGTCTAGCCGCGGGCTATTCAGCGTGACCGACGTTCTTCTGTCCCAAGGATGCCGAGGTGAGGCCGCGCGGTCTAGTCATGTGACCGAGTGGCGAGCTGGAGTAATCTCGCGATCTGGTGCTTGTGATCGCGTGGTGGGGGCAGCCCGGTCTGGTGGCTGTCTGGGTTCTTTGTGGTGCGCGCAGACTAAGGTCCTCTTAGCCGCGCGGTCTCCTCTTCTGAATTCGCATGGCTGGTCCTTCGGCAATCTGCTGGTATATGCGGTCACAAGTGATTGATCGACTTGGCGGGCTGTTGCCCTAGTCGGTCTGGTGTGTTCGCGGTCTCTGGAGGAGGTCGGGTGGCGAACACAGGTGGTAAGCTTCATGACCGGGCGTGTTGTCATGATTGACCGGCTTCTTCGTGAAGTCGGCGAGCTTACTAAGCAGAAGGATTTTTTGCTGATCGCGAGGTCTGATCGGTCTGGTCGCGCGATCAAGGGGGCGGTGACTCTATATCATAGGGTGGTGACTGGATCAGGTCTCACGCCTATAAATAGGAGCCACTGTAGTGGCAAAATATAATCGCACCAAGTATAAGCAGAACTCGCGGCTAGTTCTTGCGGTCTCATTTCTTCTGACCGGTCGGTCTTGCTGATTGAACTTCTTTTGTGCAGCTTCTGCGGACTATGCGGGCAGCAATGGTCATCTCCTCTTCTGAAGGTGTTCGGGCGGTCTCGCGGCTTGCAGTGAGGGTTGCTGGAGTTTGGGAGAATTAGTGGGAGTTCGCGGGGTTCTCAGTTGGTGTTGTTCAATTCGTTGGCAGGCAGTTCGGGCGGTCTCGTCTTTTAGTCGAGCGAACTGTCAGGTCGCGCGGTCAGGCGGTCTCAGGAAGGCAGACCGCTGGTTATCTTTCATCTTTGTATTTTCTCCTATTTTTTGTGTACTGGTGAAATCATGTCTCGCCATGTATACCTCGTCTTGTAATGAAGCTTTCTGCTTGCATCAATAAAGATTGAAGTTGTTTTTCATGTGCTTCTGGTTGTTGGCTTGAACTTTGAGTTATACTATTCCTGCTCACTCCTAGATCTACGGAAAATTTCACATGGTATCAGAGGGAGGTTGGAGTGGATAGAGTAGTGAATAACTCATAGTTGTCATCGCCTTTGTGAATAAGTAACCAGTGGTAGAGCCATGAAAGCAAGGGGTCTTGGTATTGAGATGATAAACTCGACCAACTTTAAGAAGTGGAGGTCTTGTATGCAGAGTTATCTTCTGGGTGAGGACCTCTGGGAGGTGGTTGGAGGAGAGAGCACGGAGGAAGTTTTTCTGGTTGGAAATAACCATCATGAGGTGAGGAACTGGAGGCGGATCAATGCCAACGCCGAGTTTGCCCTGAAAAGGGCAATATCACCTGACCTGTTTGATCACATCTTGGGGTGTGCATCAGCTGCAGAGATTTGGAGAGCCCTGGATGGGCTATTTAACAAGAAGAATGTGGCAAGACTTCAATTCCTGGAGAATGAGCTGGCCAGATCGGCTCAAGGTGATCTTTCTATCTCTACGTTCTTCTTGAAGATGAAGAACTTGTGTGCCGAGATTTCAGCGCTGGATCCTGATGAGCCAATTTCTGAGGCGAAGCTGAAGAGGCACATCATCTGTGGCTTGCGGAAGGAATATGTTGCCTTTGTGATGTCGGTGCAGGGTTGGGCAAATCAGCCATCTCTGCTGGAGCTAGAAAATCTGCTTGCTTCGCAGGAGAGTCTGGCAAGGCAGATGGCGGGGGTGTCAGTGTCTGGGGGAGATGGCGAAGTTCTCTTCACGGGGAAGAAGAAGAAGTGGGATAAGAAGAAGAACGCTGGAGGAAGCAATGGGCCTTCAACTTCTGGACAGCAGGAGAGGGGCTATGCTACAAAGGCTGAAGGGAAGAAGAAGGGAGAAGGTCCCAAGTGCTTCAAGTGCGGAATGGTTGGTCACATCAGGAAGGATTGCCGGGTGAATCTTCAGCCTGGGCATGCCGCTGCAGGAAAGGAGGAAGCTGAAGCCAGGCAGATTGATGGAGGATGGGGAGGAGCCTTCTCGGCTTCTATTGGAGCTGCGGCTCCTATCAACTATCAGGAGAACTGGATCGTGGACTCGGGGTATGGTCATCACCTCACCGGAGATGAGTCAAAGCTTACTTCTGCGCAGCCCTACTTAGGTAATGATGCCATTATTACTGCTGATAATACCGTGTATGTTGTAGAGAAGGTGGGGGTTGTTTCCTTGGGCAGTGATAGGGGCCACTAACTTTGAAGAGTGTCTATCATATGCCCGGAATGAGGAAAAATCTCTTCTCCGTGACCAACGCTGTAGACGTTTGGTATCACGTTCTGTTTGGCCCAACAGAAGTGAGGTTTCTTCGGAATGTGGAGGCGATGAAGGCTAAGGTCGTTCATGTCGGGAGAAGGACAAAAGACTTGTTCGTTTTATCGACAAGTTCTTATGTCGACAAGATGAAGACGAATGATAGTGTCATGATATGGCACGAGAGGTTGGGGCATGTATGGATGGACAAGTTGAAGGCTATGGCGGTGAGAGGTCTGGTCAAGGGCCTATCTAGTCCATATTCCTACGGAGACGATCATGTGTGCGCGGGATGTCAGTTCGGCAAGTCTCATCGACTACTGTTTGACAAGTTGCAGACAAGGAGTAGTGTGTCGTTGGAGTGCATCCACGGTGACTTGATGGGACCGACTGCTACCCCAAGCCTCGGAGGCAACAGATATATGCTGGTGTTGATCAATGATTACACCAGATATGTCTGGGTATACTTCTTGAAGGAGAAGGCGGAGGCGTTTGCCAAGTTTGTGGAGTTCAAGGAGCTTGTGGAGGGTCGGCTTGGCATGCGGGTTAAGAAGCTGAGGACTGACAACGGAGGGGAGTTCACCTCTGGTGAGTTCTCTACTTTTTGAAAGGAAGGCGGACATCCGGAGGGAGCTCACTTGTGCGCATACTCCACAACAAAACGGAGTTGCAGAGCGGAAGATCCGTCATCTGACGGAGACCTGCAAGTGTTGGCTGCATGCCAAGAGTATCCCAATGTCCTTCTGGGCAGAGGGAATGTCTTGTGCTGCCTACGTCATCAACTGGATGCCTCTCAGTCCCATCAATATGAAGACCCCGCATGAATTGATGTTCAAAGAAAAGCCAAGCATGGCACACCTTTGGGTGTTTGGTTCCACCTGCTATGTGCACGTTCCAGATGCGCTTCGGACGAAGCTAGATGCGAAAGCAAGGCTTCGTGGGTTATGATGATCGGAAGAAGGGCTGGAAGTGCATGGACCCCGAGACGCGGAGATGTGTTGTATCTCGCGACGTCGTGTTCGACGAGGTGACATCTTACAAGGGGAGTTCTGGTGTTGAGCTACCTGAAAGCAGGGCAGAGGAGCCGGAGAAAGCTTTGGAAACTCTTCAGGTGGAGCTACCTGTGTCACCAGGTGGTCCATCAATATCTAGTTCTGAGACGGAGGCTTCTAGTTCAGGAAGCAGGGGGAGCGATGCTCCTAGTACGTCTGGGAGGGGAGCTAGGGAAGAAGCAGCTGAGGATACTGCGAGTCAGGGGAAGGCGTTGCGGAGATCGAAGTGAACTATCATTGACCCTGGTCGCTATACAGGAGGAAACATGGTGAGCTTTGTCTCATGTTTCTTTGCTGGTCCCTTGGATGAGAGGGAGCCATCGATCTTTGAAAAGAGCAAAGGCGTGGAACTGTGGGATTCAGCTATGCAGGAAGAGATGAGTGCTCTTGAGAAGAATGAGACTTGGTATTTGGTTCCCAATCCCAAGGGTATCACCCCTGTGACATGCAAGTGGGTTTACAAGCTCAAGAAGAAGGTTGACGGCAGTATCGAGCGATACAAGGCTCGCCTTGTGGCTCGGGGATTCTCGCAGCAATACGGTGAAGAATATGAAGAGACATTCAGTCCGGTGGCAAAAATGACTTTAGTTCGGGTTGTGATTGCCTTGGCGGCGTGTTTGGGGTGGCAGATTTGGCAGCTCGACGTAAAGAATGCGTTCTTGTACGGCGAGATTGATAAGGACATCTTCATGGTTCAGATGCCAGGCTTCGTATCTGAAGATTTTCCAGAGCATGTCTGCAAGCTGAAGAAGGCCCTGTATGGGTTGAAGCAAGCGCCGAGGGCGTTGTATGGAAAGATTGCAGAATATATCCTATTCTGCGGGTTTGGTGCTTCAGACTCAGACTCAAGCTTGTTCGTCAAGAAGAGCGGGGAGCTTCAAGTCATCGTGCAGTTTTACATCGACGATATGATCGTGACGGGGAATTCGAAGGAGGAGGTAGCGCAGCTACGGGCAGAGCTGTCTATCAGGTTTGGGATGAAGGATCTGGGTGAGCTTCACCATTTCCTTGGACTCGATGTGCAGAGGAAGGAGAGTGGAGTGCTGGTGTCCCAGGCTGGATATGTGGAGCGAATCGTGGAGCGGTTCGGCATGAAGAAAGGGAAGTGCATCTCTACACCTCTGGAGAAGGCCATGAAACTTCGGAAGGATGAGGAGAGGATTCTGGAAGATCCGCTGGTGTTCCGGGCTCTGGATGGGAGCTTGATCTATCTGACGATCACTAGGCCAGATATTGCATATGCAGTTGGCAGGGTGAGTCGGTATATGGCAGAACCACGGTTGCCTCATCTTCTAGCGGCCAAGAATATATTGAAGTATGTCAAGGCGACTTCGGATATGGGTCTCCCTTACAGGAGAGATGCGGTCTTCGAGGTGCATGGGTACATGGACGCTGATTACGGGGGAGATTCGGATGATCAAAAGTCGACGTCTGGATACGTCTTCATGGCGGGCCCCACAGCTATATCATGGTGTAGCAAGAAGCAGGATTCTGTGTCGGTCTCCACCACGGAAGCGGAATACAAGGCTTCGGCCTTGGCAGCTCAAGAAGCCATATGGCTTAGGAGGTTGGTGGGAGATGTCCATAAGGAGGTTCGGGGTCCGACTCTGCTCCGCGGCGACAAGGAGAGTGCTCTCAAACTGGTTACTGATCTAGTTTGTCACGCGAGGACCAAGCATATCGAGATCAAGCATCATTTCATTCGTGAGAAGGTGCTGGAGGGGTCTCTTTCGGTCGAGCATGTTCGGAGTCAGGATAATGTTGCTGACATCTTCACAAAGGCGCTGGCGAAGGGGCCGTTTACTCGGCTAAGGAGTTTACTGGGGCTGTTTTCAACTTCCCACTTCAAGGGGGAGTGTTGAAAATGTTGAAGTGGAAGTTTAGGAAGTTGGCGGTCTGGGGAGAGACCGCGCGGTCTGGTCTGACCACACGGTCTTGCGGTCTCCTCTGGCGGTCTGACCTCTCTGGTCTAGCCATAGGCTATTCAGCGTGACCGCCATTCTTCTGTCCCAAGGATGCCGAGGTGAGGTCGGGCAGTCTGGTCATGTGACCGCATGGCGAGCTGGAGTAATCTCGTGATCTGGTGCTTGAGATCGTGTGGTGGGGGGAAGCCCGGTCTGGTGGCTGTCCGAATTCTTTGTGGTGCACGCGGACTAAGGTCCTCTTAGTCGCGCGGTCTCCTTTTCTGAGTTTGCATGGCTGGTCCTTCGGCGATCTGCTGGTATATGCGGTCACAGGTGATTGATCGACTTGGCGGGTTGTTGCCCTAGTCGGTTTGGTGTGTTCGCGATCTCTGGAGGAGGTCGGGTGGTGAACACGGGTGGTAAGCTTCATGACCGGGCGTGTTGTCATGATCGCGCGGCTTCTTCGTGAAGTCGACGAGCTTACTAAGCAGAAGGATCTTTTGCTAATCGCGCGGTCTGATCGGTCTGGTCACGAGATCAAGGGGCGGTGACTCTATCTCATAGGGTGGTGACTGGATCAGGTCTCACGCCTATAAATAGGAGCCACTGCAGCGGCAAAATATAATCTCACCAAGTGTAAGCAGAACTCGCGGCTAGTTCTTGCGGTCTCGTTTCTTGTGACCGATCGGTCTTGCTGATTGAACTTCTTTTGTGCAGCTTCTGTGGATTGTGTGGGCAGCAGCGGTCATCTCCTCTTCTGAAGGTGTTCGGGCGGTCTCGCGGCTTGCAGTGCGGGTTGCTAGAGTTCGAGAGAATCAGTGGGAGTTCGCAGGGTTCTCAGTTGGTGTTGTTCAAGTCGCTGGCAGGAAGTTCGGGCGGTCTCGTCTTCTAGTCGAGCGAACTGTCAGGTCGCGCGGTCAGGTGGTCTCAGGAAGGCAGACCGCTGGTTATCTTTCAGCTTTGTATTTTCTCCTGTTTTTTGTGTACTGGCGAAATCATGTCTCGACATGTATACCTCGCCTTGTAATGAAGCTTTCTGCTTGCATCAATAAAGATTGAAGTTGTTTTTCATGTACTTTTGGTTGTTGGCTTGAACTTTGAGTTATACTATTCCTGCTCACTCCTAGATCTACGGAAAATTTCACAGTTATTAGATTCCAAGACATTGTCGGCCGCCCTCCAGCTCCAGGTGATTGTGAGCAACGTATTAATGCTCCTTGGGGGAATGTGATCGTGGCCATCGGCAGACTGGTGAAACCTGTCTTCACCATGAAGATGGTTCTCCATTTTGTGATGTGGGCTCTGGTGGCAGCCATACCTTGCCAGGACTATTGATTTCAAGCTCACTTTTCAATTCCCAGGAGTTTCTCATGCGGGGTTTTGATTCTGTCGCGGCACGATTAGATAATGGTGGAATCGAAGAAGAGGGAGATGAGGAACACCACTGATTTGTCGAAGGAGATTCATCATATTGAGAAATGCACGCACCATTTGTTGGATTTGACTGATTCTCTCCAATTTCCGATGGCCGGGGAGAAGGAGACGGAGTTGAGAAAACAAGTAGAGGAGATGGGCGCCATATTTGATTCTGTGAAGGAGGGGTTGGAACCATTTGAGAGCCAAGTCAGAGATGTGTTTCATATGATTGTGCACAGTTGAATGGAAGATCTTGATTTCTTAGGCAAGCAGTGTTGGGAAATTGACCCTCAATGTCCCTTTAATTTGAAGAGGCCTCACACTCAAATACAAAGTACAAGTTGTATTTGATAAACCCTATTTGTATCTCATAAGCATGCAGGGTTAGGTTATTCCAAGTCAAGGAATAGTATTGGTAACAGTCTGCCCAAAACCGCTGAGACGACATCTCTGTCTCAGTCTAGCCGCTGAGATGGAGTATGGGCTTGCAGAGTTGCAGATAGAGGAAAACCGCTGAGACTTGTGTCTGTCCCAGCGGAACCGCTGAGAAGGAGACTGGAGCTGCCGCTGAGACTGGAAGCTATCTCAGCCCAACCGCTGAGACTGGAAGCTGATTCAGCCTAACCGCTGAGACGGATTCAAATGTGCTAAAGGGATCTGCTTTTGGCGCAAGCGAAAATAAAAAGGGAAAAGCAACTCCAATATGCCCCATACTGTGTCAGGAGGATTGAAATAGCCGTTGAAGCCTTCTGGAAGTATAAAAGCAAAAGCTAGGGCACAACAACAAGCACTGTTCGATTGAAAAGTTTTTGCTGCAAGCCGCACTCGAGCTTTCACGTTCCAGCCAGTTGAAGTTGTTCTTTGAAGCTGGAGTTAATCTTCTGAATGAGATTAGTTAGCTCTTCCTGTACTAACTCAAGAAGGGCAAGTTGATCTTCTGCTTTGCTGAAGGAGAAGATCAAGGTGATTCAAATCTGAAGCTGCTGCCTTTCAGATCTGAAGAAAGAAATCAGAAGACCTGAGAGTAAACCTTTTGTCTTCTGTATTTAATACAAACTCTCTTATATCTTTGTAAGGCATTTTGCCTGAGTGAAAGGCTGTTGAGCCTGTGTGTAAAGCTGTGTTGACAGCTTGAGTGGTAGGACTTCTTGATAGGTCTGAGGTAGGAAATCTGTGTGATTTCTGAGTGGTAGGAGTTACATAACTCTGAGCTGTAGGGTTGTTGTGCCTGAGGTGTAGGGTTGTTGAGCCTGAGAGTAGGGCTGTTGTGCCTGAGGTGTAGGGTTGCTGAGCCTGAGTGTAGGGCTGCTGTGCCTAAGGTAGGATCACTCTTGATCTGAGAAGTTATGAGGAACTTGTGGTGTAAGCTCAAGGAGCTGATATTAGAGTTTGTGGCCTTGTCTAACCCACTGTTAGAAAGGTGAAGGGGGAAAGAGGACTACTCAAGACACCCTATCTTGAGGAACCTCTATACATCCTTGTGTGCTTTCTGTGATTGAGTTTACTGCAGGTAGATACATTAGGATTATATAAAGAAAATAAGTAAAACCTATTCACCCCCCCCCCCCCCCCCCCTCTAGGTAATATTGACTACACCTAACAAACTATCAAGTGGTATCAAAGCTAGGTTGATCAAAAGGACTTAACAGTTTGATTAGATCCTATACAGGAGTAGTCAAATCTGAAATCCAATGGCCAATAGTGGAATGAAGAAGGAGTTGGGGTCAATGAAGTTGCCCATATGCTCCAAAGAAAACATTGGTATATGGAAGCAAAGGGTAAGGCTATTCATGGAAGCCTCAAACCCAAGGATCTTTTTTACTGTCAAAAATGGTCCTTATACCTTTGAGAAAATCTCCACTATTAACCCTACTAGAAAAGTACTTAAGGTATTTTCTGAGCTGACCAATGATGAGATAGCATTGTACACTATGGACAAGAGAGCCCAAAACATAATAGTAAATGCTATTGATGACACTACATTTCAGAACTTGGTACACTGCACAACTGCCAAGGAAATGTGGGACACATTGGTTGTTTATATGGAGGGAACAGCTGAAGTGAGGGATGATAGAAAGTCACTCCTCAATCAGGAGTATGAAGCCTTCAGACAGCTGAGCCAGTAGAATAGCTCCATGTGCTATGAAAGGTTCTTTAGGATTGTAAATGAACTAAGAACCTATGGAAGGGTGTTCACAGATTATGAACTCAATGACAAGTTCCTTAGATCTCTAACTAGAGATTGGGACACTAAGATATGTGCAATCAGGGAAGGGCAAGACTTGGAGAAACCCCTACCCATACATTGTTTGGCAAACTGCTCTCATATGAGATGCAGCTTTCTGCAAGGAAGGAGGAGGACACTTCCTCCAGGGCTCACACAAGGGAGAGATCTGTTGCTCTCAAAGCTGAAAGCTCTAAGAAGAACAAGGGTAGAGGGCAGTCACCTCCAAGAAAGGCTGCTGAATCTGAGAAATCTGAGAGCTGCAATTCAGACAGTGTTGTGTGCCGAGGCTTGACGGCGTGTGAGCGGGCGGTTGTAGGTGGATATCTTGGAGGCGGAGACCTCCAGGATGGAATAGGGAGGGGGCTGGTGCGTGGGGTGTAGGAGGAGCTAGAGAGATGAGAAGAGAGGAAGAGATCTTGATAAGAAGAGGAAAATATTATTATTTCTTATTTCCTTTCTTGGTACCAGCACCCTCATATAAATAGAGTCTTTAACATAAAAGCTGACCCCCCGTTTGGGCCTTAAACAACGGGACAAAATAAAGATACAAATCTAACCATATTTACTGGGCTAGATTAGGCATAATATTTGAAATGATTAAAATTATAACCATATATAGAGAAGCCAAAACAGGCATGAAAATAAAGGATAATTTATGGTGTTGCTTACGGTCCCGCAGTAGATTTGCGTCGATTGTAGACCTGGCCCCAATGAAGATTTTCCATAATAGCGCCATGACTGTCGCCGGGCGGTATCGGTGCCGTAATAGTATCGCCATGGCTACCGCCGGGCGGCATTGGTGCCGTAACACCTCCTTCCTCGTCGGAAGACAGCTTGTCCTCAAGTTGTGTGGGAAGGTCCGCGATTGGTGTCACGGGAGGCGTGCCGATGAAACGTTTGAGTTGAGAGACGTGAAACACGTCGTGGATGCACGCTTCGACTGGGAGGTGGAGACGATAAGCCACATCTCCAACGCGTTTGGTGATTTGGTACGGCCCATAGAAACGCGGTCCCATCTTGTTGTTGGCGTTGTTGTGAGGGAGCGTAGTTTGTCGATATGGCCGGCGCTTGAGCCACACCCACTCGCCGACCGCATATGCCACATCGCGATGTCCGCGATTGTATGTTGTTTCCATGCGGTGTTGTGCTTGTAGAAGATGTTTGCGGGCGGTGGCTAGCATGTGATCCCGATCCCGGAGTTGTTGGTCCACTGATGTCATGGTGGCTTGGCCGTCTTTGTAAGAGACGAGCTTTGGTGGATCCCGCCCATAAATTAGCCGAAATGGAGTTGTTTTGAGGGCCGAGTGGTAGGACGTGTTTTAGCAATATTCAATCCACGGAAGCCAAGTTACCCACGTCTTGGGATGTGCGCCTGCTAGGCAGCGGAGGTACATTTCCACGGTTCGGTTGACCACCTCTGTTTGGCCGTCGGATTGCGGATGGTATGCGGATGAGAATTGTAGTGTTGTGCCGCTAAGCGTAAAAAGTTCCTTCCAAAAATGGCTGGTGAAGGTTTTGTCGCGGTCGGAGATGATGCTTTCCGGTAAGCCATGTAGTCGGAAGATTTCGGTCATGAATGTTTGGGCCACCCGTTCGGCGATAAGTGGGCGGGCAAATGGTAGAAAATGCGCCCCTTTTGAAAATCTGTCCACTATTACCATCAAGATAGATTTGCCTAGAAGCCCCGCTGGTAGCAAGTTCACCGCCTTGTGTTGTTGGCAGATAGTACATTCTGCGATAAATTTTTGAACCTGTCGACGAAGTCCCTTCCAATAGAAGGTGGCTCTGATGCGGTGGAGGGTTTTGTGAATCCCTTCATGAGCTCGGTCATGTGCCTCCCGCACTATGGTGGGAATGTTCAGGGATGTAGAGTTCAAGTAAATCCGTTTTTTGTAGAGAATGAGTCCGTCGTGCACCCTCCATGTTGGCGGTAGAAGGCCCTCCTGTGCTCGGAGGATTAGCTCGGTGAGGTCCAGGGAGTTTGCGTTATCGGCCCGGATGTCATCCAGCAAAGGGATGGTCGGCCGTGAGATGGAGCAAATTTTGATGGCGTCGTCGGGGTGGCGACGTGAGAGAGCGTCCGCGGCCCTGTTGAGAGTACCCGCCTTGTATTCGACCGTGAAGTCGAAGCCCAATAGTTTGCTTACCCACCGTTGTTGTGGAAAGGTGGTTAGTCTTTGCTCCAAGAGGTATTTCAAACTATAATGATCTGTGCGGACGATGAATGCACGACCGCATAGGTAGGGTCGCCAATGTTGGACGGCCTTTGCGAGGCCGATGAGTTCCAATTCATAGGTCGGCAGCTTGCGGTGGTGTAACGCGGTGCGGAGGCTGTAATAGGCTATTGGGTGTCCTTGTTGCTGAAGGACGGCGTCGCATCCCATAGCGGAGGCATCACACTCGATGATGAAAATTGTGTTGAAGTCCGGAAGTTGTAGCACGGGGGTCGAGACGAGGGCGGTTTGGAGAGCTTCGAATGTTGTTTGCTCGGTGTCCTCCCAACGAAATTCCTTATAGCGAAGGCGCGCTAGGAGGGGTTCAGCTATGGAGCTATAACCGCGGATGAAGCGCCTGTAGTACCCCGTTAGGCCGAGAAATGCTCGGATGTCGTGATGGGAGCGGGGAGTTGGCCATGCTGCGATTCCTTGCAGTTTCTCCGGGTCGGCGGACACACCGCGCTCCTGTATGACGTGGCCGAGATAGGCGACACTAGGTTGCCCGAATGCACATTTTGATTCTTTGAGGACAAGGCAGTGAAGGCGGAGTATGTTGAGGACCTCACGTACGTGAAGGAGATGTTCCGCCCAAGACTTGCTATAGATAAAAATATCGTCAAAGAAAACTAGTACAAACTTTCGGAGTACGGATTGAAATACCTCGTTCATGAGTGACTGAAATGTGGATGGCGCGTTAGTCAGTCCAAATGGCATGACGAGAAACTCAAAGTGCCCGTGGTGTGTCCGAAAAGCGGTTTTCTCCACATCCTCGATCGCCATGCGCACCTGATGATATCCGGAGTACAAGTCAAGTTTGGAGAAATATCGTGCGCCATGTAGCTCGTCGAGAAGCTCCTCGACCACCAGAATTAGAAATTTGTCCTTGACTGCCTTGGCGTTGAGTTCGCGGTAATCGACGCAGAAACGCCAGGTATTGTCCTTCTTGCGTACCAGAAGAGCTGGCGAAGAGAAGGGGGATACACTTCGTCGTATAATTCCTTATTGGAGCATGGCGGAGCACTGTCGCTCTATTTCATCCTTTTGGAGGAACGGGTAGCGATAGGGCCGGAATACGACCCGTGGTGCTCCTGGGAGAAGACAAATGCGATGGTCCTGTAGCCGGTGTGGTGGTAGTTGCTCCGGAATGGCGAAGGTGTCGGCGAACTCCTTAAGGAGACGTTGGAGCTCGTTTGGGTGGCTACCGGTGTGGCTACCGGATTTGCTACCGCTTGGCGGTTCAGACCCCTGGATGAGGAAGGCTCGCGGTTTTGTTGCAGGGGGAAGGCATTGCCATGTCACCTTCGTTACCTCGTTATACCATTGCATGGTAAGGTTGTTGAAATCCCATGTGATGGGTCCCAAGGTACGGAGCCATCGTACTCCTAAGACAATATCGAAGCCATCGAGGTCGACCACCAGGAGATCGATCTCGAATTTTTGGTTGTGTATTGTTAGCGGTACCCGCCTGCACAGGCCGGGACACGCCATGATTTGACCATTGGCCACCGAAACTTGGAGTGGTTGGCGAGTTGTAACCGCAAGATGTAAGGCGCTTGCTGTCTTGTGGCGGATGAAGTTGTGTGTGCTGCCGGAGTCCAACAAGGCCACCAGAGTGGTGTTGGCCATGTTGACGGGAAGTTGTAGCATGTGTCCCCCATGCGGGTCGGCAATGGCATTGACGGAGAGTTTGGGTGTCTCGGAGTCCGGATCCTCATTGTCGTCATCGGACGGGTCATCCACCTCAATCCAAAAGAGGCGTTTGCAGCGGTGGCCAGGTCCAAACTGCTCTTCGCAGTTAAAACAAAGTCCTTTTGCACGCCGTTCGATCATCTCGGCATTGGAAAGGCGACGCCGGAAGGGTTGTTTGGATGGTTTCGTGGGTTTTGCGGCTGGAGTAGGTGGAGGGTGTTGATTGCCCCCGCGGAAGGGGTGTCCATAATCTCGACGTGAGTGATGTTGGCGATCCAAAAGTATGCGGCGCTCGCATGTCCTTGCGATGCTCATTGCCGTTGTGAGGTCTTGGGGATCTTGGAACTCGACGTCAAGACGGAGGCGTTCGTGGAGGCCCGCTGTGAATATCGATACCTGCTGATCCAGGCGGCACGTCGTTGCCCTTGCGAGCAGTTGTTGAAAACGGTCGGTGTAGTCCTCCAGTGTGCCCGTTTGTCGGAGGGTGATTAAATCGCTGAGGGGGTTTCCGCGGAGCGAGGGGCCGAAATGGAGTATGCAGGCGTCTTTGAACTCGTCCCACTGGAGATTTTTGCGCTCGGCTTGTATTTGTGCAAACCAGAGTTGTGCGGCGCCATTGAGATGGTAGGATGCAAGGCCCAATCGGTCCTCCCCAGTTGTGCGCTGGTTGGAGAAGAATAACTCGCACTTAGTGAGCCAAGCAAGGGGATCTTCGCGTCCGTCGAAGCTCGGGAAATCGAGTTTCACATAGCGAGGAAATGTGTTTCCTTCATGGCGTTGTCCGGTGTAGCCTTCAGCGATGGCGTGTTC
Organism: Dactylorhiza incarnata; assembly: GCA_033032865.1. Taxonomy (NCBI): domain Eukaryota; kingdom Viridiplantae; phylum Streptophyta; class Magnoliopsida; order Asparagales; family Orchidaceae; genus Dactylorhiza; species Dactylorhiza incarnata. Next base: position 2,944,348 of record JAWHQI010000278.1, on the reverse strand, counting down.
CGGCACCGAATTTTGGCTCGTCCGGGGTTTGGAGGGAGACCTCTCCGCGAGAAGGTGAGTTGTGCAGTTATCGACCTCGCCGAGGTGAGAATCCATTTTGTCGAGCCGATCCAAGATTTGCTGGAGTAGGTCGCGTTCGGCCATTGGCTGGATCACGGGAAGTGGTAGGAGCGGAACACTGTCTGGCGCAGCGAGACAAGGTGGGGCGGTCGGCGTGCTTGATTCCGCAGCACTGGTGTTGGCGGCTGAATCCGGGACCGCTGGCTCTGATACCAGTTTGTTGCGTGCCGAGGATTGACGGCGTGTGAGCGGGCGGTTGTAGGTGGAGACCTTGGAGGCGGAGACCTCCAGGATGGAATAGGTAGGGGGCTGGTGCGTGGGGTGTAGGAGGAGCTAGAGAGATGAGAAGAGAGGAAGAGATCTTGATGAGAAGAGGAAAATAATATTATTTCTTATTGCCTTCCTTGGTACCAGCACCCTCATATAAATAGAGTCTTTAACATAAAAGCTGACCCCCCCCCCCCCCCCCCCCCCCCCCGTTTGGGCCTTAAACAACGGGACAAAATAAAGATACAAATTTAACCATATTTACTGGGATAGATTAGGCATAATATTTGAAATGATTAAAATTATAACCATATATAGAGAAGCTAAAACATGCATGAAAATAAAGGATAATTTATGGTGTTGCTTGCGGTCCCGCAGTAGATTTGCGTCGATTGTAGACCTGGCCCCAATGAAGATTTTCCATAATAGCGCCATGACTGTCGTCGGGCGGTATCGGTGCCGTAATAGTATCGCCATGGCTACCGTCGGGCGGTATTGATGTCGTAACAGACAACTCCTCTTCTGATGAGGAGTTTGCTGCCTTCACAAAGCAGTTCAAGAAGATGATCAAGAGGAAACAATGGAAGAACAAACCTTCCTCCTCTTGTCATCCCAAGAAGGATCATTACAGATCTGAGAGGCAACATCCCAAAGGAGACAGGTATGACTCTAAATCTAGTAAACATGTTTCAACTAACTTAATTTGCTATTGTTGTAGTAAGCCTGGACATGTCATTGCTGACTGTCCAGTCAAGAGAAAGGAAAGAGGTGACAAGAAGCCTCATCACCAGAAGGAGAGGAAGGGAGAAAAATCCTTCCTAGCTAAGAAAGGCAAGAGCTGGGGTGAATCTGAATCTGAATCTTCAGATTCAAATGGTGAGGAGGAAAACTACTTGGGGTTGTTTGCTGTTCAGGAGGAAGAAGACTATCCTGCTGTCAGGATAGGAATCAGGGCCCCTCTATCACATTCAGATAGTGATGTAGAGGAGGATGAGGTCACTCTAGATGACCATGGGCGGATGGCTATAACTGAAAATGAGGACAGCCACAGCAATTCAGAACATGAGCAGGTATTGATACACTGCATTTCTTCTTCTTCTGATTATGAAACAAGTCCAAAATCTGAATCTCCTCCATCTAAAGTTGGAAGTGAATCAGATTCTGAGGAGGATGTCAATCAATTGATTGATAAGTATGGTGCACTCCTGGAAGATCTGAAAAAGAGCAAAAAGCTAGCCAAGAGGCAAGCCCAAGAAATTACTTCCCTAAAGCAATCAAAATCTGAGTGCATTGAGCGTGCTACCCAGCTAGCTCTAATGAGCAAGGAGATTGGCAAGCTAAGGGGAATGTCAATCATCCATGTGGGCACCATAAGCCACAAGAACAAGATCATTAAGGATCTTGAAGAAAAGCTCCTCAAGGAGAGGATGCTAGTGGCTAAGTTCTCCAAGCCCAAGACAGTGCTGCCTATTATTGACACCTTCAACTCCCATGACATGAGAGGTGTTGGTTTCAACAAGGAGGCAGTTACTAGCAACACTAAGGGAAAGGTCAAGGACTCAAAAGAATCTAAGACCTCCTTTGTGAAAGTCTTGATGCCCTCAAACAAGTATGACCAAGAAAGTGTTCGTGGTCACTTATTAAATGGAAGTTCCTATAACTTGAGCAAGAATGCTCACAGCTATGGAAATAGAAAGGAGTTAGGCTTGAGTGCCTTCAAGGCTCTGCATGAGGAAATTCAAATGGCCCATCATGGACCCTTTGTTTTTGGAACCTTAGCCCCTTTACTCAAGATAACTAAGGCTGTCAATTCTAAACATTGTTCAGCAAAGTCCATGGCTGTTGACTGTCCTGTAACCAAGCCAAAAAGCCCAGTTTCTATTGCCATCCACACATGTTTAGCTGCCAAGCTAAAGAGTGTTGATGTCAAACAAAAACAGGCTGCCTTGACTGATTATAGGAAGGTAAACAACCATGCCTTTAATGATAAGAAAAAGAAAACAGCAGCTGCATCCCCTACTAAACAGAAACAGGAAGCTTCATCTTCTAGGACTGTTCAGAAGAGGAGATATAATATATATGAGTGTTGGTGCTGTGGCAAAATATGACACTTTGCAATTGATTGTTGGCACAACCCCAATGTGCCAAAGGCAAGGATTGAACCTCAAGCCAAACCAGTCCTTTCTAGGAATATGCCCTATGGTGTTAACCTGAACCTAGGACCCAAAATCAGTTGGGGTCCTAAGGTACATTAAATTCTATGTTGTAGGTTAGTTCAAGTACCGGTCTCAACCAAATATGGTACTTGGACAGTGGGTGTGCTCAAGGCATATGACAGGAACTAAGGATCTTCTAAAGAATTACCATCCTGTGAAGAATGGACCCAAAGTTATCTTTGGTGGATCTGAAAAGGGAGTCACCAAAGGATATGGTATGATTTCAAATGGCATAGTCTCAATCACAAGGGTAGCTTATGTTGAAGGGTTGCAATACAACCTTGTAAGCATAAGCCAACTATGTGACTTAGGCTATGTCATTGAATTCCACAATGACAAGTGCTTGATCAAAAAGTCTAATGACTTGGAGACCATTCTCTCAGGCACTAGGAGTGGAAATGTTTATTGCTTAGACTTCATTTGCAATTATTCTATCTCTTCTGTGTGTCTTGTAGCTAATGAAAGTGAGTCTCTTTGTGTCCAATGGCACAAGAGACTTGCCCACATTAACTATAAGACAATGTATAGATTATTTTCTAAAAACCTTGTTAGAAATAGTCCTAAACTAAAATGTGTTAAAAGTGGTCCTTGTCATGCTTGCCAAATGGGTAAGCAAACTAGGACCACCTTTACAAGTATTGTCTACAAGGATACTGAAAGGTGTTTATACCTATTGCACATGGACTTGTTTGGTCCTTTGCCAATTCAGATCCTAGGTGGGAAGTTGTATACCTTGGTAATTGTAGATGATCATTCAAAGTATACATGGTTATTATTCCTTAAGAAGAAGTCAAATACCTTACATGTCCTTATAAATTATGTCAAGGCCATTCAGAATGATCTACTATGTACTGTGGTCAGGACTAGAACTGACCATGGAACAGAATTTCAATCTGAAGCCATGACAAAATTTTGTCAAAAATTTGGTATCACCCAAGAGTTATCCTCCCCAAGGACTCCACAGCAAAATGGTGTGGCTGAGAGGAGGAATAGGACCTTGATAGAAGCTGGGAGAACATTGCTTAGTGACTACTCACTCCCAGAATACTTCTGGGCTGAGGCAGTCAATACAGCCTGTTATGTTCTCAATAGAGCCTCCATCAATAAGGTCCTTGGGAAAACCCCTTATGAGATTCTGAAAGGCAAACAACCTACAATTTCTTACTTTAGAATCTTTGGTTGCAAATGCTACATTCAAAATAATGGAAAATCTCAATTAACAAAGTTTGCAGAAAAATGCAATATGGGGGTTCTTGTTGGGTATAGCTCACATAGTAGAGCTTATAGAGTTTATAACAAGAAAACCAATGGTGTATAAGAATCTATGCATGTTGTGTTTGATGAGACCAGCCTTCTCTACAAAGAATGGTCTAGCTCTTCTATTTTGACAGGAAATGAAGAAGGGTTGCATGAGCTGACTGTCCAAGACAAGCCCAGCAGCAGCAAAACACAAACAGCTGCTATAATTCCTGAAGAAGAAGAGGTACAAGATGGTAAAATCACAGCTGAACCATTGGAACAAACACAGCCACCAGAGGACCCTCTTCCAGCTGCTGCAAGGCACCTGAGAGATCATCCAAGAGATCTAATAATTGGAGATCATACCCAAGGCATATTGACAAGAAGCAGAGCTCATAATGAAGCACTATTCTTGAGCTTCCTTTCTCAAATGGAGCCCAAGAAGTTTGAAGTGGCCAATCAAGACACCTTCTGGATTGAAGCCATGCAAGAAGAGCTCCTACAATTCAAGAGATGCAAAGTATGGAAGCTGGTGCCAAGACCTCAGGGACACAATGTGATTGGCACCAAATGGGTATACAGGAACAAGCTTGATGAGAATGGCACAATCATCAAGAACAAGGCCAGATTAGTAGCCAAAGGATACAGACAAGAGGAAGGTATAGAATTTGATCAAACCTTTGCACCAGTTGCAAGTTTGGAAGCAATTAGGTTATTCCTTGCTTATGCTGCCCACAAGGGGTTCAAAGTCTACCAGATGGATGTCAAATCAGCCTTCCTTAATGGAGACTTAAAGGAAGAGGTATATGTTGAACAACCTTCAGGTTTTGTGCATCCAACCCTAACTTCTCATGTTTACTTTCTTAAGAAAGCATTATATGGTCTCAAGCAAGCTCCAAGAGCTTGGTATGAGACTTTGTCCAACTTTCTCCTCAAGAACAAGTTCATGAGGGGAAAGATTGATAGCACATTGTTTCTTAGGGAAACAAGGGGCAAGTGTCTCTTAGTCAAAATTTATGTTGATGACATAATCTTTGGGTCTACTGATGACAAACTCTGCAAGAGATTTGCCAATCTAATGCAGGGGGAGTTTGAAATGAGCAGTATGGGTGAGCTCAAGTATTTCCTTAGGCTCCAAGTGAAACAGTCTAATGATGGAATTTTCATCTCCTAGACCAAGTACACTAAGGAGCTCATCAAGAAATTTGGGATGGAATCAGCCTCCACCATGAAAACACCCATGGGGTCTAATGTATCATTAGACAAGGATGAAAAGGGAAAGGCCTTTGATGAGTCCATGTACAGATATATCATTGGATCCCTATTGTACTTGATTTCTAGTAGGCCAGACATTATGTATTCTACATGTGTTTGTGCTAGGTATCAAGCCTGTCCTAAGGAATCTCACTACACCTCTGTGAAGAGGATTTTAAGATACCTTAAGGGAAGCTTGCATCTTGGCCTTTGGTACCCTAAGAACAATGACTTTGAACTAACAGGATTTTCAGATGCAGATTTTGCAGGTTGCAAAGAAGACAGGAAGAGTACAAGTGGTACTTGTCAATTCCTAGGGAGAAGATTGATATCTTGGAGCAGCAAGAAACAAACTAGTGTGGCAATATCCACAGCTGAGTCTGAATACATTGCTGCAGGTAGCTGTTGTGCACAACTCCTTTGGACACAGCATCAGTTGGAGGATTACAACCTCAAGGTAAGGGAATCTCCTTTGTATTGTGATTCGTCCAGTGCAATCTCTATTGCTAAAAATCCTGTCTCTCATAGCAGGACTAAGCACATAGAGATTAGATATCATTTTATTAGAGAACATGTAGAATGTAAAGATATCTGTCTTGAATTTGTCCCCACTAACAAACAAGTAGCTGATATCTTTACAAAGCCACTGGATGAATCTAAATTCAATGCTTTCAAAATTGATCTTGGCATGCTTAGTATGGAATAGTCCTAAATGTATGAGTAGTAGTTGTCACTGTTGTTGATTCTGAATGGTGAATTATAAGACTTTACATTATTATACACTACAACTTAGTGACATGACTAGGACATTTCTTCAGCCAAAATATCTACATTAGGTCTAAACTTTATGATCAGCTAAACTGCAGAAGTATGTTCAGCTGAATCAGCTGGGAAAAATCCCAGCTGAATCAGCTGGGAAAAATCCCAGCTGAATCGCTGAGACGAGCAAACTGTCCCAGCGGTTGACAGTTCACTGTCCCAGCGGCCTAGGTCTCCATCTCAGCTGAACTGCTGAGACGGGATGTGTTCAATATAAACTCTTATAATCAATCCTTAATTAACCCAAAATTCCTTAACACAATAAGGTAATTAAGTCTAAGAACCTAGGGTTAATAAAAATGAAACTGAAACCCTATAAATAGATACACTGTGACTTAAAACACACCACAAAGTCAAACCCTTAGCCGCCGAGACGATTCATCTTCTCTCCCGTCTCAGCGCCTCGATTTTCTGCTTCCATGGCGCCAAAAGGTTCAAAAGATCTCTAGGAGGGCTATGAAATCGTCAGAGATGGATTCTCTCATGCCTCAGAAGAAATAAAACAAATGATTCATCTGATGGAAGCTCAAGGTCTGGAGCATATGCTGTTTGAACCCTGCTGCATTCTCAGAACTGAAGTTCTGGAATGGTTCAGCAATGTCAAGTTATCTCCTTCCAAAACCATCCTGAAGTCCAAGATAGGAACTGAGAAGATAAAGATAACAGCCAAAAGGTTGGAGAAGGGACTGAAATTAACTCCCTGCAATAAAAATGATGAGGAGGAGATATCTGAAAAGGATAAGCAGACTGCCCTAAAATGGATAGGGTACAGTGATGCTAAAACTAGTTGTATAAGGAGGAAGTTCTTCAATCAACAGGGGAAGCTATTGTCTGATATAGTAGGCAAAGCCATCCTATGCAAGCCAGGTTCACATGACACTGTATCAGAGTTCATGTTTGAACTAATGACTAGGATAATTTTGTCCAAGAAAACCTCATGGGGAGAAGTTGTTTTTCAAAGGATAAAGGAATGTCTACATGCCCCCAATATGGGAAGGATACTATCTCTGTACCTACAGAATAGTTATTCAGAGACTTTTGCAAATTCACAGGGGTCAAATCTTCATTATCTCAAAAGAATGGACATTAAGACTCTGGATAGATTCTCCAGAGTGCTCCCTATGAGCCAGCCATCTGTGGCAAAGGAAAAGAAGAAAAAGAAGAAAAAGTCATCCCAGCAGAAATTTGATTCATCCTCAAAATCAGATGGGTCTGATAATGAGGATATTCATGGAACTGACCCTGAATCTGCCAGCAGCCCAATGAATATAGATAATGAGGATGTCCCCATCAACAAAGGTAAGAATATAAAATCAATTAAGAACAACAACATTATTCTTACATATCCTAACTTAGTGAAAATTCTGATAATGCAGATGCACACACTGTGCCTGCTGAAACTGAGAAAGACAAGGTCATGGAGGAACCTGATTCTCTTGTGATCCTATCCAAAGCCTGTGAAGAAATGGTAACTGAGAAAGACAAGGTCATGGATGCTCCAACTGAGGGGGAGCAGCTGCACAAGGATGGAGTCACTAGTCCAATTGAATCACCAAAAGCACCTACCACTGTAGATCTACAAAGAGAGATTGACACTATCATCTCAAATCTTGAAAGAAGAATCTCACAGATTCCTGATAACATCCCTGCTCTCTGGAATACAGGATATCTAGGTTTCCCTGCTGCTCTAACTGAGGGGGAGAAAATCACAAAGACAGCTGATAAGTCATCTGATGTCCTAGATTCCTTGAATCAATCTGTTCAAGAAAATCCTGGTGCACAATCTGAGGGGGAGCAGAATAGTGAGCCTGAGGAGAAAGATGCTGATGATGTGGATGTCAATGATGATGATGGACTGCATCCAGATCATATAGATGATATTGCAACATATGCTGAACATCAAGAGGGTGAAGAACCAAAGGAACTGGATCAAGTGATCCATACTGCTGTGGTGTCTGAACCAATCATCATCACACCACCTGTGGATGTTGTTCTTCCACCTAGTCCTCCTCAAAGGCTAAAACAGGCAATGATAGTGGAACATCAAGCCTCTGCCTCATCTGCACAGTCCAATGAGCACATCTTGGGAGCCATACAGTCTATGCTAGATGCACACCTTGCATCTATGCAAGTGTATGTTGATAGGTCCACTGCCTCAGTCAGAGATTATGTCAACCAATCTGTCTCTGCAGTAAGAAATGAAATGATGAGTGAACTGAACATCATCAAAGAGGACTCAACATTCCTAAACAAGCAAATGACCACATGGTTTGACTTAGCCAAGAAGACTGTGGATTCCCAAGGACAGATATTCAAGTCCATTCAGAATGACCTGGTCATGTCTGCAAAAGATATGAGCTATGTCAAAAACCATGTCAGTAAAACAGATGCAGTCATAGAGAAGTCAGCACATCATCTTCAAGAGTATGTCTACTTCACTGTAATGCAGTTAAATGAAGTTGCTGACAGCTACAAGAAAGAGCTGAGAGGAGAACTTGCAACTCTATCACAAGCTCTTGATGCAAAAGCCACTTCTTCCAATATGAATGAAGAAGTTGGCAGGTTAAAAAGCGACCTTCAAGCTGATCTTGAGAATGTCTTCCAAACTCTCTCTGGCACAATCACAACAGTTAAGCAAGACCTAAATCAACAGATATATGAAGAAGCCAGAAAGGGGGAGAATACAAATGCACACATCAATTCTGACCTCACACTGAAAGTGCTACAAGGCACTAGGATTGCTCTGAACCTGCCATTACTAGATGTTAATAGGGCAGAAGACTGGGATTTTCCTCATCAAGAAGCAATAGCACAAAATCAGAGATTGAAAGAGCAAAGAGAAAGAGAGCATGTATTGCTCACTGAGGAATTCATGGCCAACCAAAGGGATGAAAACAGGAGAGACCCTGACTTTGAATACTGGAGTGATGATTCCAAGAAGATAATCCTGAATGCTTGGGTAAGCCATGGTCAGATGTACAAAGATATTGATAAGTTATATCCAGCTGAGGAATGGATAAGACATCTTGAAAGGAACACTAAACGAGATAAGGTATTCAAAGAAAACCTAGTCAAGAAAGATAACCCACAAAGAATGCCATCTAGGTACATACCAAAACCTTTTATGTACTTTAGAAGGCAAGAGCTCAAGAGGAAGATTGCTGAGATTAAGGCAACCAATGCTGAAAAGAACTCAGCTACAAATTTGAATGAAGACACTGTTGTACCCGCTGAAGACAAGGAGCCTGCAGTCCAAGAAGATGCTGCTGCTGAGATTCCTGAATGTTCTTCCTCTAAGAAAAGAAGATATTGATTTAATCTATAAAACTCCTAGGAATGGTTGAATGGTGATTGAACTAGAATCTGTCTAAAATATTTTGTGCAAGCTGAGGTTAACAAAATACTGCTTTATCTGAAACACTAATCTGAGATTTAGCTAAGTTGTACCTTGGTATTATTGGTTATGTCATTATGAGATGCATTGTCATATCTTTTATCTGTTGTGGATATATATTTCTGATCATCTGTTATAAAATCTGGTTGCTTAATATGATGACTTCATTGCAACATTGATATATATATCAAAAATTTATAAGTCATGTACTCTTGCATTTGAGAGTGATCTGCCTTCTTCATATTGGGGGAGATTGTTGGGAAATTGACCCTCAATGTCCCTTTAATTTGAAGAGGCCTCACACTTAAATACAAAGTACAAGTTGTATTTGATAAACCCTATTTGTATCTCATAAGCATGGAAGGTTAGGTTATTCCAAGACAAGGAATAGTATTGGTAACAGTCTGCCCAAAACCGCTGAGACGACATCTCTGTCTCAGTCCAGCCGCTGAGATGGAGTCTGGGCTTGCAGAGCTGCAGATAGAGGAAAACCGCTGAGACTTGTGTCTGTCCCAGCGGAACCGCTGAGAAGGAGACTGGAGCTGCCGCTGAGACTGGAAGCTGTCTCAGCCCAACCGCTGAGACTGGAAGCTGATTCAGCCCAACCGCTGAGACAGATTCAAATGTGCTGACGGGATCTGCTTTTGGCGCAAGCGAAAATAAAAAAGGAAAAGCAACTCCAATCTGCCCCATACTGTGTCAGGAAGATTGAAATAGCGGTTGAAGCCTTCTGGAAGTATAAAAGCAAAAGCTAGGGCACAACAACAAGCACTGTTCGAATGTTTTTGCTATAAGCCGCACTCGAGCCTTCACGTTCCAGCCAGTTGAAGTTGTTCTCTGAAGCTGGAGTTAATCTTCTGAAGGAGATTAGTTAGCTCTTCATGTACTAACTCAAGAAGGGCAAGTTGATCTTCTGCTTTGCTGAAGAAGAAGATTAAGGTGATTCAAATCTGAAGCTGCTGCCTTTCAGATCTGAAGAAAGAAATCAGAAGACCTGAGAGTAAACCTTTTGTCTTCTGTATTTAATACAAACTCTCTTATATCTTTGTAAGGCATTTTGCCTGAGTGAAAGGTTGTTGAGCCTGTGTGTAAAGCTGTGTTGACAGCTTGAGTGGTAGGACTTCTTGATAGGTCTGAGGTAGGAAATCTGTGTGATTTCTGAGTGGTAGGAGTTACATAACTCTGAGCTGTAGGGCTGCTGTGCCTGAGGTGTAGGGCTGTTGAGCCTGAGTGTAGGGCTGATGTGCCTGAGGTGTAGGGTTGCTGAGCCTGAGTGTAGGGCTGCTGTTCCTGAGGTAGGATCACTCTTGATCTGAGAAATTCTGAGGAACTTGTGGTGTAAGCTCAAGGAGCTGAGATTGGAGTTTGTGGCCTTGTCTAACTCACTGTTAGAAAGGTGAAGGGGGGAAGAGGACTACTCAAGACACCCTGTCTTGAGGAACCTCTATACATCCTTGTGTGCTTTCTGTGATTGAGTTTTCTGCAGCTAGATACATTAGGATTATATAAAGAAAATAAGTAAAACTTATTCACCCCCCCCCCCTCTAGGTAATATTGACTACACCTAACAAACTATCAAGCAGGAATAATGGATTTGTTGGATTTGTTTCTTGAATTTTTGCTGTTCTTGGAGTACCGTGATGTATTTATATGTTCTATGGCGATTCATGAAGTTTTGGATTCATAGAGTTGCATAATTATGATTATATTTTGTGTCTTGATTTTAGCACGTACCAAGCTTTATTACGGATGTTTAGTGTTTTGTACTTTGTATTTATCATTCCTATAAATTATAAAGTATTAATATCATAGAAAAAAATTCAAATTTTAACTTTGGTGAGCAAATATTAAAATTTTACTTTGGTGTGCAAAAGTAAAAAAACTTAGCTTTGGTGTGTCAATAATGTTAAAAATTTTGTAAGTAAAATATTTATTTATAATGTTTTATTTGAGCCTAGTATGGTGTTTGGTGTTTGGCTCATCATATGTGATGAAAAGCTCCAAAACCAAATTGGAGGGAATCCAAATTTTGGAGGGAACCTTTCATGATGAAAAGGATGAACTCATTAGTCTCACCATGCCTTTTTTCCATTCTTGTTTGTGAGTATATATATTAGTTCATACCTTCTTATTTGTTCAAAGGAACATAAGGAGAATCTATGAACCATACACGCGCACACGCGCGCACAGCACTGCACCGGATCTGGATTTCGGATTTGGGGATGAATTGAATTGTATTTTTTGTGCAAAATAGTTTTAGTATTTTTTATTCAGAGTTGCGTCGAATAGAAGTCGGGGCTGCGTCGAGTAGAACTCGAAGTCACGTCTACTAGCTCGCTTGTAATTAGAATTGCGTCGAATAGAACTCGACGCACCCAACCTGCGTCGATAAGAACTCGACGTTGCGTCGACTCGTGTTGACCAGTTCTCCGTCAGCTTGGCCTGCATCGATAAGAACTCGACGTAGCGTCGAGTTGCTTCGAATAGAACTCCGTCGTTTTGACTTGCGTTGATAAGAACTCGACGTAGTGTCGATTTGCGTCGATATGCTTTCGACGCAGCGTCGAATTGAACTCGACGCGACCTCTGTCGTTTTGCATTCTCTCTGCGCAATTATTACGCGTAATTTCTAACTATTCTTGTACACGCTTTTCTCGTCATTACTCTTTTACGTTGGAAATCTTCCAAGTTTATCTGCACGATTATCGCCTTTCAATTATAACCGATGGAATTAATTATATGTTATTTTTCTGAGAGTCCTATATAGGAGATTTTCTGAATCGTTTCTTCACTCACATTTTGTGCTTTCAGAAATCTGCTCTTGTGCTCTCTGTTCTTCCGATGAACTTCTTCGTGTTTCCTTTTCTTTACGTTTGCTTCATAAAGTGGGAGTTTGGGTGCTCTGTGCTTCTTTGGTGTCCGCGCATATCGGAGCTTTCGAGATCTAGCCGGGTGTTGTACCTTGGAGGTGTGAGCATCAGTTGAAAGCACTACCGGAGGGTGGTGCAACTTCTTTAGGGCAGTGATCACACGCCTTACCCAGGCTCGATTCTAAACTATATTTGTTCTCTTTTATTTCTCATCTCCTTCATGCAATTTTATTAATATTGATGTTTATATACATATATATATATGCTCCTCTATAAAGTTTTAAAAACCAAAAATATATTATTTGTATATTAATATAAGAATATATGGAAATTATTCCAACAATCTAAAGTAGTTGCAGATCACATCATATAATCTCTTGTGAAAGGGTCGTGTTGGGCTAGTCATCCCACAAACCGCCTAGTACCTTCAGAGTCCGTCATTGGGTATTCGTTGGGAAGTCCAAGAATAACAAGATAAATAAAATCAAATAATCAAAATGTGTATCTCTGTTTTATTGTTTACATGCACTGTTTTTTACTGTATGTTTTTTAAATTCCGGAAATCTGTAATGGCTTCTAGATCTGATGATTCAGCCGGGATCAAACCCGAAAAATTTAACGGAAATGATTTTCATCGTTGGCAAGCGCAAGTAGAATATTGGCTTAATATTTTAGGTCTTTTATCTGCAATTTTTGATACTCCTGCTGTAGAAACTGAAAACCCCAGCGTTGCAACTGCAGTCGCTTCCTCTCTTCCTTTGTCTTCTTCCTCCAGTGCAAACACCACTAGGACTTATGTTAGACGTATTCCTTATAGAGATCTGGTAGACATAGAATATCATTGTCGCAACCGAATTCTTAGTGTCTTGTCCGACAGCCTCTACGATGTTTTCCTTCAATATCGTACAACTAAGGATTTGTGCTATACTCTTGAAGCACATTATAACCTTGACAATGCGGGTATAGAACGTTACAACGTTTCTAACCTCCAAAAATTCAAGATTGATGCTTCCAAGCCTATCAATCCTCAACTCCATCAACTTGATGAGATGTTGTCCAAGATCCGAGCCGATGGCTCAATTCTCTCCGAAAATTATCTAGTAGCATGTCTCATTGATGCTCTTCCTGATTCTTGGTCTGGCTTTAGCACTAGACTTCGTCATTACCAATCCAACCTCACATGTGTTCAAATCCAAAATGCTATCCGCATAGAGGAGGAACATAAGTCCAAAAGTTCCATGACCCCCAAGGACCATGCTCCTAAAGTGAATCTCACTGAAGCTCATGGCAACCCTTCCTATCACCATCACTTTAAAGGCAAGGGAAAGATCCATAAGAAACCTTTCCGTCCAACTTCCCGTCATCAGAAACCCAATCATCCTAAGCCTGGTCCTTCAAACTAAAACTCAGGTAAAGGGAAGTGGTGCACAAATCATTTGTCTACCAATTGCTTCTACAAGAAGATAGAACCCGTGATTGGCAAGTCTCGTGGTGACAAGCCTCAGGCCAACATGATCCAAGCACCAGATCAACCTATCTTCAGGTTAGATTATTCTCCTAGTCTTCTTATCACTTGTTCATCAGATTGGTGGCTTGATTCCAGAGCAAATGTTCATACTTATTTTGATTGTTCTTGCTTTGCCACCTTTCAGGACATCAGTGGAAGAAGCGTGATCTTAGGAGATGCTTCTTCGGCACAAATACTTGGATGCGGGCGAGTGGATCTTAGTTGACATCCGGGAAGACACTAGCCTTGCAAGATGTGCTTTATGTGCCGAGAGTTAGGAAGAATCTTGTGAGCGGATCCTTGCTAGTGAAGAAGGGTTATAAAATTGTCTTAGAGTCCAGTAAAGTTGTAATAACATTTAATCATAATTTTATTGGCAAAGGATATATCTGTGATAGTTTATTCAAACTAAATGTTGTTGATTTAGAAATAAATCAGATTTCATCATCTATTGTCTCAAGTACAATTTCTTATTTTTGGCATGCTAGATTAGGACAAGTAAATTCGGACTGTATGAAAAGAATGATGACTTTAATTTGTTTTCCTAAATTTAATATTGCACCAAGTACAAGATGTGAAATATGTGTGCAATCTAAATTTTCTAGAAAACCATTTAAATCAGTTGAAAGAACTTCGAAACCATTAGAGTTAATTCACTCGGATGTGTGTGACTCGAACCGCCAACCTACTAGATGTGGAAATTAATATATTGTAACTTTTATTGATGATTCCACTAAATTTTGTTACATTTATTTATTAAAAATTAAAGATGAAGTGTTTTCTTACTTTAAGATTTTCAAAGCGGAAGTAGAAAATCAATTAGGATCTTCAATCAAAACTCTTAGATCCGATCGAGGTGGAGAATACACTTCGAACGAACTAACCCAGTTTTGCCAAGAACATGGGATTATTGATCAAGTGACTGCTCTATATTCTCCTCAATCTAATGGGGTAGCTGAACGGAAAAATCGGACCTTGATGAACATGGTCAATGTCATGTTAGCCGAGTCTGGTGCCCCAGAAAATCTTTGAAGAGAAGCGTTGCTCACTTCTTCTTTCATCCTAAATAGGATTCCTTCAAAACATAATGATAAAACTCCATTTGATTTATTTAAATTAAGGAAACATAATCTCCAAATTCTTCGAGTGTGGGGGTGTTTGGCTAAGGTAGCAATCCTTGAACCTAAATAAAGAAAATAGGACCTAAAACATTAGACTCCATCTTTATAGGTTATGCTTCCGATAGTATCGCTAATAGGTTTCTAATTACTACTTCTCTAATTAGTTAAATTTCAAATAACTCTAGTATAGAAGCTAGAGATGCCGTTTATTTTGAAGATAAATTCCCTTATAAATTAGATAACTCATCTCAACCATCTTCTAGCTCAATCCAACCTTCCTCTAATATAGATCCATTAGATATTGATGAACCTAGAAGAAGCAAAATGGTTAGAACCGAAAGGACATTTGGAGAGGACTACTTCACTTACCTAGTTGAAGGAGATCCAAATTCATATGAGGAAGCTATGAACTCATCTGATTCTCTATTTTGGAAAGAAGCCATAAATGCCGAAATTAATTCTATTCTAGAAAACAAAACTTGGATTCTAACCGATCTTCCATCTGGTACCAAATCCATAGGTTGTAGATGGATTTTTAGAAAAAAATTAAATCTGGATGGATCCATAGAAAAAAATAAGGCTCGCCTTGTTGCTAAAGGCTATGTGCAAAAACAAGGGATAGATTATTTGGATACCTATGCTCCCGTAGCTAGGATTACATCCCTTCGTGTACTAGTAGCCTTAGCTTCAGTCCATAAATTAATCATTCACCAAATGGATGTAAAAACCGCATTTCTTCATGGAGACTTAGATGAAAAAGTCTATATGACTCAACCTGAAGGTTTTGTATTTAAAGAACAAGAAACCAAAGTATGTAAGCTAATTAAATCTATTTATGGTTTAAAACAAGCACCTAAACAATGACATCAAAATTTTAATTCCGTAGTATTATCTTTTGGATTTATATCCAATGAATATGATAAGTGCATTTATGCAAAATAAGAAGGAAATGAATATGTTTTATTATGTCTCTATATAGATGACATCTTAATTTTCGGAAGTTCAATTAAAATCATTAATAATATCAAAAATAATTTGTCATCTAAATTTGATATGAAAGATTTGTGAGAAGCTAATGTCATTTTGGGAATGAAATTGGCTAAATCTAATTCTAGTGTTTCATTATCTCTTTCTCACTCGATTGAGAAAATGTTACATAAATTCAATCTATTTGATTCTGCACCTGCTTCTACTCCTTATGACGCTAGCATGAAACTTTGTAAAAATTTAGGTGAACCTATTAACCAACATAGGTATGCACAAATGATAGGGTCATTGCTTTATATTGCTAACCACACTAGACCCGATATCTCATATGATGTAGGCAGGCTTAGTAGATATACTAGCAACCCAAGTGATGACCATTGGATAACATTAATTAGCATCTTTAAATACCTTCGCGGAACTATCGATTATAGTTTAGTATATGCGGGTTTTCCCGAAGTACTAGAAGGTTGTTCAGATGCCAATTGGGTAACTGATTCGTTAGATGTTAAATCAACAACCGGTTATGTTTTGCTCCTTGGAGGAGCCGTCATTTCATGGGCGTCAACCAAACAAACCATGATTTCAAGAAGCACCATGGAATCTGAACTTATAGATTTAGACACTACATGTGTCGAAGCCGAATGGCTTAAAATTTTACTTTTTGAAATTCCTTTAGTAGGAAAACCACTACCTGCTATTTCTTTGCATTGTGATAACAAATCTGTAATTGATTTAACGGCTTCAAATAGTACTAATGTTAAAATGAACAAGTTCATGAGAATCAGGTACAAGTCTGTGAAGCAAAGAAGTAAAAAAGTGATATCACTAAATAATGTAAAGTCAAAATTGAATCTGGCTGATAATCTTACCAAGGGATTGACCAGAAAAGAGATATTATTGTCATCGAGGAGAATGAGGCTTAAGACCACATAATTTGCTGCCAACGGTGGATACCCAACCCATGTGATTGGAGATCCCATAAAGTGGGTTCAATGTGGTAGAAACGAAGCCGTTAATGTAGCTTAGTTGGGAGCACAATTTTTAAAAGGTTGAGAAAACTTTCTCCTCATTCATATGATGTTGTGCTCTACGTAACAGTTTAGGATGAACGTTTAAGTTCTTAATGGTTGTCAAAGGCATATATCTTTGCGAGATATTAGTTACGAAATATCTCTTTAGACACCACCTATATGGGGGTTGTTGTGAGGCCACAACTTTGGGATCTGGGCTGAACCCAAAATAACTCTCATGAAAAATTAAGGAATGTGCATGTCCATTAACGCGCCCACCTCCATAACCCAAGAACAATCAATCTTTTGTGTGCTTATCTAATTTACCGGTCAAACGTTTATAATTTAAAGCCTCTGACACATTATATTCTTTGGTAGAGGAAATAAGGACTAAGAGGTTCTAGGTAACCATTCCACCTATACCCATTGCAATTGATATAACTTGATGAAGCAAATTTGTATTTGATTTTATTTATTATTACTAATATCATAACTTATGAAGTTCGCTTTTGGTTTTTCGCTTTTGTGGGGAATTGTTAGAAATTTTGTAAATAAAACATTTATTTATAATGTTTTATTGGAGCCTAGTATGGTGTTTGGTGTTTGGCTCATCATATGTGATGAAAAGCTCCAAAACCAAATTGGAGGGAATCCAAATTTTGGAGCGAACCATTCATGATGAAAATGATGAACTCATTAGTCTCACCATGCCTTTTTTCCATTCTTGTTGGGGAGTATATATATTAGTTCACACCTTCTTATTTGTTCAAAAGAACATAAGGAGAATCTATGAACCACACAAGCGAACGCGCGCGCACAGCACCGCACCGGATCCGGATTTCGGATTTGGGAATGAATTGAATTGTATTTTTTGTACAAAATAGTTTTAGTATTTTTTATTCAGAGTTGCGTCGAATAGAAGTCGGAGCTGCGTCGAGTAGAACTCGAAGTCACGTCGACTAGCTCGCTTGTAATTGGAGTTGCGTCAAATGGAACTCGACGCACCCAACCTGCGTCGATAAGAACTCGACGTGGCATCGACAAGTTCTCAGTCAGCTTGGCTTGCGTCGATAAGAACTCGACGTAGCATCGAGTTGCTTCGAATAGAACTACGTCGTTTTGACTTGCGTCGATAAGAACTCGACGTAGTGTCGATTTGCGTCGATATGATTTTGACACAGCGTCGAATTAAACTCGACGCGACCTTTGTCGTTTTGCGTTCTCTCTGCGCAATTATTACGCATAATTTCTAACCGTTCTTTTTAGGCGCTTTTCTCGTCATTACTCTTTTACGTTGGAAATCTTCCACGTTTATCTGCACGATTATCGCCTTCCAATTATAACCAGTGGAATTAATTACATGTTATTTTTCCGAGACTCCTATATAGGAGATTTTCTGAATCGTTTCTTCACTCACGTTTTGTGCCTTCAGAAATCTGCTCTTGTGCTCTCTGTTCTTCAGACGAACTTCTTCGTGCTTCCTTTTATTTACGTTTGCTTCATCAAGTGGGAGTTCGAGTGCTCTGTGCTTCTTCGGTGTCCGCGCACATCGGAGCTTTCGGGATCTAGACGGGTGTTGTACCTTGGAGGAGTGAGCATCGGTTGAAAGCCCTGCCGGAGGGTGGTGCAACTTCTTTAGGGCAGTGATCACACGCCTTACTCAGGCTCGATTCTAAACTATATTTGATCTTTTTTATTTCTCACCTTCTTCATACAATTTTATTAATATTATTTATATATATATATATATACGAGTCGAACGGCACGGGCCTCCGACCCTACGTGAGGGCAATCGACGGGCTCCCCCCCCCCCCCCCCCCCCCTCCTTCGGCGGGCTTCGCCCTCCCCGCAGGCGCCTCTTTTATTACTAAGTATATAAATATTTATTTATTTTAAAAAATAAATGAAACTATATATAAATATATATTTATTTTATTTTAAATATATATATATATACCTGCCCCCCCCCCCCCCCCCCCCCCCCCGCGTATCACTGAAATTTACAGTGAGAAAATAAAAAAAATATGAAAGCTAATAAGGGAAAATCCATTGAATATGAAAATCTTGTGCTATTGTGATATTTCTTATTCTTATGTAATTAGCACCAACGCTTCAACATGCACATGATTAATTATTTTTATGTATGTAATTAAAATATAAATTTTGTTGGACCATCTTAATTTAATTTGATGGTATTTTAAGTGCTTCTGATCTTATTATATAATATATATATATATTTAAAATAATATATATATTATATATATATATTTAAAATAAAATATATATATATATATATTTATATTTTAATTTCCTGCGCCCCCGTCCCCTCCTTCCCGCCCCCATTTAGGGCTGCCGCCGGCGGCGGAGCCGCCAGCTGGCCGGCGTGAGGCCACCGGCAGGTTCGCCGGTCTCCAGCGAACCTGTCGGTGGTACTTCGGCGGTGGCCCCCGCCGGAGTACCACCGGCAGGTTCGCCGGAGACCGGCGAACCTGCCGGTGGCCTCACGCCGGCGGCAGCCCTAAATGGGGCGGGAAGGAGGGGAGGGAGGGGGGCACGGGGAAATGTTGGGAGGGAGGGAAGTTTTGGAAATTTGACTATTCGCAGGTGTTGGGGAAATGATTTATCTTAACCCCTAGAAATTGAGTAGAATATAAAGTATGACAAGTTGGGCTAAGTAAATATGCGTCGAATAGTATTCGACGCAACGTCGAAATTTAGTCGACGTTTCTCTCAGAATGAGTCGAAGTAACTCTAATAAGAATTCGACGTAATCTTAGTCGACGTACCTCTGACTTCTAGTCGACGCATGTGATAAAGTCGACACACCTTCCTTATTCTCCTCTCGACGACCAGCCATGATGAAATCGACGTTTACGTCGAATAGTAATCGACGCACGTCGATATCTATAAAGAATTCAAAAACACGCCAGATCTCTTTCCTTCTTTCTGTAGATCTGATTTTTATGGAATGATATTATTCTTTTATAGCCGTTTTGAATCAGCCTTTCCTTCTATTTGATTCTTGACTAATTTGATTAAGATTATTATGGATATTATTTGAAATCAGAATGAATTCATTTCCTTCTACAGAAATATTGATTATGGAAACTCTTATCTCTTTCTTATTCTCTGTCTGCTAATTGATTATTCTCCTTTAGTAATATATTTTAAACAGAGCTATAAATAAGAAGGAGGTCGGCAGAGAATGACAAGAAGTGATCAACTATATACATTTGAAAAAAGAGGAAGAGCTCCCAAGTGGAGTGTGAGAAAGTTGAGAAAAGAGATAGTGTGCTGCAGCAAAGAAAAAGCCTTCATCTTCTCAAGTCATTCTGCTGCAAATTCTGAAAGCTCTCACAAAAGAGAGAAAATCTTACAATCTCCTTCTCACTATAGAAGAGAGATCATATTCACTATACTTGTGCTTCTAATCTTCTTGCTAGGAAGAAGATTCTTTCTTGCACATATTGTCTTCTGTTCTTCTACTTGTTCTACTTCTTCTTCTCATTCTTATTTCATTTTCAAATTGTGTAAAAGAGTTTTTAGAATCTCTCTTCAAAAAATTCAGTTGTAGTGGTTCTAAGAGTCTCCTTATCAAAAGACTCAGTCTGGTTCTAAGAGTCTCCTTATCAAAAGACTCAGTGCAAGTTAGTGAATTCCTACCAAAGGGGGTAAAAGAGTGGACTACCCAAAGTTTGGGGAACCACTATATTTCCTTGTGTTGTGCTGTGATTTTCTTCTTGTTATTTTTCTTCTTTACTTGCTTAATTCTTGTTGGTGTGTGGGAAGATTAAATCTGTGATTATTACACATATATATATAATTGCACAAAGTATTTTTAATCTCTATTCACCCCCCCCCCCCCCCCCTCTAGAGAATTCTAGTGAGGTTAACTGTGCACTTTCAATTGGTATCAGAGCTAGGTTGATCTAAAAAGGTTAACTCCTTGATCAAAAAGATCCTACCTCCTATATATATATATATATATATTTCTAAAAATTATTTTTCACATGGCACAAATCAAAGATTATGCTTCCACCAGACCACCAATGTGCAATCTTGAAAAGTTTGCAGTTTGGAAAACAAGAATTAGGATTTATATGAATTATATTTATGAAGAATTATTTAATGTTATCTTGACAGGTCCTCCCAAGCCTTATAGAAGAGACTCGAGTGGTGAAGTGACTCAAACACTTATCCCAAAGGCTGAGTGGACAGTTGAAGAGAAGAAGGCAGGAACATGTGATGCAAAAGCTGTGAACATTCTGGTCTCAACCCTCTCAGATGAAATCTTTCAAAAGGTTGTTGAATGTGAATCAGCCAAAGAAATCTAGGAAGCTCTTACAAAGATGGTAGAAGGAAGTGCTGATGAAAGGAATGATAGAAAGGCTCTATTGATCTCCCAATATGTGAATTTTCAAAAGAAGCGGGAAGAAAGCATATCTGAGATGTTTGATAGATTCAGTCTGATCATCAATCAATTAAGGAGCCTGGATAGAGAGATCTCTCTCACAGAGATCAATGACAAACTGTTAATGAGTCTCCCAAGTTCTTGGGACTCAAGAATATGGGCAATAAGAGATACAAGAGGACAAAAGGAAATCTCAACAGATGCCCTCTTAGGAAAACTCAAATCCTATGAGCAACTGCTGAAAACAAGAGAAGAGAAGGAAAGGAGAGGGAGCACTCCATCCTCCTCAAAAGATAGAAACATTGCTTTGAAAGCAACAGAAGAAGAGATCCCTGTCACTGAAGAAGAATTGTTCAGCCTCCTGGCCAGAAGATTTAAGAAATGGGTCAAGACAGATGGGTCCAGAAGGAGAGAATCAAAATCAAGGTATGATAAAACTCCTACTAAAGAAATCATTTGTTATTCCTGCAGGAAACCTGGACACATAGCACCAGAATGTCCAGAAAATACTGAGAAAAAGAAAGATCTGAAAAAGAAAGATCTTAAGAAAAAGGGGAAGAAAGAAAGAGGCTTCATTGCAGAAGCTTGGAGTGAAACAGATTCTGAGGACAGCACCTCATCCAAAAGTGACAATAAAGAGTCTAAGCAAGAAGACCTATGCCTAATGGCTCTTGAAAGCTCAAAGGAAGAACATGATGCTAAATCATGGAGTGAGACAGAATCAGAAGGAAGCATCTCTTCTGAAGATGATAAAGAAAATAGCCTTATTCTCATAGAGGAATCTGAGGATAAGGATGAGGTAAGCATTTTTGATGACATAGATTTTCTGTGTGATGATTTCAAAAATGATTTTAATGAATTGTTTTTAGATCAACTAAAAGCTAAACAAGAAATTAAGAATCTAAAAGAACAAATTAATGTCATTAAAAACCAGGGAAATATAGAGGATGCTTGTTCTAAAAATCATGAGTTAAGGGCTAATATCATAGAAAAAGAAATAGAGAGGGCTAAAATAGAAAACCAGCTTCTTAAGAATAAGGTATCCCAAGCAAAAGCTTTTGAAGAATCAATAAAAATGAGAAGCCAAACACTTAAAGAAATCACAGAAAAACAAACAAAAATACATAAAAATCTTGGGCTAGGAGCTGATCCCTCAGCTAGTCTAATTCCATCCAACAAACCTGTTTGGATGAGCCCTGTTAAATTCACTAAACCCACTGAATCAATAAACCAAGAAAAAGACTCACAAAATAAGGAAGAAGACTCCCTCAATGAGATAAACCATTTTGATGAAACATCATACTATACAGATGAAGACTCCCAAACTACTTCTAAGAAGACAACTAAGTCAAAAGAAACAACTCATAAAGAAATAAAATCAGAAAAAGGGGAAAATAAAATTTGTGAAGACACAGTTGCGTCGACTTCATATCGACGCATGAATGATAGTACGTTGAATTCTACTCGACGCAATCTCTCAGATGCTTCGACCTCAAATCGACGCATGAATAAAACTGCGTCGACTTACAATCGACGCAACTACTTCCATGCATCGATTCCAGATCAACGCAATCTAGAGAAAGCGTCAAATATATATATCAACGCAACTATCAACGTACGTCGAATCGATATCAACGCATACAAACTCAGAGCAACGCAAAGACAGAACACTTCCATCCTCCAAAAATCTTCCAGCTTAACCCCCATTCAGGACCTATTCATCCTGATCATAATTTCTATCCTAATCAAAACCTTTATCCTAACCAAAATTTTTACCCTAATCAAAATGTTTATCCTAATCAACACCACTATCCCTCTCTAAACTCAAAATCCCATAATCTAAAGATAGTCAGATGTTATATCTGCAATAAAACTGGCCACATTGCCAAATAATGTTGGTACAATCAATCTAATTGATTATAAAAGTTGGTCCAAGACTGTCTTAGAAAACATTAGGAGCAGAAAGAAATAATCTCTCAAGAGAAAACCCAAAAATTTTCAGGAAAATGAAAGTCACGTCGATTTTATAATCAACGCACCGTCGATAACTATCAAAAATAACTTAAATCGACGCATGCGTCGACTCCAATCGACGTATACGTCGATATGAAACCCTAACATCTCACCTCAGACTGTATCGACGCTTACGTCGAATTCCACTCAACGTAACGTCGACTTCATGAAAAAGAGCGGCAATACTAAAATCTTTTCGGTCACATCCATTGTAGTACCGAATATGCCTCGAATTGTGTTACATTTCGACATTTCACCTGTCTTAAATAGACTCTTCAGTTAGAAATCTTCTCGCACTCTGCATCTTTCATCCCTCTTACCTCTCAGTCCAACCATTTCTTCCACCTTCTCACTGACCTACAATGGCTCCCAAGATAAACTCTGGGTTCGACATTGACCTCGAATCCTTCCAAGCCGCCGTAGAAAATTATAAGAGCGTCATAGCTCTATTCACTGAAGCTGGTCTGGATAAGCTCATCTCCACCAGATGCAAGCTCCTGGAAACAGAACTCACAGAGCTGATGACTCACGTTCAGATATCTGAACAAGGAGAAATCACAGGAACAATCCATGAGACACCTGTCTCAATTTCTGCAGAAAACATTAGGACCACCTTTGATCTACCATCAGGTGATGAACCTGTGGAGCTTACCCCTGATGAAATAAAGAATCTGTTAATCACCATGAAGTTCTCCAAAGATAGACCAATCCACCTGAAGAAAATAGATTTCTCTGATGAGTACAGACTGTTGGCAGACATAGTTGGGAAAATACTACTATGTAAGATCTCTACCCATGATGCAGTGCCCAGGCAGCAACTGAATCTCATGGGGGCCCTTGTGCTGAAGAAGAAGGTAGACTGGGCAAGCTGCCTGCTCAAAATGATAGGCTTTAAATACTCTCACAAAGAGAATGCCTACATGAAAATTATGAGCCAAGTACTCTTCCACTCCTTCCCTGACCTATGTAGGTCAAAAGGAATCCCCATTCCACCTGGCAAGAGGATGTCCATAGCTCTCTTCTCAAAATGGACCAGGCAAATTCCCAAGCCTGGTTCCATTCCTGAAAGGACTCCATCTCCTCCTAACTCTCCTGCTCATCCATCTTCACCTCCTCCTCCTCCTCTTCATACAGACATCTCTTATGTACCACCATCATCCACACCTTACCAAATACCAACTCAATCACATGCTCACACCTCATCTATTCCTCCACCTCCTCCATCAAATACACCTTATCCAAATGATACAGTCCCTTCTCCACCTTCATCACATACACCTCCACCATTATATCCTCCTCCATTGTCTCCTCCTCCTCCAACACAACATGAACCATCTCCATCCACTGAAAACCTCATCACCCAGTGTATCCAGTCAGCAGCCCAAAAATTTCAGGACATGCAGGAAGGGCGTTGCTCTCAAATTCACTCCTCCATCATGCACATGCAAACCCAAATAGATGGGTTCAATGCCTCTGTGCAAAGCCTGAAATCCTCTATCTCTTCATCTAGGGTCACCAAGTCTTTCTTCACCTCCTTGGCTAAGAAGGTCAAGAAGGGGGAGAAGTTAGATGAAGAGCAGCTCTCCAGCCACAAAACTCCCTCCCACAAAACCCCTCATTCTTCTGACAGTTTAGCTCTACTCAAGACCATTGGGAATGAAGTAGTACCAGAGCTACATACTGAAGAGCAAATATCAAATGTACTGATTATAGCAAGAGAAGCTGCACAATAAGTGGATCTATTGCAAGGGGAGGCAAGTAGAGCAGAGAATGAAGCTGAAGAGGAAGCTGAAGCTCAGGGGGAGCCAGATGCTGGTATACCTGAAATTGGAGATGAAAGAGAAACTGAAGAAAAAGCAAAAGGCTCAAAGGAAGTTCCATCCCAGGGGGAGCAAACTACTTTGACCCAGGGGGAGCAAATTGCTGAGACTCATGGGAAGCTGAGGGAATCACCTGCTGCTGAGAAGGAGCAACCCACAAAAGTATTCAGTAGAAAAAGAAAAACTCCTCCTACCCCTGAACAATGATTTGAACAATTGTCTATGCTTAAATACTGATTAGTCAACTGAACATGAAAGTTGTTTATATAATTTCTTATTCTATTTTCTTCTGATTGCTTAGCATATTTCTTCTCTATATAAATGCTTTGCTGAGATGATTAAATACTGATACAATTTCTCTTTAAATAGGGTTAAGACAAATATGGGGAGATTGTTGGGGAAATGATTTATCTTAACCCCTAGAAATTGAGTAGAATATAAAGTATGGCAAGTTGGGCTAAATAAATATGCGTCGAATAGTATTTGACGCAACGTCGAAATTTAGTCGACGTTTCTCTCAGAATGAGTCGAAGTAACTCTAAGAAGAATTCGACGTAATCTTAGTCGACGTACCTCTGACTTCTAGTCGACGCATGTGATAAAGTCGACGCACCTTAGTCGACGCACCTTCCTTATTCTCCTCTCGACGTCCAGCCAGGATGAAATTGACGTTTACGTCGAATAGTAATCGACGCACGTCGATATCTATAAAGAATTCAAAAACACGCCAGATCTCTTTCCTTCTTTCTGTAGATCGGATTTTTATGGAATGATATTATTCTTTTATAGCCGTTCTGAATCAGCATTTCCTTCTATTTGATTCTTGGCTAATTTGATTAAGATTATTATGGATATTATTTGAAATCAGAATGAATTCCTTTCCTTCTACAGAAATATTGATTATGGAAACTCTTATCTCTTTCTTATTCTCTGTCTGCTAATTGATTATTCTCCTTTAGTAATATATTTTAAACAGAGCTATAAATAAGAAGGAGGTCGGCAGAGAATGACAAGAAGTGATCCACTATATACATTTGAAAAAGAGGAAGAGCTCCCAAGTGAAGTGTGAGAAAGTTGAGAAAAGAGATAGTGTGCTGCAGCAAAGAAAAAGCATTCATCTTCTCAAGCCATTCTGCTGCAAATTCTGAAAGCTCTCACAAAAGATAGAAAAACTTACAATCTCCTTCTCACTATAGAAGAGAGATCATATTCACTATACTTGTGCTTCTAATCTTCTTGCTAGGAAGAAGATTCTTTCTTGCACATATTGTCTTCTGTTCTTCTACTTGTTCTACTTCCTCTTTCATTCTTATTTCATTTTTCAAATTGTGTAAAAGAGTTTTTAGAATCTCTCTTCAAAAAATTCAGTTGTAGTGGTTCTAAGAGTCTCCTTATCAAAAGACTCAGTCTGGTTCTAAGAGTCTCCTTATCAAAAGACTCAGTGCAAGTTAGTGAATTCCTACCAAAGGGGGTAGAAGAGTGGACTACCCAAAGTTTGGGGAACCACTATATTTCCTTGTGTTGTGCTGTGATTTTCTTCTTGTTATTTTTCTTCTTTACTTGCTTAATTCTTGTTGGTGTGTGGGAAGCTTAAATCTATGATTATTACACACATATATATATAATTGCACAAAGTATTTTTAATCTCTATTCACCCCCCCCCCCCCCCCCCCCTCTAGAGAATTCTAGTGAGGTTAACTGTGCACTTTCAGCAGGCCTTTTTTCTGATTTGATTTGAGATCAAACGGATGTGATCTGCTTTTGTCTCATTTTTCTTGCCATGGACTTCCTATTTTTCTTGTCATGAACACAAAACTCATATTTCTTTATGATATAGTATATATATATATGCTGCTCTATAAAGTTTTAAAAACCGAAAATATATTATTTGTATCTTAATATAGGAATATATGGAAATTATTCCAACAAATAATATGTCAGTGTAAAAAATGTTTTTATGTGTCAATATAATTTGATGGTTAATAGCCATAATCTGGGTGCTTTTAACATGAGATAATTTTAGGTATGCTGCTCGCACGACGCCTTCGTATGAGACCTTTTTTTATTACAAATATAGTCCTAACATCATTTACAATTGTAAATGTTCTGTATTTTCAGTTATAAATTACAGTTATAATCTGGGTGCTGATGCGAAGCTTTTTCTAGTTAATTTATTGTTAACAAATAATGCAGTTCCTTTAACATGAGAGAATTTTATGTGTGTGTAATGCATGGGAGATTTGTGGGGGATTTTTGTTAACAATGGAATGAAGTTTAGTTCAAAAAATGGACTCAGTTTTTTAGTTCAAAAAAGAAACATTTTTCAGTTGTATTTTTACTTCAAAATTTAGTCATATGAGTACTTAAAATGAGCGTAAGAGTACATAGATCAATTTTGCATGATTTATTTTGCAAAAAAAACAGAACATAGAAGAATTTTGTATTTCCCCCACGGTCCTCCCCATGCGTGCACAGAAAATTTTCTTTAACATAACGCATTACTTTTAATAAAAATATGCACGTAGACAAAAATAAGATGCGTTTAAGATGCTCATATTTTATGAAGGTGATAAGTGAAACGGTTTTGTTCAGTATTTTTTTAATTTGTTATTTATGATTTAAAAAAGATAATGAACAAATAATATGAAAAGTGAAGTCCTTATTAGGTGGACCGCTTTGTCACCTAACCAGTGGGGAAAGAACAATGTGAATCCATGGGCATCGGATACTAGCTGCACGTGTCGATTTCTCTTTTAAACAAGTCAAATGTTTAGGTATTTTTTTTTTTGCAAAAGCATTACGAAAAGAAAAACGTCAAAGACCCCACCTAAGGCTTCATTTGGTTCAGCGGTGGCGAATGCAGCCGGCAGGTCCAAACGGAGCATTGGAACCGGAGGGGGGGAGGCGGGGTTGGAAACGCTCCATTTAGGCGCCTTTTCCTCTATCCGGCGGATGCAAACGGAGCAAATGCCGTCGGCGCCCGTTTGTAACCCGCCGTCTGGTAGCGTTTGCTCCAAACGGAGGAGGCGAAACGTCCAACCAAACGAAGCCTAAATTAGGACACAATCATTCAGATCTTCATTTAAGATATCATGAAGTTCTGAATCAACTAACTCAGAAGTCTCCCAAAGAGAATCAATACAAGATTTGACATGTTTAGCACAAAAGTCAGCGGACCGATTGGCGTACGTCACGAGAGACAAGGTTGAAAACCACCTTGCTGAATTCTCCCATGAAGGAGAGGTCCACGCCAGCGATACGACCATCGTTCCACGCCTCTCTGATCCGAAGACAGCGTGCACAAAACTCCACCACATTGCGACAGCCGCTCTCAATGATAACACCCCGACCCGGAACCAAGGAGGGCCGCACCACCCTTCTAATTGCGAGGATGGCCTCCAATTCGACCTGTCCTGGGTCCCTGCCAAAGAAGGAGGCGCCGGAAGCCAGAACCATGGCGCCATGCTCATCCTGAACCACCATGCCCAAGCCCGATGCAGAGTTACAGTCATGGGGCGCCGTCAATGTTGATCTTGATCCACCCAGGGGGGACACCAAATAAACGGGGAGGACAGTCACAAGGACTGATTGGTGTCCCAGTGCCCGTGCGGGGGAGCCTGTGGACCCGACGGGTTACGTGTCACTAGGGTTAGGCTCTACGCTGGAGATACTATATAAGACCATTTCACACCGATAAGTCTTAATGGACTATCTTGAGCGGAGCACTCTAACAATAACTAAGCACAGGAAATATGAATTATTGCTACCTCATAGCTTTTTAAATTTTAATAATAATAAACGAAAAAATTATGGAAAAAAGGAGGAAGTTGTATGTGGATGGCTCTTCTCAAAGCATTTCATCGTGTGTGGCCTGCGTAAAGCAGAAGTGAATACAAAATTATTATTAGAATTTTTGAAAGTCTCGTGTGATTACAAAGCGTAGATTGAAATATCTCATTTGGAGCATATTTCAATAGTTGAGAATGTGAGGATTTGTGTTTCCTCAAAAGTGTATAATTGATGCGAGGACATATGAAAAATCATCTGGGCACGATTAGGGCTCCGTTTGGCACGACGGTGGCGGTCGTGAATGTGGTGGTAAAATCATCATTCGTGAACGGACACCTAAGAAACTTCATTCACTTTTATGTTCAAGTGGATGAAGTTCCTTAGGTTGGCGTTCATGAATGACAGTTCTACCACATTGTTCATGACCGCCACCACTGTACCAAACGCGCGACCGGGCGAAAAACACTCGCTCGGGCGAAAATGCTCGCTCGGTAAAAAAGTGCGTGCATGGGCGAATAACGCGTGCTCGGGAGAAAAAACTCGCGCTCTGGCGAAAAGCATGCGCCGCCCG